>JAQFVV010000058.1:1203483-2470977 GCA_028023455.1 Epiperipatus broadwayi
ATTGTAGGCTTTAACCCGTAGCTTCGAATGAAGATATTTGTGAGCATGGTTTGATTCCATCTCACGCGCCAATCTTACACGTGGATAAGAATTATCTCGCCGAAAACGTAAATAAGGGTTCTGGTATGTATATCTATTTATGGTAGCGCTCCGAACCAGCTCCAATCTCAGGGTTTGGGGACGATAGTCTAACTAGAGAACAAAGCTAAAACAATACCTAACTAAGTCTTATATGTCTATTATTATGTACGATAGTTTATTTGTTATAAATCCATTAATCTAACCCGGATCTTATTATAAAATCTATTCTATTTACGGCTATACCCATTACCAATAAATCCCATTTATACATGCGCATATAAATATATCAATATTCAAGCACACAGCCCATTTATTCTGATATACACATATATAATTCATACACGCATCAAAATAGTGCAATTATACATCAGAGCTGTTTATTTAATGTTGTTATTTTATTTAATTTTAAAAGAGACCTATTATAGTAATTAATATTGAGGTAACACTAGTTTCTTTATTAAGACACATTCACTGAACATATATTTTTGTGCCACGTCAATTTACCTTAGACACGATCGGAAGAGCACACGTCTTTATAACTCTCCAAGAATACTGGTCTGGTAGATATAACGGATGGCAAACAGTTCCAATAGGGTATATCGAATAGCTTATCCCAGAGGTGGAGTAGGTGATTCACTCGCTTTATGACAGGGTCTAATTTTCAAAGATCTTTCATCACCATTACACTTGATGAAACAAAATTTCTTTATTTTAATAACGCAGTTCGTAAGTCCGCTTCAGGTGAGTTCCACGACAAGTGTCCACTGGGCCGATTAACGAAACTCGCACTATAGAATTACCCCGACATTTTGGGTAGGAAAATATTAATGACTTCTTAAGAAAAAAAATTACACGTCCACACAATCTGTAGTTCAAGCCGCGTCTCCTCTTCTCCTTTTTTTTTCTATCTCCTCTCGAGCACAACAAAAAGTTCTTTTGTTTTCACTTTTAACTTTTCCAAATTCTCTCTGTGTATCCATACGCCACTGATCAGTTCTTCCATTGTTCTTCAAAAAATACCTATCTGACCAGTTTTCAGACTTCCCGACGCCAGTTATTAACTAAACTGCCTACAGCAATTAATTCATTTCTATTTCGGTCCTCATATGTTCAAGAGATTACTCAACAAAAGAAAACACGTGTTACCGACAATATTATTAAAACTCAAAAAAAAACTTACAGATAAAATATATACGACTAATCAATTACACTTTATACAGCTCTACATATATAATTGATTGTAACCATCACCGATACTACATACGTATATTGTACACTCGCACATACACTATATTTACATATACCTACACACATAACTTTCGCACTCCTTGTAACAGGGTTCGAATGACCATTTACATATATATTTTTTTTTTGTTTATACATAGTCGCTCCACATTAACACTAGCAATTAGTAATATATCACATATGCGTGTATTCGAACCCGTTTGTTACATATCCCCCTGGTGCAATAGCCTTCAAATACCTTCTGTGTATTTGAACGGCTTCTTAAACGAATCTTCTATCCTTTATCCCTCTCCTGGTTTGCGAAGGGCTTGAGTGACCGGGCGTTATATGACCCTTTTACTCCCTTCCCAGTATCCACCCAAAATGCATGTTTTCCCAGACCTTTTACTATCGTAAATGGGCCCTCATATAAATTGCAAAATTTTTTGCAAATAAACTTTCCAGGTTCGCTTACATGGGGCGTCCTCACCATTACCTGGTCCCCCACCTTAAAGGAGTGTGATGAACTCTTGAAACTCTCCTTTTGTTGCCTGCTCCTGTGAACCATCAGCTGGTAGGCTTGCTGCCTATCCTTTTCTAGATCAATGGGAGTTTCTTCTCTTGGAAAATCAGTCTGGAATAACGCAGGTGCGTGTCTACCAAAATGCAAATGTATCGGAGTGAAGCCAGTAGATTCGTTCACAGCCCAATTCATATAATTTAAAATGTCTGGCAGGTATTTGACCCACCTTCTATGGTCGGTTTGGATATAAGTACGGAACAACCTACCTAATTCTCGCATCATTCTCTCGCAGGGATTTGACTGAGGGTTACGGATCGAGGTTAACACATGACCAATCTTCAACCGTTCAGTCCATTTCACCCACTCCCTCAAAATGAATGGGGTTCCATGATCTGATAGGATGGTTCGAGGTTTTCCCACTGATGGAATATGCTCCTTTCCAGGACACGTATCGTATTCCGCGTGTTGGCTTGTGTGATGGGATATGCAGACACCAGTTTAGAGAACAAATCATAAACAACCAGGAGGTATTTCTTTTTATTAAAGGCCGGCAGTGGGCCATAATAATCCACTGCAACGATTTCCTTAGGTCCTCTTGGAATCATGGACAACATCGGAGCTGCATATTTCTTATTTGCGGGGTTAACTCTCTGGCAAATTTCGCACTGCCCAATGACCGCTGCAACCTTGCCACGCATGCCTGGCCAGTAAAACCACCTTCTGATCCATCCTTCAGTCTTCATTATCCCATAGTGGCCCGACCTGCGGTGCATGTGTGCCACCACGGCAGTCCTCATGTGCCACGGGATGACTGCCCTCCATTCTGCTGGATTTTCCTTCACTCTGTATTGTAGCACACCTTGTTCCAATCTAAAATTTTGAATAGTCCGCTTGACCCAACCCCCACTCAGTTTGGCTTCTTTACCTTCCAATTGGTCAATGACTGGCTGGAGTTGGCGGTCTTCTCTCTGAAAGTACTCCAGGCGCCTCAAATCATTTTCAAGACCCTCATCCGTTCTTAACCCTATGCTTGCTATGTACAAATTCTCAGTACTCAGATGATGGGATTGATTGTCCACCGGATTGCGACTCAGAGTATCAGCTACTACATTGTCAGACCCTTTACAATACCTCACCGTATAGTTATATTCTTGGAGGTACAGGCTCCACCGTACTAATCTGCTATTTGTGAGGTAGCTATGGTTGATAAACTCCAGACTCTTGTGGTCAGTAACCATGATGACCTCCGAGCCCAGTAACAGTGTTCGAAACTTCTGAAAGACCCAAACAATGGCCAACGCCTCTTTCTCAGTGGTTGTATAATGTATCTCAGGGCCTTTGAGTAGCCTGCTCAGAAAATATAGTATACCCATCCTTCCATCTTCTTGCTCTTGAGCCAAGATCACCCCGAGACCATATCCACTGCTATCTGTCTGAACTAGGAACGGCTTTGAAAAGTCAGGAAAGGCCAGCATAACATGTTCCAAGAAACCCGTCTTCACTCTTTGGAAGGCTTGGTCCTGTTCCTCCGTCCATTTCCACTCACTACCCTTTTTTAATAACCTCACCAATGGCTCCATCCATTCTGCAAACCGTTCTTGGAAGCGGTTGTAGAATGTACACAGACCCAGAAATGATCGGATCTGCTTCTTGGATCTACGTTTTGGAAAGTCACGAATAGCTGATATCTTGTCCGGGTGTGGTTTGAGCCCCTGGGCTCCCACCATGTGCCCAAGAAAGGCCACTTCTTTCTGACACAGCGTGCTCTTATTGATATTTATTTTTATGCCCTTTTTTTCACATTCTTCTAGAAGTAGTCCCACTTCCCGTATATGTTCCTTGATATCAGTTGAGGCTATCAACACGTCATCCATGTAAATTGTGACCATGTCTCTGAGGATAGCACCTGGTCCAAGCACCTGAGTAGACCGGCCCCACTGTTTATTAGACCAAAAGGCATCCTGTTAAATTGATATGAGTGACCCTCATATCTGATTGACGTGTATTGGCAATCTTCCGGATGTAATTTAATTTGCCAATAACTGGCAGTCAAATCGAAAGTCGAAAATACCTTCTTTCCTTGGAACTTCCTTAATAATTCTTGCATGGGAGGTGATACGTTGCAGTCTGGTGCAATCACTTTATTTAACTGTCGAGCGTCAAGATATAATCTAACGGATCCATCTTTTTTTTTTACTACCACCATCGGGTTGCAATACGCTGATGAGCATTTTGATATAATTCCCCACTCTAACATCTGATCTATTTGCTCTTTTACTGCCTTTCGGTATTGATGAGGGATGGGGTATGATCTAGCTTTGAATGTCTGGCCATCTCTCATCTTAATTCTCTGCTCAAACCCTTGGATAACCCCCGGCTTGTCTGAAAAGACATGGTGATACTTGGTCAACGTTTGTTGTAAGGCACTATCTTGAACTTTCCCTTCTACTTTCATTCCATCGATCTTATCTTTGAGTTTTTTAGGAACATCATCCTCTAAATGTAACATTCCTATCGACCATTGAGGCTCCTCTGTCAGAAAACATACCACTTCACCCTCACACATGACCTGACCCCTCTCGTAGTCAAGGTTACATTTGTATCTATTTAGAAAATCTGATCCCAAAAGGGCCTCATGTACTAACCTTTCATTATAAGGAACACATGTGAATAACTCTTTCTATTAATTTTTAGATCCATCCATATCTGCTTTGGCTTTACTTTAGCTCTGCAGTTGTCTGCCATTGCTATGTGAACTGTTTTTAGAGGCAGAGTCGGTATCTCTGGTTGTTCCCTTCTAATTTGGTGGTATAATCTCTCTGATACTACCGATACCTGACTGCCCGAATCCATGAGGGCTTCCACCTTCACTGAACCCACCTTTATAGGGATGATGGGGCACGTCTGAAGTGCATATCTGGGAACCCGGTCTTCCCAAGAACATATTAAATTGCCTATTCTTTTTATCCCCTGCTTCTCCGCATCGGTGTCCCCTTTTTGCCTAAGCTTATGATCCTCTATCCGTCTCCTTTCTGTGTCTATTTCTAATTGGCTCAACATTTTATCAATTGTCCCCCCTGATCTTTCTCCTCTTTTTCCCAGCATCCATCTAATTCCACTGGGCAACTTTCTGCATGCTGTTGCTACAATCTGCTCCTCTGATAGTTTACATGCATCTAGAGTTCTCAACGTAGCCACCTGCCGCCTAAAAAAATGTATATACGCTTCTCCATTATCTTCTTGAAACTCCTGCTCTGCCACTTGCGCCCTCACCCTTTCTGGTATTTCTTCATTCCAGAATACATTGGTTAATGCTTCTTTATATTCCCGAAATGTTCGTGGTTGCTGATTCAGTGAATTCCACCATGTCTCTGCATGTTTCTCTAGATGATGGTATGCTATGATCACTTGGTGTTCATCTGCTATCTCATAATACTTATAGTATCTTTCAAGGCTCTTGAGGTGCTCTACGGGTGTCTCCTCCTTTCCCCCTCCATATATTCTTATCTTCAATTCCATTGCCCCCCTTTTTTTTATCACTGTTAATGCTAAACATGCCAGGTTCGTCACCCCGGCTTCCAGTGGTCCCCTGCATGACCCACCTGATAGACCTTTGTCCCTTCTTCTTATCCTATTGAACGATATCGTTTTATAATATCTCAATGTTAGATAAATTCTTAACCTCTATTTTCTAACCCATGACTTTATATATATATCACGAGACATACATCAATGCTATTTCCCCTTTGACCACTCGAGAACTTTTCTATCCGTACATTCACCACACAAAATATGCCCATCTACTATCTTTCAAATATGTGTTCAAACTCTTTCCGATTTATAACGAAACTATCGCTTTTATTTTTCCCTTTTCTTTCCTTTTTTTTTTTTTAAAAAAAAAAATCCACTCTCGTTTGTGAGCTCTTTTACGTTACGTTAGGATGCCCTTTAATTGCCCGTTCTCTAACATTCGCCGCCCCGTTAGTTGGGATGCCATTATAACACCACACGATATTTTTTAAACCACCATTGTAGGCTTTAACCCGTAGCTTCGAATGAAGATATTTGTGAGCATGGTTTGATTCCATCGCACATGCCAATCTTACACGTGGATAAGAATTATCTCATCGAAAACGTAAATAAGGGTTCTGGTATGTATATCTATTTATGGTAGCGCACCGAACCAGCTCAATCTCAGGGTTTGGGGATGATAGTCTAACTAGAGAACAAAACTAAAACAATACCTAACTAAGTCTTATATGTCTATTATTATGTACGATAGTTTATTTGTTATAAATCCATTAATCTAACCTGGATCTTATCATAAAATCTATTCTATTTATGGCTATACCCATTACCAATAAATCCCATTTATACACGCATATAAATATATCAATATTCAAGCGCACAGCCCATTTATTCTGATATACATATATATAATTCATACACGCATCAAAATAGTGCAATTATACATCAGAGCTGTTTATTTAATGTTGTTATTTTATTTAATTTTAAAAGAGACCTATTATAGTAATTAATATTGAGGTAACACTAGTTTCTTTATTAAGACACATTCACTGAACATATATTTTTGTGCCATGTCAATTTACCTTAGTTCACACGATCAAAGACAAGTCCGCATTTATAACTCTCCAAGAATACTGGTCTGGTAGATATAATGGATGGCAAACAATTCCAATAGGGTATATCGAATAGCTTATCCCAGAGGTGGAGTAGGTGATTCACTCGCTTTATGACAGGGTCTAATTTTCAAAGATCTTTCGTCACCATTACACTTGATGAAACAAAATTTCTTTATTTTAATAACGCAGTTCGTAAGTCCGCTTCAGGTGAGTTCCACGACAAGTGTCCACTGGGCCGATTAACGAAACTCACACTATAGAATTACCCCGACATTTTGGGTAGGAAAATATTAATGACTTCTTAAGAAAAAAATTACACGTCCACACAATCTGTAGTTCAAGCCGTGTCTCCTCTTCTCCTTTTTTTTTCTATCTCCTCTCGAGCACAACAAAAAGTTCTTTTGTTTTCACTTTTAACTTTTCCAAATTCTCTCTGTGTATCCGTACGCCACTGACCAGTTCTTCCATTGTTCTTCAAAAAATACCCACCTGACCAGTTTTCAGACTTCCCGATGCCAGTTATTAACTAAACTGCCTACAGCAATTAATTCATTTCTATTTCGGTCCTCATATGTTCAAGAGATTACTCAACAAAAGAAAACACGTGTTACCGACAATATTATTAAAACTCAAAAAAAACCTTACAGATAAAATATATACGACTAATCAATTACACTTTATACAGCTCTACATATATAATTGATTGTAACCATCACCGATACTACATATGTATATTGTACACTCGCACATACACTATATTTACATATACCTACACACATAACTTTCGCACTCCTTGTAACAGGGTTCGAATGACCATTTACATATATATTTTTTTTTTGTTTATATATAGTCGCTCCACATTAACACTTTGATTCAATTATAATATATATATATATATATATATATATATAGCATGGATGGATTTGAATCAAAGTATTTAAATGACATCTTCCTCAAATTTATTGACAACTAAGCTTGAGATTATCCCACTAATGGGAAGGCCCATAAGCCAGCTGTCATCTGTTATATAAAAAATCATAGTTAGATGAAACAGTAAATCATTGTGGATCCAATGTAAACATTCCAAATGAATTATTTAGTCAGCTTTGCTGATGACCTCTTTGATAATTTGGATTGATAAAATGTGTGGGTTAGAGCTGTACAGTTCAGTGACATCCAATAATGATAAATGGTCTTGTTCATTGATATAAATATTTTTAAATCAATGGATGCATTCAAATTAAAACTTTAAGGTGAATCTGCAAAAGCCAAATTGGTCTATAAGCCATTGGCCAATTATTTGAGAAGCTTTATAGTAATCAGTACTGCCAAAACTGATCATTAAGTGAAAAGGGCATTCAGCTTTGTGTAGCTTTATATTGGCAAATAATCTGGATAGAGTTGCAGCAGAGAGGTATGTATTAAAATATTTTAATTAGGAAAAAGCTTTATTGCAAAATTTGCGTAGAACAGTGGATGTAAATTTATCTTTAGATCTTTTTAAATTGTAAGAGACTATTGGCTTAAATTTTAATTTATTGATTTGAGCTTGTACTTTTGTGACAAAGTCTGTTTTAGATAATAATTTATCTTCTTTTATACATATTATGTTGCTATCATATAGACATTTAATAGAGTCTATATATTTGAACCATATTTTGTCTTCTCTGTTAAAAAGCTTACATTAACCTTCCTTTTCTGGCTGTAAGCTCTCTTATTGGATATTTCTAAGTTCTGCTGACAAATCATGGGCCATAATTAAAAATTTTCTTGATATCATGGGCCATAATTTAAAATGTTCTTGATATTATCAGGTTGGTCATGATTTATAAGGTTCATGAAATTGTATGTGATTAGGAGGACTATGTGTACACTTTGTTTGGTGGTGGTGAAAAAATATATTTTCCTGGAGTATTTTTCCTGGAAATTAAACACTTATATTTGGTATTTAGATCTCAGAGGGAATGTCCTGAAGTTCCCATATTTTATAATTGCATTGCTCTTGTTTTTTGCGATGTTTTTTGAAGCCCTTGATAATGTTTTATAGCAAGAAAGAGTTCAATTGATAGATAATCTCATGATTATAAATTGCCTTAGACATATAGATTTGGCAGCAGTTTGGAAAGTCTTTATAAACCAAACAATTTTTTAAGAATTTGATTCTCTTACATAATGAACAGGTTGATGTACAGAGTTTGAAAATAGTTTTGATCTTATAATAGATATTCATTGAGTTATTTTAATATATGTAATGTCAAAAATTTTTAGTGAGCAGTATCTCGGAAAAATGTAACAAATAGAGTATACACATAAATGTATATGAGATAAGCTTTAAATTTGTAAAGTTAGAAAAATTTGCCCAGTGCACTTTTGGAAAGAAAAGTGTGAGGCTTATTAAAGAGATAATAATAAGTAATTAGCATATATAAATTGAAAATTAGTTGTTTAAGTTAGCTATTTTTTTCGAAAGTGTATTGGTATTTGTCTCTGGTGATATGCCAGGTCTTTTTCACCTTCTGTTGGCATCATTGTGTTCTGACCAGAGCTGTGGATTCATGTTTGTAAAAAAAATTGATCTGGCACCAGTTTGAGTTTTGGTATGGTTAAATAGGTCACTGGTGTTGCACAATTTGGGTGGACAGATTGGCACACAATTCCTTATAATATACAACATGGCAGTTAGTGTGGGTGCATGTGATTTTGTATACTATTTGTGACTTGTGGTTTAGAGGCAGAATACATTTGTATTGTTGATAAGTGTGGGAGAGATGCAAATGCCTATTTGATAAGTTAAAGAGAATATTTTAGTAATGCAATGGGTGATATAAGGTAATAATGTCCAGAGTTTATCATTGGTTGCTAAGGGTGGGTGTTTGAGTTTGGAATAAAAATCTTGAGTTTGGAATAAAAATCTTTAACAGTTTGAATCAAAATTATTTTTATAATTGATATTGTGCAAATCTGAGAAATAGTAATTAATGTTATTTTTTTTATTGGACTTGAATTTACACAAATGGCAGGTCTGATATAGATTGGTGAGTTTGTGAGATTTTGGCATGATGGACTCCGGACATATGGTGCCATGAATGTAAATAGACTTAATAAGCATTTTGTAGTTGAGATGGATAGTTTCACTCTGTAAATTTTGCTAACTTTACAAATTTAAAGCTTATCTCACATAAATTTATGCATATACTCTATTTGGTAAATATATTTTTAATAAAAGATTTATATATAGAATGCCAAACAGCCTCAACAGATGGATCAACAATGCCAAAGATAAAATAGAAAAAGAAGTATTTCCACAAATAGTATATAAAGTATAATGCAGTAGACCATGATGCGTAGTGATATACTATAGGAGATCTCAAAACAACATCACCACAAGAATAACTCAACATAAGTATCTATACAAAAGAGCTAATGAAAATTTAGAATATATGTCTGTGTTCTAGAACAATGACAATTTTGACACACAGAATGTCAAACTGGTATGTGTAGAGTAGAATAATAGAAAAGAGAAAGAGAAAGGAGGTTTGATACATTACTAATTATAACAACCTAGTAAATAAAAGAGCTAATATCATCCAATAATCAATCTGCTGGAATATGTAAATCAGCTCATTTATATGTTAATAACCCTTATAAAATACCATACTGAATAAACTAAAACAGCTATGCTTATGGTGCACAGCATTGAAATAAATTAAAGTGAACAGAAAACCAAAAACACTGAAGAAAGAATGAATTATACACTTCGTAAAGCATATCAACATACATATGCAAAATTTATTACAATTTATTAACAAAGTTTAAAACAAAATTATATACACAAAATTCTATAGAATAATATTTTATTTTGAAAAGTGAATATTTTGTAATATCTTCGATTTCACAAATCAATATTCAAAATATTATTTAATATTAAAAAAATAACTTAATATTTTAAGATAGTTAAATTTAATGCAAATTAATAAAAAAAATTTAATACAGAAACTAATAAATTAACTTCACAGAAATGTATACAAATGGATTTTTATAGTATTGAGAGAAAGATAAATCACTTAAAAGAAAATTTGGTTAATGTCAGCAACTAATCATGAAATTAACAAATTAATGATTCTAAATTATTAAATGAAATGAATAATTTAGAAGAGCTATATTTGTAATAGTAAAATATTTCAATTATTTTTTTATATATAATTTTTCTTCTTCATGAATGAAATATCCTGAGTGGTTTGGCATAATAGCAGAGTAGCTGACTGTGGATTTGAAGATTTGTGAATCATGACAGAAGCTTGGAATAAACCCTTAAATAATAAACTATTCAATTATTTTTTTTAATGAAATTCTTGCTAATATAATCGATTATTTTTCATACCGCAGTAATTTTAACAAAGAAAATTATTTACCACAAGGCACTTTGAAACAATGACGTAATAGGTTGTAATAACCACATGATTTCACCAAACAGAGTATCATAACTCACAGCTTCTATTCAACATCTGCCCTAGAAAAAACAATTCAATTTATTACACTACTCCATGATCCATTTATTATCAGCTTAGTAGTCAATGGACGATTAGGAGTATTAAATTTCATTCATATTTGTAGTAGATTAAACCACTAAATATCATATGATCACCATTTCTTACGCTTGCTCATAACTAAGATCTAGGCGCAGTGCTCTCATATCCAAGGCTTCTCACTGATGAAAGCCACAAGCTAGAAACCAGTCTGGGGATATTGGATGAGTAGGTACTAGATAAAGATTTTATGCACAAGTTTTCTGGCACCCATTGATTACTCTGGCTTGCACTAAGTGGCACTACTGTATGGAGAGTTTTTTCTGTTTTATTTGTAAAAAATATAGTCATTTTTAACTTGGCTTGTGTTCAAAACATCAGACTTTTCAACTTCAATGCTTGGATAGTGTAAAAAAGTAATAATGGATGATGCATATGTGGATATTTAACAAAAATCTATAACTATGTATTGATAAATACAGTGTTCTTTACAATGAAAGCCATAAATACCAGTCTGAAAATTTAGTTGTCCATTGAGTACTAAGTTGACAATAGGTGACTCAGGAGTAATGTAATAGACTGAATTGCTATCTCTAAGGTAGATGTTTAATTCAAACTGTGAGAATCATGTGACACTCTCTTTGGTGCAATCACTCGGTTGTTGAAATGGGATAAAAAATTTCATTAAAATTCCTGCAATATGAAATAACTGTTATAGGTTTTGTGATCATTGCTATATCTTAGCTCACTAGTCCCTGGAGTAAGAATAACAAATTTAGTATGGAATATTATCTTGAGGACACAAAGGAACATAGTGACTCAGATTTCAATTTATACAATTTAATACATACAAGTATAATATAGATAGATAGACAGATAGATAGATAGATAGATAGATAGATAGATAGATAGATAGATAGATAGATAGATAGATAGAGAGAGATAGAGATAGACAGACAGACAGACAGACAGACAGATAGATAGATAGATAGATAGATAGATAGATAGATAGATAGATAGATAGATAGATAGATAGATAGATAGATAGATAGATAGATAGATAGACAGATACGTGAATCAAATGCTATTTCTATTTTATATAACCTGATCGCCGTTAATTAAGTATATTTACTAATATTAAAATACTAAAGGCAGTACATTTATTTTTACCATCCTCATCATCCTTTAAACCTAGAAGCCCTTAAGAGGTTTAATGTAATAATGTCAAGGTGATCTGTTTTGACTCTAATCGGCTTATTGACCTTCAGGAGCTGAAATTCTGGGAATAAGACATCACTCACTGGTTTTTTTGCTGCTTCACTCTTGTGACACAGTTGGCTCAAAGATAACAAAGAAAAGCATGTGTTACTTTTTCCCACAGTTTACAGTATATACTTTCAGTTGTTTCCACAGTTTACAGTATGTTTCAGTTCTTTTGTTTTCTGGAATAATTAAACTCATTGGAGAAATTCCGGGTGGTGAGTGATTATCAATTTCATCTTATCTCTGTAAATTTAATTAGTATTTTAACTCATATTAATTCAATTTCCTCCATTATCCGATATTTGTTTTTATCTTCTGATAATAATTACTGTACACAATACATTTTAATTAAATATTTTAAATTAAAACAATTCACAATCTTATTCTGGCAATTTATTATTTATCTATATTTATCTCTGTAAATTAATTTCATACTTATTAAAAGTACATAACTTATCAAAATACATATATTTCAATAATCCTCCCCATGCACCAGAAAACTGGTCACTATGTTTTACACATAATCACTTAATTTTTTAGGCTTCCATATTTTACATTAGGGCCTGGAGGATTTATGTTCATCTGTTGGTTCATGGGTACCTCATTTAGCATTTCTACTACTGCTTCAGCTTCACTACATTTTTACTGAGTCTGTTGTGTCTCTTGAATTTCTACTTTAGGCACTGCATCAACTATTTCTTGTTTTCCACAGGTTTTAGTCATTTCTTCTCTATCAGTTAGTAGTGCTGCTAGAAACTGGATGTCTACTATGACTTGTTGGTAGATATGGTTTATATGTCTCTGATATTGCATTCCTTTATGTATTTTAATGGTTACTACTTGTATAGATAGTTTTCCAGTGATTACACCATCAAACCATTTCTTTTTGACCAGATCATATACCCAAACTTTATCACCTATTTTATGTAGGTTGTCTTCATATCATACTAAATGTGTTTGTCCTTTTTTGGAATTAACATTGCTAGTTTTACATGCAATTTTCTCCATCAGCAAATCAACTGGAGATTTACCTGTAGACATCGATGATGTGGTATGTTGATGTAGCATAACATCACATAAAGCATGTTCATTATTATTAGTCTTTTTCAGAGTCTTTTTAATTTGTTGAATGAGTTTCCTTACCAGGCAGCTTGATTCTGGATGGTTTGGGAGTATACAGATACGTTTGATTCCTTTAATTTTGAAATTTTCCATTTCTTGAGCAGTTAATCCAGTGCTATTACCAGGAACAATTATTTCTGGTAATCCATGACATGAAAAACCTACATTTAAACTTTGTATGGTTTCACTAGTACTTGTATTTTTCATGATGCAATACTCCAGATATTTAGAGTATGCATCTATGAATATGAAAAGTATTTTCACCATTGATTGGATCTGAATGGCCCATGTGAAGTCCCTGCCATGGTTAGTTGCTTACCATAGTCATATTCCTTAAGCTTCATATTCATTCCAGACTTACAAGCTGTGCATTTCTTAATATGCTTCTCAATGTCTATAGTTATCTTTGGCCATCTGAATAGCTATTTGATAAAGCTTTTGTGTTCACAATTCCTGGATGGCCTTCGTGCAATAGTCTTAAAACTTTTTCCCCATCCTCTGTTGGTATTACTACTTATTATCTATAAATATACAACCCTTGCTGACTGATAACTTGTCATAACTCATCCAAAACCAGGTGCAAGGCATTGTTTTTTTCTTATTAGATGGCCAGCCATTTCTAAACCAATCTATCAACAGCTGGTACCCTTTTTATCAGCCCTTGTTCATTTTGCTACTGTCTGAGACATCTGTATAAAAAATTTCTACCTTGTTACACTATGATTCATCTTTGTCTGGATTTCTAGACAAAGTATTGGCATGTGAATCTCTTTCCCTTTATTTTTTAGCTGATAACCATATGATGCCAATATTCATCCTAATATACATGAATTCAAATGATAGGTGCTAGCTTATCATTTGCTAATATTTCCAATAGCAGTTTGTGAATGTTACTGTATGAAAATATCTACCAAATATATATTGGTGAAATTTCTTTAAGCTGAACATAATAGACAAGCCCTCTTTGTCAATATGGCTATATGTTCTCTCAGCTTTAGAAAGGTCCTTGATGCATAGGCTGTGGATTGTTTGCTATGGTAACATGGATGACATAAAACTGCCCCCAAACTCCAATTCTGAAGCATCTGTTGTTAAACACACTTTGAGATTATTATCAAAATGACCCATTAATTTGTCCCAGAACTATAGGGCTTTAGTTCATATAAAAGTTTCTCATGCATTTTTAACTATTGTCATTTTTGATTTTTCTTTAATAATTTATACAGAGGATTTGCCACTTTAGCCTTGTTTTGTAGAAATGGTTTCAAACAGTTTATCAAACCTAGAAATGCCTGAAGTTCTTTAACATTTCTTGGTTAGTTGTATTTTCCATATCTTTTACAAGTGGCAGTCACTTACCATTGTCCAAGATTATATGCCCTAGGAATATTAATTCCTTTGTATTTCACTTGCTTTCTGAACATTTAATTTGACCGAATATCTGAAATTTCTCACATACCTTAAACAATCTTTGATGAAGCATCTTTTCCGAGTATGCTGTTATGAGTATGCCATCATAGTAAGATATTATACCATCTAATCCCTATAATAAAGAATTAATTTTTGCTTGAAATATATTTGGTGCTATTGAAATACCTAACAGTAGCCAATTGCATTTAAATAATCCCATAGAGATTATCAGGGTTAATATTTCTGCTGACTTGTCCATCACCAGTATTTTGTGAAAAGCAGAATTAAGGACTGCTTTCACAAAATGTGATATGTTTTGCAGACTAACCAATACCTCTCTCACATTAGGTATTGGATACATTCCCTTATTTAAATACTTATTTAGTGTTACCCAATAATCCCCATATATTCGTATTTGACCATTTGGTTTTGTCTTATTAACATAGGCATGGCCCATTCTGACATTTTCTATTTGCATCAATAGACTCTTATTGACAAATCCTTGAATTTTCTCAACTTTACTGTGCAAATGGGTTTTTTTGCAGTTCACACACAAATGGATTTACATAATTCAACTAACTCGATCTCTACAGAGCCCATTTATATTATACCCAATTCCTCATTGAATAAATTTGGATATTTATTTTGAATTTCTTGTTCAAGGTAAATTATTTTAACTATACTAACTTTGATTCCTATCATGTGGAACCACTATCTTCCTATTATAGAGCTAATTCTACCTTCTACTATATACAACGGTAACTTAATTATTTTCTCATGCTATCTAATTGTTGCTTTTACTTGCCCCAGTGATTTTGGCATGTTTCTGCTCACATCTTGAGTCTTAATGTCTGTTTTTTTTTCATTTTAATGTTAGCATCAACAGCTGATAGTGCATTTGGACATTATAAATATCACTGAGCAACTATCTATCTCCATTGTAATTTATTTTCCACAAATTTGCAATTCTATCATGAATTGCTGCTATCCCTCAACTTCTATTTTTTTAATAACATATAAAGGTTTACCTCCTCTATTTTTCTGCACCTGAATTTTCTCTTGGCTTTCCCTGTTCCCAAATGTTCTACATAGGCATGCTAAATGCCCTTACTTTCACATTTAAAACACATTTCCTGCTTTCACTTACAATCTTTTGCTCTATGATCAATTTTTCCACAGCAGAAGCACATAACTTTATTTCCCTTTTCATATTCAGATTTTTGCAGATTACTACATTTTTTATCCTTATGTATTAATATTATCTTTAGGTTTAGATTTAAAAGCATGAACCTATTTTCAAATTAACTCATAAGCTATTTGTTTGGTTATAGCAATTTTCATTCAATAGATCAGTCTCTATTAACAACTGCTGTCTCAGCCTGTTATAGGACATGCTCCAGAGTAATTGATCTATATGTATTTCCTTGACAAACTTCCCATACCCACAAATTTTTTGCTAACTCCTAAATTCAATTATTTTATTGTTTCACCCTTAAACTATTTTCTATTTCTTTGATATAAATGAGCTATATGGCATGATGGACGAGGGCTAAAATATTTATTTAATTTTTTTATTAATTCCTCATACAGTAAGTTATATGTTATTGGAGGGTTATAGAATTTATTAATTATCTCAATAACTTTTTTACTAAAAAATATGAAGGTTGCAACTTTTCACTTATTGTTCTCTATTCCATTTAGTATAAAAAAAATTTCCAATTTGGGTTAAGTACAAATTCAATGGTATTCTCCACATTGAACTTGGCAATACAAGTTTGCCCAAATGATAACATTTTTAATTCTTTCAACTAATATGAATTTTCAAATAGCTAATTATCTTCCTACGCTAGGTTCAAACTAAATGACTGCATCAAGTTTTGCTATATCTTAGCTCACTAATCCCTGAAGTTTTGACAAGTTTAATACTGAATATTATTTTATGAGAATTTAAAGAATACAATGACTGATTTCAATTTATACAAGTTAATATATTCAAGTATAATATACATAGATACATGAATCAAACGCTATTCTAATTAATATAACTTGATCATAGCTAATTAGGAATATAAGTCATTTCACTTATTAAATCTATTCACTAATATTAAAATACCAAATGAAATACATTTACCATTACCATCCTCACAGTACTTTAAGCCTGGAAGCACTTAAAATGTTTAAAATAATAATAAGATTGGGGTAATCTGGTTTGACCCTAGTCAGCTTATTGACCTTCAGGAGCTGAGGTCCTGGGAATAATATGTCCCCTGCAGATTTCTTCTGCTGCTTCACTCTTGTGAAACAATTGTCTCAAAGATGATATAGAAGAACATGTGTTGCTTTTTTTCCACAGTTTATATACTACTGTCAGTCTTTGTTTCCTGGAAAAATTAAGCTCATTGGAGAAATTCCAGGTGGTGGGTGTATTATCAGTTTAATCTTATCTCTATAAATTTAATTAATACTTTAACTCATATTAATTAAATTTTCTCCCATTATTTGATATTTATTTTTTCTAATGTACACAATGCATTTTAATTAAATATTTTATATTAAAGGAATTCACTTAATCTTATTCTGACAATTTATTTATTTCATCTCTGTAAATTAATTTCATACTTATTAAAATACATAACTTATTAATATATATATTTCAATCATCTGTTTTATTTTGTTAGCAAAAATTTCATATGATCAATTTTACTTTGGTTTATTACATATGAGTTTGCAAAAAATTCAAGCATTGGCCATAAATCACAGATTTCGGAATCCACAGTCTATCAACATATCATTATGCAAAAACATATCAACTTCATTCATGAAGAATAATAATTATAAAAAGAATATACAAAATATGTCCAAGGAAAACATTGTTTTGGTTTCTATTAATTATTTCTAATGTAACATTTCTCATGTAAATTATTAGCTAAAATTAGAATTGTTAGTTTCTTAATTTCATGAGATTTTTGATTGGTAGCGATATTAATTTTATTTCAAGCTGCAGTTTATACATTTTATTTGCAGTCTTTCTCTCAATGCAGTAAATTTTCATGAAGTTAATCTATCACACTTTTTAAACTCTAAACATCACATGATCTCCATTTTTTATGCTTGCTCAAGCTGTTAAAACATCCAGTGATTACTCTGGCTTGCACTGAATGGCACTACTGTATGGAGAGTTTTGCCTACTTTTGCTATCACACTTTGTATTAAATTTTCTTCATTTGCCAATCTTAAAATATGGGGTTATTTTTTTAATATTAAATAATATATTTAAAATATTAATTTGTGAAATTAAAACTATTACAAAATATTACCATCTAATATTCATAAATTATTCAAAATTGCAATAGATGACTCTATTAGAATATTTTAATATACCATTTCATACTTTAGAAATATATCATAAAATAATAAATCCAATTACATCATTTTTCTCTTACAAATACTGATTTTACTTATTAATTCCAAATGTTTAATAGAATAATAAACAATTTTATATGAGTTTGATATATACAGATTGGTTTTCTTAATACTTTAAATATAATGAAGCTATAACATGTGCTGAATCAATATGCACTGCTTTACTTATACTGTATCAAATAAATAAATAAAAATGTAAATTAAAAAATTGAAACATTAAATTAGTCTGTATCATTTATAGCAGTGGTCTTCAATCTTTTCACACGTGCAGACCGGTAAAAATATGGATAAGGTTTCACGGACCGGCAGAAGTCTATAGATAAATTTTCTTAAAGATGTAAACTGCGGAGCCTTAGATGAGCATAATTGTTATAACTGATCAAAACAACATTAAATATACAAAATGCAGTTATATATATATGGAGTTTGTATAATAAAAAACATTTTTTTTAAATTTTTAATTTTTTTAGAAAAGTAATAAAAAATTTAATTCTATCCCCCCCCATAAACATCTCTGATAGCTAGAAAAACAAATTAATTTATGTATGATTGATTAAATTTTGTTTTCGTTCTATTTCTTTTTTTTTAATTGAGTAAAAATGAGATGGAAAAATAAATAAAAATTGTTTACATTAATTAAAAGTTTAAACTTTTATTATTTTGTTATTACAACTTTTCCTCCCAGTCTACCGGTGGACCGATAAAAAACTTCTATGGCCCAGCACTGGGCCTTGGACCAAGGTTTGAAGACCACTGATTTATAGTATGGCAGAAGCCATTTATTCACATTATAGCACTCTCTCTAAATCTAATGTCATTAAGTGTTACAATCTGAGACTTATATGATTTGTTATTAACTACATTTTCTTCATATTAAATAATTTAAAATTCAGTTGGCAGCTTTTTAATAATTAAAGGATTGCTTTTTTATAATCAGGAATTTTAATGAAGTAAATTTGCTACTTATTATTGCCATTGGTTACAAACAAGATTATATTAATTTTTTTATTAGTCATTCATTAGACTAGGGATTGTCCAGTTAATAACATTTATGTAGTGTAATTTTTACTATATCACTCTCATGCAAGATAGGTACTGGTTTCTATCTGCTTTTAATACCTTGTAAAGAAGTACAATCATAAACACATGACCAAAAACATATGAAAAAGATGGGTGATCTCCAAGATGCACATTTCATGCTGAATCAGCACTCATAGTTGGCCCAGATCACAATCTATTACATATATTTTTATCATTCTTCAGTATATCTATAGAGAGAGGGCATATTACTATTGTTTAAATGAGACATGTCAAACTCACTGCTCTCACAACTGTGATTTAAATCACTTGATGAAAGTATATTAATAATTTTCATTAGTCATTCATTAGACTAGAGATTATGCATTTAATGACATTTATCAATTAAATTGTAGTAATATGTTATCTATATATATTGAACAATGATAAAAGATGTATATAAGAGATTGTGATTTGCACCAACTGATGAATTCTAGTTTAGCATGAAATGTGCATCTTAAAAATAATCATTTTTCTTTTTTACATGACTTTGGTCATATGTTTATCATTAAAAGCCAGCCCCTAATCCCTTGTGTGAGAATGGTATAGTAAAAATTATATTACAGAAATATTATTCATTAATTGGATAATCTATAATCTAATGAATGACTAATAAAAATGATTAATATACTTTCATCAATTGGTTTTTATCAAAGTTGTGGAGGCAATAAGCTTGACACATCAATTAAATTGTAGTACTATGTTATCTATATATACTAAACAATGATGTGATATGAGCCAACTGATGAATGTTGGTTCAGGATGAAATGTGCATAATCTTTGATCATATGTTTATAATTACACCCTGTCACAAGATGTTAAAATCAGATAGAAACCAATCCTTACCTTGCATGATAGTGGTGTAGTGAAAATTACACTACAAAAATATTATTCATTAAGATGTATTACAAAAAAGGCAGAAAAAAATTTCTCATTTGAAAAAGAAATACAGCCAAATCTAGAGAGTACAAGTGATATAAGGCACCACTGTAAGAGAAGAGAATAAAATTAAAACTACATGAGCTAAATTTCAACTAATTTAATTTTTGGAAAATAGAGACATATTTAGAAAAGTACTCAGAGGAAGGCCTGTTCAATTTAAAAAATATAAAATTAAGCAATTTGAAAATTGATAGTGGTTTTACATACCAATTATAGCCATTGTGGAGAAAGCACATGCTTTTTCTTTGTTTGTTTCTCTTTTAAAATTTTGATTTGGTACAGTATTTTGTTTAAGAAAATGATTTCAAATATAAAGATGAAAGCTTTACAAAATTTACTACAATTCATAAATTATTTATTTAAGTTATTTACTTAGAAGTAAAAGAAAAAAATCATATTCCAAAGTGGGCCATATGTTCAAAAGCAATAAACCATCTACTTAAAAAATAATAAAGAGGAAACCATATTTACTGCTATTGTTATTGTACTTGAAAATGACTAAAGTTGTAACCATATTAAAAAAAATTTTTTTTATAAGTCTTTGAATTTATCGATAAAAGATGTGAACTGGTAAACTGTTTCTGCAGGTGTTATTACAATGCATTACAGAAGTTTAAAATTTGTATAAAGAGTTTAATTGAGAATCTGAATTGGGTAACTCCATTATTCTCAAGTAAAACATTGCTATATAGATTTCCAATTTGATATGGGCTTATAAACATCAAAACAACTAGAGAGGCTATGTTTGCCAATAATGAAACATCTGCTACATTTTTATAAAATTAAAAATTTATTGTTAATCCACTAAACATCACATGATTACCATCTCTTATACTAGCACATAATTGTTATTAAACAAAACAAATTTGGATGAGTAGGCACTAGATAGGGATTTTATGCAGAAACCTTCTGGAATCTATTGATTACTCTGGTTGGCACAGTGGCACTACTGTATGGAGATTTTTGCCTTGTTTAAAAAGTTATTGACAAAAAAGTATTGTCCAAGGGTTTAACTGCAATGAAATGTGATTCTTCTAATGCATCAACAGCCTTAAAAGACCATTAATCTGATATTTGTAGTTCATTTAACTTTTTCAAAAATTAAAAATACACTAAATTTTTTTTAGTATTTCTTGAGAAAGGTGAAAGAAAGATCATACATAGAATAAATATATATGTAAATGTTTTCTTTCAATTTTTTTATTAATAACTTTTAAATTTTTTTTTGTTTATACAATAATCTAAATTTGTTTATGCATACTATACATGGAAAAAAGCATTTGGTTACATATATATATATGTGGTAAAAAATATTATACATTTACAAGACAGAGGCAGTAAACAATAGGTATTGTATGTAAACAGAGCTTTTAAACAAAGTATGGATATTATCCATTATGCATGATATCTGCTAGGGAGGATTAAAATAAAATATAGTATTACTGCACCTCCACTGCAATCTAATTTTAACAGATATTTAATTAAAATTAATTAATTTTTAAAGTATAGAGGGAAAAAAGTAGAATTACCCTATAACCTTTCAATTTGACCACAGTATCTACAATATGATTTTTAATATTAACATTATAACTGGTATCTGATATCATTCCTAAGAAAAGTATTATTTAATGATGTAATTATAGTTCCAAATTTGATTTTATTCATTACAAACATTATTTACAATAAATATTATATTTATATAAAAAAATAAAATTAAAAAATATATCCACTGATTGCAAATAATGAAGAAATAAAATTGCTTTCATTTTTATATCACTTGTAGTTGGAATGCATTGATTGCTTTCTTTCAGTAAATTTACAATGTTACTATGATGAAATAAATTTGATTTTATTTATTTCAAGCATTATTTCCAATACATATTATAATATTTGTATTAAAAAATAAAATATATATAACCATAGAACACAAATAATAAAGAAATAAAATTATTTTTATTTATATCACTTCTAATTGGGATGCATTGGTTGTTTTCTTTTAGTAAAATTATGATCTGTTATTATAATAAAATAATTTTGATTTTTTTATTGTAAGCATTACTTACAAAAAATATAATATTTATTTGAAAAAAATAGAAATAAAAAAATAACCATAGGTCACAAAAAATGGAGAAATAAAATTATTTATGCTTAGACTACAGCTGTTTGAGATATGACTAAATCCCCCAAAATTGATATAAAACTTAAACTATGTGAGTAAAATTCAATAATTTGATTTTTGCAAAATACAAATATCCCTTAAAAGATATGGAAATGGATAGCTGTTCAATTTTTTAAAAATCTTAAAATTAACATATGTGAAAGTTTCTTGCAGTATCACATACCTATTGTAGCCACTGGGGATTAATAAAACTCTTGTTAAAATTATTGAACAGGAAAAGAAATTTCTAATGATTTAGGTAATTATAAATATAAAAATCATTATGTGTATTAATTAAAATAATAATCACTTTCTATTTGCTATTAAATATGTAATTATGTACAAAGGATAATTGTAAGACAAAGTTCTTTTTATCAGCTTCTCTCCCCAACCCCCAATGAAGATGAAGGCATTAATCACCAGACTAGTCATTTGCCAAATGGTGTGTGTTAAAATGGATTTCCATTCATATTTTATCCTATAACTAAAAATGTCTTTATAGGTAAAAATAATCAGGATTCTGTACTTATTGGAGTATGACAACTCCACTTCCTCATTGTTTCTGAAGTAAAGGCCACACCGTATTAAAACTATATATATTATTTTTACAATTAATGTCTCAATTTTCATCAAACTAATTTAGATGAATCTGATATCTTTATTCTCTAGTTATGAGTAGATAGATAGCCATCCAATTACTGACCATTACTGGATGACTTAGTAAGTTGCCATATAAGGCCATCTATTTTTAAAAAAAATGTAATTTGTTTCTACCCTTAGAAATTTTTCAACATTCACTCAGCCTGAACTTAAATTCAGGTTGCAAGAATGACCTGTAGATGGCGTAACTATTATATCACATGACTAAGCTAGGAACTTATTTTACCAATCAATACTTAGATGGTTAGCTGGATTGAATAGGATTGCGACTTAAAAAATCCCATGCATGTTTGGAACTTAAGAAAAATTCCTAATTTTAACTGGCATAGATTTAAATTCCAGATCACAGACATGGTAAGCCAGACAAATTAAGCACACTGCCTTGAGCAGTTTTTTTTTTTTAAAAAAAATTAAGGCGCAATATACACAGCAATAATTCCAAGAAATAATAGTAAAAAAAAAACAGCAACAAGCAAATGTAGCCTAAAAAATTAAATAAGATCGAAATTATCATAGGAAATGAAGTTTCAAATAAAACAGAAAATATTAAAATATTTATTTGCAAAAAAAAAAAATTACACACAAGTACTTTTCTCTGTTTACTGTATTTCAGGGCCACCTGTTGTAAGTTTGAGTAAGCAAACATTAATTATTAGAATAAATGTTTACTTCGCTTCTACATTTATTTAATCAGATATTAGCGAAAAAGATCATACTGGATTTAAATAAAATTTAATGTAAGCTAAGGTTTACGGATCGTATTCAAATTTGTCATTTCTAGTAGTTTAAATAAAAGATTAAAATTAATATGATATTAAATAATTTTAATTTATTATTCTAAAAAAAAATATTCATAAATTCAAAATTTAAAAAACACCACGTAATTGTGGAAAACTTTTTATTGATTTGTTTTTACAATGATTATTTATTATTATTGTTTTCATTTATATCCTGTAAAAATAATCATGAAAACAGTTTCATTTGTATTGCTTCATTGTGATAAACTCTAATCTTAGCACTAATGATAACTAATGGAAATATTTTTTCAAAATGATAGATAAACTTTCAAAAACATACTCTAAACTCCAATCACGATATTTTTATAACAATAATTGGAAATTTATTATTTTTTCAAATAATTAATCTTTTATCAATAAGATTAATAATTATTTCAATAATTTTTATTAGTCATTCTTTAAACTAGAGATTATTCAATAATGAATAATATTTCTGTAGTGTAATTTTCATTACACCACTCTCACGCAAGGTAGCGACTAGATTCTTTCGACTTTTAACACCTTGTGGAGGGATGTAAACATATATATATATAACAAAAGACATATGGAAAAGATCTCTGATTCCCAAGTTGCACATTTCGGGTTTCTTTTAACATCCAAAATGTGATGCTGTTGTGTTGTGATGTATTGTGGCTTCTCCTTTCTCAGAGTCAGGAATCTCTCAGCCACTATGCCCAGAGAAACCTGTTAGCCACCAGACCTTCCTTTTCCATCCCCCACCCTGTTTTCCCCATATTATTTTCTATCTGCTCCATTCCATTTCCACAACATAATCTTTGTCAACTCTATGACCTTTATATCTAAATCCCCCTTATTTTTTTCAAACCAAGCTGAAAACCCAAGCACCTGCTTTCTGTACAATCAGTTTGTTTATGTTTATTCTCCCACAACTTCATTATTTGTGCCCTTTCTATTTGTAGGCATTTACATTCAATTAACAGTTGCCTAACATTTCCTATGCCTTCCTTACATAACTTGCAGACTAAATCACCCATATTTTTCCATTTATATGTATATATTCCCTTGTTACTAAAGATCCTGTTTGAACCTTAAACAGTAAACTACTTCGCTTGCTATTATCATAAATTAACTCACACCCAATATTCTATTTACTTCTATATATACTTACTCATTTTACTCTGCATTTCTCTATCTCTTCAACTTCCTATTTTTTATTAATGCATTTATTCTTCTATCCCATTCCTTACCACTATAACACTCAACAATTCTCTTAACACAATCATGCCACCTTTTGTATAAGTATATTGATATAAAGTGTTTATCCAAATTTTATACATCCTGTACTACCTTTTTCACCATCTTGTTGCCTGTCCTTTATTCATAACCCAATTAAATACTACTTTGGCTATTCTCTTATTATCCATAAATTGCAATCTATCAAACATTTTCATTTTGCATCTCTCATATAAAAACTTGACCATCCCATTTCACCATGAATTGCTTCCTTTGCCATCCACACATCTGCATCTAATGATGTCTTCCTATTTCTCTTTGTACTTTTTCATAGTAATCTAACACCTCTTTATTAACACATAATGCATCATTACCATAAGTTAACCCTGCTACTGCTACTTTCTTTTCTTTGCTTCAATATCAATTTTTTCTTCCATTCATCTAAGCAATTCCTTTGATTACTTAAGGCAATTCCCAAATAGTTATATCTTTCACCACATTTAACTTTATATACCCCCCAAAAAAAAATTATTTTTTCCCCCAACATTTATCATCATTTTGATTTTTCCACTAAATTTAATCTCCATCACTTTACCCACTCTTACACATATCTTCAACATAACTACTATATCTTCCCTACTTTCTGTGCCCAAGAAGCTATCATCTGCAAATAAAAGACATGTTAATATATATAGTCACTTGCTATCTATTAATTGTATGTCTACCCCTCTTCTTAGTTTTTCTACTGCTCTCTCCATTTCTCTCAAATATAACTAATATTTATTTTATAAAGTGCAGACGGTATTGAAATTAAACTGAGAGAGTGCAAACCTCTCAAACGCTTATAACTATTAACAGCCAATCAGATCATAAGCACTGAGACAGAGAATTTAATAAGAAAAGGGTGGTTCCACTCTCTTCTTTACTTGTCTTTCTATATATCCAAACCAGTCTAAAGTACTTAGATCTGAAAGCATGAATCTTAAATATCTTCACACTCAATAAACATACAGCTTGAAATCTTTCGATTTACTATGCAGTAGTTTTTCGATGTTATAACTTGCAGCTACATATGTAAATAATATTTATTTTATAAAGTGCAGATGGTATTGAAATTAAACTGAGAGAGTGCAAACCTCTCAAGTGCTTATAACTATTAACAGCCAATCAGATCATAAGCACTGAGACAGAGAATTTAATAAAAGTTCCACCCTCTTCTTTACTTGTCTTTCTATATATCCAAGCCAGTCTAAAGTACTTAGATCTGAAAGCGTGAATCTTAAATATCTTCACACTCAACTCACTGAGTTCAAATTACAAACATACAGCATGAAATCTTTCAATTTACTATGCAGTAGTTTTTCGATGTTATAACTTGCAGCTACATATTGTAACCGGGCGACCCGTTTGGTCCTCTGATAATCCGGCACAAGAGATCGAGGGCTCCGAAATAAACCTGACATAGCGTAAAGTTTTATTTGTTTACTCAAATCGATAGTTATTCGCTATCCACATAAGGGGGCACCAGATACGATTATTTAAGAGGATTTTAATTACTCGCATCACCTTACGTCATGTCAAAACGATTTCGAAGTCCGATCCCGCCCACTAGCTCAGAACCCCCAGCATAGACCAATAGATAACTCAAGGCCGTAATACAGCTATTTCGAGGACGACTCCTCCCGGAAAAGACGCACTGTCCGCTAATGAAAAAATCAGCTTAGTTTCTAATTATTCGATCACCGCATAAGATTCATTTATTGGTTGTCATTAACCAATGCGGTGGTTCGTTCACGCCCTGAACACTAGGCTTAGAAGTTCATCCCTCCCGACATATCATATACAATATAATTATTTGACGTTTATTTCGATTGATTATAGACCCGCCCGCTCTTAAATCTATCTTAACTAAGGTTAAATAAGAAACATCGTGACTTACGGCACGATGTTGACATAATCAATAAAGGAAATAAATTAAATCTAAATTTAACTAACATACTTTTAAAATAAATTATTAAAGAATAAATAAACTACGATTTTAAGTGTATGAAAAGATTTGAGAAATGCTCGACTATTTAAATATTGAACCAATTTATTAAATAAAAAAAACATTATTAATTTGATTTATTGCACACGCGCACATACATTCACGCTCACAGAGAATCATAATTAAATATAGCACAATGTGAACATTGGAATAAAGTTCCTTTCTATTTGAGAAAATATATTATCTTTCCTTAGATTCACTTAAGTTCAAAGTTCATGTTTACAAAGTTCTATGACTAAGATAAGTTACAATGACGAGGAAAGTTCTAAGATTTGTTTATTTATGTTGGTTAATTACGAGATTTCCTTACGAGTTTATAAAGTGAGTGAGTGAACGTAATATAAAACATATTTACCTAGGATTTGTTTTGGTTTCCGCACCTGGAGTGGTTTGCTTGCTTTCAATGAGTATTGGATGGTCTGGACGAATTTGGGTAACTCTCGGAACATGATTTATTTTTATTGGGAGCATTAACTTCACACGACGATGTTATTGTAATTTCATAGCTTCGGAGACAATTAGTAGCGGAGCGCCGATCAGTCACTGAAGGGTTTATTAGCCCCTCATGACAATCGACGCTCTTGATATTAATTTCGTAGTGATCATCTTGAATGTGGAGGAATAATATACATTATTTCAGAACAACTATCTTGATAAAATAAAAAGCATAAGCATCGGAATAAAATAAGCGTGGGGTAATTCAGAATAAAAAGAACAGCTCAAAGCTCGAACTACAATAATAATAACAACCAGATTGGAATCCATTGAATAGTTTTTGACTGATATTTATACCGGGTGATCCTTATCTTAGGATCCAATCTACCCCCAGAATCCCATGTTCCTGGAGCTGCCGTTCAGGTCCGTGTTTGAGGTAACTGTTCCTCAATCCTTGTGCTAAAGGCAATATTTATTTCGAGACAATCTTTTGTTGCAATCTTACTCAACCAACCTTACTTCTTCACACCTCGAGTGCATGCGTGTGTGCGTGTGTTTTACAAGAACAATACAAGCTGTATTAAATTTAGAAGTCGAGCATTTAATCTTTTCCTCAAATCTTTTCTATAAGTTTTACTTTAGTTAACATTATAATTCTAACATAAACATATTTAATTACCCCGTGGCGTCTTCGAGTGACAATTATATTTTATTATTTTAGGAGAGCAAATTATATTTATTATTTCTAAGAGTAAATTATATTTCTTTTATTATTTCTTCGCGAAGGTTATTTTATTAATTTTTATTATCTGAAAGCTATAATCATTTACTTGGACGTTTACTATCTATATTTTATAAATGTATTTTATGAGAGGAAAAAGAACTATTACAGGTTATGAAAACAAATTACGAGTGTTTTAGGTTGCTTGCTGGGGTGTGTGTGTGACGTTTCCTAGGTTTAATATCGATGTAACGCTATCTCGTTACAATATGTAAATAATATTTATTTTATAAAGCACAGACGATATTGAAATTAAACAGAGAGAGTGCAAACCTTTCAAGCACTTATAACTATTAACAGCCAATCAGATCATAAGCACTGAGACAGAAAATTTAACAAGAAAAGCACTGAGACAGAGAATTTAACAAGAAAAGGGTGGTTCCACCCTCTTCTTTACTTGTCTTTCTATATATCCAAGCCAGTCTAAAGTACTTAGATCTGAAAGTGTGAATCTTAAATATCTGATTGGCTGTTAATAATTATAAGTGCTTGAGAGGTTTGCACTCTCTCAGTTTAATTTCAATACCGTCTGTGCTTTATAAAATAAATATTATTTACATATGTAGCTGCAAGTTATAACATCGAAAAACTACTGCGTAGTAAATCGAAAGATTTCACACTGTACATTTGTAATTTGAACTCAGTGAGTTGAGTGTGAAGATATTTAAGATTCACGCTTTCAGATCTAAGTACTTAGACTGGCTTGGATATATAGAAAGACAAGTAAAGAAGAGGGTGGAACCACCCTTTTCTTATTAAATTCTCTGTCTCAGTGCTTATGATCTGATTGGCTGTTAATAGTTATAAGTGCTTGAGAGGCTTGCACTCTCTCAGTTTAATTTCAATACCGTCTGTGCTTTATAAAATAAATATTATTTACATATGTAGCTGCAAGTTATAACATCGAAAAACTACTGCAAAGTAAATCGAAAGATTTCAAGCTGTATGTTTATTGAGTGTGAAGATATTTAAGATTCATGCTTTCAGATCTAAGTACTTTAGACTGGCTTGGATATATAGAAAGACAAGTAAAGAAGAGGGTGGAACCACCCTTTTCTTATTAAATTCTCTATCTCAGTGCTTATGATCTGATTGACTGTTAATAGTTATAAGCACTTGAGAAGCTTGCACTCTCTCAGTTTAATTTCAATACCATCTGTGCTTTATAAAATAAATATTATTTACATATGTAGCTGCAAGTTATAACATCTAAAAACTACTGTGTAGTAAATCCAAAGATTTCATGCTGTATGTTTGTAATTTGAACTCAGTAAGTTGAGTGTGAAGATATTTAAGATTCACGCTTTCAGATCTGAGTACTTTAGACTGGCTTGGATATATAGAAAGACAAGTAAAGAAGAGGGTGGAACCACCCTTTTCTTGTTAAATTTTCTATCTCAGTGCTTATGATCTGATTGGCTGTTAATAGTTATAAGCACTTGAGAGGTTTGCACTCTCTCAGTTTAATTTCAATACCGTGTGCACTTTATAAAATAAATATTATTTACATATGTAGCTGCAAGTTATAACATCGAAAAACTACTGCATAGTAAATCGAAAGATTTCACGCTTTCAGATCTAAGTACTTTAGACTGGCTTGGATATATAGAAAGACAAGTAAAGAAGAGGGTGGAACCACCCTTTTCTTGTTAATTTCTCTGTCTTAGTGCTTATGATCTGATTGTCTGATAATAGTTATAAGTTCTTGAGAGGTTTGCATCTCTCAGTTTAATTTCAAATATAACAAAAACAAAATAGGAGATACATGGCATCCTTGCTTTATCCCCATCCCATTTTTTAACTTTAACTGATTCTATATTTTTAATCAATACGTATAGTAATTATTTTCATACAATCTCTTAATAAGATCCACTAAAGCTCTATTCATTCCCAAATTTATTAAACTTACCAATAATCTATATCTATTTTTCTCTATCATATGCCCTCTCTATATCTATAAAAACCTTATACAACTGTCTATCTCCTATACATCTATTTAATTGAAAATCTTGAATTTCTCACATTATATTATTTTCTTCCATCCCATTTTTTAACTTTAACTGATTCTATATTTTTAATCAATACGTATAGTAATTATTTTCATACAATCTCTTAATAAGATCCACTAAAGCTCTATTCATTCCCAAATTTATTAAACTTACCAATAATCTATATCTATTTTTCTCTATCATATGCCCTCTCTATATCTATAAAAACCTTATACAACTGTCTATCTCCTATACATCTATTTAATTGAAAATCTTGAATTTCTCACATTATATTATTTTCTTCCATTCATTTTGCGACCCTTCCAGCCACCATATATGCAAAAACTTGACATAACACTGATATTATTGCTATCAGTCTATATTTGTTTAACCTTCTATAATCCCTTATGCTTTCCTTTAAATAGAAGCCTTACTCTTGTATTATTTCAGCTATCAGGAAATTCTCTCTTCTATGCCATCTTATTAAAAGATGATAATAGATTTAATTTTATAATATTTCCTAAATTCAACACCATCTCTGCTGCCCATTCATCTAAACCTTTTGCCTTTCCACTTTTCAATTTTTTCCCTGCCTCATTCAATTCATTTTCTGTAAATCTAATATTTCCATTCCTATATGCTTTCATGTTTATTATTACTCTATCCTTCACATTTAACATCTTTTCTATATCCATTAAATACTTATTTAAGATTGTCTCTAATTCTTTTTTAGAGCTACATATTATTCCCTCATCATCTAGTAATACTATTTCTCTATCCCCTACATTTTTTTCTTTTAATATATTTCCAAAATTTTTTACTCCCATCTTTTCCACTTTTATTAATATCCCCCAACAATTTACTACTTAATTTCATTCTCTTTCTATAATTATTTATTTAGCCATCTCCTTTTTTAAAAAATACTATTTTCATTTAATATTAATATCTTTTTCACATTTATATTCTCTGCCATGCTTTTCCTCTCTTTTACATTATTATTAATTCTCACTTTTCTATTACTTCTATTCTTTGGAATATTCTCACCTGTCACTTTTTCTATTTCACCACATCTCTCCTTATATTCATCCCCAATGCTTTCTTCAACCTTTATTTTATATTCTTCTAACTTGTTCTTATCATTCATTCTCCATCTATTTCCATCACATTACTAACCATTTCTTTTATAAAGAAATTATGTACTATTACATACTCTCTCTTCATTATCAAACACTTTAATTTTTTGTACTTTATTCATTCTTTCTTTCTCTATTAATACATAATCTATTGTGTGAAATGTATTATTTTTAGACCATGTTTATTGTACCTCATAAATATTTGATAAATTTCTAATACTCAAATTCACTCTCTGACAAAATTCTTCAAATGTTGTCCATTTTTATTATCCACATCATAAATTTCATCATTATGCCCATTCATATTCCCTATTACCATTATTTTCTTCCCCCTTTTTTGAAACTCTGTATATCCTTAACTAGGCATTTATATATATACTACTGTTACACTCCATTATAGTTTGACTACTTCCAGTGGCTATATACATTATAGCCACCATCCATTCGTGTCTTCCTAACTTTATCTCAAACCACAAATGTTCTTGACACTTAATAGTATTTAAATATTTTTTTGACATAACTCCTATACCACCACTCCCTTTTTTCTTTTCTTTCTATTTATACCCTGTCATACAAAGTCTTCTAGTGTAGATTTCTACTCCTGCTAATACCTCAAGCTCTTCATTTTTAACCATTTTGTTTAATTCCAGCCACGTTTCTGCTCTCTCACCACATTACATTTTCAAATATCCAATTTGAACAATTTCTTCTTTTTTACTACCTTTTATAAATTCTTTTGACTCTTTCTTCTCTATTACATTTGTAAATATCTTGCTTACCATTAATTTTACAGACCTATTCCATGTCCATATCTACATTTATATCTAAATCAGCTGCCCTTTGTTTATTTTCTACATTCTGTCCATTCTTCTTCTTTTTGATAATACTGCAATTTAAAACCCCACCCCCCTTTATAAGTTTCCCAAACCAAATATTTTTTATAAATCAAACTCCTAACTCCTAATACTTCACTACTGCAATTTAAAACCCCATCCCCCTTTATAAGTTTCCCAAACCATAATATTTTTTTATAAATCAAACTCCTAACTCCTAATACTTCACTTCTTTGTTTTTCTAAGTACAATCCATCTTTACCATACAATTCCCTCTTACTAATAAAAAAATCTCACATATCCACAAACATAATACTATTTCTCTCACATAATTTTTTCAATCTCTCATTTATAGAACATACCCTATCTAACATACATGTATTGTCAAATCTTAGTAATAATCCAATTATTCCTACTCTTTCTTTAATCTTACTCAAATTACTAAATAATTCTATGTACTCTTCCATTACTCTCTCCAATGGCTCTGACAAATTATTTGTCTCTACCATAAGATAAAGAACTCTAATTTCTTGTTTCTTTACCTTGTCTATAACATCCCTAATTCTAGCTCCAGACAAACATTCTTACATATCTGTTTTTATTTTCCCTTGCGATTACATCTCACATCCTCTAATTAGTGAGTCTTCTAACAATACTATCTCATAGTTTACTTTCACTACTTTATCCATTATATTCTCTTGAATTATTTACTATTCTAATTGAGAGCCACTTATTAATATGACTAATTAATGAACACTAAATTATGCTGCTATAGTAATTGCTATATTACAGCTTTGAGACATTCATATATATGGAGTATGTATACATTTGAATGCATATATATACATTTATAATTGAATTGTGTTAAATGTTTGTATTAATAAATAACAAGTCTATATATGCATTTGGTATAATATATTGATAGTATTAATTATTAATAAATATTTAAAGTTATGGTTACAATTATATTATAAGATAAAAGAGATTATTCAAGCAAGCTTATAGCAAATATTGCAAAGGCATGAATAATTTTGACATCAGGTAATCAGTAAAGTAGGATTATACCATATATGGTTATTTTAATCATAGGACTGCTATGCACTCGATCTAGTATATGTATGGTCATACATGTTCATATATGGTATGAATGCTGGACAATAGATCAATAGAAAATCAATGGGTATATAAAGCTCCAAACCACTGGTTAAAGGAAGTTAGAGACTCCTGCTTCTGGAAGTGTTGCAATCAGGACACTTTGATCTTTTGTTATGCCTTTGTGGTGCTACTAATAAGTGTATATATGTAAATACAAATTAATAAATTATTTTATTTGTTATTGACTCTTTTAATATTCCAAATTAATTCGTGTTGCTCCAGCTTGTGATCCCCGACAGGCAAAACTAATAGGCTGATTGCATATGGTTGACTATGTCTGAACACAGCAGATTGATACAGTCCAAGACAAGATTAGAATTATAAGGAGTTTCAATAATCCGTATGGTAGCAGTATCACAAATCGGAAGTGGTGAGTGTGACATAGAGCATCTGATGGATTGGCCTTTATATGTATAAAGGCTAAAAAGTTTTTTTCTAATAAAGGGCACCAGCAATGATGTTTAAAAATTGACTTTGCTCTGCTTTGTCAGGCAATGAGTGATGGAGATAACAAATAGACTGTCTGAAAAGCAAAATGTATGAGAAAGTTGTTAAATAGTTTTTTTAATCCTTCAAATACATCATCTGGCTACATCTTAAAAGAAGATGAGTCTAAAAATGAGAGTTAGAGACTATAACAAAACTTTGCATGAGATGGCTAAACCATACATTTAAGGCAGTTTTCTCAAAGCCCTCCTCAAACAGTTATTATATGGATTGGTGGATGATCGAGACAGCTACTGTTATCAATCAGTGATTTATCTTACAGTGAGGCTATTAGACAAGGAATTTCTTATGAGTTATTACTTGAACAAGTTAGAAAGCTAAGCATCAATTTTTAAAACCATGAATTCAAATAAGGAAGGCAACTCAGTGAAAAAGATAATCTGTTTCCATTGGGTAATGTTAGGCCATATAGCTCGAGAAAGTAAATGGAAAACCCAGAAATGCTGAACCTGTACCACCACTGCATCTTTTATTGAAAGAGAGCATCACTATGCAGACCAGAAATGTGATCAAAGCTTCACAAAAGATGCAGATAATCACATGCATAATTTCATTAAAAATGCAGCCACTGGAAATATGGACCAATTAATGTTGTCAGAAGTTTTAATAAACCAGTAGACATGAAAATAGATAGCAGTGTGGAAATTAGTAAGGAATTGGAAATCCCCACCATATTTAGTAAAAAACAATTTTAAAGCTTGTGATGTGAATGGGAACCCTATCAAATTACTGTAAGTGATCAGACTGACTGTCAAAACAAAAAATAATGTGGAATGGTTCAAAGCAATAGGATGTAAAATGTGCATGATTAAGAAAATCAGCATCAAGGAAGAAGTAAGAAATAACTTTCCTGATCACTTCAAAAATGAAAGTTTACTAAGCGGATTTAAAACTGCGTAAAAAAGCAAGACCAATGCTAAAAAACCTCACAAGGTATAAATCACTCAGATAAGAAAAGTGGCAGAAGAAGGAGCCAAACCTGAAATTGTAAAATCCTGCAAAAACAAACTCTATAGTAAAAGCACCATTATCCAACATGCAGATGTGCTATCCAGATTCCAGATAAGGATAAGAATTCTGTAAATAAAATATGGATAAATCACATAGATGATATAAAATCTAAAATCATACAAAAAATTACTATAATAGGTCAAAGTAAAAATTGGATCACAAAAGAGTGGCCTGCAAGATGTCTCCATATCTCCACAAAGGCTTATGAAAAGTATAGAAAATTTATCAGTTAATAAAGGCTGAAACTTCGTGGATGACTGGATAGTGATTTCAAACAGTGACTGTAATAAAGTGTTGAACATTACTCATCAAGATCATCATAGAATAGTAAGAGCAAAGGTCCTAGCTCATATCCACATCCAGTATCCAAGAATCAATAGTGATCTAGAAAGAATATATTAAGAAATGCGAAGCATGCCAAACAATGGAAAATCTTTCACTGAAAAAATATATTCATGGCCACTTACTCAAAATCCATGGGAACATATTTACATTGATCATACCAGACCATAAAAGAGGCATATGTTTTTGATACACATAAATGCTTATAGCCATTGGACTGACCGTAGCATAATAAAAAATATATATGCAAATGTGACCATAAAAAAAACTGTGAGAGATCTTTGTTTGTGGAACTCCAAATATGCTGATATTCCAAATATGCTGATATCTGATATCATTTGTTTTAGAAAAATTTGAAGTTTTTATGAAAGAATGGGTAGACAACATCCTATCACTCTGGCTCAAATGGAATCACAAAGAAAGTGGTCCAACACATGAAGATGAATTTAAGTAAAATATAAATGAGTACCAGGTAGTGCTTCACTAGCATGGTTCTCCATCAGGTGCTGCAGGAAAATCTTTAGCAGAAATGTTGTCTGGAAGGAAAATTAGAACTAAATTAACAATGCTATTATCTAATAATAAGAAGTTTAGAGTGAATGTGTAATGTGAAAATAACTTTAAAGTTGGAGACAGCATCTGAGGGTTAAACGATCTTAAGAAAATGGAAAAAGCAACTAGATTGCAGTGCTGCTCACTGAAGTTGAGAGGGAAGCTGGTGTGTACCTCTGAAAACATCTAAACTATATAAAAAAGTACTATCAAAACTACAACCTTAGATATGCTGACTAAGGTCACTTGCAGAAATGCCTCAAATGCTAAAAACAAAATTGTAGAAAATAGCCATCAAGTTGCTGATCTACAGAATGATGAGTCAGGAACTACAAATCTATGAGTGATATCCAAAAGGCATCTACTCTCTTGATCAATGCAAACCAATTGAGAAATAATGCCAACTGAGACAACAAACAAATAAAGACTGTGCTTATCTGAAGAACTACGTATGTTAAGACTATAGCTTCTGAAGTGAGGGGAGTAGTACTATATTATAATGTAGAGACTTTCATATATGTAGAGTAGGTATGTGTTGAGTGCATATATAGTCATTTTTAATTAAATTAATTGTATTTAAATAATAAAATACGTTTGTATTTATATGGTATTAATTATGGTAAATGTTTGTATTAATAAATAATGTTATATGTGTATATGTTGTAATCTATGGATAGTGTTAAATGTTGTATTAAAAATATTTAAAGTTATGGTTATATTTGTATAATAAAATAAGAGATTATTCGAGTGTATAACAAATATTATAAAAGCGCACTCGAATAATTTTGACATTAGATAATCATTAAAGTAGATCATTATATATCATCATTTTCAATCATAGAAATGTTATGCACTTGAATTGGTTTATATGTGCCATATATGGTATGAATACTGAGCACTCCAGAAGATCAATTAAATATAAACAGGCATAGAAAGCCCCAAACCACTAGTAAAAGGAAGCCAGAGACTTCTGACTCTGAAAATGTTGAAATCAGGATTATATTTCCTTTTTACAAGTTGCCTTAATCTTTTATTATTTTGCATGTCTTTATGGCACTACTAATAATTGTATATATATAAATGCAAGTTAATAAACTATATTGTGCATTTGTGTAATCAGGTGGGGCAGCAAAATGAGATAGCAGCACTGAGAGTAGTGGGTCGTGTGAAAGTCTTGAGTTTGAATCCCGCATATATTACATATATGGATGCAGGCTTAAGCCTGTACAATGTATTATATGTGTGTGTGTATATATATGTTAATAAACTATACTATTAGACTAAATCTTATCGCTCTTGTTATTCAAATATAATTTATATTGCTCGAGCTCATAATCCCCAACGGGCAAAACTTAAAAGGATTACATATGGTTGGTTATGCCTGGATATAGCAATAATAATCAACTTTAGTGGAAACTCATTATTGAAAAAGGTCATAGGTCACTCCAATTCTGTTAGCTGAGAAATGATGATATTTTATTAAATTAAGACAACTTAACCTACAAGTGTAAAATTTTTGCATTCATATCTTTGACACTATTCACTTTAAACAGATCCATTAATAATTAATACTAATTATTTATTAGGCTACATATTATCATATTATTCCTAGTCCAGATACAATACTGAACAAATGCTGAAAGTTTGTGACCTGGACCAACTGAAAAATGGTAGTTCAATCTGAAACACAGCTTGGCCATCATTTATTTTTTAGAGACTTCTTTATTTGCGCCTTTCTAGAATATGAAATGTGGTAGATATTTTAAATGTATTTAAAATTATTTTACATACTTTATTGTTTTCAGAATTGATTGTCTTAATTTTTTTATTATAAATATATTATATCTACACATTGCATTTTAATAAAAAGGTTTCTAGGATCTGGTCTTCTCTGTAAACTTTCTGCAGATCTGAATCATTGTTGTGTTATGTAGTGAGTTCTTCCACAAGAATTTTAAGGTGCTAATATGTATAAATTGCATGTTACAACATGAAATATGACAGTGTGATTTGTACTTTAATTCTTATTAAAACAACAACCTAATATTAAATTTCGTTTTAAATTGGCCAAAACTGCTACTTAACCATTTGGAAATAATTAATACTAAATATGGCAGAGAAGCCATGCAAAAATGTTTTCAAGTGGTTTACAGATAGAGCATTAAAAATGATCAATGAAAAAAACAACAACACTGTCACATTTCATGTTGTGAATTGTGATTCAAACAGGCTAACGGTTTAAAAATTTTGTGATAAATAGTGAAACTGTGTCACTACACAACACATATATTGATTCAGAAATAGTGCTGCAGGCAGACCAGACAAAGAATCAATCATCCTTTTACTAGAGTGCACTGTATTCTAATTACTTAAGCGTAGCCATTATATTTATATGGTAATATGATAAGAATGAATTATACATTCTTTTAACTATATGTGTAAACAACAGACATTTAAAGTGTTTCCTAATCAATAAGCATTTGAATTGCTAATGATTTTTAAACACCAGCCTACAAGTATTTGGATCAAATGTCAAGATACTGTATTCTGTAGGCAATTCATGAAATCGGTCAATGATGATGAATTTAGAATTTATTAACTCTCGAATCAAGGTTCATGATAACAATATAAAAGAATCTGAGAAATCAATTCAGGGAGAGAGGAATCAGTAAAGAAGACACATTTTTATAAACACAAATGTCAAAATACAAGCAAAGTGGAATTTATTATAAATTAAAAACAAAAGAACATCATTAACATTGATGGTGTATCAGAAAGAGTGAGAAGACCAGCGATTCAACTTAATAAAAGATATCAAATACAGATAAATCAGGTTTATGCCTGAATAAGTTCTCATTGTGATGATGAAGTGAAGGTTTTTACATGAATGTACAAAATGCTTTTAATCACATTACACCAAATAACATTTTTAAATTGTCATGGGAGGCATTAAGATTAAAAATAGAAAACAAAATATAAAAATATAATGGGTAAATTTGATTGCAGAAACAGAACTCAGAGAGGATACAAATTTCTGGAATTTGCAAGGAAAAAAATTTGTATAATTTTTAAAAAAAAATGCTAAATAGAAATGATCATGGAAATACTAAATGAAGGAATAGAAAAAAAACATATTTCAAGATATTAATGCTCTTAATAGATTCAACACAGAAAATAATCATTGATTAATAAAATGTAGGTTATGAATTAATGCAAAACTGGAGAGACAAAACTATTTTTTAAAAATGATATTAAAAGTTAATATTCCTAAATTTAAAAAATACTTCAATAAATTTAAAATAGAAGTTGCTTATCCAAACTTAACTGAGATCAATAAGAAGTTAACTGATATTCTTCTAAGAATTGCAACAAAGATAGCTGGTACTAAAGAGAATCAATTCATCAATCAATTTTCATTTAAGACAGGACTGTTTGAAAGGAAGGAAGGAATATAAAAAAATATAAAAATGATTAATTAAGAAGGATAAAATATCTTGGAGTGCTATAAAATGGTACAAAAAGGGATTAATAGAGACATATGAAAATATAACTGTGATTTGGCAACAAAAGCTGTAGAAGAGAATACATTTTTCAAAACTTGCCTATAGCAAACTTTGTCTCCTCAACCTAAAGAACAACCTGGATTTAAAAGTGGTTTTAGCACAAGAGATTACATTCAAGTATTGAGATAAGTTATAGAAAGAACCAACGAATGTAAGTTACTACTAGGCTTTAGATTTGTAAATTATAAAAAGGTGTTTAATTCTACAAGCATCTCCACCATGATTAAATCTATAGATCATCAAGATATAGACCCAGGATGCTATCATATTTTGAAAAATATTTGTCAAAATGAAATGGGTGACACTAAGAAAAATAACATCGATAGGGGGAATAACAGAGTGAATCCATATACCAAAACTGTTCACAACAGTTTGCTAAAAATATTTTGTGGATTAAAATGGGAAGCTAAAGAAAAAGAAATACATGGAGATAATTTAAATCATTTACATTTTTCAGGAAGATGTAGTTGGTTTTGCAATTAATACTTCAGAACTTCAAGAAATATTATAAGAGGCATCACATGAAAGTAAAAACGACTATAAAATAAATATTAAAAATATTGAAATAATGTTTAATTAATTATCTCAGAAGAAAATAAAGATTGATAATCATGAATTGGAAAAAGTTAACAACTCCAAAACCTTGATCAGATCGCTAATATAGATACATTATAATGAATAAAATTAATTATAGAATTAAATTTGAATGGAACACCTTTGGTAGAAATAACTTAGTTTTAAAAGGAAATATGTTTATATGTTTAAAAATGAGGTTTTTAAATAGATGCATTTTATCACTTTTTACTTATGGATCTAAGACTTGGACATTTAACAGAAGAACAATATAGATATTTCAGACCACTGAACAAAATATAGAGAATTGTATGTTAGAACAGCAAGAAGGGATTTAAAGTAAAATACTTGGGTAAGAGACCAAACAAATATCATTAACAATATTGAAAAGAAAAAAACAGGCAAAACTCACTATACATATTGCCACACACAGCAAGCTAGAATAATCAATGGATGCCAGAAAGCTTGTGCATAAAATCCCCATCTAGTGCCTACTCATCCAATATCCCCAGACTAGTTTCTGGCTTGTGGCCTTCGTCAGTGAGGAGCCTTGGATCTGAGAACACAGCACATCTAAGATATAGGTGCAGTGCTCTCAGATCCAAGGCTCCTCACTGACGAAGGCCACAAGCCAGAAACTAGTCTGGGGATATTGGATGAGTAGGCACTAGATGGGGATTTTTTGCACAAGCCTTCTGTCATCCATTGATTACTCTAGCTTGCTGTGTGTGGCAATACGTATAGTGAGTTTTGCCTGTTTTAACAACAGTTATACACAAGCATAAGAGGTGGTGGTCATGTGATGTTTATTGGCTTAAAATATTGAAAGAATTAAGATACTGAAACTTAGCTAGGTTGGACATATTGCTTGAAGATGTAATAATAGATACCATTTGAAGACTTAAACTGGATCCCAAGAGACTATAAAAGACCTAGAAACAAACCACCTTTAAGATAAATGGATAAAATAAGAAAGTTTATGGTATGATGTGAAGGATGAGAAATTGGATTAAGCTTGGAGAATCTTTCATATTGCAGTGAATCGATAAAGATTGAAAATATTGAAGCTAAAATTATTTGAATGTTCAATTACTGTATTTAATTATTATTTTTAACAGAGCATGGAAATATATAAATCATTTATCTCCAATCTCCAAAAAAACTCAAAAACACTAAAACTATACAAAGGTTAAAAAGTATATGTAGTTTGAAATTTCGATTGGCAGCAAAAAAGTTAGCTAAAATTATTATAAATAATCTTAAATGTATTTAATAAAATTATTTTTATTAAAACGAATAAATACCGATTAAAATCAAATTTATTTTATGCTAAATGTCTTGATAACATTAAACAGGAAACGCAAATGTTATGGACAGGAAAATTAGGATATCAAGATACGGTTGCTGTAGCAATACCATGAAATGTGTGACAATTGTATTTCGGATTGTTAGAAGTTACCCGTTAATGAATTCACTGGATTTTTTTTTTTTCATGGTTACCCTACGATAAAATCGGAACTCTATTTTAAAGTCAAAAAATATCTAATTTAGAATAATAAGCAGTTTTATTTATACAAAATAATCTGTTATCTATAATTTGAACTTTCTGACTCCAAAAACTGTATATAATTTATGTATAACGATAGTAAAAATTAATGAAATAAATATTTAAAATAATATTTTTAAAAAATATCTGATGTTAAATTTTTTATTAATCACATTTAAAAATATATCAGATGTTAAAATTTTTATTAATCACATTGCAGAGACAAATTCACACGAGCTATATACAGGATTAATATTTATATGAAACACAATAGAATTGACAATAAAGCTCTTAAAATTAGAAATACTTCTGCTATAGGTTGTTTAAATTGTAGTAAAAAAATAAACGAATTGTTCTTGCTTGGAAATTCAAGTGACGTTTGAGCACCAAAATGACAGATAAAACGTTGATTCACAGATTTATAGCTCTCAATCGGATCATGTTACTATTACGCTAAACTTAACAGTGCTATATCATTGTTAAACAGTAAAACCTTTTTACAATTTATTTACAAGTATCAAATTTACTAACTTCTAACTATTTTATTAAAAATGGCCGAATTATAAATAATGGCACAAATAGTCAAAGTGTTTACAACTAAAATTATATTAACAATTTTTTTGAACGCACTCACTTGAATATATGTTTTAAATACATTATCTCTCGTATATGTATGTAAATGGATTATGTCTTTACATGCGGGTCAGAGTGACTTATGGTCAATATGGATAGGATGAGAAGGTTGGCACCAATGTGGCTTTGAGCATTCAATCATCAGATTTTCAATGAAATGGATGGCTGAAGAGTTATGGGGTGGAGTGGATTGAAGCCTGTTCATTAAAGTATGAAGATTGGCTATCCTAATATAAGCTGAGCTTTGATTGTATATATGTGTTGAGATGATAATCTGGACCAACTGACAAGTGCTGGTTTAGCGTGAAATACACATATTGTGATTATTTATCTTTTCGACATGTGTGTGGTCATGTGTGTCAGCAGTATGAGATAGTGTGGATAGTTGAGGGTCATGTGAAAGTCTGAGTTCAAACCCCATATATATTACATATTGAAGTGCAGCTATGAAAAAACCTGTACTGTAGAAAAAATTCACATATTAATGATTATTATTAATCATTTATTAGACTAAAGAGTATTATTTAATATTTAGATCAGATAAAAACATTAACCTTAATTAAACATTAATATATTAATTACTAATTAAAAGTATGATTATTATTTATTTAGCTTTTCCCTCTTTTTGCAGTCATTTGTTATATCTTCAATATACTATAAAACATTTACACCCTTAAAAGAATATGAATAAATATATAAAGGCAAATGACCTTCAAGATATATTTCTTGCTGAACCAACTATCAGTTGGCCCAAACCTCTATCCTCAATTACTTTATCATCATGTTCAATATTTACCCATAGCAGATTCCTACAACTCCATTTCTAAGCATAACATTTTTTGAAAGCATTCATCTTTAGATAAACACATTAACAATTACTGCTAAACATTTATTAGGCTAGAAGTAATTTGATATAGATGAGTAATAAACTATGATGATAGTGGTACGAGGAATGTAGAGATCCACATCAATGGATTCAATCAGAAATGCAATTTGGGGACCATTTTCCTTTTTCATGTCTTTATTCATATGTTGTGTGTGTGTGTGGAGATTGAAAGTTTTGTAGTATATCTAAAATGGATACATACCCAAAGAGGAAAGTGTTAAATAAATAGTATTCATCATTTATATGATAATTGATATATATTCATGCTTTACTTAATATTTGATGTAATTATATTTAAAAGTTTATATCTGAACTAAAAATTAAATAATCATTAGCCTGTAGAAATGATTAATCAAAAGTGAGAATGTATTTACTTATCTAAATATAATATCATTAAATGAGTGCATTCAAGAAATTTATTCAGATATGTGGAAAGTAGAAGTCTGAGCCAAATGGTGACAACTGGTTTGGTCAGAAATGATCTTAGTAATTGATGTTTTATCAATATATTTTAAATGTGTGTAGAGATGAAAAGTTGTATAGTATAAGTAAAATTATTATAGACAGCCAAAATTCAATAATTATATTGGTGTAACTGATCTTTTATAAGTACAACTTTGGGTGATAAAGCACTGGTTAAATTTTAAAAAGGAACTAGGTCTGTGATGAATTGGTATATACATATATGTATTTTTTCCAACCACTCAAAATTTGATTTTGTAGTTAGTAAAAAAGTTATTGATAAACTATGGATTCAGGGCAAGCAGGAGTGTGGCAATGTATTACCAATGGTAACATCTGCATTGTATTGCAATTGTAAATTTTGTTATTTAATAATCTACACATTACCATATATGTGATCAATTCATGAGCTAACCTATACTCATTACTCACTACTAGTAGTAGTTAGATACTCATTCATTAACCACAAACTGTGTAGCTAACTGAATTGACTTTGATCTGACTGCTTGAAAGAAAAATTCTAAGACAGAAGAAATTTCCAAGGTTTACTAGTCACAGATTTGAATCCAGAAATATAAATGTGGTAAAGAAATATGTGGTGGTAAAACACAGTTGCTTCTGTATCACTAGGTTCTTTTCTTGTAATATATATTAATCATAATATAACAATATTTGTAGAAACACTAGTTATTATTATTTATATCAAAGCTTTTTGAGACTGCAATAGCTTTTTTAATACAAAAATATCGCTTCAGTAGCTACCTTAAAGGATAAAAAATTGCTTTAAGATCAAAAGGATTTTGTGTTTAAACTAATGAAAAACCTTCACCCATACTTAAGTTAATGCAGTGGTAGAGTGAAGGATCCTAAGACCTTGGATTGTGACTAAGCTTTATTGCACCCAGTGCTCAAACTTCTTATGAATTCCTAAGTAAAAAACATTCAATTACTATTATTACAATACATTTTATAAAAATTTGTCCCAAGATATTGGAATCATCAAAGACTAAATATTGTTTGTAATACATAGTCCTTTTTTCTTCCGAAATTGCTTTCATTTTTCTCAGTTTCCATTTCCTCCCTTCCTGTTTTTTTTATCTTACTGTCTTTAATTAGAATAGGGTTGGATTATTATGAGCTGCTCATGTCATCATTCATTTCTTTATTAACTGTGACAATCATATTGTGACTTTGTTTAATCACATTTCTATTCTTTATTTACTCAGGCAACAATTCTGACACCTATATTTCTCTCTTTTTTTTCTTTTTGAAGTTAAAAAGATCATATTTGAGTGATGATTTATGAATGAATGAGAATATATTTTCTAATAACAACAATATCATATATGAGTATAGAGAAAATCAGGAGCTAAAGATTACTAGACAATTTTCCAGAAATTAGGTTAAGTGCATGGAACTATTATGCTTAGCCTACCATCTGGGTGCTTGAACATCATATGACATCCTGAGAAACTGACTATATGAAAACAAATAATGAAATTTTTAAAGTTTACAGAGAGTGACTAGACACACTATGAATATAATACTTTAGGACTGAAAGCATGTTAGACATATCCTCTAACTGTTCACCCTAAAACTTCAAAATTTCATTGTTTATTACACATTTTTCTTAAAATCGTTTTATATTAGCTAATTACATTAGTTTCTCACACTCATGAAAATAAAATACTTTCCTATCATCTTTATTTATTTACTTGTCAAAATTAAATGAAACAATAATTCTTTCACTTCTTTGTAAAGTACTTCTTGCACTTTAGCTTTTGAAAAATCACCTAATTAAGATATCATCATTGGGGTTGTATCATGGTGTTTCACAACTGCATCAATTATTATTAAAACTTCATATAATAAAAGTTTTACACAAAAAATATTCCTAATGTCCAATCTGAAAACACATAAAATAATAGCACACAAAAAATGTCAAAATGGAAATTGTAAAGACTGAAGTACTAAAGTAACAAGTAAGCAGCAAATTATAGAAGCAGAGAACAAACTAAAAATTGCAGAAAGATCTCAATATATCACCACATCTAACACAAGTAATTCTAGAGTTCTTTGCTGAAAAGCAAGTCTATCATTAAGTTAAACATCTATACCAAGATGAATTCATACCCGAAGAGCACATTAATTGTTTATGTCTGAGTATGATGATTTATATCATTGAAAAAATAATATATATTTCAATAGTACCAATTACTGCACCGATAGTCAGAAATAAATTCACAGTGATTACAGTGCAGATGAAGAAGCCCAAAACCACAAAAGATCAAAAACTATCAGTCCCATTATTCAGTGGAGAAAGAACTGGTCATTGTGTTTTTGTTGGCATTTCACTAAATGGTTGCCATTTCTAATTCTTCCAAAAGAGTTCATGAAAAACTATCCCCTCAAAAAACTTGTATGAGATACAAAAAAAAAAGATCTCTGACTGCTTTAAATGATACAGTGTAGTGATAGAGCAGCAGATTTGAAAGCTAAAAATATATGAATTGCAACTTGATTCTGTCACTTCTGGCGTTTGAATGTCACATGATCATTTGAATGACAAACCAATTTAATTACTTTACTACCTAAACATCACATGATCACCATCAAGGCTTCTCACTGATGAAATCCACAAGTTAGAAACTAGTCTGGGGATATTGGATGAGTAGGCACTAGATAGGGATTTTATGCACAAGCCTTCTGACATCCATTGATTACTCTAGCTTGTACTGAATGGCACTATTGTATGGAGAGCTTTGCCTGTTTTTTCTACCTTACTACCTCTGATTCAATAATTATTATAGATTTCTATAAATAAATGATAATTACTTGGCTTATTATTAAAGTGTTATGCAATTTTTATCTGATCTTACTTCTAGTTTTCATTTGCTTTTTCCCATTGCTTTGTTTTCTATTCTTAGTGTATTATCAATAATATCTATAATGGACAGCTGCAATGACAAAAGATGTTAATGATAGTTGATTATAGTATATCAGCACTCAAAGCATCATTTCAAACTGAGCTAAAGAAAGCAATTGTAAACTACATCTGCCTATTATGTTGAAAATCGTGAATAGTAATTGACATGCTATTCATATTACCATATCAGCTGGTATTTACTGAACAGTACCTTTCCTTATAATCACTTTAGAAATACATAACATATATTTTAAAACTTCCATTCTAGCACACCTGTTTAAAACATCTAAATAAAGATATATAAAAAAGGCAAATAACTCTCAAGATGCATTTCTAACTGAACCAGCCCTCTTCAGTTGACTTGGGTCAATTCTTTGCATATATCTTCATTATTAATTGTTTATCAATAACAAATTATTACAATTTGATCTACAAGTTCCAAATCTTTTGCACACATGTATTTTACATCTACTTTAAAAATATATAATAATTACCAGTTTGTACCCAGTCTATGGAAAAAAAATTTTTTTTTTAATTGGCTGCTTTAACAAATTTTCTTTAAGATTTAATGCAAATTAAACAAAAGAATTTTAATAATATAGAAATAAATATGAGATGTACCCGGACAAAAGGCTGTCATTTTTGTAATAGTTTTTTTTAATTGGTTGCTTTAGTATTTTTTTTTTTGCTTTGCAGAATTACTTACTTTGAATAAAATGCCCATAATCAAATTAAGCCTCTTAAAAATAGAGAAAGAATTACTTTCTTTGCATAAAATGCTTTGTAAAAAAATTACAATTATTAACAGTGAAATTACTTCCTTCATATAAAATATGCTTCATAATAAAAATTATGAATTATTAAATATAAATGGTGGAATTATTTCCTTTTCATAAAATGCTCGTAATATAAATTATGGTTTAGTTAAGTATAGTTATTTATTTGTAAACACAAATTAACCCCCTCCCCCAATTTTTCAATTGTAAATTTGACAGCATTATGGACAAATGTAATAGTTTCTTTTAATTGGTTGTGAATTTGGCACATGACAGCCTTATGGACAAGCATATATTCACATGGATTTTATATTAACTATTGTGGCTAATAATCTGTAAAGCTAGATATAATCATGTATTTTAGCTCAGAGATAAATCTTAAATTTAATTAAAGATAAATGTCTTTTGTTTTTATTAAAGACAACCATATTATTTTTAAAAATAACTTTATTCACCCCCACCTCCACTCCCCACCCCATGTATAATATTTTAGATATACTATGAAACTTTCACCCTATGCCACTTGCTCAAAACAATAAAGAGATCTAAAAAATGCAAATGAGCTCCAAAATGCATTTCTAACTACACCAGCACTTTCCAATTAACCAATGGACAATAGTAATTGAAGTGACATTTTAAAAATAACAGAAAATATAAACTTAAGTAATGAAAAAATATATGATTAAAATCTCTAAAAGAAATCATACTAATTATTAGGAAAATGAAATATGTCCTGTGATTTTGTATTTTTATATTTTAAAAAGTTAAACATGTGTGTTTTATACGTTTTGCATTTTATTATTATTATTTTCTTAATCATGTTTAGATTTTAAATTTCCTAACTTGTTGTCATAGCAACAAATAGTAAAATTTAAAATAGCAGGATATTTTGGAATTATAATGAGTTTTAAGATTAAGGAAACTACTAATTATTATACATCAAGGAACTGTAATATATTTTAAAATTAATAGTTGTTATTATTGGAGATTTCAATTTAATTTAAACAACTCAATTTTAGTTGTAAACGAATAAATTTTGAAGAGATGTCAGTTCCAACCATAGTGTGCAATATATTTTCTATAAATTGGATGTCTGTCATTTTAACAAGTGGTTTCTTGTTTTTAGAAAAGATCCAACTTCCTTTATATTTTTCTAAATATATTTAACTGTTATTAAAAACACACGGGTTAGTATAGAAAATAATATTTTGAATGACACTTTCTTTTTGCTTCATGGCTTTGTGGAAAAACCACCTAACATCACATGATCACCATTTCTTATGATTGCTCATAACTGTTATTAAAGCAGGCAAAACTCTCCATACAGTAGTGCCACTCAGTGCAAGCCAGAGTAATCAATGGATGCCAGAAGGCTTGTGCATAAGATCCTTATCTAGTGCCTACTCCAATATCCCCAGAGCCAGAAACTAGTCTGGGGATATTGGATGAGTGGTATAGGGATCTTATGCACAAAGTTTCTGGCATCCATTGATTACTCTGGCTTGCACTGAGTGGTGCTACTGTATGAAGACTTTGTGGGAACTGAATGGATAATTTTAGCATAAGTTGATGCTTCAACCAACTAGTATGTTGAAGGCAACAGTTAATAAAAATTTTTGTATATGTATCTATGAGCGTCCTGATATTTCCATTTCTTCTTATTAAGAGTAAGTTTAATAAGTATTTACAAACATTTTGTATTTTGCCCTAGGTTATCTTAAATGAAGTTATTTGTCATTGTTATGTGAGCAGTTTCTTTAAATTTTTCTTTTTAATTTTTCTCTATGCCAATATTTTTGTTTTATTGGAAAATACATAATCTGCTACTTAACACACACCCATTTTCTTTTTATTTATTATTTATACTTTTTGAATCATTTTTTGATGGGATAGCTAACCTGTGCATTTTTACTAACCATTGGATTTTTCTAAAAATATTAACAATAAACGAGCTAATGGAAATAATTGAATGTATAACTAAAAATGAAATGTCATCATCACTGATCTGTTTAATTTAATTTACAAACAAACCTTATTCTTCATTAATTTAAAACATGATCTGTAGATGATGGTGCTATATTTAAATCCTGAAACTAGTTTATCACTATTGTTTTGTTTCAATTTATTTGTTATGTATAAAAATAAATTGTTTCTGGAAAAAACTTAAATAATATGATATTACTAGCAGTTTCATATACAGTGGAGTTATAATATATATCACATTTGGTTCCTCACTTGTAGTAGTAATAGCTGAAGTTTGTTTAAGCCCATATAGCTATTTAAGTTACATAGCTGGATTTGAAGACATATAGATGGCTGAAAAATTCAAATTTTCTACTTAATAGTTAAGTATTAGATAAATGCTTAACTTGAGCTGTATTGTTGATCTAATGTCTGAATATTCTAGTACCTCACTGAAGATAGCCAGTAGCTTGAAACTGGTTTGGGGATATGGATAATTCTAGACAGAGATTTTAAATGTTTTCTCTTGCAGCATTTATTGGAAAAGCTTGCTTAGAGCTATTAGCATACTCATTATATTAAATTGTATAGCATGTATAATAGCTAATGTTTGGTTATCAAGCTTTGATTATAATATAATAAATATTGTTTACTGTCAAGTATTTTGTAAAAATATTTACATTACCATCCAAGTATAAGTTTTGTACTCCATATATTAGAGAAATATATTTATTCTTCATTAGATTGCTAATAGATTTAATTAATGATTAAATTTAAATATTTGTGAAAAGAATATTGCGTTCGAGAGATGCCAAGAAAAAATTATAATTACAAATATTTCCTAACACAACACTAAATAATTGTATGTGTAATTCAAAACACAAAGAGTAATTCAAGATGGATAACATCAAGGATGAACATTGGATTGCTAGAGGCCAACTGAGAGGATTATAAATAGTTTGAGCAACAAAGTGCATTGTTCTACTTCCAGCAAGTTACCAAGTGGATGGTGGCAGAGAGATGGACATGTGTGTAGCTGCAAAAAGCTTAAATGGTGGGAAAGTGTGCAGCAGCTGAATCAGGCCCAAGAGTTTTGGGGAAAATTGAGGCTGGAGGAAACTGTCTAGTAAGCAGCCAGTCGTGAAGTGCATCGAGGGAAGTGAACCAAAATGAATATATATGTCAACAGATGGAGTTCTACCAAAAACACCGTCAAGTGTTTGTTTACATAAACGTCAGAGCATGCATTCACTATCTCTAACTTTAATTCCACTTTCAGATCATGATTTCAAGCTATTTGCTATCATCAGTGAAAGACAGGAATTTTAGAAACTAGATCTAAACACAAACTCTGAGCATTTATGAAACAGTTTCTATTCAGCTTGCAAGCGTGAATCTTTTAGACACGTAATGTCTTCAAACTCAGCATAGCAAGCCAGATAGCTACATGGGTCTGATCTCAGTTCAGCATCACCACATAATAGAAGCCTCTGCAATATATATCATTTCTAAAAAGACCTCAAAGGTACATTTATGAAAAACAAAAACCAAGTTAAAAACTTGCTAACGCTTGTATTTATGTCAACAGATGGCATTCTACCAAAAACACCGTCAAGCGTTTGTTTACATAAACGTCAGAGCATGCATTCACTATCTCTAATTTTAATTCCACTTTCAGGTCATGATTTCAAGCTATTTGCTATCGTCAGTGAAAGACAGGAATTTTAGAAACTAGATCTAAACACAAACTCTGAGCGTTTATGAAACAGTTTCTATTCAGCTTGCAAGCGTGAATCTTTTAGACACGTAATGTACATTACGTGTCTAAAAGATTCACGCTTGCAAGCTGAATAAAAACTGTTTCATAAACGCTCAGAGTTTGTGTTTAGATCTAGTTTCTAAAATTCCTGTCTTTCACTGACGATAGCAAATAGCTTGAAATCATGATCTGAAAGTGGAATTAAAGTTAGAGATAGTGAATGCATGCTCTGACATTTATGTAAACAAATGCTTGATGGTGTTTTTGGTAGAACGCCATCTGTTGACATAAATACAAGCGTTAGCAAGTTTTTAACTTGTTTTTCATATATATATATTGTGTTGTGTGGGTAGTAATAACTCATCATGGGAAATGAACCAAAGTGAACTATATATGTATTGTGTTGTGCATATAGTAATAACTTTTCACAATTTTATTTATTGTTTTGTTTGTTGGTATAAAGAGTATTTGCATTTTGAATACACAACATGCTGGCACAGTCACAGTTGTATCCAAACCCTAGGTGTGAATACACAACCCAATGGTGTAATGACCATTGAATCTGTGTGTGTAGTGAATAAGTTGAATACACAACATGCTGGCACAGTCACTATCGAACCTGTGAGTAGTGAACAAGTTTGGCAGAAGTATGAAATGGACACTTTTAAACTGAAGAACAAGGAAAAATTCAGTGTTTCTCCATGTAAGAGAAAAAAAGGCACCCAAGACAGTGAGGGAAAAGAAAACTAAGTAATTTTCAAGATTACATTATTAATTGCAACAAGGGTTTTTTTCTGGAGTGGGGGTAGGTAATAGAGTTTTGTAAAAATATTTACATTTACATTAACATCCAATTATAAGTTTTGTATTCTAGAAAAAGTAAAGAATATATGAGAAAAATATATTTATTCTTCATTAGATTGCTAACAGATAAGAGTTAAATTTAATTATTGATTAAATGTACATATTTGTGATAAGAACATTGCATTCAATAAATGCCAAGAAACATTTGCTAATTGAAAATACTTCTTGATACAATACTAATTAATTGTATGTGTAATTAAAAACACAGAGGAATTCAAGATGGATAGCATCAAGAATGAATCTTAGATTACCAGAGGCCAACTGAGGAGACTATAAATAGTTTGGCAACAAAATGCATTATTCTACTTCCAGCAAGTTACCAAATGGATGGCGGCAGAGAGACAGAAATGCATGTAGGTGAAAAAAGCCTAAGTGATGGGGCAGTTCTCTAATGTAAAGTCAATGTATTCACATGCAGCAGCTAAACTGGGTCCAAGAGTTTTTGGGAAAACTGATACTGGAGGAGATCATCTAGTAAGTAGCTAGTCATGAATCAAAATGAACTATATATATATAATATTTTAATTTGCGAAGCGCAGATAGTTGAAACTGAAATAAATTGAGAAACTGGAAATCTCTTTGTGCTCATTATAATGCTTATCTGACAGCCAATCAGATGTTATATTGTATTATGCATGTAGCAATAACTTTTCTCTATTATTATTAGTATTTATTGTTTTGTTTGTTGGTATTCAGAGTGCTTGCATTTCAAATACACAACTACTGTATTATAAATGAATAATATGGTAGTTTCCAACAATGAATGTACTGTATAGATATAATAGATGTTTTTTGTGTGTACAGTATGCATTTAAAAATTAAGATTATGATACAAACAAATTTAAAAAAATAATAATAATGTAGTTATTAATAATAAATTGAGTAGACATTTACATATATATTCTTAGAGTACTGTGTATGTGAGAGCAAATCATTCACATTCATTAAAAAAACCCATAATAATAAACTTTCTGGAGCAATACAAGGCCATCAACCAGAACATACTTATGATTCATATCATTTAACTATAGACTTAAAGCTTTTTCAATTATAACAAAAATTTGTTCCTTACTTTAGATAGCTGTTTCAGGGATTCAGCAACAATGGTATGAATCTGCTTCTCTCTTTTTATAATTTCTCTGATTGAAGATTCATTCTATTGAAATATATGACCCACTTCAAAATATACCTTATCTTTCTTACTAAATCAATGATTTTTATTTTTTGCTTTAACAGAAAGTAATTTCCAATTTTTTATTTATTCATCTCTCATTGTTCTACAAAATATTTTGCTAAAGATAAGATGTGTAGCATATACAGTGTAAAACATTCTGGAAAAAAATGCCAAGAAAAAATACTGTAAATTACATTACTCACATTATTTTTTTCTAACTTATCTTTTGAATTAATGAAAGATAAATTGATTTGTTTAAAGGAAGATAAAGGTTTATGAATGTGTTTAATTTCAAACAATGAATATGTTCGAGGAGTTATATTACAAATGGAAAAATTAAATTTTGAATTGATTGATAAATATAATGTTGATTCAGAAAAAATGAATTTTATTAATAACATTTTATTAAAGGCAAAAAATAAAAGAATAAATGATAATGTGTATTATTCATTATATCCTTCAAGTGCTATTTGTCCACGTGTGTTTGCTAATGTAAAAATGCATAAGGTTATCCGCTTAGAATAATTTTGGAGTTTGGAGGGTCTTTTATGTATAAGACTAGTAAATATATAGCTAAAATTTTACAGGATTTACTTGGATTTGGAAAATATTCTGAAGTGTCATCATTTGATTTTGTTGGAAAAATTAAAGATTTAAATTTGAACTGTGATGATATTTTAGTATCATTTGATGTATCTGAGATGTATGAATTTATTGATAGAGTTGATTCAATTAAGATTATTCATCAAGCTTTATTGGAGAAGAAAGTTGATAATCAATTAATATGTTTTATGATGAAGACTTTAAATTTTATTAAACAAAATTATGTTGCATCGTTTAATGGTAAATTTTATAAAATGAGTAAAGGATGGCAATGAGATTACCAATGGTGGCACAGTTATGTAGTTTTGTTTTGTCTTATTATGAAGAAAAGATTGTAAGTAAATTTATATTTATGGGAAATATTAAGATATATATGAGATATTGGATGATGTTCTTGTATGTGCTTCTTCAGAAATGATTGATAAAATTTTTGATGAATATAATAAATTAAAAGGTCTTAAATGGACTATGGAGAAAGAATATATATATAAAACCTATGTCATAAATATATACATACATATAAAATATACACCTATGTGTTGAAAAGTATTGTTCACTTATAGTACAGTAAACAATCCATAATGTAATCAAAACTTATCAACAAAATATGAGTTAATATACATGATATATGAAGTACACGAGAGAGATTAGCATTTGCCATTATAAAAAAATCATCATATAAAGTAGTATATGAAATAACATGAGATTCTTTCTGCAAGACTTTGAATATTATTTACAAGTGGTGGTTGGAGAGATTCCCAATTTATTTACAAAATAAAAGACTGTAGTAACTTACTTTAAACAAAAAAAGAAACAAACTTGTTTTAAATAAACTACTATAATTTTGTGTGTATGTAGCATTAACATACACATGAATATAATGAATTAAAATGCATATTAAAAAATAAGAAAGGAGAACTTACTAAAAATATTTTATATGTCCATCATTTTCATACTTGCAATATTTTGATTCGACCTAATAAAAAATATAAATAAAAAAATTATTTTCAGATTATGCAAAACAACTTCAAAGATTATTCCTTATCATATAATTATTCCACAAAGAAATTGTTTGACTCATAATAATAACATAACTATACAGATGGAACCTCATTAACATGAAAAGCACTTACAAAGCACTATTTTAAATTAAAGATTTTAATTGTTCTTCATATTTTCATCATCTGGTCCTATACATGAGGGGTCAGAGGACTTGAGGTCAACGTGGGTATGGCAATAATATTGGCATCAGCATGGGATTTGGCTTTCCATCTCAGATTTTCAATGATATGGATGGCTGAAAAGTTAGAGGTTGGAGTAGATTGAAGCCTGTCCATTTAAGTGTGAAGCTTTGCTATCTTAATATAAACTGAGCACTGATTTTATATATATATGGGAGATGATAATCTGGACCAACTGATGAGTGCTGGTTTAGCATGAAATACATATATTGGTGATTATTTATCTTTTCTACATCTGCTTAACATAAAATCTAGTTATCATGAAATTTCTTAGTTTTTGTATAAATGAGAGTTCATCTGTATATTTTTATATTAAATATTGCACCACATACTTAATATTATTAAATAATTTTAAATTAAATATAGTCTATATAAACCAGCCACCGAATGTTTCAATATGCATATAAAGTTACATAAAATTTACAATTAAGTATATTTATTCAATTAAAATATAAAGTATGTTTAAATTATAACTATTAATAAACGTAAATCATGGTTTCACTGCTTTTGGAGTTTAATATGTCCTTATCACAATAGCACTTCCTTTTTGCAGTTATCTACGAATATCTCAAACCATCACAGATTAACCTGCAATCATTACTCCATTTATAACTAATATTACATTTATTAGCCAATTATCTGGAAAAAAAATTATAAATCTTATTGTGATCTTTAAAAAAAATCTCCGTGATCCCCCCAGCCTAAATTCAAACCCCAGATTAGGGGCACAATTGGAAAATATGCTAATAACTATGTTATTTTGAGTTTAAGTATTAATAATAATTTATTAATGCTTGCAACTAACAATAATGTCTAATTTTCTCATATGCTTCCAAAATCAATTCCTTTTAATCATTTACACATTCATAATCAATGGAGAATAAAAGGTAATTTAGGATTCAAAGCTGAAAACAATGAACTTATTTATTTAACCATTCACCTTCCACTCTTTTATATTATTTGGGCTAATAACTTGAAATCCAAACAATCCTAAAGTTTTGAGTCCAAGTCAGCTCTTTTGCACAGCTAAATGAAATCTGACCTGGTTTTGGAGTTAATAATGATGGAAAAAGGAAAATGAGAGAAGCATGGTTTATTTATAATACAGATTCAGTAATGAACAAGAATTCTAATAGTATTCAGTTGAGTGCATTTTGGAATATGTGATATAGAAATGTTTATTTCCTATAGAGTGTTTAGCAATTAAAATTTTGCTTTTGAAAAGCATGCACTTCACCAAAAATGTATTAAGGCTTTATATTTAATACTATATGTGTTTTCTCCATTTACGTAGCATTTTTATAATTGTATAGAATTCATGAACTCACAAAATAAGGCCAACTGATCTTAAAAATGCTTTTTATCTTTTTAAAAATAAAAATATATAAAATATCACAACAATTAATTTGGAGCTGTAATCCATTAAAATATAAAGTACTTTCAACAACTTTATCAAATCATCATCATCATCATTTATAACTATTAACAATCAACTGCAGGATGAAGATCTCTCAAGTTCCATTATGTTTCTCTGATTCCTAGTTGTCTTATCCACATCACACACAGAAAACTTCATTATTTCATCAATTCATTTCACGTGTGGTCTCTTTACAGGTTTTTATAATCTCTTGGGTCCAAATTAACATTTCAGCAGACTATTATCATCTCTTTTAGCAATATATTCAACTCAGTTTCATTTCAATCTCTTTAATTTTTCCAATGATGTCAGTGATATCTGTTTGTTCTCTCATCCATTTATTATCTCTTCTTGTTACTCTTAACATACATTTTCCCATAGTTTGATGAGTGGTCTGAAATTTCTAAATGTTCTTATAAATAGTCAAAATAAGAGTCATAGATCACATGACCCTATCTCTTACGCTTGTAAGTTATAAACAATGAGGATTGCCAATTCCTCTACAAGCTTTATCATAAATGCTTATCCAGAGCCAGCACTTAAACTATCTCTGTCAGGAACCCCCAAACCCCTGACCATGGTTTCGTGCTTTGGAACTCCTCAGAGAGGTGCCAGGCTAGGTTCAGACACTAGATCTAAAAATGCCAGCCCAAAGCCAAGCACTTATTTAAAAGTTATCTATTGAGTGGAAAATCTGAAATTTTCAGACATCTCCATGTCTTCAAACCCAGCTATCCAACTCAAATAACTATATGGGGCTGATAGATCTTCAGCCATGCCATATAGTAGTAGTCATAGCAATATAAAATTGCATAAGACTTTTGGCAGAGACTATAAATAGTCAAAATAAAAGTCATAGATCACATAACCCTATCTCTTAAGCTTGTAAGTTATAAACAATGAGGATTGCCAATTCCTCTGAAAAATGGCCTAATCTCAGATCTATAAACAAGCACTGGTAAAATACACTTAACAAAACCTTTCCTTTGCAAACATTAAGAGACACATTTCTTTTTAATACTAAGTTATTTCTACCAAAAGCATTCCATTTAAGTTTAATTTTATATTTATAAAAAAAATCATTCACACACACATTTATCTTGCTTTCAAGAAAGTTTAACTGACATTTCAGTTAAGATTTATCAAGCAACTGAGAAAAAAAAACCATGTTGTTCCTTAATATTGAACCCATAGGTTGCTTTTAGATATAGATAAATGTTTATCATAAATTATTTAGGGACTCAAGAAGCATGGGTCTGGTAGAAAGCAACTGGAAAAAAAAGGACAGTGCAAACAAAAGTATGACATATATTTATTTCACTTATTTGGTTGAAGCACTTTGATTTCATTAATTAAAAGGATTCATAACATTGTTTGAAATTATCTCAACACATTTTATTCCTACTATAGAATAAAAAGAAGTATTAATGATGTTAATATAAAATAAGATGGTTACTTACCATATTTACTTAACATGGTAATTTTTCAGATTATTAAGAATAAGTTAGTGCTTTAAATTTTAAAAAGAATAATTAAAAACAATACAGCAAAAAATTTCAATGGTCAAACAGCTCCTATAATAAGGCACATAAGTTCTTCAGTTGCTCTTTAAGTTAAAACTAAGAAAAATGTTCATAAAATATTTTTAGAGTGTTGTTGATTTGGACAATCACAGAAGAAGAAAAAACTGGAGATTGAAATATAAATTAAAAGGATAATATTAGAAACATAAGATTTATAAAGAATATGTGGAAAACAGATTATTTATTGGTAACTTAGAAAAGAAAACTGTTAAATACTGATATTTAATGTTAAATAAATCGAGAAATAGTATACTAAAAATTAAATAGTAAAAATAAAATAGAAATAATATGTGTTACTATATATGCCTATTCAGGAAGTACTTGATTATTTTTAGTTGATAAAAATATATATCAAAATGCAGAAAAAAACTGACTAGAGAAAAATAATTAATGAATTAAAAGTGCATTTAATTAGGCCAAGTAGGCGCAAATAATCAATTGATCTTATCCACATTTACCCCCCCCCCATGTCTTACTGATTATTCAATTTGACTTTAATAATCAATCAAAATGGATAAATAGTCAAGCATTGGTAGCCTAGTGATTAGCATAGCTGCTTTCCAAGCAGCTGGCCCGGGTTCGCGGTCAACACATTTGACATATAAAAAACCAAATAAATACTGGGAATGGACAATGAGAAAAGCTTGTTCTTGATAAGGCCATTTCAATTTCACTACAAGCAGTAAAGACCATTATGTGAGGTCTAACCCAGGACCCATGTCTCTCAAAAATACAAAATAGCAGCCAAAGGACTTTTGCAGGCTATCCCAATCTAAGTTGTTAATAGCCTTGTGTCTGTTATGGCAACTATGATGTTAGCAAGTAAATAACTTTTGTTATGTATATAGTTATTTATCATATATACACTGTACTTCAAACTTATAAATCTATAAGTATATTGAATCTATAAATATTGTTAGCCTTTTTTAAGTTATGTTATTAATCATCAAAATTATAGTTATTTTAATTGGCATACCTCCACATTAACTGTTTAATTATTTGTCTAGTTATATTCATATGTATAAAAGTAAAACAGATATCCAACATTTCAGAAATTGTATAGAAGATATACTTAAAGAGAGAGAAATTATGAAAGATATGATGGAAGATATTATGGAGAGTGAAACAAAAAAGATAAAATAAAAAAGTTTGTAGATAATTTGAGGAGCAAAATAGCTATGAGTTACAAACAATATGATAGAAATAGTTTGAAGAAATGATTTGTGTTTTCTGTGGTACTTATCTTTGATGCAAGATTAATAATTATAAAAAATTTAATAATGTTCATCTTACTATTTATTTATTTAGCATATGGATGAATCAAATGGTCAAGAGATTATGCATTACATGAATACCAGAAGTTACAGATTGGGCTTTAAAACAGAAATATTTAACTTCCCAACTTTTTTTATTCTATAACTATGATAAAACCACACAGAGCAAAATAATCAAATAATAATTTGCATAATGATAGCTGAAGTTCCAATCTATGAAGCTTGAGATCTTAGATCTATCATTATACCACTGCACTAAATGGTGAATGAGAAGAGTGGTCAGGTAAACACGTATAATGTTGAATTAGTTTAAGCAAGTATTTGCTCATGTAATAGAATTCAGCACACCGCCAACTGTTTCTTCAAAGACCAATCATAGTGAACAGAGGGAAAGAACTTGTCCATGTATACAGAAACTAATGAACTCCAATATTCCTTTTGCTTGATTAAGTAAAAGTTATAAAAACTTGGAAAATTAAAATTTCCATGCAGTCGAGTGCTGATAACTCTCCAGAGTAGTTTTTCTTAGAAGATCTGAAAAACAATCTAGAAAAAAAAGCCTAAAATATGTTGCCTCCTCAAACTTTTTACAGTATTTTTTATTAAAATGTCTGGTGGTTTTGGATTGCTGAATAGTCTTCTTCAGAACTTATGAATCTTTTATAAGGGAGTCCTGGAAATACATCTAGATAAAACTGTCAGAAAGTTTAATAAAAAGTACTGTAAAAAGTGAAAAAAGGGAAGTGCATAAAATTGTTTTTTATTATACATTAGATTGATCTTTATTATAATTTTGTTATGCTTCTGAGTTAACGATATGTTTATATCCAACTGAATTCTTTGCACAAACCTATATTTTGATATTCATTCTGCATGTGAGAATACAGTCTGAATATCTTCCGAGATCTGTTACACTTAATATTAATTGCATTTAATTCAAGAAAAGTATTCACTATTGGCTTCTATGAAGCAGTTTTTTTAAAAAGTTTGAAATTATTAACAATACCATGAAAACAAAAAGTCAACACACTATTCATGATTTTAAATAATTTACTGCAAATTAAAAGTAGACTTTATATATACATATAAAAGTTTAATTAATACAATATAATGATTCAAACAATTTCAAAAAATAATGTGGCAAATCATAAACTACCCCTAACAATGACCAAATGTTTTTATTTGGTTGTAGCACATAATTGCCTAATTATCCAAACTGCTTTTGAGCAAACAATTTAACACTCTCACACACACAATTTATGTATAAATAATTTTTGATTGTTGGTAATAACATGATACTTGTTAAAGTTTATAATGGTGCTGAAGTAAATCAATTTAAGACAGCATGCAACAGCAAACTATCATGTTAACAATACTTAATTTGCCTTCAGACAAAGTACAATATATATTTGTCTAATGGTAAGTAAGGAGAGGGGAGACAGATAAAATTTCCAAGATTCATGCTCCCTGGAAGACCATAATTTCCAACTACCAAATTAGATACAAACATATTTATATAACATAATATTGGTCATAGAAGACACTATGTTATTTCTTAAATGATTGACAATTTACTGAACACATTCAAACACATACTTTTAAATACTTGGCAACATTGTCTGTTTTTAGTGTGTCGAGGATTGCAATAAAAAGGATTTTTGAATATTTGAATGTTTTTGCTAATTCCTTACAGCATGCACCCAGAATTGTTCACAGTAAGGATAAGCTTAGAATCTGGTCAAGCATATAGTCTGTTCATTTGCAAGAGACTATCACTGTAAAGAAATATATGCGAATAACACAATCAATATAGTTTTGCTGTTGAAATAATGCTAGTTAGAAAATTAGATTTGGTCACACTAAAGCTTCAATATAAATGCAGTTATTCATTACAGAGAAAGGCCTTGTGGTGTAAAATAATGCATCCACTTACTATGTTTATGAGGATCAAACTGGGCTAAATAAAATTTCATTTCAAGAATCTTAAGACTTCTTTCTGGTAGCTTGCTTATAACCACCCTAGTTAAAAGTCAGTAATGAGATATTCAGCTCTCTTAGAGCGTAAAACAAGGATAGAAATCTACTCAAACTCTCACCATTCAGCAAGTAGCAAGGCTGATGTGTACTGTCATCTATTATAATATTCGTTGAAAGGTAACTGTTGGACACATCTTTGCCTTACCGCGAGTTATTTATTAAGGCAACTATTTTATACCCCCCCCTTTAATATTTTATTTACAAAATTATCACTAGTTTTTGTAAAAAAAATATACATATTAATTGGTCTGTGGGCTTTAATTCAATAGTAGAATGGAAACTTTAGAAATCAAAATTCATGGGTCTACGCATGAATTTCTTATGAAATTCCAAGCAATAAAGCCTTCAATTATGATTTTTTAATCTTAACTGTTATTGTTATATTATTATAACTTTTGTGCGCGCATTTTTTACTTTTCTAATCTGACATTATTTTTCTGTACAAGTTAATAAATCAGTTAAGTATCAAAACGATTATTTGTTTGAAAGTCTGTTAAGAGTCTTTTCCCAAGTCCAGGGTTTGCTTTCGATATTTCTAGTTGCCACATACCAAGCAATAAGCATTGATCAATTAATACTTTTACATTGAATGAATGGAGACTTTTTTCCTCACCAGGAAAACAATCAAAAATGTACGGTTTTTATGGAATAAATTTCACTGCGTAATAATGTTATTTAATTAATCAGTATATATAATTAATTATTCGTAGTTTTATAATTTTTCCATTACCTCACACGTGTACATACAGCAAGGAATTCAAATACTTTGTTTATTAAGAATTTAATCAGGGTAAGGAAATTTTAAGTAATGATGACATCCATAACAAACGTTATATGTTAAACTTATAACCGAACATAGAATTGTAAATAATCGCACCTTAAAAATTATTTTTAATACAACACTAGATAAATTAAAATATAATTTTGAACATCTTTTTAGATAAATGTATCAAAAACAGAATAATTAATGAAGGTCATTTATTACTGCCATCTAGCGGTGATGAGAGAACGCGGAACTTGAGAGGGAAATAATCTAACAAATTATATTTAGTAAACGTAAATAACATCTAACATTGCAAAAGCTAACATAAATAGTGATAAAAATATTAATATTACAATGCATAAAGCAGTAAACAGATATTTGTTTTAATTTTCAAGTATTTAAAAGACATATTTTTAATAGCCGTTAATGAAATAGTATAATTAATTACCTTAACTACTGCTTACCTGATGCAAACAAATGGCTAAAATAATTCCCAAAAAAAAGATTATAGTTTCGTTCATTATAGTTAAGGATTCAATTTATTCTTATGTATTTCCTGGCTATTTTTTAAAATATTTATTGACCTTAATTTAAGATCATTTACAGTATCGTAGTTTCATGAAATCGCTAAGCGTGCGCCAATTGTTATGATTCTGCCACGATAAATGCGCAAAACGAAAGAAGACAATTATCGTAAGTTTATCGGTTTTAAATAAAATTATCGATAGCTTTTATTAAAACTATGCTCTTGAAAAAAAAACAAAAAAACATAAGCAATAAAACTTTTTTTAAAATTAAAATGTTTATAAAATATACGTAAACATATATTTAAAAAAATTCCAGTCAAAAGTAGATAAAAACACGTTTTACAAGTTTATTAATAAACATCAAAAATTATTGGCTCGATAAAAATTATAATTCAAAATTAATCAGTTTGCAATCTCAACATTTTATTGCTTTTTAAAAAAATAATTGTTTACATAAACCTTTCATTTTTCAAAAATAAAACAAAATGTCTATATAATACCTAAATGAGATAATCCCGATAAATTCGTTTCTATTTGAAAATTGTTACTACTGTTTAACACTCTGTCCTAAGATTATTACGGCTACGAAATATGAATATATATAATAAAAGCTTTAATAATGTTAAAAGTGTTCTACACATGAGCTTATATAATGCTAGTATAGAGGAGATCGTAGATCTTTTTCACGTGACTTTAAACGTATATTTACGATTACTATCTCCACAAGGTATTAAAAGTGGATAGAAACCAGTCTGTATCTTCCGTGAGAGTGATATAGTGAAAATTATACTAAAGCAATATTATTCATTATTCGATAATCTCTAGTCTAATGAATGACAAATAAAAATTATTATATACTTTGAATAATTGATTTATGTCTAAGATGTGAAGGTAGCAAGTTTGACAGCAGTTAAATTATAGTAATTTGCTATTTAAATATATATACTGAACAATGATAAAGATATGTGGAAGAGCTTGTAGTCTAAGCCAACTAATGAGTGCTGATTCAGCATGAAATGTGTATCTTGGGGATCAGAGATCTTTTTTCACATGTCTTTGACTATGTGTTTATCATTACATCTCTCCACAATGTATTGAAGTAGACAGAATCCTATCCTGCGCGAGAGTGACATAGTGAAAATTACATTGCAGAAATAATATTCATTATTGGACAATTTCTACTCTAATAAATGACTAATAAAAATTATTAGAATTGATTATATGTTTATATAAATATTGGAAAATAATGCTGAATTTCAAATATTTTAACTAATGTCACAGTCCAAAATATCCAGTGAAACAGTGGATTGATAGGCCCAAGAGTTAAGTAAAAAAAAAAAAAAAGTTTGACCAATTAAATTAAAATATTGTACTCAACTTGTCTTTTGTTTTTGGATTCTGGACGCACAAATTTATATATATATTTTATTGTAAATAAAGTTGAAAATTTTCTAGTTGAGTGCAGACAGTACATTACATTATTATTATTATTATTATCATCATCATCATCTCTATTATAATTTGCACTCTAGAAAATTAACATACTGTACTACTATATTAAATAATACATTGTACAGGCTTAAACCTGCATTTATATATGGTAATATATGCGGGATTCGAACTCAGACTTTCACACGACCCACTACTCTCATTGCTGACCCATATGAGATGGCACTGAGAGTAGTGGGTCGTGTGAAAGTCTGAGTTCGAATCCCGCATATATTACTATATTAAATAGTAATTATAAATATGCGATTTTTTTCACATGCGTTAGTGAAACTGTAATTATACTATAAAGTTTAATGTGCCTGCTTAGCGCTTTGGAGATTTAGTATTTAAATCTCATACTCATAGCTTTACGAATGAAGACTATTGTGATTTATTGTACACATATGCAAATGAGCTCGAATTTTTAATTAGTTACTCCATTGTTTGGAGAGAGCAAAGCATGCCTCTCTTCTATTAATGACACTGAGACCATTTGCTATGTAAAAAGCTTCTTTGACTTTTCTTTTGGCAACACTCTTCCCTGTGCAAATTATTAAATAGTACACACAGCGGCAAAACTCTCCATACAGTCGCGCCACTCAGTGGAAGCCAGAGTAATCAATGTATTCAGGAAGATTTCTGCATAAAATCCCTATCTAGTGCCAACTCATCCAATATCATTCTAGCTAGTGGCTTTCATCAGTGAGAAGCCTTGGATCTAAGAGCACTGCACCTAGAACTTAGGATCTAATGTAACCCTCCTGCAGCCACCTTTTACCTTAAACACACCAAAAAGTATAGATGTTGAACTGAATTCAGATCTATACAACTAAACAAGCTAATGAGCTTGAATTGAAAACATAATTGTGCTTTGATTTTGTATTCAAAGCTTTATAGTTAGCTAATAAGGTAAAAGGTGGCTGCTGGATGGTTGCATTAGATCCTAAGTTCTATGTGGAGTGCTCTCAGATCCAAGGCTCACTGATGAAAGCCACAAGCTAGAAACTAGTCTGGGGATATTGGAAGAGTATAGGGATTTTATGCACAAACTTTCCTGCATCCATTGATTACTTTGGCTTGCACTGAGTGGCACTACTGTATGAAGAGTTTTGACTCTATGAAAATAGCTTAGGTAAGCATAAAGAATGGTGATCATGTAATGTTTAATGGTTTAATATTAAATAGTAATGAAGTTACTATAATGTCACTAAGCCATTATTACGAAAATGAACTGGTGGTCAGTCAGAGAACTAGCACAAAAACACAAGTTCACTCAGAGCTGTTAAGCAAAACTAATGACTTATAGTGAAGATTGATTAATTCGAATGTAAAGCTGTCATATTATAGTTTTATAATATTGTATGCAAAGAAAAGAAATACAGATATGCAGACTGCATTATTATTATTACTGTGAATGGGCATAACTTATTTGCATATGACAATATGTATTAATAATTGACAAATGTAAACTATCAATAATAATAATTGCAAGTGACTAAACTTGTTTGTTGAGTTTTAGATTGTTTCAATGTTTATTTAATTAATCATTGATGTTTACTCAGCTGGTATTATTTGAGATACTCCTGAACAAATACACGGCAGAATGGCTGCATTGACAGCTTATGAAGAACCAGTGTAGAATTAATTGTGGAATGGTGTAACACAAAGAATGGCTTTCCCAAGTCACAATATTCATGAGTTCAATAATCAGTAATGCTTTAGTCTGGAATTTGTATGTCAAACATATCAGGCATATATTTATAAATCAGTCAAACAATCAAAGATGACGAAATTACAGTGGTTACTATATTAGTTTTTGCTGGTAAGACATTTTACTAATAGTGAAATAGTTAGGTGACCTTAAACATTCCAAAGAAATTCCATATCAAGACTTACTAGAATATCTGAATGTTTATTTTCAATTGGTAATGTCTAAGTGGATGGCATGTCTATGGAAACAAACATCTCACATGCAATATCAGGACTATGATTTAGCATTGCATACCTTCACAAGACAATGTCAATTTGCTTATGAGCTAGAAAATATGCAGTTAGATCAACTATTATTCAGAATGTCAGATCATAACTTTAGAAAAAATTTACCAAGTGAGACGAAACTATTAAAATGTATCAGAATTCCAAGGTTCAACTTGTATGCAGAACAATGTGATACTTGTGATCAAAGCACAAGTTATTAGCATGAGTTTGAAAACTACAAAGGATAACTTAACCTATTATTGCTGTGGGGTGAAAGGTCATGTTAAAACTTTTTGTAAATTTTAAATAGAAAAGTGTCATATGTGTAATATAAAAGGATATATAGCTTGTGCCTGTCTTCAAAAAAATAAGAGTTCAAAAGCTAAACCAAATCCAGACTTTAAATCAAGGAGAGGTGGAAAGATAAGTAGAGAAGATGTCAAGAAGGTAAATAACACTGGTAATGGCATATTACCATAGACATATCCATTAGTAAAAAGAAAAAGTATGAAAGTTAACAGTAGTATGAGATTAGCACTGGCATCACTAAAAGGATGGAATATTATTAGTGGTAAAAATAAACAGAAGTTGATGTTTGAAACTACAAACATGTTGGATATGGATGTAAATGATAACAAAATAGATATACATGGTAAGATGATGGTACTTGTAAAATTTAATACCAGGATTAAATGACTACCCTTATTTATAGTAAAGAGAAATATAAACCCATTATTTGGAAAAAAACTGGTTCAGATCTTTTGGAATCCACATTGAGAAAATGAAAAAGATTAGATTCAATCCACATTGAGAAAATGAAAAAGATTAGATTCATAAGGGTATTATAAATCACAATGAAGAGTCTGGGCTAATAAGTGTATCAATAACATTAAGAAGTGGAATTTCAAAATCCAGATGATGAAGAATGGTCTGGAATGCCAATCCACAGATAACTTGCCTAAAAAGGCATTTGAATCTTAGGTAGAGTCTAAAACCTCATGGCAGAAAGTTCACAAAGATCATGCTAGTCACATAAATGGATACCTGGTTTAAATAGGCATTGGTTCTTACTCAAGATAAATGGAATACAAGTTTGTAACAAACACTAGTACAAAGTACACAATTAAGATGTCTTTGCTAGTAACTATGGTAACCGGCAATAGAACTAGATTTATATCTTTAGAGTTTAAAAAATGTGTGATAGATAAAGGAATATACCATATTTTGACTTCACACTATCATTCATAATCAAATGCTTGGCTGAGAATACTATCCAGTAATTAAAGTCAGCATTAAGAAAACATCATCTAAAGATATGACAAGCATTGGTTGAAGCTATGTTTAACCAATATTTCACAGTATTAACTATGAAGTGTTAATTATAAAAATAATAGCAGAATTCTTATTGTGGGGAAAATGTTGCACTAACCTCTTAAAAATTATTATCAAACCACTTTAGAAAGGGGAAATTTTAAAGTTGACTTCAAAAAATTTAAAATTGGTGAACAAATCTGGGCAAGAGACTTTCAGGTGTCCCAAAGTAATTAGAGTAATCAAGCTTAATAATGGACTGCTCATGAGGAGACATATCAATCATTTATGATCTTATCAGGTTGATTTGTCACATATAGTTAATGGCCAATTTCCATTAACCAATACAAAACCTGAGTCTGGTGAAACTGAAGTGCATAAAGATACTTCATTGGTAAATCAAAATATGGAAACATCTAGTGTCACTTAAGTGGATAAAGAAAATACTCAATCAAATGATCTTATGGAAGAACTGAGGGGAAGTGTTTCATTGTCAAGACAGCTAGATCAAGTAAATGTAATTGCTGTAATAGAGAAAACTTGTGCCTCTTCTGAAAAGCATAAGAGATTGAAAAGACCAGAGAAGCTATATGATTATATTTGTAATTGAATGGCGATTATTTTCTAGAGTAAGAGGAGGTGTAAACTATCTTGTAACTGCATTGAAAGTAAAGGTTAATAAGGAAGAATCTAAGGTTACAAGATCTCATAGTTGGTCACCATTGTAACAATATGGAACTAGTGATCCCTTAGGATGGGCAACAATTGTAACTAAAAATAGGAGTTAATAAGAAAGAAACTGATCTTACCATGTTCCACATTTGGGTAGCCTTATGTAACAGTACACTACATTTGGGCTGAATTATGAGGAGATGGGAAACTATTATCCTCCTCAAATAAACAAAATAAAAATTAAATATAAAAAAAAATGAGCAGGAGAGATCAGCATAGAACTAACTGGAAGTTCACCACCAAGACCCAAAAGTAATAATAATTCATCAACATGAATAATCAACAATCAAAATAAATCAACAATCAATTTTGAGACTGGATGTGAAAGTGGACCACTACAGACAAGATTAATTATTTAGTCATTGTCAAACCTAGGACAGGAATACAAACAATAATTATCTGGATGCACATACTTAGGTACTACTCCATCAAAAATACAATAATAAACACATTTAGAGGACAAAAAAGTGACTAAATTGCATTATCATTCATAATGACTATAGCCTGTATCTATGAAAGTCATTAAAAAAAATGGAAAAAGAATCAAAGATAGAACAAAAAATCCCAAAAAGATTATTTGTAAAGAGTTACCTCAAAATAATAAGAAATACTTTTAATTAGACACTGCACATTACATATTTGTAGTTAAATCTTGTAACTAAAGATCATTCTACTATTCACCAACCTGTGAATCTTATTGACAGATTTGGTTGTTGAGATGTAATATAACTCCAATGTGTTGCTGATCTATTTAGTTAATTAAAAGAAAATACTTCATCACAATGATATAACTACTTCAGCTAAATTAGTCATCTATAGAATATATATATATATATGGATGTGAGAATTGATATGAGATATGGACTTTCATTACAATATAAAGACATTGGCAAGGTGTTCTGTAAGATATTGAAATTATGATAGCAAGATCATAAAATAAATCTTATTGAATTAGGCACGAGAAGAAATGAATCTTATTGAATTAGGCATGAGAAGAAATAAATCTTATTGAATTAGGCATGAGAAGAAATGAATCTTATTGAATTAGGCATGAGAAGAAATGAATCTTATTGAATTAGGCATGAGAAGAAATAAATCTTATTGAATTAGGCATGAGAAGAAATAAATCTTATTGAATGAGACATGAGAAGAAATGAATGTTATCAATATGTTATCAAATTTCTAAATAATATTTCAGGATAAATTTGAGCCTGATTTTTATGTGGCAAGTACTTCATATATATTATAAAGTCTAAAAAAATGAAATATTAATTAATTTTATCCCGAAGCTGTAATGAAGAATAGGAATACAATGGAGAGTTATAATTAGAAATGTGTTTGAATCTCTCAGAAACAAGTGTTTGTTTCGGAAGGTAACAGATAATATCACAAAATGTCAAACTTGTGATGCTATCTTTTTTTAAACTTCTTTATAGATTTAATATATCCAGGTCCAAAGTATAATCTGGCAGCTGGCTAATTTTATAATTTATTAAGGAAAACAAACCACAAAAATTTAATAATCAATTCAAGAGTTTATTTTCTCTGAATAACAATAATATTAATAGAATATGTATTAGTAATTTAAATGGCTAATTTCTAGTTGAACACAGGATCAATCTAGATCTTATAACGGTTTATATTTCTGTAGAGAATTTTATATATGCCTCTTTACAACAGTAGTATTCTGTAAGCACCTTACTGCTTACATGCATCCCTTGAGATACTCTAATTAGATTATGATTAGAGTTTTTTATTGCTAATAATTTTTACTCTATACTTAGAGTTTTCCAATCTGCTTTCAGCTCTTACTTTTTTCTTCTCTGGACATCCCTGAATGAACTGAAGTTCTGCAGGCACTTTACCCACTTTGCTAATTTGCATAAAGTTAGACTTCATCGACATGCAAAATAGTCTGTGCTTTTTGCAGTAAATTAAATTTTCTTTTCTGCATATCATTCTTATTTCTGGAGTGCTTTAATACTGTCAATACTGACTAACCTTTACACACACATACAACGTTATTAATAAAGATACAACACATACACAGTAGTTTAACCGCAAGTCTAAGATTACAGGGATGTTTTATATTTAATAAACAAATAATCAAATGGATTTATAACTCGAGAGTTCAAAAGAAAAAAATTCGAGCAAATGTATTTAGTGTTCCATATTGACATATATATCATTAAATGCAAAACTTTTATTTTATCCTTTTTTTTCTCATCTGAAATTAGAATAGTCCAATGGTATGCAGTGAGATTAAAGAGTAACGCAATTTTTTTCATTATTAATCAATATACCAACCAATCAAATATTTTAAATTAAAGATATAGTATTGAAATGTGGAATACAGACTAACTAATAAATTTGTCGTTTCTGATTTTGAGCGTCCAACCAACCTTTAATATTATTTCTTTATCAATAATACTCAGAGATTCAAATGATTTTATCAATAATCAAATATGCATTATGATTTAATCATTTCAAAATTACAATAATTAAAATATATATATTATAAAAATATAAACAATATAAAGCAAATAGCAGATTAAAAAAAAAAAGCAGATTGAAACATTTTTATCTTACTGACAAATAATAAATTTTAATAAAAATATTTTTGATAATACTTGAATGATGATGCAAATTTATTTTACAGTATTTAATAAGTTATTCAAGGTATATATAAAAAAGCCTATTTGTAAGCTATTAGAATGCTCTGCGATGCTATGGCTTTTTTATGAAAGTCAGGAATCTCTTAGCCACTACGACCAGAGAAACCTTCGTTCTCTATTCCTCTAAGTTTTTCCCATATTTTTCTCCACCCTGCTCCCATTTCCACAACTATGGCTTTTAATACATTGTACAGGCTTAAACCTGCATTTATATATGTAATACATGCGGGATTCGAACTCAGACTTTCACACGACCCACTACTCAATGTATTAATTTATATAAATAGTGTGTAAAAGGTCTTCCCATCCCTCGCATATGTATGTATAAATGGATTATTCTCCTGTACATGAGGGGTCAGAATGACTAATATGTCAACATGGGTAAGATGACAACCTTGGCACTACCAAGGGCCTTGAACATTCCATCATCAGATTTTGAATGAAATGGAAGGCTGAAGAGTTGTGAGTTGGAATAGTTTGAAGCCTGACCATTAAAGTATGAAGATATCTTAATATAAAGCTGAGCACTGATTGTATATATGTGTGAGGATAGTAATCTAGACCAACTGATGATTTCTGTTTTAGCATAAAATATGCATATTGGTGATTATTTATCTTTTCAACAAGTGTGTATCAGGTGGGTCAGCAATATGAGATGGCACTTAGAGTAGTGTTGTGTGAAAGTCTGAGTTTGAATCCTGCATATTGTAATGGTCAGATTTGTACACTCATGCAACAAAATCCAGAGCCCAAGCAAAATATACCAAAGCTGACCGGAGTGAGGTGGTTGAGATCTCTAATTCGACCAAACTCCAACTCATCTGCCAGTACTCCAAATTTAACACCTTATGAGTGACATCCCTGAGGCTACACTCAGTCCTCATTTAACCGCGAGCCGACATAGAACAGGTAGAAACATGAGACTTAAGGTCACTACTAACCTAACTAAATGGGTGATATATAGCACTTAACACTCTATTAATCTTAACTACCAGATATACACACATAGCATATAAAATCATAAAGAAATTGGGGTAATGAACTGTGAAATTAATAAGATAGTGTGGATTGGACAAAAATACTAGGGATTGGATAAGATACTGCGGATTGGTTTGAACTAAAACCTGAGCAAGAAAGATATGCAACAGTTTATATTTTAAAAGATTTATTAAAACAATAACAAAAATATAAAAGAAAATGTCACAATGGCAAGGATTGTATAATATTCAACAAGGTATCTAATACAAGCAACATTTTATAATGGATGGGATTGTTATCAAGACATCTATCCCATTTTAATATATTACAATACATGTGTGTGTGTGTGTAAGTCATGCCTAATCGTTTAATATGCTCATCCTATGATTTTGGTTTGCCTAAGTTATAAGTTGATACTTTAGTAGAGATGATGATGAGTACAGCCAGTTTAAATGCCTATTATACATACAAATTAAATGAGCAACTAAATAAGCTCAGTATCATGCAGATTCAACCTGATAATCCAGATTCAAACTCCAGTCTAAAGCTGAATGATTAATTAATATGGGAAAAAGAACTGGTTACCCTTAGATTAACATATAGGTGCTATGGCGCTATATAAAATATTAAAGAAATAAGCTTGCAGGGCGAGTGAGTGATTAATCAAGAGCTTCAGCATCAAATCCTCGGTTTGCTCTGAGACCGACGGTTTGCTGCTATTGATATAGGAACATATAAGTTCAGGAACTCGGATTGGCTTTAGGAAAAATCTGGGTCCGCACGCTCCAGTTCTAATAAAGATAGCCATAACCTGAACTAAATAATGGGGCAGTTTGCTACCATGAACCCATGTAAGATGCAGCAAAACGTAACACATATAAGTGTATTATATAAAGACACACCCACAATGCACACAATATATATATATATAGAGCAATAAGTATGCATATAATTAATTGTGCCTAAAACAGATAGCTTTTATCTGTCAAGTTTATTCAACCCAGTTCTTAAAATTAGCATTATAAGTATGCTAATAAAATGGGCTTAAACTATATAATAAATAATCTAGTTAAGATCCTGAATCTGCATATAAATATTCATAATTAAGGAGGGAAAGTATATTTGATTGGACTTAATACAAACATTAGCAAACATACTTTATCATCTCTAGACAATATATCCCCTTTTAACTAATAGGTATTAAAAGTTATAATATAAAATCGGTTAAGCAAATCTTGAAAAATACAATTTTACAATATATATATAACCCTGATGACAATGAGCGGTTAGCGCGTTCACTTATCATCAATATTATAATTTCGAAACAATGATTCAATAAAACAAATAATGCTTTTAAATGTTTAAAGTGAAGATTACAATTATCTCCTTTATAAATTACTTAACTAGTTTCATTGTTTCGAAATGAGAGCATATTATCACATATTAAACATAAACAAAATGCCTTTAAACAAATATTAAAAAAATATTAAAGTTAGGCAAGACCGTTAGTTTGTAAGAATTGAAGAGAATAAATTTTGGACATTTACTGGGTATAAAAAAAAATGAAATCTTTTAATTTATAAAAGATTTCAGCAGTTTATAAAATTAAAGTAAGTGATTTTTTCTTCTTTTACAATATATATATAAGGTTACACAGATTTACAGAGTTTCTTTTTATAATAGGGTAAAAATTAAAGAGTTTGATAATTTAGATAGAATGTTCTTTTTAAAGTGTTAAAGCTAGCTTAGATTTTATAGATTAAAGTTCATAGACTGCATTTTTTAAAATTATGACCATCACTGCCTCCTTGGTTGGACTTGAAGCGTATATCAATGATAGTGGCTAGAACAGGGCATCAACAGTAGCATAGTTTTGAGTGGCATTTCTTTTCAGATAGGTTTTAAGTTTCTTCATATTCTCCCTTCATGCAGGTTGCTGGAAAGTTTATTCATAGGTATGTTTGGAGGAACTGAGAGCACCATTCCTGGCTCAAGAGCCAGTGAATATTTTATTTTACTCGATCATCTTGGAATCTGGTCTCCACAATAATTTACAGGAAAGCAAGCTCAAGCACAAGAAGCCTTAACTTAAAAAAATTTGCAATATTTATATTTCCCAGATCAAAAAACAGCGACTATTTTAAACCAGAATTCAAACTTCCTCTAAGTTTTACAGCAGTCGATTTCTTTTGACTCTGTTCTTTTTTTATTTTATTGCCAAAACCTTTACTGGCTTGATCTGGAAAAAGAAATTCATTACAATCGTAATGAACTTTAGAACAATGCTAATAACTCAGGAACCATTTGATCTTACTTGAGAATTATTCTAAATTATTTTATTACCAATCTGTGAATTTCGCATGTAATTTATAATTCATTTAAATCAAACTTGCTAAAGATTATTTAGCTACATTTTTTAAATAAAATAACTTTTATACAATATATAATTTATTAAACAAAATATAAATACTGCAATAATACTGCAATATATCTATACAAAAATTAATATTACAGTCATTTATAGGTGCTTGTATGTGTGACAATAACCATATAACTGTTTGAAGGCATATAAAACTGCGATTACATATACAACTGTGTAAATGAATATATCACTGTGTGGATATATATACAACTGTGTAAACACATATGCACCTGTGCAAAGGCGTATATCACTGTGGGGATACCTATACACCTGTACTAAAGAGTGTTTTAAACTGGCATAGATGTGTCTGTGGGGATAAAAAGGGAAACAAATAGTAGGACAGGAATATCTGTTTCAATATATAACTATGGCTTTTATATATAAACCCCCTTATCTTTTTCCAAACCCAGCATAAAAACCAAGAATCCACTTTCTATATAATCACTGTGCTTATATTTATTCTCCCACAACTCCATTATATGTACCCTTTCTGCTTGTAAGGATTTACATTCAATTAGTAGATGCCTAATATTTTCCATGCCTTCCTTACATATCTTGCAATCTAAATCACCCACATTTCTCCAATTTGGGTGTAAATTTCTTTGTTGCTAACAATCCTATTCAAGTCTTAAACACTAAACTACTTTCCTTGCTCTTATCGTATAATTAACTCACATCCAAATTCTGTTTACTTTTATATATATTTAAACTCTTTTTACTCTCCATACTAGTTCTCCATTTCCTTATTTTTTATTAATGCATCTTTTCTTCTATCCCATTTTTTTGCCACTATAACACTCAACAATCCTCCTAACACAATCACTCTATCTTTTGTACAATTATATTGACATAGTCTTTATCCAAATCTTCTACCTATCTTTCCCACTCATCTTATTGCCTGTCCTTTACTTGTAACCCAATTAAATACTATTTTGTCTATTCTCTTACTATCCATAAATTGCAATCTATAGAACATTTTCATTTTACTTTTTGCATCTATCATATAAAAATGTGACCATCTCATTTCTTCTTGAATTGCCTTCTTTGCCATCCACACATCTTTATCTAATGCGTGTCTTCCTCCTTTGTACTTTTTCTAAGTAATCTAACACCAATTTACTAACAGATAGCACATTGTTACCATAAGTTAAACCTGCTATTGCCACTCCCTTTCATACAATTCTTGCTACATCATATTTATTATATGAAAACACTGTTAATTTATTTATCAGTCACTTTCTTATTTTTTGTTTCATTTATCAATTTTTTCTCCCATTCATCAAAACAATTTCTCTGATTACTTAAGACAATTCCCAAATAATTATACCTATTCACCACATTTAACTTTATATCCACCAATAAATTTTTTTTCTCTTTTCTTTCCCCAGCATTTATCATCAATAACTTTTGATTTTTCTTCACTAAATTTAATTTCCATCTCTTTATCCAATTTCTCTGATTACTTAAGATGATTCCCAAATAATTATACCTATTCACCACATTTAACTTTATATCCACCAATAAAAAAAATTTCTCTTTTCTTTCCCCAGCATTTATCATAATAACTTTTGATTTTTCTTCACTAAATTTAATTTCCATCTCTTTATCCATCCTTTCACACGTCTTCAGCATAATTTTCATATTGTCCCTACTTTCTGTATACAAGAAGATATTAGCAAATAAAAGACCTGATAACATTCCCGTGTTATCTATTAATAGTATCTTTACCCCTCTTTCTAGTCTTTCTATTGTTTCTCTTCATTTCTCTTAAATATAACAAAAAACAAAATAAGTGACATAAGGCATCCTTGCCTTAGTCCCACCCCATTTTTAACTCTAACTAATTCTATATTTCCTAATTGATATGTATAGTAATTACTTTCATACAATCTCTTAATAATACCCACTAAAGCTCCATTCATTCCCAAATTTACTAAACTTGCCTATAATCTATTTCTCTTTACTCTATCACATGCATTCTCTATATCTATAAAGACCATATATAACTGTCTACTTATATACCTATTCATATCTATAAACTGTGTGAATACAAATAAGCTACCTCCTATATACCTATTTATTCTAAAACCTTCTTACATTTCTCCCACAATATTATTTTCTTCTATCCATTTTACTACCATTCCAGCCACCATATATGCAAAAACTTTATAGAACACTGACATTACTGCTATCAGTTTATAATTATCTATCTTTCTATGGTTCTTATCTTCGTTATCGAGCTATCTGAAAATTTATGTCTTCTGTGCTATCTTATTAAAACATGATAATAGATTTAATTTTTCCCTATTTCCCAAATTAATCACCATTTATGCTGGCCATCCATCTAAAACCTCTTACCTTTCCTCTTTTCAACTTCTTCCTTGCCTCATTCAATTTAGTTTTTGCAAAACTAATTCTTTGATTACTGTATGCATCTATGTTTGTTATCACTCTATCTTTCACATCTAACATCTTTTCTATATCAATTACATAATATTTAAGCTTGTCTCCAATTCTTTTCTAGAGCTACACTTTTTCCCCTCATCATTTAGAAGTACTATTTCTCTTTTCTCTCTCCCCTGCATTCCTTCTTTTAATGTATTTCCAAAAATTTTTGCTCCCATCTCTTCCACTTTTATTAATATCCTCCAATAATTTACTATTTAATTTCATTCTCTGTCTATAAATTATTGATTTTAGTCAACTTCTTTTTTAAAATAGTTTTCCCATTTCATATTTTTCACTTTCTTTGTTTTTAATAGCCTATTTATATTCTCTGCACACTTCCTCCCTTTTTTTTACATTTTTACTAATTCTCACTTTTCTATTATTTTTATTCTTCTGAATTCTCATCTAAAATTCTATTTGCCACTTTTTCTATTTCACCAATACCAATCCTTAAATTTATCACCAACAAATTCTTCCATGATTTCTTCTATTTTTATTTTATATTCTTCTATCTCCATCCACATCTTTCATTATCCTTTCTACTTTTATTATTATTTTTCATCACATTATTAACCATTTCTATTATAAAGAAATTATGATTACTATTACATATTCTCTCTTCATTATCAAACACTTTAATTTTCCATACTTTATTCATTCCTTCTTTCTTTAATAATACATAATCTATTGTGTGAAATATATTATTTCTAGATCACATAATTTGCCCCTCATAAATATTTGATAATTTTTCAATGCTAAAATTTACTCTCAAACAAAAAAATTTCAAAAGCTGTCCAATCTTGTTATCCACGTCATCAATTTCTTCAATATACCCATTAATATCCCCTATAATAGTTTTTTCCCTTTTTAAAAGAAATTATATATATCCTAAACTAGACATTCATATATGCTAATGTTCCACTCCGTTATAGTTTCAGTATTTCCAGTGATCATATACACTATAGCCACCAACTAGACATTCATATATGCTACTGTTCCACTCCATTATAGTTTCAGTATTTCCAGTGATCATATACACTATAGCTACCATCCCTTCTTGTCTTCCTAACCTTATCTCAAACCACAAATATTTTTGACACTTTTATAGAGTTTAAATATTTTTTGACTCCTATATCACCATCACTTTTCTCTTTTTGTTCTAAAGCCCTTTGTTTTTAACTGTTTTGTTTAATTCCAACCACTTTTCTGGTCTTATACTACCTTGCATATTCAAGTATCCAATTTTAACATTTTTTTCTTTCTTATTACCCTTTTATATATTCTTTTGATTCTTTCTTCTCTGTTACATTTGTAATTAGTTTGTTTATCATTAGTTTTACAAATTCATTTCCTCTCCACATCTACATTTATATCTGAATCAGCTACTCTTTGTTTATTTTTACATCTTGTTCATTATTAACCTTCTTTTTGATAATATCGTAATTTAAAAACCTATCTTTTATAAATTCCTCGAACTATAATATTTTTCAGAATCAAACCTCCTAATGCTCCATTTCTTCTAGGTGCAATCTGTCTTTATCCCCAAACATAACATTATTTCTGTTGCATTATTATCTCAATCTCTCATTTATAGACCATGCCCTATTTAACATATACATTGTCAAATCTTGGTAATAATCCAACTACTCTTACTCTTCCTTTAACCATATTCAAACTACTAATAAAACTCTGGCAAATTATTTGTCCCTACCATAACATAAACATCTTTACTCCCCTGTTTTTTTTTACCTTATCTGTAATATCCCTAATTCTAGTTCTAGACAAACACACTCATATAAACCTATTTTTATTTTTCCTTCAATTACATCTCCACTTCCACTAATTAGCAAATCCTCTAATCATGACTATCTCATAGTTTATTTTCCCTACTTCATCCATAATATTCTCTTCCACCGATTGGACTTCCTTATCTACTTCTTCCTTATTGTTTCTATTCATTAATTTTTTTACATGTTCCCACTTCATGTCAAATGCTTTTAATTTTACTATTAAATTTTTTACCTCTTCTTCTACTTTATTTAATTTTTGCCTATTTTTCTCCATTGCACTACTTATTTTGTCATCCGTATCTCTTCTCACTCCACTAAATATATATTTTATTTTATTGTCCTTATCTACATTTTCCTCCATTTCTCCTGACATTTTCTTTAAATTATCTATACTTAAAAATCATTTTTTTACCTCTTTTATTATATTTATACATGATCTACATAGCCATATATCCTTCTTAGTCCTATTTAAGCATATCAAATGAAAAACACTTTATCAAAGCATGCCTAATTTTCTTCTGACTATCATACATACATTGTGGGATACAAATGCAATCCATATTTCCTTATTTTTCAATTTCATTACTCTATATTTACATTTATGATTTTTCTACCACTCTTCAAACCTTTTTAGAAATATCTTTAAACTACTGTTCTAACTTTATACATTGTATTACTTTGTGGATTTGATTTAAAAATTGCTTCCATAAAAAATAAAAGTGTACCACAATAAAAAACAATGACGTAATTTCTTTGTACAGTATGGATTTAATTCATAATTTGCTTTCACGAGATGAAAGCATAATAATATGGAGAAAATGTTATCGCAGCACAATTACTGGAAGCAGCAATTAAATAACATTCAATGATCAACTAGAATAAATAAATGCTTGATTTGTCATTTTTTTGTCAAAAAAAAAATAAGTTGAGAAAACATATCATTATTATAAATATGAAAAATTTATATATAAAAAATGTAATTATTAAATGAAAACAATGTTCCCCTTGTATGCATGTACACACATCACTAGAAGAGCAATATTAATATTCAAGTGGTTTACTAATGTTAATGATGTCCATTTAAGATTTGAATGTCAAAGTCAATGAATTGTCTTTTACTTTAATGAATTACATAAATATCTATTTCCCTTTGATTGAGAGAATACACCCTATTGGATCAACTTTGAAACATCTATGACTTTAATTCACTGACTGTATGGGAGTTTTGAAAAGTCCTTGAAAAATGAAATCATACTTAGTTGTGTTATATTTATTATTGGAACTTTAATCTGTATCACTGAAATTGTATTATTACTTCAACATAAAGGTTTCGTCAAATTTAAGCAAACTTCTCCAATTCATAGTCTCTATATCACATCATAAGGCTCCATTCTTTCAACTATCCATCTCACATATAATCTCTTTCAAGGTCTTTTATAATTTCTTGTCATAAACTTCAGTTGTCCAATATGTTCAGATCAGCTCTACTTCAGTTTTTGCCTTTGACTCATTCTAATTATCCCAACATAATCTCTTCATACTTTGTTAAATGGTCTAACGTTTCTATATGGTTCTTCTGTTAAGTTTTCAAATATCAGGTCCAATAAAAATATTTTTTTAAATACATAAGCGTATTTCCTGGTAATATTTATTTCTACTAAAAGCACTGTATCACAACTATGATTAATTTCAACCATTACCGTTATACAGTAATGTTTTTGTTTTGTTTTTTAAATAAATTTATTTTAAATTAAAGCTAAATTATTTTCGCAATTAATAATTCTTCTTTTCTCTTCACTTCTTTTATAATGTCATTCTAATAATATAGCCCAATTAAATTATGATGCGGCTCTAAAAAAAATAATAATTGAAAGATGTTAAAATAAATTGAAGGATAGAAAACCATGGCAAGCTGCCAGCTAAAGTGATCAGATTGCCACTTTATAAAAACTTTAAAATGTAACAAACATACATATATGTAAAAAAAATATTGAATTTCATTTGCACAACCATGACTGAAAACAAACTCAAACTCAATAAAACATAAATTACATAATAATAATAACAACAACAATAACAACAACAATAATAATAAAAAAATAGATCGCTTATACCTTTCATAAGTTTCTAACCTACTTAAAGCATTATTATTAATTTTAAGATATTGATAAAAATTAAGAATAGCATGTACAACAGTATTAGTCCCCAAGCCTAGAATTTTTTAGCAGAAGCCATTTATAATGACAAAATGGCAGAAAAGGGATTTGCAGTCTTTTAAACTCTTGGAGGTTTCAAGTCTCTTTTCAATAATCCGCTTGCACAAATATTTTTATCAACATTACCATTAGTTAAGAACAGCTAGCTATCTTCATTCTATTCTACAGCCATCTATTGTTAGCTTGAATAGTCAATAGACTTCAGATAGTAATATTACCATCAGCAGAGTGGTTTCTAGATTTTGATCTTATCAATGAAGGCTAGTATTTAAAAACTGGAACTAATGCATTTATGTACCTAACAGCCATCTTATACCAGTACTGAATCTTAAACCATACTGGTAAAGACAAAAAGCTAGAAAACATTCTGGGAAAGAGATATTGTAGTACTATATCATATGGGGTCCATTGATTACTCAAACTTACAGTGTGGTGGTAGAATAGTGTGAAAAGAATTGCTCTTGGTATGAATAAATATTATTCTTATATCTTTTCCTTTACATTTTTTGCATTTCTTTATATATTCATATATATTACTTTTTATAAATCTCCACATATACACGTGTTCTAATGCAAATTTTTTTAATATAATACTTACAGTTTCGACTGTCCTGCAAAAGCTCTGATGAAGACTGTTAGAAAATTAACGGAATTATATAAAAAAAATTGCACTGGAATGTATATGTGGAGATTTATAAAAAGTAATATATATGAATAAGTATATGAGAAATTCTTATGATGCTGTTAACACTGTCCAGCTAGCATTGACGTACAGGAATTATATAATTGATATTTTTTCAGAATGATCTGTTTGGTTTTTTCATGTTTTCAATGGTATAATAGGTCCTTTCACTTCACCGCTGGTCTTCCGCTTTATCTATTATCACTAAACTTTCTGAGACTTACACAGTTTTCAATTAAATTAAATTGTCTTGTCATCATTAAAATAAAACAATTTTATCCTGATCATTTGTGCTTCAAGCAAAAGTCTAAGAATAATTTGATTGAGTATTCACTTTCTTTTCTCTGCTGGTTTATGGCATTCTCAAAAGATTCTAAAAGTATCAAACATTTAAAAGTTTTCTATCTTTCTTTGGTGTCACCTCCATGTAGAATCACAGGAAATACCATTAAACTATTTTTTTTTAAACTGTTGTTTTCAACATGACAAGTGGGTTCCAATTGGCACATGAATTTTCTAAGAGTCTCATTATATAATACATTATTGCTTCCTACATACACAGGTGCATGCCTTTATTATTAAATTAATTCTATACAGGTGAATTTATATCTAATGGATTGAATAATAATTGAATGGCTTTATTTTTTGGGAGTTCATACGAAGTTTAAGCGACTGAATCGATTCGCCGATCACGCTCTAGTCTGACATGATGCACTAAAACACTCAGAATGTTAAATTGATATGGAAAAAGCTATATAAAGCGTAGAATTACTGTATAGCCTTACTTAATATGGAGGACGTAAAAAGGTTTAAAATAAAAATCGATTAAATAACGATCACTACTTCATAATTTATTATTTTTGTTTTCTATAGAAAATTTAAAAAAATGTAGTTAACAATAGCGTGTGAATGATCGACTTCTTTTACTGTATAAATATTTTTAAAAATAAATAAAGCTTTGCAATAAAAAGGAAGAAACAATACATTTTATTTCTAATGCGCTGTTATTTGTTTATCTAAAATAACATTAATCGGTTTTGACCGTGACTCTTATGTAACTAGACGAGGATAATAAATAAAAAAGCGTGGTTAAATTATTAATCAATTTTTACTTTTAAAAAAACAAAAACAATTTATTTGCATTTCCATTTAGGTCTAATTCAATTTTTATTAATAAAAATATTTATACATACGGATATATAAAGATATTAATTAGTCCAGTAATATTTTATTACACAACATAATATGAATTAAATGTATGCAGGCAAACCTGATTGTAAAAGAGTGAAAATTAAGCTTAAATAATTAATGAAATTTCATAAGAATTAGCCCAGCCGATTTGGTTACTTATTCATTTATTTTAATTCTGAAAGGTAAAATAGGAGTAGTGGATTGAACTAAAAATTCATAGAGATGAGTTTAAACTACAAGTAGCTTCGTTATACCACTAAACATCACGAGTGGCACTACTGTATGGAGAATTTTGCCGGTTTTAGTAGTTTTGTTCTTAAATTGTAGAATCCTGTCCAGAACTGGTTCTATCGGCGAGATGATGATGAAATTACCTTAGCTATCAAAATGAAAATTGATTATATTTGCAAATAAAATAAATATATTTATTTTAATAAATTTTATTTTAATAAATATTTTTATTTAATACATATTTTTTCTTAACCCATTCAATAATTTTAAAACGCAATTTTTGAGACTTACCTCAAGTACTAAAATTGATCAGCCAGTCATGCCCCTTTCTAATCGATGCTTAGGGCAGTACTGGGGGATAACAAATGACAAAGAAATTAATTTCAAAAATAGTAAAAGAAATTTTTAAGAAATAAATGTTGAGAGTGAATAGCTACAATGATGATGAATGAAAGTAACTAATTTATTGATATGATGTGATACGACTACTACTTTATCAAAGTCAGAAATCTCTGAGTGACTATATCCAAAAACTTGTTAGCCATCTTATTTTTCCTTTTCATTCCCCACTCTAAGTTTTCCCATATTCTTCTCCATCTTACTCCATCCCATTTCCACAACATCATCTTTATCCATTCCATTGCCTTGATATCTAGACCCCTTTTATCTTTTTTTTAAACCCAGTATAAAGACTAAGAACCAACTTTCTTTATAATAACTTAGTTTATATTTATTCTCTCGCAACTTTATTATTTGTACCCTTTTGGACATACAGATGCCTAAAATTTTCTATGCCTTCCTTATATAATTTGCGGGCTAAATCATCCACATTTCTCCATTTATGGGTATATTCCTCTGTTACTAATGATCATCTTCAAGCCTTAAACCGTAAACTACTCTCCTTGCTATTATCATAAATTAACTGACATCCAATATTTTGTTTACTTCTAATTTATATTTAAACTCTTTTTACTCTCCATATCTCCATTGCTCCAATTCCCTATTTTTTATCAATGCATTTATTCTTCTATCCGATTTCTTGCCACTATAACATTCAATAATTAACACAATCACTCCACTTTTTGTATAAGTATACTGACAAAAAGTCTTTATCCAAATCTTCTGCATATCATACTACCATACTACCTTTCTATCCCATCTTGTTGCCTTTCCTTTACTCATAACCCAATTAAATACGATTTTGGACATTTCTCTTATTATCCATAAATTGCAATCTACCAAATATTTTCATTCTGTTTTTTGCATCTCATATAAAAACTTGACCATCCCATTTCTTTTTGAATTGCCTCCTTTGCCATTCCCACATCTGCATATAATAGATGTCTTTGTACTTCACTTTCTAAGTAATCTAGCACTTGTTTACTAACACCTAATGCATAGTTACTATAAATTAACCCTGTTACTGACACTCCCTTCCATACAACTCTAGCTACATCATTTGTTATGTGAGGCACTGTGGCTTTTCCTTTATCAAAGTCAGGAATCTCTGCCAGAATGCCCAGAAAAACCTATTAGCCACCTTCCCTTCCCCTTACATTCCCCATCCTAAGTTTTTCCGATACTCTTCACTATCCTACTTCATCCCATTTCCACAACATAATCCCTGTCAATCATATGGCCTTTATATCTAAATCCCCCCTTTATCTTTCACCAAACTCAGCATAGAAACCAAAAACCCAGTTTCTGTATAATCACTTTTTTTGTATTTATTTTCCCATAACTTTATTATTTTTACTCTTTCTGTTTGCAGGCATTTACATTCAATTGACAGATGACTCATATTTTCTATGCCTTCCTTACAAAACTTGCAGACTAAATTACCCATATTTTTCCATTTATGTGTACATTTCCTTATTAAAGATTCTGCTCAAGCCTTAAACAATAAACTACTTACCTCACTATTATCATAAATTAACTTGCACCCAATGTTCTCTTTACTTCTATATATATTTAAACTCTTTTTACTATTCATACTAGTTCTCTATCTCTCCAACTCCCTATTCTTTATTAATGCATCTATTCTTTTATCCCATTCTTTACTACTATAACACTCAACAATCCTACTAACACAATCATCCCATCTTTTATACAAGTATACTGATATAAATTCTTTATCCAAATCTTTTGCATACTGCATTACCTTTCTCACCCATCTTGTTGCCTGCCCTTTATTCATAACCCAATTAAATACTATTTTGGCTATTCTTTTACTATCCATAAACTGCAATCTACCAAACATTTTCATTTTACTTTTTGCATCTCTCATATAAAAACTTGATCATCCCATTTCTCCTTGAATCGCCTCCTTTGCCGTCCATACCTCTGCATCTAATGCATGTCTTCATACTTTCCTTTGTACTTTCTCTAAGTAATCTAATATCCTTTTACTAACACATAACACATCATTACCATATGTTAACCCTGCTACTACGACTCCCTTCCATACAATTCTAGCTACAACATATTTATTATATGAAAACACTGTTAATTTCTTTACCAAACCCTTTCTTTTCTTTGCTTCATTTACCTTTTTTCCCCCATTTAACCAAGCAATTTTCCTGATTACTTAAAATGATTCCCAAATAATTGTATATATACATCACATTTAACTTTATATCCCCTAATAAAAATTCTACATCTTCTCTTCCCCAGTATTAATCATCATTATATTTTATTTTTCTTCATTAAATTTAATCCCCATCTCTTTTCCCACCCTTGCACATGTCCTCAGCATAACTTCCATATCTTCTTTCTACACACAAAAATTATCCACGCAAAAAAACCCGACAAAATATATACTCCCTTGCCACCCATTAATTGTATCTCTATCCCTCTTCCTAGTCTTTACATTGCTTTCTCCATTTCACTCAAATACAACAAAAACAAAATAGGTGGCATAGGGCATACTTGCCTTAATCCCACCCCATTTTTAACCTTATCTGATTCCATATCCCCTAATTGATAAGTATAGTAATTATTTTCATATAATTTCTTAATAATATTTACTAAAGCTTCATCCATTCCCAAATTTGCTAAACTTACCCATAATCTATTTATATTTTGCTCTATCATATGCCTTTTTTATATCTATAAAACTCATATATAACTATCTATCTGAATTCCTACTCATATCCATAAGTTGTGTAACTACAAATAAACTATTTCCTATACACCTATCTGACCTAAAACCTCTTTGCATTTCCCCCACTACATTATTCTCTTCCATCCATTTTACAACTCTTCCAGCCACCATATATGAGACAACTTTAAATAAAACTGATGTTACCGCTATCGGTCTATAATTATTTAATTTTCTATGATCCTTACTTTTTTCTTTAAATAATAATCTTACTCTTATATTACTCCAACTACCCGGAAAAACTCTCTTCTGTGCTATCTTATTAAAACATGATTTACTTTTGCTCTATGCCCTAAATTCATTACCATCTCTGCTGCTCATTCATCTAAACTTCTCACTTTTGCACTTTTCAATTTCTTCCCTGTGTCATTTAGTTCATTTTTTGTAAATCTAATATTCCCATTACTAAATGCTTTCATATTTTCTATCACTAAGTCCTTCACATCTAACATCTTTTCTATATCCATTACATATCTATTTAAGATTCTCTCTAACTCTTCTCTAGAGCTACACTCTATTCCCTCATCATCTATTAATACTATCTCTCTCCCCCCTACATTTCTCCTTTTAAGGTAAACTTCATCCTCTCTCTCTATAATTATCCATTTTAGCCAAATTTTTTTTCTAACTACTTTCCCCATTTAGCATTAATATCTTTTGCACTTTCTTTGTTCTTAATAGCACACTTATATTCTCTGCATGATTCTTTCCTCTCTTTTACACTTTTACTAACTCTCATTTTTATTACTTTTATTCTTCTGCATATTCTCAACTAAAACCCTATTTGTCATTTTTTTTATTTCACCACACCAGTCCTTATACTCACCCCCAACCAACTGTTTCATGGCTTCTTCAACTTGTATTTTATACTCTTCTAACTTATTTTTATCATTCACTCTCCATCCACATCTTTCACTATTGTTTCTACTTTTATTTCTATCCTCCATCACATTACTAACCATTTCTATTACAATAAACTTATGATCATTATTACATACTCTCTCTTCTTATCAAACAACTTAATTTTCCATATTTTATTTATTCCCTCTACCAATACATAATCTATTGTGTGAAGTATATTATTTCTAGACCATATGTATTGTCTCTCATAAATATTTGATAAATTCCCAATGCTCAAATTCACCTTTGATAAAATTCCTTCAAAAGCTGACCTACATCATCAATTTCTTCAATATGTCCATTCATATTCCCTATAACCATTATTCTCTTCTCCTTTTCTTTAAAACTCTGTATATACTTAACTAGGTATTCATATATACTATTGTTCCATTCCATTACAGTTTGACTATCTCCAGTGTCCATATACACTATAGTCACCATTCATTCTTGCCTACCCAATCTTATTTCAAACCACAAATGCTCTTGACATTTAACAAATATTGTTTCGATATAACTATACCACAACCCCTTTTTTTTTCTATTTATATCCTGCCATACCCCATCTTCCAAAATAGGTTCTTCTTCTTCTCTTAGATGTGTTTCCACTACTGCTAATACCTCAAACTCTTCATTTTCAATTGCTTTGTTTAATTCCAGCTGCTTTTTTGGTCTCCTACCACCTTGCATATTCAAAAACCCAATTTTAACAATTTCTCTTTCCTAACTACTCTTTTTGATAAAATTACAATTTAAAAGCCCACTCCCCTGTAAAAGTTTCCCATATTATATTCTTTAAACATCAGACTCTCTAAAACTTCACTTTCTTGTTTTCCTAAGTGCAGTTCATCTTTTCAATAAACCAATTTCATACATCCACAAACATAACATTATTTCTCTCACACATTTTTTTCAATCTCTTATTTATAGAACATGCCCTATCTAACAAATGCCTCTTGTCAAATCTTGGTAATAATCCAACTACCCTTACTCTTCCTTTAATCTTACTCAAATCCCTAATCAATTTTATGTATTCATCCATTACTCTCTCTGATGGCTCTGACAAAGTATTAGTCCCTACCATAACATATACATCTCTATTACCTTGCTTTCTTACTTTATCTGTTACATCCCTAATTCTAGCTCCAGGCAAGCCTACTCTTCCATACCTGCTTCTATTTTCCCTTGCAATTATATCCCCACATTCTGTAATTAGTGAATCTCCTATCAATATTGTCTCATAATCTACTTTTTCTACTCCATCTGTAACATTTTTACCACTTTCTGGACCCACTATCCATTTCTTCCTTATCATTTCTACTCAATAATTCCTTTATCTGCTCACACTTCGTCTCTAACAATTTTACTTCTACATCCTTCACTTCTTCCTCTATCTTACTTATTCTCTGGTATGTATGTACTGGTAAAGTGGCGGACTCTAGCAATCAATTCATGGAATGTTAGTCTTACTTCTAAGGCTCAAAATTCTTATAAAATAGAGGACCCTAAACTAACTGATTATTAATTTATTTAGAATAGCTAATACTTGTTAAATTAGCTTTAGACAATATGTAGCATAATTGTAAAGTACATAGTTTGATGTATGATTTTATATGTTAATATGAATTTGATCGTAATTGTTTTGTTGATTTAATCTTAATTTATTAAATATAAAAAACCGAAAGTTTAAAACTAATGTAATCGGATTTAATCAAATAAAATATTCATGAGAAACTTATTTAAATTTTAATAATGAATTAAATTATATTATTCTAATATATTTTACTTTTTATAAAATTAAAATACATTGTTAGTTTAAACTCAATATTAGATATTATTCTAGAGATGACACATAACACATGTAGTACACAAAGTGAAAAATTGCGCCCTCTTGCATGATTGTTTTGCTAACAGTAATAAAAAAACTGTAAGTGTTAAAAAAAGCGGAACTCATCAAAGAGAAATTTTGGTGCAGTTCTTTTCAACTGCTCTTTAACAACTAATAATAACAAATTATGAATAAAAATAATGTTTTTAGAAATAAATTGCTACTAAAGTTACTTTAAAGTAGCTGAAAATAAATAATTTTTAATAATAAAACAGGAATTAGTTTTTGTTATACGTGATTAAACTCTGTAACTAAAATGACCAAAACCAGTAAAAATGTCTCTTTATCACAACTACTGATTCTGTTTATTGTTATATATTTTGTTTTGTTTGATTTTTTTATTCTTAAATCTTAATTGATTCTAACGTAAGCAAAATATAAATTTGTAAAAGATGTTCTCCATCTAGTCTTAAAACCATTTTGATAGTTTGCCAAGATAAATGCGCAAACAAATTGCGTAATTTTTTAACCTTTTAAAAATTTATTCCGTAAATTTTATAAATATAATGCAATTTCAACAGTTATTTTCGAAAATAAACATTGCTTAATATCGATGTATTTTTGTAAATAAAAATTTTAATTGACGTGGTATTTTATATAATAAGGTCGAAGAGATTGGGAAAGATTTGTTTTTATGTCCATGCATATAAAGGGTGCGTCGGTCCCATCAAACCTTAAAACATATATTATTGTACTATTAAATCAAAATTATTTTCGAAATTAAAAATAATAATTTAAAAAATAACACCTTTTAAACACCCTGACTGAAGAACGTTTCCCGGTCTGTCAATAATAGAAATTGAACGAGACCAGAGCAACAAAGTAGCCGCAAAAACTATTATATAAAAATTTGCAAAAACAAAAATAAATTTTTATTTACATTGAATTTAATTACTTGAAATATTTATATTTAATAAGCATTGTTTTTTAAAACAAAAATAGAAGTAAAATTTGTTTCTTTTCAATTTTTTTTTGGTTCATTGTTGGGGGTCGAGAGGTCAGCACAGCTGCATTACAAGCAGTTATCCCGGGTTAGTGGGTTCGCTTCTCGGCCAATGCTATGATACATTAAAAAAAATTATAATTTGCATAAGCACCCATGCATATGGTAGGAACGCATTTTGAATTTCAGACTCAAATAGGAAAATACGCCTTTGGTTTTATATTATTATCATAAACAGCAATTTGTAAATGAATAAGCATTTAATTCCAGAAAAGAGAGAGGGAATGGGGTTATTTTATATTTTGCAATGCCGTCTGCTGTAGGGAAATTTTTTTTCTATAAGTCTTCAATTCCCATTGTAGTTCTCCTCTATATTCTATCTCCAAAACTGAATTTGCTTACAAGTCCAATCTTTTATTATCACTTACCGTCTTAGCATTTCAATTTTCTTCTATGACAACAGCATATCTTGCCAATGAAAGTAATGAAAAATTCATTTTTTATGATATCTTTAAGATAATCTTATCATTAATAGATTCACATTTTCCCATGAAAACCATGATCATATTCACCACAAAATACTTCGATTTTAGAAAGTCTGTTATTCTTCTTCATTTCATGACTTCAGTTCAACCTAAATGTGCTCTTGCAATAATAGATTCAATATCAGCAAACTGATTGATCTTTTAGTCGTACTATTGTATTTTCAGAGTTTTACAAGCATCTTGAAATAAAAAGTTTTTTTTTATCAATATAAAGATCATGTCTCACTTTCATATAATAAATTTGAAAAGGTAAATGCTCTCTATGTAATTGATTTAGTATGTAGAATGATCCCTTTGTGCAATGATAGCGTATCACAAATATGGCAGGAATTTTCCATGCCTATGACTGAGTGAACATGAAATCTATTAACAAGTTTAAAATTTTTATTTCACGTAGGCAGATCATTATCAATCCAGGTATTTACCCAATATTTGTCAATAAAACAGGTAAAACTTGCTATACATATTGCCACTCACTGCAAGCTAGAGCAATCAATGGATGCCAGAAGGCTTGTGTATAAAATGCCCATCTAGTGCATCCAATATTTCCAGACTGAGGAGCCTTAGATCTGAGAGCACTGCACCTAGATCTTAGAATCTAATGCAACCCTCCAGCAGTCAACTTTTATCTCTACTTAACTACAAAACTATGAGTCTTAAATTGAAAACACCTTAACAGTTTCAATCCAAGCTCATCAGCTTATATAGTCATATAGGTCTGAACTCAGTTCAGTACCCATACATTTTGGTGGCTTTGGTTCTTTAATAATCATAGCCACCACTATCCTATTAGGCAGGATTGGTTTTAAGCCAATAAATATCACATAATCACCATTTCTTATGCTTGCTTATAACTGTTATTAAAACAGGTAAAACTCACTATATGTATTGCCACTCACTGCAAGCTAGAGCAATAAATGGATGCCAGAAGGCTTGTGCATAAAATCCCCATTTAATGCCTATTCATCCAATATCCCCAGACTAGTTTCTAGCTTGTAGCCTTCGTCAGTGAGGAGCAAGCATAAGAAATGGTGATCGTGTGATGTTTATTGGTTTATTTGTCAATAAATGAATGATTCTTAGATAAAGAGTGAATTAAGAATAAAAAAACTGCTTAATTTTTCATAGTGATAATTAGCAAATAGAACACTAATTACTTTTTCATTGTTTTTCTATAAAGAGTAGTTGACAATACCTTTGCCCTGAAGAATGTTTTATCTTTTACCTATCTAAATATAAGTATATAAAATTTAGAGAAAAGTCTTTTTTTAATGATATTTGGATTCAGAGAGTAATTTTCAATATAGCAGTAGTTATGAATTTATATTAATGGGTATATTATATACTAAATGTGTCATTGCCCCCCCCCCAGCAATCATGCATTTTTTATCATTTTTTTATCTTCAAAAAATTTATGCTTTGTTATCACATGATTCATATGAAATGGTACAATTGTTGTAGTTTTACATTTTATAAAGGATGTAATAATATGCAATTGTCAGCTGATTGATTGTGATTTAAATTCTTTTAACTTTTGTTTGTGTAATTTGCTTTTAATGGAATTTTTTTATCAAAATTTGAATGCATAATTTTAAGATGTTTACCGATGTTTCCTTTTTGTTGTTGGAAATGTTACACCTGCATGACATATATAAGACACAGCATTATTCTCATTCTTTATTAAAATTGTATGATTTTCTTTAATTTGTACTTGTTTCAGACATTATACCCACCTTTTAAAATATGTCAAAATAGTATTTTTGGTACTTATAACCTAATCAGGCTTGGCCACTTGATGGCGTTCTCACTCGCCAAAACACCTAATAAATGCCATTTACAAGGCCTGACTTACGGCTATAGAAAACATCTAATGTTTGTCTTAGCCATTAGAAGGCCGTTGATGATGACATAACACAGAAATAATATGGCCTATTTCTGCTTCGCAACAGTTACTGTGAATCCACACACTTATCTTTCATGTACAGTTTGATATATATGTGTGTGTAGTTTGATTAGTCAAATTTTTACAATATACGTTACACAATCTTTGTATTTGTAATGAATTTGAGAAACCTGACTTTATAGTAATTTTCCAAATGGCCACACCCTTATTTTGAGAAGGTGTAATGTGTAAAAGCTTGCCGAGGGTACATCAACAGGATTCGCCCGAGTTCGCGTGCGAAATCTCATTTTCATGTGAAATACCACGTAGTTCATAAAATGGCTGGTGATCCCATAACTTTTTCCGCATTGCCGAAAACAGAAGCCGAGTATTTCTGCTGTCCAATAAAAATGTACACGATTTTTTGTAAATTTCATAGAAAGCACATATTATAAACATGTTTAATAAGTAAAGAAGACATTTATATGTGTTTGTTGTTGTTTAAAAAACTTTGAGTTTCTTTCTTTTGTCCGACTACAGTTACAATTTTGATATTTTTTATTTTAGCATTACAAACAACAGAATACTAACCCTAACCCTAAAACTAACCCTCAACCTAACCCTAAACTAACCCTAAACCTAATCCTAAACTAACCCTAAAACTAACCCTAAACTAACCCTAAAACTAACCCTAAACCTAACCCTAACCCTACACAATGTACGGCCCCGTAAACTGTACATGGTATTGTTTTTGACCACCAACAACGCCATCAAGTGGCCAAGCCCGATTACGTTATAATTACCATATTTTTTAATGATAAACTATTTAAATCTGAACACCTGTCATAACAATAAACACAGATCATGATTGACAACATATTCAATGTTACCTGTAGCATTTTTGTGCTGCATAACTAGTTAAAACAACAAATTTACAATTGATGTACATCTCATTATGTATTTTGGGCAAAGATAATGTTATGTTAATTAAGTAAACTAAACTAAATAATCAATCTAAATAAGATTGAGATAAACAACTATTGATAATTATATTTTAATATTTATCAAACCGACTTTTATCTCCATTGAGATTTAATTATATAAATCACATAACCAACTAATTACATCCACTCCTTTTACTGGATATTTTTACATTAAATTGTATTTTAAATCATATACTTATACATTATCATCAAATAAATAAATATATTTTAACAATTTTTAAGACCTTACATATACATATAATTTACAATATTTAATTAAAAATATAGGGGATTTGAACTCAGATTTTCAAGAAACCTTCAACTATTCACACTATCTTATACTACTGATACATATGACCACACACAAATAATCACCAATATATATATTTCGTGCTGAACTAGCACTCTTCAGTCGGTCCAGATTATCATCTCCCACGCACACACATATATATAATCAATGCTCAGTTAATATTAAGATAGCAAATCTTTATACTTTAACGGACAGGCTTCTATCTACTCCAACTTCCAACTCTTCAGCCAAATCCATACCATTGAAAATCTGATGATAGAATGCCCAAATCTCATACTGATGCCAATATTGTTGTTACGCCCATGTTATCCTCAAGTCACTCTGACTCCTCATGCATAGGATAGTATCCATTTAAATACACAGAAGAGGGATGGGCAGAACGCAGGATTAATGTGTAAGATTTGAAATACAGGCATTCTTATATCTGGAATTTAATTGTATATATAGGGGATTTGAACTCAGATTTTCAAACAACTTTCAACTATCCATACTGTCTCATACTACTGATACACATGACCACACAATAACACCAATATATATATATATTGTAACCAGTTGGGTTACGTCACACACACTAATATAGTGTACGTGCATATATATATATGTAAAATAAAGGAAAAGTACAAATAAACAGAATAAATTTTTGTAGATATTTTTCTATATTTTCTAAAATAAAATAATAACAAGTAAAGGGTTAAATAACTCTGGGTTTGAAATAAAATTTCATTATGAAATTAATGTTTTAAAAAAGGTCTTAATAAATATTGCATTGTTATTATTATTATTCTGATTGTGAAATGTAAAAACACAATACTTGTTTTTGAAATTTTAATTAATTAAACAAAATTTTTATCTATTAGAAATCCCCTAAGTGAAAACATGTATATGAAGGGATTAGCGAGATAAAAATAAAAACTCTGTTTTTAATCAAGCTGCTGTTATCACCTTAGATGAGCTGATAACAGGATTAGCTCTAGTCTGATTAATAGTTTTTGGTAAGAGGGGCCAGCTGAAGAGTTGGTTGCAATATTTTGTTGCAACTTGATGAGGTTTGCAGCAGTCGGTTTTAGCTGACTGTAGAGTTGGCAGTCTACCTACCATGAACAGATATAGCTGAATGCAGGACATTAGATCCAGAGCTGCTACTATTTTCTTCACAGGAGTTTTGATTTACTTGAAGTTGGGTCATTTCTGAATCAATAGCCTGAAAAAAAAATGAATGAGGACAAAATAGCTAGCAGAGTTCTACAGAGCTCCTATGAAGATCTAAGGGAGTACAGTCCCAGTAGCTGCCCTATAGTTTACTGCAGTTTTGATTCATGAAGCCAGGGTCACTTCAAATGCATCAACTAGCTGCTTAAATATGTTCTGAAGACAGCTTGACAATTGCTTGGGCTACAAAGGAATCTCATGGTATGCCAACCAATTACCTGAATTGTGCTTTTTCCTGATAATGACGTTCACCAAAACCAAACTCACCAAGAAAAATCTTCCAGCTTGCTGAAGAATTAATTACACAAAAGGCAGAGAAACACGGATAAACGTATATACAGCTGGTGGTGAGTAGCGTTGTATATGATAACGAAGTTTTAAATAATTTCCATAGTAAAATGACATTTTTATAACTAATAGAAATATATAAGACGATATTAGTTTAAAGTCGCTTATTAAAGAAGCAAAAACTGTTTAAAGTTATATTTATAATTTAGAGAGAAAAAAAAGTACAAACAAAGTTATAATTAATAGTCAAGAAAGTGATTTCCAAAAATCTTTTAGACTAGGAAAAAAGAAAGACATTGTAAATCAATTAACTGTCAAAAATTTGATAGTTCTTATTTTAAAGAAAAGGACTATATTCAAGATTAAATTGCGAAAATAATCTTTCATAATTTTATTGTAGCTAAATTAATGTTTCATATGTCTGTGCAAATTATATATAAGTGTTTCAGTAAACGTAGTATGTAAAATGTATTTCATTTAACTGAAACTTTAATCATTTATTGTATTTTTATATAATTTAAGATTTTGATAATTATTTTGTAGCGAGTCAAATAGGTTATTTCACGCACACACATGTATATGTGCGTATGTTGTCAATTGTAACACATGTAAATTTTAATCAATTTTTTTTTTTATATAATGATTTTATGTTTAATTGAAATGTATTCCTTGTATATTATAAAACGCACGTCTGTGTACAAATATATATATATGCGTTTGTAGAAACTTATTAAGAAATATTGTAAATCTATATGATAACCTTAATTGTGTAAATAATATTATATATCATTCAAAATCAGAACCCTTATAAGACCTTATTTATTTTTTTATTGTTATTAATAAACTTATTTAATTGTTAAAATTATATTCCATCATCTCTTGTTCACATACAGTAATAGAGCCTATGTTCTCTGAGCTAGATTTCGGACATGGACAAATGGGGATGTGTTTAGTGCTTTGGGCATCCAGAGATGATCAACATCATCCTGGTTGGCGCAAAAGAGGATACTCTTTAAAGACCATGCACTATATTTTATTTTAGTTCAGTCTTGTTAAAAATTTAAGTTAATAGTTGGCCAGTACAAGTGGCCTGAGCGTTGATGATGATCAGCATGTTTTAAATATCCCAGCATTATTGTTTTGATTTCTGATTATTGTGTATTTTTAATGGATGGGCACTAAACTGGTGCATCCAAGTTATGTTTATATAATTGCCCAAGCTGGCAAAGGCTCAGTAGTTAGCCTGGTCTACAGAAGACCCATTTTCAATCCAGCCACAAGATGGTCTGTTGATTTTAATCTGATTTATTGTACTGATTTTCTTATTCCCATCAATGATGATGATGGATGGTTATGTCTCTCGAGTATTTACTTATACTGATATTTACTTTATAATGCTGGTTGATGATTAATTGTTATAGTTGCTCTTCTGAGTTAGCTTCGGATCTCTCAATGTTCAGAGATTCTATAATCTCATACTCTTATAATTTGTATTTACTTGGGGTTGATGATGATTTTCCATCACCACAGTTCAATTCAACTTTCCACCAACTTCTCACCCACCCCATCCCATTACAATATATATATATATATATATATATATATATATTGTGCTGAACCAGCACTCATCAGTTGGTCCAGATTATCATTTCCCACACATACATATAATCAGTGCTCAGGTTATATTAAGATAGCAAATCTTTATATTTTAATAAACAGGTTTCAATTTACTCCAATCTTTGACTCTTCAGCCAAATCTATATCATTGAAAATCTGGTGATAGAATGCCAATACTATTTACATATTTACAATAATTTCCTATATCTTCCAACTATTTAATAAACTCTACTTTACCCCCAATTTTGCTGGACCTTTAACTATGTTTACACATTTATCTAAATTTTCCTGAATATATAACGTTTCATAATATATTCTTTTATGGTAATCTTTTATATACATTATAACCTTTATATTTTCTTCACACCTCATATCTTTTCTGTTAATAGTTCTATCATGCTCCTTTCCTCTCTCAATTGCTGATATTCCTGTCTATCCTATATTACCTTATTGCATTTTCTACAGCTAATTTTTATAAACTAGCCCCACCTTATTATTAATATCATTTAACTTTTTTGCCTTATACAAACATTTGCCCAAAGACATTATTTTTCCAAGATATTTTTTACATTATTTGGTAATCTTTCTGTCATTAATCTTTTATATACTTTTTCTAAATATGGAATAGATATCCATTTACTATCTTTATACTTATTTCTACTATTCTCGCTTTTTCTATCTATCTTATTGCCAAAAATTCTTCTAATTGTTTTCCTTTTATAACATATTTTTAAATAATCATGCTCCACTTTTAACTTCTACGCACATGCCTCTTTTTTTATCTAATGCTATTCTATCATTCCCTAATTTAAATCATTTTAAAACTCCCATATTTTGGCACCATGGCTAATATGACTTTACATCAATTAACTCTCTAATCTTTTTATCATTTATATAATTTTCAACAATTATTTCATTCACCATTTCTCTTCTTAAAAATATTTTAATTGATTTTCTTCTTTCTCCATTGTAAATCTAATACCACATTTATTCTTATTTAACTAATTAAAAGCCTTATTAATATTTCTACTGTTTTCTACAATAACAATATCACCAATATATCTGAAATACTGATGATATCATTATTATTTATAACTCTATTATATTCTTCTCAATACTATTTGCTATTGCTGATGATAAAATTCCACTAATCAAGCATCCCATTATTAACTATGCTTCATAAATAGTATATATATCCATTATTCTGATAAAATATTACTTATTTTTAATTTTTTTATAACAATATCAATACTAACTTTTCTAGGTACATTTTGATACATCTTTTCGATATCAAATGATGCTATTATTCCATTTCTACATTATTTAGTATCATTTAATTTATTAACAATTTCTTCAGAATTTTTAATATAATATTTTCAAAATCCTATTATCTTTACAATTTTTCTATATACTATTTCACATAAATCTTTAAGTATATAATTACTAAAATCTAAAATTACTCTTATTGGCGTATTTTCTTTATGAGTCTTTACTTCTCCAATATTCATGGATGTTCAAATCTTAATGAATATAAATTCTTATATTCATTCCTTGAATTTTCATGTAATTTAAAAACACTTTAACCATGTTTTAATTCTTTTACCAGGATCCTTACTTAACTTCTTATATTATTGTATAGTCATATCTTAATATATTTTTCTTTCACAACCAGATTCATTTAAAATTACAAATCTTGAACCTTATTCTCACTTGTTATTAATTTTTCCATTCTTGTTTTTTTTCAATAATTTTTTTATATCACTTTTCCTTTCATTCTTTTTCATTATACTTAACACTTATTTATAGTACTATTAATTTTGATTGTAATTCAATCTTTAACTAATTTTTTACACTTACTGCCTCAACAGATACTATCGTTTCTTGTTGAATATCGTTATTTACAAATGGAATATATTCAACTCTTTGATAAAATTCTTGACTATTTATTATCAAAATTACTATTCGACAAATTGATAAAATTATAATCTTCTTCATTCCAATTATTTACTTTATTAATATTATACTTTTCATCATTCGATTTTATTTCCTTATAATACAACAATTTCCATTTATTATATTTTTTCAAAAGTTTTATTATCATCAGATTTTCAATTGGATGGATGGTTGAAGAGTTGGAGTGTGGAGTAGATTGAAGTCTGTCCATTAAAGTATGGGGATTGGCTATCTTAATATATATCCGAGCACTTGTGGCATATATGTGTAAAGATGGTAATATGGACCAACTGATGATTGCTGGTTTAGCATGAAATACGTATATTGGTGTATATTTATCTTTTCAACATCAAGTGTATCAGTGTTATGTGATAGTGTGGAAGGTGGTAGGGTCTGTGAAAGTCTGTTCTCATATACCCTATATATTAAATTATTATTATGAACCAATAAACTATGCTTTATATATTTGAACATATTCACCAATATATTTTTCTTTAATATATACTTTTTGCTATTATATTTTTTAATACAATGATCTATCTCAATGTAATTTTCTCTCAAAAACCAATTTAAAACTGTCATTTGAAGTTTATTATACAATCCTTTGTTCCTATTCATTTTTACGTTACTGATGTGAAACTTACAAGACATAGGTATTATTCCGTTATTCTTACACTGATCCAAAAATAATAATTGATATTTCAATTCCTCAATTTTCCTTTGAACATTCCATACTGATTTGAATCTATTAAAAATAATCTCTTCCAATTTTGAATGTAAAAAATGCCTTGTACTATTCGTATCATATTCCTTCATATTGAAATTGTATATAATAACATTCAAAAAATAATATAATGCTGAACACACAATGTTCGAAAAATAATATAATGCTGAACACACAATGTTATGTTACACATAAAATGCATATGAAACTTCATAATCTTAAAGGAGATGATGAATTTATAATTGATATATGCATCATCATGCATTTTGGCTGAAGACACACATGTCATCCAATTCCTATTGGCTAGTTTGCCTTTTTATGTACAACTGTTTCAACTATGAAGATCCAATTCTCACCTATAGTAGCTGTATGTGTGTGAAAATATATTTTTTAATTTGTAGTTATCTAATTTAACATATGTAATGTTGGTTATCATTATTTTTTCTAAATTTAGGTAGCCATTCTAAAGTTTCTTGGTGGTCCACAATACACATCTTGCCTACACCAGATTAATATTCCAAGATAATTACTCTCCCTTTAATAGCCTCTTTATTTTTATAAATTGGAATATTAGATTGGTGGCACTACATTTTGGATTTATATTTCTAAAATATTCTAATAGTGTTGAAACTAACATGTTGTATCTTATTTTAAAACTTCTCCAAGCCTATCTCATTAAAACCGACAGGCTTTTCAATTATAAAATTTGCAAAAAAAAAAACAGTTTAGCTTTTTAAATTCGGTATTTTTGTCCAAAATTTAAAAGAGTTGATAAAGTGAGTCATTAAATATAATCATCTGAATAATTATGTTGTTTTTTAAAATATGATGAAATACTTTACTATTTATTAAAAATATTATCATTACAATCTATATAGTTTAATGAGAATGACTGAGATACAGGCTTATTATATACCAATATCAATATACGTAATATATAGGATATATGAGAACAGACTTTCACACGACCCACCACTCTCCATTCTATCTCATAACACTTGATACACTTGAACACATATATGTCAAAAAGATAAATAATTTCAATATACATATTTCATGCTAAACCAGGAATCATCAGTTGGTCCAGATTATCATGCCTGTCCATTAAAGTATGAAGATTGGCTATCTTAATAAATATCTGAGCACTTGTTGCATATATGTGTAGAGATGATAATCTGGACCAACTGCTGGTTTAGCATGAAATATGTATATTGGTGATTATTTATCATTTCGACCATATATGTGTTCAAGTGTATCAGTATTATGAGATAGAAGTGGTGGGTCGTGTGAAAGTCTGTGCTCATATATGCTATATATTATGTATATTGATATTGGTATATAATAAGCTTGTATTTCAGTTATTACATAATAGAGATGTCTTCCCATCCCTTGTATATGTATTAAATGGATTATGTCCTGTACATGAGAGGTTATATTGACTTTAGGTCATCATGGGAGTGATGAGAATCTCAGCCTCAGGGTAGCCTTTGAATGTTCCATCATCAGATTTTCAATTGGATGGATGGTTGAAGAGTTGGAGTGTGGATTGAAGCCTGACCATTAAAGTATGAACATTAACTATCTTAATATATATCTGAGCACTTATTGCATATGTGTGTAGAGATGATAATACAGATCAACTGATGATTGCTGGTTTAGCATAAAATATGTATATTGGTGATTATTTATCTTTTCGAAATATATGTGTTCAAGTTAAAAATAAATCATAGATATAATAAAATATCTTTACTAACAACAAAATGATATATAACAATAGCTGTAATATAGTCGTATAATCATCACAAATAAAACATAAAAAAGCTCTTTTCGGCAAATTTTAAATTTTTTGCCCTTTTCAATATGGCTTAATTACAAAAATAACCTATACTGCATACATAGTGACATCTATTGGCTCTATATAAAATTAACACAAGCCTATAATTACATTTAAATATCTCTATAACAACACATATTATGCAACCATCCATTCATTTTTCATTATCCAATTATTTGTTAAATTAATTGATGTTTTATAAATGTTCATACAATTATTTCTGTTATACTTAATGTAATTGGCTTCATATATTTTTCTTCTATTAATTTCTTTAATATAATTTAATGGACTTATATTCTTAACACAATCTATTCTATGTCCATATTTTAAGTAATGAACATATAATGCAGATCTGTCATCTCTTCTATTAATAGCATTATTATGTTCTTTAGCCCTTTTTTCTAATTGTTTTGCTGTATGTCCATAATAAACCATACTCCAAACCCCACAAGTAATTTTATATACTATACCCTTTTTATATTTTATATCATCTTTTATCTTATAATTCCCTACTAATATATCAAGAGTTTTACTTTTTGACCCATCCTATTTTAATATTTTGATCTATATAATTTTTATTTTTTAATAATTTATTATAAATTTTAGGAACATATGAAAGTTTTATCCATTTTATGTGTTCAAGTGTATCAGTATTATGAGATAAAATGGAGAGTGGTGGGTCATGTGAAAGTCTGTGCTCATATACCATATATATTTTGTTTAATGAGAATGGTAGACATGGTGCTCAAGGACTATGAATTATGTTTCCACCTCATGCTCTAACTTATAAATTCCTAAGCAACAGAACATTCTATTATTATCATACAATAGAGATCCATACATTGTTTTAATTGAATAATATTTTTTAGGTTCACATGTTATTTTTAGCATATCAAAAAAACCCAAAGATTTAGATTGCCACAATCAACAAATGATGGCATGTCTTTCATGATATCCATTAACTTTCTCTAAGGCTTACTATTTCATTATTGTGTTTTTGTCTTTAAATCCTTATCCTACTTACAAAGCTCCATAATCATTTTATCAGTCTGCCAATCAGAAGCTACATCACATTTTATTTTAACCAAGTCACTAATAATTATCATGAAAAATAGTCAAATTTTTTATTTTTAATAAATCTGAAAACAATTTACTAATGCCACATCTCCATAAGATGACTAGTTTAAAATGACAAATCAAAATCCTTATTAATATCATTCTAACTACACTATTATTGTTAATTACCATGAAGTTCAACATTGATTACTATAGATCATACGATTAGTATTTTTCCTAATATGACCAATTGCCTCCTCATATTTCAAGTTCATCAAATATACATTCTTTATTAGTCCACTCACTGCTCATCGCCCTCTTTTTTCATCACTAACCTGTCAAAACATTGTATATTTTGTAATAAATTTGATCACATCATGATGGACTACTGATTAATTTCATGCACAGTATTTTCAAATGACTCTATCAGCACCCATACTTTTTTATGTCATTCTTCCACAATATTTAATTTTCACAATTATTAGTGTCTCCGGAAATGTCATATATTAATGAAATTCTGAGCAATTTTTAAAGATATACTCCTACATTAAAATTGTTTTTCACAATTTTCATTGCAATTTTATCCATTGTTAATCTGAGATTAAACTTTTCATTGCTGAATTTTTAAATCTCCTCATTAATAGATTCTTGAATCTTTTCACTACTGAATGCATTGAATCTCTTCACTACTCGAATCTTTTCATTAGAGGAATTATGAATCTTTTTACTACTGGATTTTTGAATGCCTTTACTACTGGTTCATTGAATTTCTTCATTTTTGAATCTTTAAATTCCTTCACTACTGGATCTTTAAATCTTTTGATTATTAGAATTTTGGATCTCTTTACTTAGAAAGTAGACTTAACTCCAAGTTAACAATCTTTCTAGGATTTATTTTAGAAAGAATGCTTAAAGGCTTGGGTGCGGCCACAGAAACGGCATATTTCTAGAAATTTAGCTAGAAATAGCGCCTCTAGTGGCTGACACGAAGGATCAGATGACAACCAAGAATATCTATGGCATTCTCCATTTGGTAGAATAGACAAACTGAATAAAAACTCCATAGCAATATAGAAATTTAAAGCAAACATCAATATCTAACAAATAGATTTAGAATAGCTGATGAATTACAATTGCAAAGAATTCCTAGTCAGTTGCTGATTCTTTAAGTGCTTTTTGAAGAATATATAGTATCATGCAGACTTAAAAATTGCTACAATTTTTTTAAATTTACTTTGTCTGTTTTCCTTGTTAGTCAGTTTAACTAGTAACAAAACATCATTAGCAATTTGTAGACATTCTAATCAGGAGATAAGATTCATTAATGGTTTTAGTAAGTTCTTTAATTCTACTACTTCAGATATCAACTTCATTAATCATTGACTATGTAATTATGAATTATATTTGTCCACATCTACATAGGTCAGTAGCAGTAGGTAGGTCACAACAATCATGAGATTGTCTAAATCTGTTGATTTACAATTAGTTTAGAAAAACCAATCCATCTGACATCATTATTGGATTTTAAAAAACAATTTGTTTGAAACCATAATAAGAAGTCCAGTGGATTTCTTGTTATGGTTAGTGATAAGTTCGACCTATTTAATAACCTTTTCTCTGTCAGGCAACCTATTCTCTGATATCTGTTGGAGAAATTTACAAAAGAATAAGAATGTTTCAGTAGTATTTCTTATGGTAATATTTAATTAAATATTAAAAAGTTTGGTGGGGACATTTTTTGAAAACAGAAGTACAGTATTTGTCAGTAGAATATAAAAATGCAAAGATAGCTATCTATCATAACCCTAAGGTATGCCAATCAATTTCCAAGAAGGTTATTTTTAGAAATTATTTAAATACAACATTAGATAAATAAGGAAAATAAGTTCGGTTATAATCCATAGTTACTCCTGAGTAGTATAAAATAGGATCATGTTTCAACCCAAGTTTTTTCTCTTGTTTAACTGAAAAGTTGGTCAAAACCTCAAACACTGAAAAAAAATTATTATTTAGATATAATCTAATGTAAATGAGGAAAATAAATCAGATTATGACCAAAGAGTTACTTTAAAATGGCATTTCAATCCATGGCTTTTCTATTATTAAGCTGAAAAAATGTTTAATATTTTTATTAAGTCATCTTTTCTATTTACGAAAGTATTCTTTTTTGTAAAATCAAAACAATATCATTAGCATAGATAAATTTTCTGCATTCTATTTATTGAAGATAAGTAGTTTAGTGCACGAGTAATGTCAGTCTTAGGAATTTAAGGTCCTCAATTCGGTATTAGTACTGGTATTTCCAGTGCTTAAATTTCTTAAGAACTCCTGATTATTTTATTTATTGTTAAATATATAATATCAAATAAATTAGAAATTTGAACACTGTGAAAACTAAAATTTTGTGTCTACTAAAATGAATGTTTAATGCTGTCTGACTTTTTTTGTTGAATAACATTTTATCATATTTATTATATCATAGATATTACTTTTCTATATGATATTTTAAGCATTTATTTTATAACGTCTTGCGTGCGATTATAATTACGATAGAATGACAGCCTGTTAAGCTAAATTGCGCAGACGCTGTGAGAATGTTGTTAATAAATGAATACCTTCGAACAACCACATGATATAGTATTTATATAAGAGTAAAAGGTATTCATTTATTAACAACATTCTCACAGCGTCTGCGCAATTTAGCTTAACAGGCTGTCATTCTATCGTAATTATATGATATTTTGAAAAGATTAAAATATTTTAATAATATTTTAAATAATAATAGAATACAGATGAACATATTTAATAATATATTCATTCTAATAACACATTTAAATTTTTCTGTAATCTTAAAAATTTTAAATTCTAGAAGTATTACAAATATGGTTGCTTTGAAACTAACACAATGACAAGATTTTCTTCAGCTTGCTATATAGGATACTATTGAATCCACTATTATAAAATCTCATCTCCATTGGATTGGGCATTTAAAATGAAAGAACAATGGAAAAACTTCCTAAAAGGATTTTTTATGGCAGATATGATTTTCATGTGATATGTAGACTATATCTACAATATAAGGATGATCTCATTGATATTCTAAAGAAATGCAATTCAATTCAATTTTTTCTATTTGGAAGATATGGCAGAGAATAGTTTTCATCCACTCAGTGCAAACCAAAGTAATCAATGGATGCCAGAAGGCTTGCACTGAGTGGCACTACTATATGGAGAGTTTTACCTGTTTTAATAACCGTTATGAGCAAGCATAAGAAATGGTGATCATGTGATGTTTAGTGGTTTAATCTGACTTTATTCATCTTTTTTTCACATGTAATATCCTATAAAATTTCTATTCCACTAACAAACTTCAAACATATTGATAAAGAGGTACTGAAAAAGTAAATGCCCCTTCCAAATGCATTTCTATCTGAAGTAGCACTCTTCTGTTGATCCAGAACCCAGTTACATCTTGTAAGCTTCTTATCCAACTTCTCTTGCAGTTACAGTTTAGTGTTGAAAAATCATGGATTTTCCTTTGACTGCTGCTGTGCCATTAACATTAGCTTTTGTAAGCATCTGAACATTTTTAACATACTTGGTAAACTTGAAAAAACATATTTTGATATAAACATTTTCAAGTTAAGCAGTGTTTCTATTAGTACTTATTAGAGATATATTATTTTAGATGATCTCATTTATGTGTTAATATAAAATGCAATAGCAAGTTTAAGTATATCTGAAAAAAACTTGTATATAATTTATTTCTTGAAGTAATGTTGTATAAAATGGAATACTTTGCAATGGAAGTGACATATGAAATCATGATATCCAATGCTATAAATGCTTTGATTGATATAATTTATGAAAAATAAAATTGGAAAAAAATACAGAGATAACTCTAAAGCAGGGATGGGTAATTGTTTAGGCTCAGAAGCCACTTTGTAGAAGCAGAGGTTAGCAGAGGGCCATGTTGGGGCACCCTTTGTGGAAATGGAGGTTAGCAGAGGGCTACACCTTTTTATGACACAATAAATGCACTGCTTTATTCCCTGTATTACCAAAGAAATATTTATTTTTCCATTCTTCAGTAAACATATAACATTCATCACTGATTTTATATTTTTTCAGATGGTTTATGGTTTCACTAAAGTGTGAAATTAATTAACCAGGTCAACCGGAAAAGCACTGCGCGTCATATCTACAATGCACATGTGTATTGACAAGGCCATCCTAGTGGAAAATATGAAATGAATCTTCGGTCCCAGATGGGAAGAAAATCTCGGTTCAAGATGGATTTTTCTGACTGTCTTGGTGGACAGCAAAAAAGCTTCTAGTGGGTTACATGTGGCCCATGGGCTGCTATTTTCCAACCCTTGCTCTAAAGTATTATTGTTATCTATTACAGCAAAAATATTTTTAATGATTTTTCAACATATTGTTTTTCAATTTCAGGTAAGTTATTATCAGTGACTTGGTGAAGTTTTAGAGGATCAAAAATCATTATAAGTATGGTTTTTTTTACTAGACAATAAAAAATTATTATTTGTATAGATGTGTTTTATACATCACTTTTATCAACACATTTTATACCGCTAAACAAAAATGATTGTACTGATACTTGAAAATACTTATTTGTTGATTGGTTTATTTATATTATATGGCTTCCACATGATAATACAACAATTGAAAACATTATTACTGGACGAAGAAAATCTAAGGCATTTGAAATGACAGTTGGTGATAAACATAACGTGTACCAGTTCAACACTGTTTTATATTTTTGTTACAGTGATTTTTGAAATTGTTTATAAGCAGTTCATTGATTTTGTCATTAAGATCTATAATAAGATGTGTTAGTCTTTAACTAAAGTTTAAAGTTCACATGTGGGTTTAAGACAATCTCTTGTTTAATAAATAATTAGTAATAATCATTACTGTATTTATTTGGAGTGGGTGGTGTCAAAGTTATGTGTGGAGTAAGTTTGACACTTTTAAATCAAAATGTAACAATTTAAGTTATACAACATATCTTTAGTAGTGGAGTTTATTATATTTTTGATTTCTAGATATACAATATACCAATGATTATGCTATTCTTGACAATGTAAAGATTAATCTACAAAATATTTTCACTATTTTGAATGCAATCTGTAAAAAAGTTTGATTTATTGATTACTATTTCAAAAAATCTGGTGCTTTATCAATAAGTGATAGAAAAAATATTTGCTGAACTTTTGGTTAGATAGTCTTCATTTTGGGAATATCATTTTAAGATGTCTTGATAGTTTTTTTATATAAAAAAATAGACTTAGATATTAAATTACAACACAGATTATATTGTGCTGTTATTACATATAATAAGCTAAAAGAGAATATATTTTTAACGATCTAAATATTTAAGTTAAATTTGTTGTACACAAGATTTATTTTTTTACAAATTTATTGCATAGAAATGAGACATGTAACCTTTATCAGTATAACATAAAGATATTTAATTTTATTTAAAAAATGTTTCATAACATTCTGAAAATGTAATGGTAAGATTATAAGATCAATAGATATATCTTTGGCTTTACTGGATTCAATAATATTGAATCTATAATTATATGGGAATAGCTCTGTTGGATCCAAATAAAGGGTATCATGTTCTTTAAAGAAAAGGAAGATACCATTTACTTTAAATTTATTATTTTAATGCCTTTTTAAGTTTGCAAATCAATATCCCTATGCCTAACCATTCAAGATCCTATGTCTAACCAAAAATATACAACCAAAGACTTATGGTGTTAAAAAATGGATATGTTATGAGGTTCCAAATAAATTTCTTTTTCCAGATCCAGCAGTAAGCCTGGCTAGATTTGATTTTACTAGATGAAATTGCAATCTTATTAACAGATTCAAGAAACTTACAGTTATTAAAACAGGCAAAGCTCACTATACTTATTGCCACACACAGCAAGCTAGAGTAATCAATGGATGCCAGAAGGCTTGTGCATAAAATCCCCATCTAGTGCCTACTCATTCAATATCCCCAGACTAGTTTCTGGTTTGTGGCTTTCGTCAGTGAGGAGCCTTGGATCTGAAAGCACTGGCATCCATTGATTACTTTAGCTTGCTGTTTGTGGCAATACATATAGTGAGTTTTGCCTGTTTTAATAACAGTTATAAGCAAGCATAAGAAATGGTAATCATGTGATGTTCATTGGCTTAAAACCTACAGTTGTTGCACTCATATGTTTCATACATGAAATTTAATAATTACTAAACTATGTAGGTGTGGATAAATACAAAGCATAAATTTACCACATAGCTAATGGCTATTGAATCTCTGACTATATAAAGAATTGAATGACTTAATAAATTCATTAATGATTTATCTTCTGGTCTGAATCTCTAAAGATTCTTTTATAATATTTTGTAAATAGTTAGACTGTCTACAAAAATCCATAGCCTGAATAATTAAGTTTAATATAAATTACTTATTAAAATAAATACTGCCAAATTAAAAATATAATGAAGATTTACAGTTCATAAAGAAAAGCTTACTGCAGAAATAATCAAAAGAAACTAAACTAAAATTTCAGATATGATAAAGGCTGGTTTTAGTAAAATTTATATATATATATTGTAAGGATCACTATAAATCTCATTCCTATCCTTACCATTAAATGCATTTGATCATAAATATATACATGGATATGTTGATTTATAAAATTAATAAATCTATTTAACAGTTCAAATTGATGATATATAATGATATGAATAAAAATTATATTGTAGGTTAATGAACTGGAAATGCTTGAAACAAAATCTTAAATTTTGTTATTAAATTTAATTTTATTAATATTTTAAAATAACAATTTTGACAAAACAGTTGAGAAAGTTTTATAAAGAAAAAAAAGCCAATTTTGTAATCTAGTGTTATAAAATGGGAAGAGGAGAGGAAACCCTAATAGAACATAGGCAGTAACCATAACAATAACAAACAACTATTTTTTGTGCTCTCTAATGGCTGGAAAGTTAAAAAACATATAGAGAAAGTTATATGCAAGATTTTTTTTTATATTCGTTAATGACAGCAATTTTGATAATTTGACTATCGTATTTTGGTAAAATGTTTTCAGCATTTTAAAGAAAGAACAAAGATGCATGGAACTGTAAGTTTTTTTTGATTTGATCTATATATGTAAAAAAAAACTGAAATGAAGGAATATCATTATACATCCATTGGGATGGAACTTTTGTATAAACTATCAAAATTTAAAAAAATAAACAAATTATAACCTGTTGATTAAAGCATAATAGGAACCAAGATTTTTTTTATTTTATTGATAATTATATTGAATTATTTGATATAAAAATATGTAATAAAATATTCATTCACATAATCCAGCATTTGATAATACTAGAACTGTTGGAAATTTTAAATTTAATAACATTTAACATCAAAAGAAAAAAAAATTGACTTTAATCATGTTTTGTTTATTATACCTAAAACATCTCTACTGCCGATATAAGAAAAGAATTTTATATATATATACTAACGGAAAAATGATGCAGGTGTGCTAAAAGTCGTTGTGAAAAGTCAAGGCAACTCAGATGGGCTTTGAAGAGGGTGAGGAACACGATCCATAAGTGTGAATTCTCACCATCACACACACACACACACATATATATATATATATATAAAATGGCAACCATATATTATGTGAAGTTGTATAGATCAATGATGAAAGTGGCCAAATCAAAGATTATCCAAACTACTTGGTCAACTTGTGTGAGTTGGATAGATTGTAGAAGACACTACTTTGGATAATGAAGTAAATAAAAGATGCTGAAAATTCTCAATCTACCATGAATTTTTCCATTTAAAAAAGATGCTCATGCTTGATCAAGATGTTTACTAAATCGTTCATAATTTTATGTTGATATGTAACTGTTTGTTCATTATGGTTAACATACTGATGCTATAAAATTTTAAGGTTTTCTCTTCTTCATTTATGTATTTATTTATTTTTTTTACTTCCACATTGGATTTTTTGAGCTGGAAGTACCAAAGAATTTAGATGTATGCATTTCATGATATAAAATGTATTTTTTTGAAATAAAAAAAATATATAAATGGTTCTGTTAAAAAAAAAAAGGACTAGACTATGATGAAATGAACATAAATGAAGGTAAGACTTATTTTTGACTCATTAACAACATAACATTTAGTAATAAAATTAATTATTAATAAAACCTATGTTACTCTTTATTAACAATACATATACTAACAATTACTTATAAATCAATTGATGGCAATTCCAGTTCTCATGATTTATAATAGTAACATATGGACCCATTAGTTCAATTATATGTATAAAATAATAATTTGTATATTGATATGATACCTTTTTTAAAAAAAAAATAAAAAATAAAAAACAAACAATGTCATTTGTTTAGATTGGTATTAAAGATCATAAATTTTTTTTTTTTTTAATATGATGGCATGAAAGGTAGAGACCTATGTATACCAAGAATGACCTATAATTGATGATATTATTTTATGTATTTTTCCTTTTTTGTGTTATTATTTTAATGAGATTGAGTGGAAGTGTAAAAATCATATTTATGGTGTTTTAAAATGTATATTTATGTATTGAAATATGTTATGTTAAGATAAAATAAATTTGTTGATTTTAATTGATTTTACATCAAGGATTATCTATAATTTGTTGAGAATACATCATTGAATTCACATATCTCTTGATATGGAAATATATATGTAATATGTATCCAATAAGTGTACTATATAAACCATAACATCAAGTCATTGCCCACATTGGCTAGATATATCCTTATAATTTATACCTGAACAGAGTAATTACTCAGATTACGACTGAGTTTGAATTCTAGGGAATCTAATGGATTGACATGGGGTTGAATGATAGTAAAGATCCATCTTGGTTGTAGTGTTATTGGATCTGTCTAATTTTCCATGGATGGCCGAATTCTTGTTTCGGTAAATGTAATGGGATTGATTTAGGCGAATGGTTAGAGATGGGTCGACGGTCCATTACATTTTTGGAGCTTACTTTCAATTTAGAATTACATTGATGGTGTTAAATTATAGAGTAGTAATTTTATCCATATTTGGAAAATTTGTGTTGTAGAAAATCTAGGATTTTGAAGGTTAGATTGGATATTTGATTGTTGGAGTTTGGTTGGTTCTATTGCAAATGTTGATGATGGATGGGGAATTTTTGTCATTGTCTTGAGGATGTGATGTATTCATGTCACTCATGACTGATTGATCTTATTCACTGCTCCAGCCCAAATTATGTTATTAGTTATCATAAAGCAGTTAACAGTAGTCCTGCCATGATTTTGCCTCTGAGACTCCAAAGAGAGCAAGGCAATATTTCTTTTGATATATGTATAATATTAGCCTCTAAGACTCCCAAAGATGAGCAAGTATATTTCAAATAGCAGCCCCTAAGACTTGGATGTAAGCAGGGCAATGCAATAGTGTTTGCAGAAAACTATTATGGGTTGCAGTAGCTTAGAGAGACTAAAATGTGATGATCATCTGAGTGTTTATGGAACATTGTATACTTTAAGAGCAGTGATTGAATTCTTTTATCTATCTCAAAATTGTGAAATGCTAATCATTCTTTTGGCTGTCAATATCTGTCAGATCTTTAGAGGAATGGATGAGTATATAACCTAAATATATAGCTTATTCTTCAAGGACTGTTGATAGTACATTGTTGATCCATTCCATTTTTTTTTTGATGCCTACGTTTAAGCCTTCTTTCATCGATTTATTTTCCATTGTGATTTTCATCATTTATTCATATTCCATTGCATTTTGATACCACAATGCGGTCGGCTATCTGTTTGTCTATTTGTCGGTCCGTTACAATATATATATATACAGTATGTTCCGGTGAAAAGATAACTTTTTAAATCAAGCTGTATGCAGTACCACCTCTGAATAAATACATGTATTACATAATGACATGGTTTAGCAATTCACCATAGAAATTTTAAAATGCTAACATGCCTAGATCATGATTTAAAATATGCAATGTGACTGTGTTTAATATTTTTGTAGATTGTCTATATTTCAAACCACATAAATTTTGTAATCATTTAAAATATTTCAATAGCAGCTTTGTCCAAATTAAAACAAAATTTAACATTAACCTGTTGTTCATCATTGATTAAGGAGCAAAACATACTGTCACATCTCATGTTATAACTAGGAATTTAGACATATTAGTCCTTAAAATTCTCATGATGATAATGTTACTATGTAACACATGCATTGATTCAGAGATGGCACTAGAGGAAGTTTGAAGAAAAAACACCGCCATTTTTCATGGGGACATGCTGATGTATATGGATATATTAGTGATTCATGAAATATAGTCACTGCGAAAGTGATCACTTATTTTGTTCTATTTATTTTATATTTTCTTGTATTATGATTTCTAAATAATGATAATGTTCATAATTTATATTTTTATGGCAATTATACTTATGTAAATCAATTTACAGCAATAATTAAAAAAAATCTTTTCTATTTGATTTACTAAAGTTCATTATATAATTAATAATGATTTATTTTTATAGGATTTTTATACTATATGTCATAATAATTTATTTTATAAAGTATTCCTTTCTTCTAATGTCACTGCATATTATTATTGCAAATGGAAAATCATTAATGTAGTTATCTATAAGGGAGCAACTTTTATTACCTCTGGACCAGATTATGGGAAAAGTGAAGGTGCTTTAAATTTTACTTTTGTCAGATTTTATTTTAACATGAATTAAAATTTCTTTATGTAATAAAAATAATACTTTATATATTTAATCTTACTGCATTAAAAAAGAAGATAAATACATTTACTAAATTGATATAAACAATAAATGTTTTTGTTATTGTTTTGTTGTAGAAAAAAAACCACTTTTAAATTGATAAGTTTAATTGATGTGAACATAATGTTTATATATATATATTATGAGTCTTCTTATTGATCTATAGTGATTCAAGTATTTTCCAATTCCTAATCATCATGCCTTTCTGTTAATCCAAAAATCTTCCCGATTTTTTTTTCTAATTTCTCTACCCATTTCTTCCTTCTGATTTCCATTGAGATGTCAATTCTCTATGTATTCTTACCTATCCAATTTAATATTTGTTAGATTAATCTTTCCTTAGACATCCTCTGTATATTTTCATACCATTTTGTCTTTTGATTTTGTTTATTATAGTGTGTCTTTTTATCACTTTTACATCTTTATTTTATTGGTTTATAGTGCTCTTAAATATTTTCATGCTTCTCTTTTAATACAAAAATTATTATGTAAATTTCTCTAATTTCTCCATCTTCTTTCTTCCAACATCTTTTTGATTATCCACTTTTTTTTCATCACTGGTGTTCATCTTAATATTTATTTAGGAATCTTTCCTAAGACATCTTCTGTATATGCCCATACTTTTCCATTTGTCTTGATCTAATTTCATTTTCTGTAGTTTGTTCAAGATTCATTATTTTTCAAATTCATTTATTGCTTATACATTCTCTTACTGGCTTTAACTGCAGATTTTCAGCATTCATCAATTTTTGCAACTATCAATTCTCTTTCTTTCTTTCAATTGGCACTTCTCTTTCATATGGTCCATATATTCATTGTTTATTGTTTTTGATATATGTTCTGATCCCATAATAAGCCATTTATCATTGCTATAGTTTTTTTAATGATTTTTCCTTCTTCTTAGAACTCAGTTCATTGTTCCCTTCATGATTAGATATTCATATTTCTCACATTTTCTAATCCATTGCTCATCATTCAATAGTATATTGCTACAATCCTTCAATATACATTCTTTTTTACTATATGTACTTCCAGGCGATATTTGCTATTTTTTTCTATTAATTTTCTATCCATGCAGCTCAAATCATCATGCTTTTGAATCATAACTATTTGATTATTAGTATAGCATAATATATGAAGTGGTTTTTTATTATTACGTAGAGAAATGCCCATTTTCTCAAATTTTATTTTTATATTATAAAAACTTGTTATATATATATATGGTGTCATCTTGGTTGCGGCCTTAAATTGACATTATTATTTTTTTAGGTTTTATATGTCATTGATTGTATAGATTGTTGATTGTTTTAAGATTAGGGAAGGTAATATTTCACAATTTGTTTTTATTTTGATCTTTTTAAAAATAGTTTGTGCTATGATTTTGCCTTATTTTTTTTACCTTTAAAAAATAGTATACAGTAGATTTAACATCCTAATCTGAAAGTTATTTATAAAGTTAAGACTTACATTTTGTTTTAAGAATCAAAATAATATTATATTTATTTACATATTTTAATAACAATTAGTGTTAATAAATAAATAACAAATTACATTCTTATGTGTGTGTATACATATATATGCATGTTTAGGTTATTGTTTAAATACAATATTATTGTATAAGATTTTAAAATTACAAATACTTATTAAAAAAAAAAGAAATTTAAAAGTTATTGTTATTATTTTATTTTTAAAATGCTTTTGTTTAAAAAACTTGAAAATAAAACATATTGTCAGAGATTCTGGATTGTGTTCAAGTGATCTCCAATATTCACTCAATAAGACTAAAAGTATAGATTCTGAGTATATTAATAGCAATGGCATTTAAGATGCCCTCATAAAATGACATTAGACAACAAGAACATATATAAAACCCATGCATTCACTTGAGAAGTTCTTATTATTTTTTTGTTCTTTTCCCCTTTTTGATCACTTCAGTAATTGCTATGTTTTGTAATATATATATACCTTTAAACATCAAATGATCGCTATCTCCCATGCTTGCTCATAACTGTTGTTAAAATAGGCAAAACTCTCTCCATACAGTAGTGCCACTCATAGCAAGACAGAGTGCCAGAAGGCTTGTGCATCCTCACTAATGAAGGCCACAATCCAGAAACTAGTTTGGAATATTGGATGAGTAGGCACTAGGTAGGGATTTTATGCACAAGCCATCTGGCATTCATTGATTACTCTGTCTTGCTTTGAGTGGCACTACTGTATGGAGAGAGTTTTGCCTATTTTAACAACAGTTATGAGCAAACATGGGAGATAGCGATCACATGATGTTTAAAGGTTTAATACCAATCCAGCCTAATAGGAGATGATGGCTATCATTATAAAAGAAACAAAGACACCAAAATGTATGGGTGCTAAACTGAGTTCAGCTCCTTATAACTATATAAGCTATTGAGTGTAGATTGAAATATTTGTGTGTTTTCAATTTTATTCTCATAATTTTGTAGTCATGTAGAGATAAAAGGTGGCTACTGGGGGGGTTGCATTAAATCCTAAGACCTAGGTGCAGTGCTCTCAGATCCAAGGATCCTCACCGACAAAGGCCACAAGCCAGAAAATAATTTGGGGATATTGGATGAGTAGGCACTAGATAGGAATTTTATACACAAGCCTTCTGGCATCCATTGATTACTCTGTCTTGCTTTGAGTGGCACTACTGTATGGAAAGAGTTTTGCCTATTTTAATATACAGTATATATATATATTTGAATGCAATATAAATATTTTAAAAAAAGTTTTTAAGTAAATCAACATTATGAAAGGATAAACAAAAAGTTTGACATTTGCTCCCAAGACAAAATATAAATCTTTTGAGCAGTTTTAAAATAACGGCTAAAATGGGATTTATTATATTATTTATTATTGGTGGAGAAAATTTTTAAAAATGCTTATTTAAAAATTAAAATGAATATATATGTACATCTAGTATATATATGAGTGCCAATAAACAAATTAATAATTTGCCAAGGATTTAAAATAATAGTAATCAACTAATGGAATAATTATTTTTAAAACAGAATGCTGGAGGAAAACCTGACCCATTTCATGTTTATCTAATGCACCTTACATCAACTAATGAAATAATTAAAAATTGTAAAAATGTTAGTGAAGTGTTTACCATGTTAATTTATATATGTGCCTATATATTAAGCGTTCATGGATTATTAATGTGCCATGGGTAAAATGATAACCATTTCAACAAATAGAATAATTAATGTTTAGAAATATTAACAAAGTGTAATCATGGAAATTAATACCTATATACCTCTATATTTATATATGTGCCAACAAATCAATAAATGACAAGGATACATGATAATAACTTCAAATGTGATAGTCATCATATTAAAGAAATAATATGCATTAATATCTTACCTGGAATTATTAATAATCAGTTTAATAAATAAACGTCAAATATTCTAAAGAAACACACTTCTTTTAGTGAAATATTGATAGTGGATTCTTTTGATGGATTTTGAATCTTAAGAAAAATGAACTTAAAGAGCAGTAGAACTCTTGGTGATAAATATTATTTATTATTCACACAGGGTGTATGGATCTATTTGTGATTTATTATATGTAATTATTTGATTTTATATTATTATTATTATTATTTTAAGAAAAGGTTATTTAACGTATACTTATGGGTGGGTGAATATTTGAATGTGCATTCAACCAAAACAAAATCTTAATTGTTATAAATTTTATATTTAATAATCGTATTAGATTCCATTTAATAATTTGATTTGGTTTGCCGATGAATGTTCAGTAAACAAATTATGACAAGTTAGTATTGTCTCTTAAATGATTTTTTTTTTTATATTGTCCATTTGAAATTAATAGATAAATGAACATTTTTTTTTTTTTTTGGTTTGAAAAGAATGTGTATGTCTAGAACCACTTTGATAGTTCAAACAAATACAATATTATATGATGTCTTAAATTATCATAATATATTCATTAATGTTCTATTGTCCACGTTGTAAATAAATAATTATTATTTATTAAATTTGAAGTATAAATCTCATTTAAATGAACAGATATGTTATATAGCAATTATAATTTATATTTTTATATAAACTTATAAACATAAACACATAGATCTAATTAACAAAGTAATGTAAATTTTATTGTTATAATAGAATCCAGTAATGATTAAAAGTTAATTTAAGATTTTCATGATCCCTTATTGGTATAAAAGCTATTAATAAATTCTTATGATAAAATTTTATATAATCATTAAGTTTAATATCTTTATACATTCTTGAATACAATATTATGAATGAATATCAAGAAAAATATATTAATAAATTTTAAATATTATTTCAACACAGATTTGGGATTATTTAATTAATAAAGCTTACTTAAGCTTCACTCATTTTATTCTATTACAGATTTAGTTTAATTAACTAGTATTACATTATTAATTTTAGCTAGTTTATTTTTTTTATTACAGATTTGGTATTGTACAATTAACACTATTTTAAATTTAAACTTTACCATTTATAGAACGTATAAAATAAACAGACATGATCAATTTATTCTGTTATAGCTCTTAATATTCATCATGTTAATAACTGTGTTTCAGTTATTACATAATAGAGATGTCTGCCCACCCCTTGTATATGTATTAAATGGATTAGTCCTGTACATGAGGGGTCAGATTGACCTTAGGTCAACATGGGTGTGACAAGAATCTCAGCCTCAGGGTGGCCTTTGAGCATTCCATCATCAGATTTTCAATTGGATGGATGGTTGAAGAGTTGGAGTATGGAGTAGATTGAAGTCTGTCCATTAAAGTATGAGGTTTGGCTATCTTAATATATATCTGAACACTTATGGCTTATATGTGTGGAGATAGTAATCTGGACCAACTGATTGCTGGTTTAGCATGAAATACATATATTGGTAATTATTTATCTTTTCGACCATATATCTGTTCGAGTGTGTCAGTGTTATGAGATAGAGTAGAGAGTGGTGGGTTGCATGAAAGTCTGTGCTTGTATACCCTATATATTGCATATATAAACACAGGTATATAATAATCCTGTGTTTCAGTTATTATAATGAATGATAAATTAAATCTTTATTTTGTAATATTTTATATTTAGCTTGTTCAAAGACTTAGGGCATTAAAAAAAAGTTAACATTCTCATGTTCTTAACTTTATATGAATACAAATTTGGCATTTAGAGTTAGGGCATATGAATATAATTTTTTATTTTTTTTGCTTCCTTTTTATAGAGTTACAGATTTTGGCATTCACAATTTGGGCCTTTAAAGAGTCTCTTCATCTTGTTCATTCTAAACTGTTACAATATATATATATATATTGTAATGCTATTGAGCGTTTATCAAAATTATGTTTACAATTATTGAAATAAAATTCTCATAAATAACACGAAGGTTAATAAATAATAAATTTGTAAAAGTCTAAAGAGTTTTATTATTATTAGTGTGAAACAAAATCCAGTTCGTTAAAAGAAAATAGTCAGAATAAAAGTCTCAAGAGTTGTTTTTCTATTATTAGTAGTTTGAAATAAAAGTTATTCATACAAACATCATTTATTAATTGGAAGGGGGGGGGAATTAAAAGTATATCAGTTTAAAATATAAATCTTTTACATAAAAGATCTATATTATCTCTTTGCATTTAATTTAAAGAAAAAAAGTCTTTTCCCTGTAATGTAAAGAAATGCAAATATATATGTGTGTTAATTGCGAATGATTGTAAGTATAAGGAATAGTAAAATAAATGTGTGCATGCTGATAAAATAAATATGTGCATGCTGATAAAATAAATATGTGCATGCTAAATATTAAAAAATGATATAGAAAGAAAATGTAAAAACAAAAAGTGCAATGGCTACTAATTAAAATCCACAAAAAGCAACAAGTTGCAATGGCCACTAATTAAAAGATCTCAAACATCAGGATTAAAAGCTTATCTAAGGAATTTCAACAACAGATATAGCTGGTGGACACCAAAATGATAACAGGTCATTCTAATAAATAATCCAGTTTTTTCATCATACAATCAGTTCAGTTCAGTCCAGATTACAGTTGAGTTCAGATTACAATCAGTTGAGTTCTTCAATCAGTCAATCAATCAGTGTTTACCAGGACAATGCAGAGCTAATAACCATTGGAATTATACAACCTTGCTCCAGCCCTCAGTCTATTAAGATCAGCAATTTACCTGGTAAAGTGATGCCTTCCTAACAACTTGAAAAATTGCCAGGAATATTAAACTGTCTCCAAGAATAGTCCCACTGAATAATAAGCACTAAATCTCCTCAAGAAAACATCACATTCAACTGGTTGAAAAGATTTTCAATTGAAGTAACAACCAGTAGGAAGTCCATGTTCAAATCCTAGGTAATAAATAACATTTTCTTATTTCCATTTTTAATTAAAATAGCCATTGCAATAATTTGAAGCCTCCCAGAGTCAATTAATAAATGAACTCTATAGCATGCATACAGAACTGTTGATGTGCATGTTTGTGAAATGTCATGTATGTGAGTAATTGATGATAATCTTATATTAATTTCATGCATTTATTTAAATGTCTTGTATATTTAGTGCATGTTACCTTATATTTTATGAATTAAGAATGTGTGTGGCTATTATAGGTAATTATCATTGTCTGATTTAAATAAGTAGTTTAAAAGTCAAAAAAATAAATGTTTAGTTAAATAAATTATCTCCAAACTTAAAGCTTGTCGGTCAATTCTTTTTACCATTAATTGATGCAACAATTTGTTATTCTATTACAATTGACTAAGTTAGTCATGGGATATTTTGAGTGCTGGATTATGGGCCTATTGTCCAAACATGTTAGTTCTTGTAACTAGCTGGCACCTGGAGTTATTCTGAAACAAATAAAGTGCTTGGAGAGTAAGGGTTTGAATCTAGCAGTTGAGGTGGGCCACGGTCTGGAAATGTGATCATGTTATGCATTGCGTAGCTTGGTCTGACTGTGGGCATTGTTGTTAGCTCTGCTATTGATGATATTCTCTCCTCTGCTCGGAGGTCCGGTCTCGTTCACGTAATATTTATAATGTAAATATAATAAATTTATGATAAATAAGGTTTAAACCTAGCAAGTAGAGTACGATGGATCATCCTATGAATGCACCCGGTACAATATATATATAATCAATAAAGCTAGTCATATATAATGTGACATTGCTTTTATATGCTTGTATTTACAAAAATATAATACAGAGATTGTACCAATTGCTCAAACAAGCTTCTAATTGATACGTGCAGTAAAAGAAAATATTTAAAATCTCTATCCAGAACATTCTTATCCCCAGACCATAAGCTCAAAAACAATTGGTTTGGGAATAAGAATGTTCTGGATAGAGATTTTAAATATATATATTAAATAATGTGGACAATAAACATAATTCTTGCTTAAATCTTTTCATTATCTTTACAATATCAGTTTTATTTTTATTTAGAAAAAATTTCTTTTATCATAAAATAAGTAACAGTTGAATATTTAAAAATATATTTTAGCTAAAAACGAATAAAAAAGGATGAGTAACTAATATTAAATGTTTTAATATTTTTACTTTAAAAAAGTAATCTGCCCAGGAGTTCATAAGAAATTCAAGCACTGGAAATATTAGAACTGGAATTGATCTGAGAATCTAATGCTCAAGTCTCATTGTGGAAACAAAATAATAGTTATTTCATATAATTTTTGTAATTCAATTGTTATTAATTTTCTTCTTTTCTGAGTTAATGTAATATCTGGTAAAATAAAAATACACACAGAAAAGATAGTTTTTTAAAATAATATTTAGCTTTGTTACTGCCTAGCATGTTTTCAATATATTTTTACTATATCGTATTAATGGCATATATTGGTATAATTAAATGGTTCTTTAGATCAAGGTTTAATTAACTGTTTGTGTATATTTTTCCTATATTATATTCATGGCATATAGTGGCGTTATTAAGTGGTTTTTTATATCAATGTTTAATTAACTGCTCTTCAGACCATTGTTTAACATCTGATTGGCTGTCTGAGAAACAATAGTAGACACATGTGAAAGACTAGCAACCTTTCAATTTATTACTAATTTAATAACAACATGTGATTTAGACAAACATTATTAAAATTTATGGTGTGGATTGATGATTATTTGTCCATTACCCATTTTACAAAAAAACATCATTAATATGTGAAATAAATTATTTCCACATGGAAATTAGACTTTATTTTAATGAACTTATGGTTAAAGATAATACATTATGAAAACCCACAATAAAGGTTTAACATAAAACTCCAAAGGTATTAGGGAGTATAGGTGAGGGTACCAGACTCTTGAAATAAGACATCAGTACATAGTGTTATCAATTGTGGAATATGCAAGTGTCAGATATTCCCTCCACAGATCAATCTTTTCTTTAACTGGAAATACAATAAAATTATTTCAAGTTAACATTACTCAGCATAACATTGATGTAATTGTATTTTAAAAAATTCATCATTCTTAAGATTTCCAAACTTAACATTAATTCTTGATTAAACATGGTGCGGCTACTTTTGTTCCAAGCCATCTTGTAAAGCAAACAATCTCTATTGAAGATAGTTCAATTAATGTGGCAATCATCACTCAGATAAGTAATTTTTATATGTGCAATATTTAAAATACTCTCAATATAAACTAGTTTTCAGAGTTTCCTACACTTTCTGTATTTATAGGACATTTCAACTCTCATAGAAGCCTTTGGGGTTATGCATCAAACAACAGAAAACGAAATTGAATGATGTATTGCTTAGGAGTCCATAAGAAATTTAAGTACCAGAAATGTCAGAACTATAGTTTCAGTCCATGGACCTTGAGCTGCAGGATATTTTATTACTACACATGATGATTATATTACTTAATGGTGACTTATATTATTTGCATTTAGACCCATTTTATTAATCAATGGTCTTGGGGTTTTATTTTCAGGTTGCTAATTCTTAATCAATCCAATTATCAATCAAATATTAATTGGCAAACAAATATCTAGCTAGTATTAGGTAGAATAAAAAACTAGAGATTAATATGAGTTGATAAAATAACTCTTTGTATACAAATTGTGAAATGAAATATGATTATATGATGTGGCATTCGCTGATAAAGTTGTCTATTAATAGAAAAAATAAATTTAAACAACATGCACTTAAATTTACAATGCTAATCAAGAAAAAATATTCCATTTAGGTAGATGGTAAACAGTAACAATCCTTGATTTATGTTTTGCAAAGACGATTCACCATTACTTGCTACTCTATTGATATTGGGTCATTTTGTTCATAAGTAAAATTAAGGAAGCACTTTCCTATAACTGAAAGTTATCCTATTTTGAGATAGAATTTAAGAAAGGTTGAACAGAATTGATATATTGAATATCTTTTAGATTTAATAAATTCATAACACGACTAACAAAAGTCTATCCCTTATGGATATTGAAAACAACTCATTCCAAAAACAGCAATACTCTTTGAAGCCATTCTTGTAATCTAAATATAATCATAATCTTTTGTCATAATAAACTGAACAACATTCTTAACCAATGATATTTATGAGTTATCTTGGACCTCAATCTAACTTACACTATTTATTTATGTAAATAAGTCAATTATTTTATATAGCGTGATGTTTTTTACAAACTGTAATCTTTAAACAGTATTAAACTGTTGCACATGTGCTTTGGATTTTAACTATAGAATGAATGAATACAAACACCGCGCTATATAAAATAATTGACTTATTTACATACATTTAATTTCAAATAAGAATGACGTATTGTAAATTCTAATAAATTTCACCAACATCATTCATTCAAGCATGTAAAAGTAATTTAAAGTGATTATTTAATATCTTCATGCTTTCACTTTCAAACACTTAAGATTTGCCCATACAAAAGCGTTTGGGTTCGAAAAGATAGATGGCCATTCTATCTTTTCCGAAGACTTTATCATGTGTTTGAAGTGTTTGTATTCATTCATTTTATAGTTAAAATCCAAAGTGCATGTGCAACAGTTTAATGCTGTTTAAAGATTACTATTCATTTATCTAAAGTTAGATTTTAAATAATTTATAAAAATGATCTCTATGAAAATCTGGTTATAACTATGTAGAGTTTTGATGCAAGTATTTTATGGATAGTTTTATTAATACAAGCAGGTTTTACTGGTAAAAATTGTGCCTCTGTTCTGCATAAAAGTTCCCACACTAAACTCAGATACATATTACCATGAGAACTATTGCTGGCATACTCTAGTCTATTCCTTTGCAATGGTTTCCTGTTCTTTTGCATATTTCTTAATCAGATATCAGAATAAAAGTTGCCTCACAGAAAATCTATAAAAAACTAATAACTAGATTGGATTTGATAATAGTTCAGAACAGTTTTATCAGACTAACACCAATCTAAATCAACATTTCCTTTGTAAATGTTTAACCAAGAATTTGCATAGCAAGAATTATGACATAAAAAATTGAATTCTTACGAGATTTTAAATAAATTTCTTTTACTAGATCTAGCTTCCTAGATATAATTGGAAACTTTGTCAACATATTCAAGACGATCCATGATTATTGTGCTTATTTGCTCATAAAAACCTATAGATATGGATAATTACAAACTATGAATCACTATGGCTACAGTGGCCAAATTAAAAGATTAAACAAAGATATTAATGATTATATGTCTCCTGGTGGGAATCTCTACAGGTTCCTTTTTATATTTTGTTAGCATTTGGGTAATATAAAAAGCATCCATATACTAAATTTAAAAAATAAATAAATTATATTTTATTTAATATTTGTGCAAATTTTCATCAACATAATGGAAAGTTTGAAATGTGTGCGATGCATGCAAAAATAGTGATAAATTATTTTGGATCAGCAAAAATCCAGAATCTGACAAGGCTAAAGCTCAGAAATCAAGGGTACGATCGAATAATATTGCACACACACATGTGAACATCATGTAGCCATCAATTCTTAATGATTGTATAAATATTATTTCTTTAAAATGTTTTTGTTTGGTTTGTCAGGTTGCTCAAATGCATATGTATTATTATGATGATGGAGTTCAATCATGCAGTACTGGGTGTTCTTTTCTTTAATCATCATTTTTACCTGAGCATTGTGTGTGTTTTTAAATGAACTAAATCATAATATAACTAACATAAGATATTTTAATCATTTGTGTTTATGCATAACTTCAGATAATTCAATTAAGGATTCAAACAGTTCATCTCATGATCACCATTTCTTATGCTTGCTCATAACTGTTATTAAAACAGGCAAAACTCTCTATACATATTGCCACTCAGTGCAAGCCAGAGTAATCAATGTATGCCAGAAGGCTTGTGCATAAAATCCCCATTTAGTGCCTACTCATCCAATATCCCCAGACTAGTTTTTGGCTTGTGGACTTCATCAGTGAGGAGCCTTGGATCTGAGAGCACTGCATATGCACAAGCCTTCTGGCATCCATTGATTATTCTGGCTTGTACTGAGTGGCAATACGTATAGAGAGTTTTGCCTGTTTTAATAAGATTCATACAATTCAAACAATATCAATATATAAACTGTATATCTTATTTGTTATGTAAGTCTGTTTGATAATCATCTTTTGATACGACCCACATATGACTGTGTTACAAATCTTACTTGTAATTTTATATAAACCATTGATTTTTTCTTTCATTACTTTTCATATTATATAATTGACATATTTGTTGTCTAATATATTGGATAAACTTTGCTTTTTATTATTTATAATTATAATATTGATTTTATTTTTCATTAGTGTTTTTTTAACCATTTTATTTATTTATTGTTGTTCATATATTTATAATCTTAAATATTTTTGTGGTAGAGGTCAAAAATAAAATTATTTATTAAAAAAAATATTTTTTTAAATAATCAATTTAAAAAAAAAAAAAAATGTTGCTTTTCATAATTTTAATCAGTGCTGGTTTTTTTAATGTTAATATCTATATCTGAATATCAATTTAGGAGAGCCTCTTTTTGGGAGCACATTTCTATAATTTTTTGTTTTTATTTTTTCTATTAATTATATATTTAAGAAATTATTATTTTTTTCTTATTTCAAGGCATATTTTTGTCTATATTTGTATATCATTTATAAATTACACAATATTCTTTTATTTTATAAATTCCATATAAATGTGGAAAATAATGTTTTGAAGTATCAAAAAAAAAAGCCTAAATTTTCTGCATTGTTTGGAATAGTGGGAGTGTCCGCCTCTGAAGTTCAAGGTCAAAGGCTCGTGATCTACTATCTCACTTCTGGTGCTTGAATTTTTTATACACTCTGGAACAATAAACCATAGATAATGGACTTATGAATTAAAGACATTTTTAGTCCTTTAAGGTCACATGACTTTTTGAGCTACTAACCATTTTGTATCTGCATTAATATATTATTATTTTAAGGAAAATCATAAAGTAATCGGCCTTTTTTTTCAAAAAAAAATATTTAAATTTATTATGTATCTAAATAATTTCAGGGTTTATTATGGTTTAGGGTGTAATTGAAATTGAGATGCAAAAAATAAATTGTGTTTGGAGTGTGGCAAGCAACCACTAATGATGATCAAGAGTAATCACCTGATCATAATATTCTATTGCCTAGTTATCCTACCTATCTTCAGGCAGCTAGCTTAACGTGTGTATATATATATATTACAAATTGACTTTATGTATAAGTCCCTCAAATACTTTTAAAGCATCAAAATACCCCCCCCCCCGGACGCACTTTTTTTTCTGTATATAAAAATTGCACTGACGAATTTAAAATCATTCTTTTTTTCAGCAAAGTCTAATTAGTTCTCATAACAAAATAAATCAATGGTTCTGTATCCTATTTTTTTCCAATACCACATTGTCAGTTTTTTCGATATAACAGCAATAATTGAATGGTTTAATGAACAGGAGTTGATAAATTCGAGTCGCCAGAAAGTAGAATTAAATTACAATACATGGATTTTGAGTTCTAGATTTAATGAACAGGAGTTGATAAATTCTAGTCGCCAGAAAGTAGAATTAAATTACAATACATGGATTTTGAGTTCTAGATTCTGCAATTCTACCACTATTCTAAACCAGGCGGGGCAAAAAAAATGAGTAGTTAATTGCTGGGGAATTTATAAGAAGTTGGAGCTCTAGAAGTGGCAACTGTATGAATTTAGCAATAACAACAATTTTTCATAATAGTTCACTTTATTAAATTGTGTTGTGAATGTAATATTTTTATAAAAAGTTTATTTATTATTAATTGTACATAATTTCTACCAATCAGGGCAGTTTTAATAAAAAAGAGTATGTTTTAATTATAAGCAAGCAGTTGCACTGTCAGTTGCTCAAGAAGTCAAGATATTCAAGCATCAAAAAAATAATCCCACAATAATTCTATGTTATAAGCCAATAAACATCACATGATCACCATTTCTCCTCACTGATGAAGGCCATAAGCCAGAAACTAGTCTGGGGATATTGGATGAGTAGGCACTAGATGGGGATTTTATGCACAAGCCTTCTGGTATCCATTGATTACTCTAACTTGCTGTGTGTGGCAATACGTATAGTGAGTTTTGCCTGTTCTTCAGTTAAAATTGATCCAGTGACCTTTGGCTCTTGAGCCTACAATTTCTTACTACTGGGCCATGGAGGACATTAGGATCTGATCTAAAATATATTTCAATTTTATGAACAATAATAAATAGCCATTCATAAATAAATGTGCCATTCCAAACCCCAAAGAAAAAAAAAGGAGGAAAAAAATATTACTTTATAAATGAGTTTTGAGATGAGTAAAAACCAATCTGTGATCCCAGATATGTCCACATGTAGAACATGCTGGTCCATTTTTCTGTTTACTTGATATTTTTAAGATGCTGACTTTTCAGTTCTTTAGCAGATAACTTGCTTCCACATCAGGTCTAATTGTAGCTTTCCTGTGTATTCTATTCTCTGTCATAGCTTCTTAATGCAAACAATTGATATGCATTTCTTTATAATAGCTTTGGGATAACCTTTATATCATAGATAACGTTTACCTCATCCATAAAAATCATGCTCAAGTTTACCATAAATACTCTTTTAGAAATCTTCTATTTGCTTCACATATCCAATCCAACAGAATTGTTATTTTATAATAGTGAATTCAATAGTATTACATCCAGCAAGCTAAAAAACATACTGATAAGTTTTATGATCTTGTCATTGTATTTTTAAAATTTTATGGAATATCGTTAAATGAAGCCTTTATATTGCGCTGATAAAATGTTCAAGCTTTACTTCCATATATAGCTAACTCAGTGGGAGTAGTTATTTCTTTGTGATGCAATACTCTATTGTTAAAGTAACAACAGCACAATGGAGTCTGTGAGGTACCTTAATATCCAAGTCCACTTTTCTACTTATGAAACTATCAATATATTTAAGTTGATTTACACTATAAAATTGATAACCATCCAAGCTATAAATTATTGAGAATTTTTCTCCCGTCACTGGTTGATAAAGAACTTAAGTTTTTTGAACAATAATTAATAAATCAAAGACTTTATATGTTACATCGTCTTTTGAACTAGCAAAAACAGCATAATTATCAGCATATTGTAAATCTAGAATGCAATAAGTTTTTGTTTCATTTTTAATCAATTCAAGTTAAACACTCCATCATCATACTTGTATTGCAGCTTTACTCCTGTTTGATTAAGCTGCCTACAAACAATTAGAAAAACTACTGTCATGGAAATTAAAAACAATTATTGAAGCAAGTACACATTCTTATTTGACATCAGTTTTAATCCCAAATGCCTCAAATTTTTCATCTATAACAATACTTCCTGTCATTCCATCATGTAGAAGCTGTATAATACTAATAAATTTTGGTGGACAACTAAATAATTTCAAATATCTGTCCTATGAACTGAATCAATTGTCTTAACCAACTCAATTAAAACAATGTATAAATTATTTCTTTGTTCCCAATATTTTTCTTGCATTTGCCTGGCAACAAAAAACATGTCAATAATATTTCTTGATTTTTTTAAAACCACAATGAGTCTCTGGTAACCATTTACCCATGATTTGAAAAAACTGATTCAATAAAATTCTTGAAAATACCTTTGCAATAGTAAATAATAATGATATTCCAAAATAATTATTTCTTGTCTATTCTCCTTATTTTTAAAAATTGGAACAATAAAAAATCTTTAAAATTGTGTGACATAATTTTATGAGTTTATATATTTCTAAATAATTCCAATATTTTTAAAGCTAAAATATCACCATATTTTATAATTTCTCTATTATTTCATCAGAACCTACAGCCTTTTCATTTTTTAAATTATAAAGAGTGGATTTGCTTTCGCTAAGTTGAATATTTTTGTTCACATCTGAATTAAATAAAATGGAATATTATTAAAAGTTGTCATCGAATTCTTGTATCAGTGTGCAAGAGATAATCAAAATACTCCTTCCATCTATTCAAAATATCATTATGATCATATAAGAGAGTCCATTTTTTGATTTAATATGATTGTGATACTGTTTCTCAGATTCATGTGTTGCTTTCAATACAAAAAAATGAAATCTAGAATGATTCTGATTAGTGAATGAATGCCTGTATCTTCTTTGCAGTTTTAATTCTCCAATCATTTTTTTAGTCTTCTTGTTTGTCATTGAACTTTTGTCTTCAGATCTTTAAATTTATTATGAAGTTCCATATTTAATCTATTACTTTATTAAGTAAAAAATGCCACATTTATTTTTAATTAAATTACTAATAATAAAATCATTGTCAGAAAAAGTCAAGCTTCTACTTTTTAATAAATATAAAATAGATTTGCATTTATAATACATTCCTTAAGATAATTCCAAGTAAGATGACAGTCCTGAAGATCTAAATTGGTAATTGTAGTGTTTAATAGCTGTTCAAATTCAATACGTAGAATAAACATCAATTTTCTTGTAAATACAATTGAAATAATATCTATTTTTTAATGCAGCGATTATTTTAATCTTGAAATATTCTAATCGTGATCAGTCAAACAATCGTTACTTGTAAAGGTTCACCCAATAAGAACTTCTGTTGCATTCTGATTCCCAACTAAAATGTAATTTATTAAACACCATTGTTATTTTTATGAAAGCTCTCACTTTGCTTTATAATGATTTGTCTATCTAAGCAAGGTGTTTGTATTTAGTCAATCCATGTGTCTGGCATAAATTCAATAATAACAAGCTATGTGAATTTACAGCACCAATATCATTATTTCCCATAACTTAACATTTTCAAGAAGAAAAAATTGGATTTTTTAATCATATTTCTGTAATTATGCTATCCAATAAGGAATACATTTCGTTGAATCTAAAGTTGGAGCATAGACCCTAATAAAATGAGTATAAGTCGCACTGACTTTCATATATTGTGACCACATTTAGAAATACAATTTACTTTATAGTTTATAAGTAATTGAAATACAGGCTTATTATATACCTGTATCAATATATGTAATATATAGGGTATATGAGCACAGACTTTCACACCACTCACCACTCTATCTCATAACACTGATACACTTAAACACATATATGTCGAAAAAATAAATAATCACCAATATACCTATTTCATGCTAAACTAGCAATCATCAGTTGATCCGGATTATCATCTCTACACATATATGCAAAAAATGCTCAGATGATTGCTGGTTTAGCATGAAATACGTATATAGGTGATTACTTATCTTTTTGACATATATGTGTTCAAGTGTATCAGTGTTATGAGATAGAATGGTGATTGATGTGAAAGTCTGTGCTCATATACCCTATATATTACAGATATTGATATAGGTATATAATATGCCTGTATTTCAGTTACTACATAGTAGAAATGTCTGACAATCCCTTGTATATCTATTAAATGGATTGTCCTGTACATGAGGGGTCAGATTGACTCTAGGTCAACATGGGTGTGCCAAGAATCTCAGCCTCAGGGTGGCCTTTGAGCATTCCATCATTAGATTTTCAAATGGATGGATGGTTGAAGAGTTGGAGTGTGGAGTGGATTGAAGCTAGTCCATTAAAGTATGAAGATTGGCTACCTTAATATATATCTGAGCACTTATTGCATATATGTGTAGAGATGATAATCCGGACCAACTGATGATTGCTGGTTTAGCATGAAATATGTATATTGGTGATTATTTATATTTTCAACATGTATATGTTCAAGTGTATTAGTATTATGAGATAGAGTGGTGAGTGGTGGGTGGTGTGAAAGTCTGTGCTCATACACTCTATATATTTTTTAGTTTATTAATATTTTTTTTTATTGGTCATAAATATTTTTTCATTTTATATATTTAGTTGTGTATCTCACATAAGAAAGTATTTATGAAATCAAAAGTAGGTATGTATCTAAATAACTTTCTCTTTTCATTTTTTATTCTATATTGCTCAAGAGTAATGATTATCTTTACAGAATTAAATATGACAGAGAGTTACATTAAATTGCTAATAAATTTAAGTTTAAAAATTAAGCAAGTTGTCAACATATATGCTGAACAATGATAAAGATATGTGCAAGAGATTGTATTCTAGGCCAACGGATGAGTACAGCTTTAGCATAGAATGTGCATCTTGGGGATCATACATCTTTTTCATATGTCTGTGATCATATGTTTATGATTACCCTCCTCTACAAAGTGTTGAAAATAAATAGAAGCCACTCTCTACTTTTCATGAGAATGGTGTAATGAAAATTACACTAAAGAAATATTAATTATTAAGTAGATATTCTCTAGTCTAAATACTTCTGCTAAGTGATTTGTGTCAAAGTTGTGAGGGCATTAAGTTTGGCACTTATCAATTAAACTGCAATAATTGGCTATCTATCTATCTATCTACCTACCTACCTACCTATATATCTACCTACCTACCTACCTACCTTCCTACCTACCTACCTACCTACCTACCTACCTACCTACCTACCTACCTACCTACCTACCTACCTACCTACCTACCTACCTACCTACCTACCTACCTACCTACCTACCTACCTACCTACCTACCTACCTACCTACCTACCTACCTACCTACCTACCTACCTACCTACCTATCTACCTACCTATCTATCTATCTATCTATCTATCTATCTATCTATCTATCTATCTATCTATCTATCTATCTATCTATCTATCTATCTATCTATCTATCTATCTACTGAACAATAATAAAGATATGTGAAGAGATTGTGATCTAGATCAACTGATTAGTATTGGTTGACCCAAAATGTACATTTTGAGGATCATACATCTCTTTATATTTTCAGTTATATGTTTATGACTGCACCCATCCACAAGATGTTAAATGTGCATACAAACCAGTCACTACCTTAAGTTGTATTTACGATATAAAATGTTGGACCATGTGAATACAGAAAATTTGACACTTGTTTATCAAATTGCAATATTCTAATATTGATAAATAATAATCAAATGATGAAGACATAAGTAAGATATCCCAGGTTTGATTCCCATGCTAGTACTATCATAGGTCAGACCAGCAATATAAATAAGTGAAGAGAATAATATCACTCAAACCATTGTGCTATACACTAACTGAAAAGTTTTAATAATATTTGAATTTTTCTCAAGACATTTCTAGATAATGGAAATAATACAACATTATATAATTACAAGTAAAATACCGGTGTCCCAAATTTTCAGACAAACATTTCTTATTAAGGAATATAGAAATAATTTTATAATGATAATGGAGAATAGAATACTATGATAAAGCATGGAAAAGATTATATAATTGTTGGAAAATATGGATTGTGTTTAGAAAATAATAGAAGCAAAACATTGATAGATTATTGTAGAAAAAACACCTTGATTACAAAGTATAAATGCAGGATTTACATGTTAAAATTTCAAGGTAAGTTTGAATTTGATTAAGTATTATGAAAAATACAATTAGAAAAGAATATGCAGAGTTGTATTATAGTTTAATAATGGTAAAGTTGAGATTATGTTTTAAAATATAAGAAAAGAACAAGAAACAAATAAGCAATTTGATATATTTTAAAAGATATTACACAAAATTCTGAATTTATGGATAAGAATACAACTGTAAGAATTGTTCAAGAAAAATTTAAAAGAGGCTGCATTAGAGGTATTGGATTATAAAATAAATAAGAGTGAAAAGGTATTGGATTTGTAATAAGATAATAAATAATATGATAAAATAATAAAGATGAAAGCATTCTAAGTCTGCAATAGATAGAAAGAGCCTACAAAGTTTAGGAATAAAATGAGAGAGATGGAATCATAGCTAGAAGAAAATAAGAGAAATGTAGGAAAATAGAGAAACTAAAAAATATATACATTTTTATAATGGAATAAAGTAATTTGTGTTGGAAAAGAATCATACAAATGTAATTAGTTATCATGAGAGATGTTTCTTCTTACTTCTATCAGTAATTTTCATCCAGCCTTTATACAATAATGCCAGGCCCATTCAACTGTCAACTTTTATGATAATGTTCTGCTCAAATATATTTACACCCAACCAAAAATAGTCATTATTTGCATTGTTTAATTTATTTAACATTCCTGTCTTTACTGCAGCAGACAGCTGCTAAATGTCACTATTTTTGCAAATATTGCATTTTTTGTAATTTCCAAAATCTGCAATTTCTCTTTAAGTGGCCATTTTTCCCACAACAGTAACATGTTAAAACACTTTTTGCACTCGTGCATTCCTGTCTATCTGTAACTGTTTTTTGTCATGGCACCCATTTAGTTATCACAGGTGTAAAATAAACTTTTTTTTTCAACTCCTGTTGCAGAACTTCTTCAGGGAGTCTGGGGGTTGTGGAGTTGATTTTCCAATTCCAATACATATTTTCCCATTAACAACAAGCATAGACACTTATTTTATCAACCTTAATTTTATTCATGAGCATATATCTTTAAATATGGTTCACATAACTCTTCCAAGATGCAGCATTTTCCATATCAAATTCAAAAATATTGGTGCTTAGTAATTCCATGGAGAATTATTTTGATGCCACTTTGCTACATTTCACAGGATTTGTCTTTCAATTGGTGATTGCACTATTCTGCTATGTCATGAGGATATTATTAACTCAATAGCAGCTCAGGAGAGCATCAGTAGCTTTAGATAAAACTTAAGTATACACTTTGAGATAATAAAATAAATATATTCAATGTCAAATAACAAAAAAGAAAAAGAATTAAAGTATAAATAATATTTAAAATTTTTATTAGAAATCTCTAAAGTCTATAAATAAGTTTCTGCTTATGTGTGTTAATTTCTACAAATGCACAATAGACAATTATAATCCACTGACTAGCATCTTAAATGAAAAAAAAAGTTTTTCACACATCAATTCTAGTATGAACGTAATATATATATTGTAACAAAATCTAACTAGTGCTACCAAACGATAATATTATAAACTCTAAAATGGCTTACAGGGAAAATGCTGACAAAATATCATAAACTAATCATTTCAGTTATCTAGCCTATTTCAAGCCCTAGGGGGGCAGCCATTGTAACCTAAATAAACAAGTAACACAGTGTAAATTAAAAAATAATATCAAGCGGGTGAATACAGTAGTGTAATTTAATAAAAATATTTCAAAATAAATCCCACAGTATTTTACCCACTTTTTAACTCTTAGTATTATTAAGTGAATATCTAATAAGTAGTAAGTGAATACTATGTGAATATGGTCTATCAGGGTGCCATTAGGTTAGCTAAACCTAGACAAAGTTATATTTTATAACCATTTCAAATGTAGCAGGTTTGAATGCATTGGTACCATATTTATAACAAAATGTAAGATTTTTGGATTTTAGAACCATATCACATTTTCACTAACATGAAGGAAAACACAAAAATATTTTTTATGCTTTAGTTGTGCATATAAAATCCATCAGACAAAAATTATCACTTAGATTTTAATATTTTAAATGCACTTTAACATTTTCATAAGTCTTGCTAGCTCATATCAAACCCTATAAATTTCTGGTGGCAATTCACTCATCCTTGAATGAAGTGGATGATGGAATGGTGGTTATTTTCTTATAATGATCACAAATGATAACCAAATACAGTGAAAATCATTATTTATCTATAGCCATTAAACATATTTATCTAGATTATTAATTTAAAAACATAATGATGATGTTGTTAATAATGGTACTTCCAGCCCCAGCTTTAGAACTAATATCTAACATAAGATTAGCTTTCATAAATTTATAATTATTTGCCTAACTTTATTATATTTTAACTCTTAATATTCAACAGTGGTGATGAATGATCATAATTAATAAAGCAATGAATACTTTTAATAAAAATATACACCTCTTTTAATAAAACAAATTAACATTTATTATTGGACTACTAAAATACACATACTATTTAAAGATATATATGAAAATTTATATGAATAACAATGATGAGTTATTTATATTTAAATCATAATATTAATAATATTGAACTATTCCCCCTTTCTCTTTAATGACAGTATCTAATGTTTATATCGTAATATAATGTTTGTGCATCAATTTGGATAGTAAATAACCAAGAATTTATATCCACAAGAAAAATATTTCCTTAAAAAAATATAAACACTTTATGCATGCAAATACTTTTATAACCTTATAAAATTTAAACTTAATATATAAAGTAAAATGATTAATTAGAAAAAGATTAGTTAGATTCTATAGAAGTAAAAACATTTACTTGAAACAAGCTTTAAAAAACTTATCTCCCCCCCTAAGCTATTGAAGTCACTAATCATTATTTTTAAAAAAAATCCAACTCCTCCAATGCTACCTTTCTATCACTTTCAGCATTCATACAAGACATCTGTACATGTGGCAAATATAATTATATTACTACATGTGTGTATGTATGGATCCTCATTATGAATAGAATATTAAACAAAAAACCTCTTAACATATAAATATATTACATAATTTTCAATTTGACCCACAATAATACAGTGGATATGCATAATAATTTTAAAACACATAAAATCATTAATAAAGCTTATAGCTATTATTACTGAAACTCTTTTTTTACTCGATTTTAGTTTTAAAATTCAGAGATAATAAAAGATAAAGGATTGATTATTAAAAATTTTGTTATTAGTCCCTAATATAATAAAAGGAAAATATATAATTAAAATTCATATTACCAGTCCTTTTATTTTCTTGAGGCAGCACTTTCCAAGAGTTCAAATTCAGCTTGTTGAATATTTATAAATTTTTTAGAAAACACATATACCAATCTGTAACATGCATATATTACCAATTTCAGTGGTTTACTGGAACAGTCCTATTCTTTTTTGGCTTGAGGCTTATAATTCTTTTATTACAATGATGATGAAGTCACTTGCTTCCATAGGAACCATTTGGCACTGGAACTGTTTCTTTCTTACTTTTCATCATACTTATTTTAATAGAAAGGATATCTTGAATTTCATATGTTTATAATTTCTGCTGGGATTTAAACTCAGTCACTTCCATAACTGTACTAGTGTGATTTAACACTTTTTAGCAATTTACTTATTTTCATTTTAGCTTTAAAAATGCAGTTGAGCAATTTAATTTCTTCTATTTAAAATCTAGGTGAGCAGTCAGTTTTTTCTATCTTATTTTTCACAATTAGTCACAAGATATGTAATACTTATGGCTTAGACTTTCCAGATATGAATGGGCTGATGGCCATATCAGCACATACAAAACATATGTGTACTTAGTCTGTCATTGCTATATGAAACTTTCCAAACAAAATTATATATAAATTACAGTAATTCAAAGTGATCTGTTTCCACAATTTAACTTGTTTCCTTCACAGTTTTAATAATTAATATATATTTTCTGATTGCCAGCCTTTTATATTACAGACCTCCAGATTGAAAACCTGATTTTCATTAGTCAAATTATCTGATTAAAACTGATCATCTGCTTTAAATTTTCTGTTAATAAGAACTTGAAACTAATAGATAGAAACACCTGATTTTTATTAATTAACCAGTCTAATTTAAAACTGATCATCTGTTTCAAATTTACTGTTGGTAAAAAAATAAAATAAAATCCAGACTAATAACTTTCTTGACAATTAACTAGTCTGGGGAATCCATTACTTTATGGTTTCATACATTGGTCTCAAATCTAGTTTTATAAAATTTAATCACTTTTTTCTCTAATTATCTCTGATTTTAAAGACTTACAGCTTGTACCAAAAGAAATTTTAACCTGTGAGTTTAATTAACACAATATAATTCTTTACACAATTTTCTCTTTAAAAATGATTTTAACAGAATTTTTATTTTACTATATGTGTAACTGTGAGTTTATTTATGAAAAATACAAGCACACACTCTGATATCCAGACATTAAAAAAAAATCTGTCTATCAAAAATAATCTGAATGATTTTTGCAAACTATAACTTAATATTCAAAACTAAATCATTAGAACTATTAGACTTAATTATTGTTATAGAAAAAATAGCAGAATTTAGCAAGTATAGATCAATTTTGAAGAAAGTTAATATTCAAAATATGAAAATGATTAACTAAATAGTTTGTGTCCACAGACAACTGTTTATATGTGTTCTAATCCTAACTTTTAAAATAACTATGAAATAATTCAAGTTATGTACTATTCTTTTTGGGTTTTATCAATGCAAACAGACAAAGAGATAAATAATTCCCCCACTCTCTTTCTGTCCTAGGCTTTTGGATTTGATCCTGTAGGGTTTAAACTTGGTTGCCCTACAGCTTCCCTTCCTATATAAAAAATGTGATTTTTTTCTGTTTTCATTTTATGCATATTACTATAATTGTAGCCACAGGTGAAATTGAAATGGGCACAATATATATATGCATTATGAATGATGGCTTGAACTACAGCAATTATCATATCAACAATATGTAGACAATTCACTACTAATGTAATATGGTAGACATACAATTATTACATTTCTTTTATTTTCATGTGTCAAAGCATTGGCCAGGAAGTGAACCCGGGAAAACTGCTTGTAAGGTGGCTGTGTTGACCACCTGATCACCAACACTTGACATTACTGCATTTCTTTACACACACACACAATAAGACTTAGCAGGTTTTTTAAAATAAGAATCCATTATTGCATAAAGACTACTCATTATCGTAATTGATTTTTAATATTTATATTTAAATGTGTGATTGGTGTATGTAGACTTTCTAGAGTAGCATAATAATGAATAGTTTTATTCGCATAAGATCTGCATGTAATATTGAATAATAAAATTTACATTGTGTATATAGATAGTCTATAGTACTAAAAAAATAATAGTGAGACATGCAATGGCTACACAGTACAGATAGGTTATTCTCTGAACTACTAAAATTACATTTAACAATGAGACTTGTTATATGTTTTGTTTGAAGCAGAATCAAGGACAATTAACACAAGTCTTTTCCTGAAGGCTTGTGATGATGATATTTTAGTTATTGGACTATTTCATTATCTAACATAAGTATTGAATGTCTTTAGAAAACTTTATTGAAATATTCCAAATACATTCAACTGTTAGTAATCACACACAGGTTAGTATATGAACAAGGTTTCAAGAGGTATTATTTTTATTTTATTTTCTTCTTCAGATGTCACTGGTCTGACCATTGAGAGTACTAGCCAAGGAATCAAACCTGGAATCTTAGATTCTTGATTATTAAATTTTAAAGTAATACTCTAACTGATAAAAGAAAAAAAAAGGAAGTAAATGTAGAAATATTTGAAAAGTGTAAAAAAAAGAATTATTTTTCGAGAAAATTATGAGAAAAGACAAGTAGATCAGACATGTAGAGATAAAGAAATTATGACAGATGTGTTGGAAAGGAATGTACAAGTTTTGACACAAAAAAGACAGAGAAGAAAAAAATTAATTGATTCTCTTAAAAATATAAATATGACATTCTGAAAAGAATAGTTATCCATACCCTATTCTAGAGTTATCTAATACTAGCTTGAGTAATTAATTGAACATCAGATGGTATAGTGCTATAACTATCCATCAGTTCGATTCCTAGGTTTTGCCATCATTTAATAAAGATGAAATTTTATAGTATTATATCATGAATAACTCAGATTTACAATAGATGGCTCTAGAGTAGGAGGAAGTTGACTGTTCTTGTAAATCTATGAAAAGATCATATTATTGGTTTTTGAATCATAAAGCAACAGACAAAAGTGCAAATGTTTTTGCATGCAGGATATGCTCTTTGACACGTAATTAATAATGATGATGATTTATGTCTAAAAATCCTCTTCTTAATTCAATCAGTAAAGTGAAAGCTCATTTGGGTCAGAAATATTCATAAGTATTTTATAAATCATTAATCCAGACAAAAATAAAAATGTTAATATTATTATTTTTTTTATTTTCATTTTTGTTCAAAGTTTTTGTCTTAGACAATTTGTTTAGTCCACTCAATGGATAAGCCGACTAGATTTTCCAATTAACATGCAGATCAAAAAGACTAAGTCTATTACCAGGAATTTCACTCAGTAAACATTACCTTTAGCGGGCCAAAACATATGCATTCTGGTGGAATAATTTCAAACTTTTTTTAAAATTTTTTATTATTTTTTATTTTTATTTCCAGTAGTTGTAAAGTTGATACTTTGACAAAAGTAATTGTGTTTGAAATCCATTAAGAGAGTTCGTGTGAGAATTGCAATACTTCATGACTAATTACAATAAGATTATGGCAATCATAAATCGTGTAACACTTATCATGCCAGTAAATGAAATGTTAGATCTTCCAGCTATTCACACAGAATCTTGGTGTTCATGGGAGTTGATGGAGGAACTTCGAAACTCAGAATTGGCAATAAGGTGGTTAGTGAGGAGGCGGCTACTAAGTAACAATGTCCTATGTCAGTATTATGATGAATAGTGTTCACTGGTGAGATATGTTGAAAGTGCAGAGGATGTTAGATGGCAATGTAGATTATGTTGCGGCTGTATATTATCAGACACAGCTTTTTTTTTCCAGAGACTCATATCATTATGGACAGGTGGCTGCATACATTAATCTAGGTAGAATTTATAATAGCACATACTTGCATGATCCCGAGGATATAGATATCCATATACAAAATTCAGAGAACCTATGGATGCGTGCGAAATGTTAGTTAAAATGGCAATTTGGTACAACAATGCCTTATTTTCGTCCTATCTGCCGGAATTTTTATTCAGGACTTTTTGCAATAGTCACACCATTTTTATGGAATATTATTATATGTATTACTAAGAATTGTGCATTGTAGTTCGAAATTATTTCACCAGAATGCGTATGTTCCGGACCGCTAAAGATAATGTTTATCTTTCGCGCTTTAAAATCGCGATTCCCGATCTAATAGTTTTGTTACAACTTTGAGAAAATGATCAACTGAAATACGGTACGTATTATATGTTATACTTAAATACGAGTAGAATTTGTTTATCTTTTTGTTTTGTTTTTTGAAGATAAAACATAGCTTCCAAAAATAAAATCGATTCGCTCGAGTGATTTCTGACAAACAATATTTAAAATTCACATTAAAAACGCAATGTAATAATTTGCTTACATTGTAGAATTTAATTTTTAATGTCACGATTATGACATTCGGCGAAAAACATTGCACTCACTTGTACAGAAATCAAAATCCAGTCCCAACAGTTTGACTAGAGGTCAACTACATTAGAAAGTAAAATGGGTTGAAAATTCAATTTTAAATTTATCTTGTCGCCATCTAGCGGTTTAATAATAAAAAAAGGCCAAATAAAGATGGCGTCGACCGTGGTTTACTTCTATTTGTCGTCAATATTAATTGCTCCAATTTCAGTAAGTTATAGTTTTTCCTATTTATTCATTCTAAGCTGTAGATTAATTTTAAATATGAATTTTAATTCTATATTGATCATTTACTAAAATATTAACATACAAATGATAGTTTTTTAATTGAATAATAGTTAATCTTGTATTACGCTGTTTGTGAATTAGAGATTCCAAATTTATTAAAGATCTATCATTTATATGTTATAACAAACTCTATTCAAAAGTTGTTTTTTTTACTAACTATGTATACAAATTTAATAGCTTCCCTTATTTTTTAATGACTGAATTAACTGAGATTTATAAACATATTTAAACAAATATGTTGTCCTGAAATGTTTTGAATTAAAATTGAAAGCGTTATTTCAATGTTCTTTATTACTATTTTTCGTAATACTTAAAGTATATATATATAAAATATTTAAGATTCGAATTTTCCTGAATAATGAATACTTTTGTGAGTTTTAATTTTATCAGTTTATGGCATAAAATGCTATCTGATATACGTAATAAAAGTAAGTTGTTATATTACTTTCAAAAACAAACAAAAAGAATGATTGCAAATGTTGTATGCAAAAATTTGTTGCTTCCGTTGATTAAACATTCGATTTATATAAATTTTAAATGAGTTTTGTTATTATATTTAAAAACAGATATTGTTAAATAGAGTAAATACTTTAAGAGGAAAAGTTAATTTTTTTTTTCATTTATTAATTTCCTAAATAATTTATTTTTTAAATATAAATATTGAAGAGTTGACTTAATCGCTGCCTCTATATCCCATGGTATATATGTTATTCTAATAAATAGCATTTATTTTAAATACAATTATACATATAAACACTCAAGCTGATGAGCTTGCCCCCACTGGATGTATACATTTTAGTTATCTGATTATTGTCGCTAAATCTTTCCTATCATATTTTTTTTTTACATCCACTTTTTACAGTTTCCAACATATCTCTCATTGTGCATTCATATCGAAAAGATAAAATTCACTTCTATTTGTTTAATAAATATTTTTCTATCTTTATTTTTGAAACTGTAGCACTCCTTACATTATCTACTTATTAATATTTTAGATTTTCAAACTCCTGTCTTATAATCTCCTATTACTTAAATATTCACTTTTATATATTAAGGGCATCCCAAACAAAGTGAAATTCTTAATTTTACATTGAAAAAGTGGGTTACAAAATATTTTAATTTTTTCCTTGCTTTCTCATCACTATCCTTATCTGAAATAATAACCTTTCCATAATATTGGAAAATAAATACTATAAAGCTCTTAAAATTAGAAATTCTGATCATTGTACAAATCAAAATATATACAGTGGAGCTGTGATATCCGCTATATTTTGTTTCAAGCCCCATCTTCGAGTACATCATATATAGCAGATAATAATTCACCTTTTATTTGTAAGCTTTGATTATAATTGTTTATAAACTTTGATTACAATTGGAAATATATTGTTTTGTGTATATGGATTCATATTTTTCAATACAGCCATATTTGTATAGTATGCACATATCTATAAGATTGTAGTTAAACAAAATTTCATTCAGATTCACTCAAAAAAATAATAATAAATTTACTATACCATATTTTTATTTTTTAAATATAATGAATGATGAAGTATCAGATTATTTTTGTGGACTTGATGCCGTGCAATAACATATACTGGAAATATTTTATTTGTTTATCTATCCACAAATGAAATGCCATACCAAAAGCTTATATTCAAATGTGTTTATAATTAATTATTTCAGGACTGCAAACAATGTAGCATAAGTATGCTTTTCTCCTTTCATTATTTCTCTAATTGATGATTCATTCTTTTCCAATCATGTGATTCACTTCTGAACATGATTTCTTTTTCCACTGCAAGTCATTTATTTTTGATTTATTGCTTATTAAAGAAAGTACCAAATTTCTGGAATAAAAAAGCAAGGAAAAAGGGCCTGTGCTTTCAATGTATTTGACACAAACAAAGTGGTTAGCACAGCTGTTTTACAAGCAGTTGTCCCGGGGTTTGCTTCCTAGCTGACGCTTTGACACATTAAAAAAAAGTGTAGTTAATAAATGAAAAATGAAAAAATGTTTGCGTGACATATTATTTATAAATACTCATAAAATTTACTTTCTTTTAAGCGCTCATCTTTTCGGATTGATCATGTGAAGTAAATGAATCAAAACAATCTTTCTAAAAATATATTTCATGGAGAATTTTAATATTGGTTTTATGGAAATGATAGATTCATTTACATTTTAAAGAGATCAAAAATATTTAATGCAATATTGATAGCATTTTATTGGGAGAATATGGCTGAAAATAGAGTATAGTTTGGAGATTACAATTAGGCAAAGTATTGGCAGTTTTTCAGAAAAAAGTTTACTACAGATGAAATTAATGACACCACTGCAAGAAGTCGAATAAAAAAGACTAAAGATCAATATATGATATATGTGGCTATCCTTACAATTTTTGGATTAGTTTATTTAATTGTAAAATTCCTTTTTGTGTTTTTACCTTCTTTTTTTTTTTTTTTTTTTGAAATTGACAAATTTATTTAACCATTTAACTATGTACTTCCAAGTAAAAGTCACTAAAAGTAATATATATATTTAACGGCAATTGAGGCAGGTTAAGGAATTAATGGAAAGTACTTCTGTGGATTGAAAGACTGTTTATAATAGTTTACTACTGTTATAATTATTATTTTTATTGATATATATATTGATATATATAAGTTTAGATATTCAATATTTCTAAATTTATTCAATATTTTTATTGAAAAATACATGTATTTTCTATTATATTTTTATTCTATGTATCTTCAGAAAAAACATTTTGAGAATAATAATAGAAATTTATATATTGCAACCTCTCTGATGTAGGCACATGTATAACAGCTAAAAAATAAATGTAAAAAATTTATTATGCATTTTAAAACTTTATAAAAAATGTATTTATTTATCCATCTACTTTGAAAGCAAAACTTAATATATCAACAAGTTGAAAACAAAATAATTTGTAAAATGAAAAAGTTAGGTCTGATTATTTTTAAAATAATATTTCGAAAATAAAATTAATTATTTTAAAAAAATATTAAGTATGAATAAAAAAACAACTAATTGAACCAACTTAATTCAGTGGTTGATATGGCATTTGGACGATTGCCAGATAAAGAAAAGGTTAAGGTCATCTGCTTTAAAAAAATTAAGGGGAGGCCATGTTTTTTTATCTTCTTCATGCTGCTTATGAAGTTAGAGCTATGAAAAGGATTGGATTCTTATATTGTATATATTTATAATGATGAGCTAGAATTTTAATTGGAATGTTACTCCTTCTTTTCAGAAATGTAGCTTTCTTCAGGTAACTGCCCTAATAATACTGAATAACACCTAAGTATATCTGACAATACTGGATCTTTTTTGTGGACATTATAAGACAACTCGATAATTCAATATTATAAAGAAATTTAAAAGTTAATTGGATTACAAAAATCGTCACTGAGAAAGAATAGTATTTATATAGCTTAGACATCTCTGATTTCATTGATTATAAAGTACAACTACAAAAAAGGAATTTATTATTCCTGGAAAAATATTCACCGATTCATTTATAAATTTCAACATGAAACTATGAGGATACATTTGTTATAGCCAGAGATCTCAATTTTAAATTTGTATTGCTGTTTAAAAGTGTTGACCTCAACAGAAAATGAAAATATGATAAATTTGGTAAGAACTATTAGAATGACTTTATTGAATAAATAATAATTTGAATAATAGTATCAAAAGAAACATTATTTGCAAAATACTCATTTTCTATAAATAAAAATTGAAATATTAATATTTTTTCTATTTTTTTAGATATAAATTTAGAGATATAATAGAATGTAAACATTAAATTTAAAATATTTTCTGTCATATATATTCCATTGTATTAATCATCTAAATATAAAAGTTATATTGTTTATATTCTATTGTATTAAATAAATTTATTGTTATAATTAGGAATTTTGTTTATCAAAATTTTTTTATCCAACTTACAAATATATTATTTTCATCTTTTCATTAGAGTAATTGTTTATAAATGTGGAGAGGATAATGATCAAGAAATATGGCTGGATTTGCATAAGGGCTTGTTCTTAATGTAAGCTCCAGTCTGATCATTATCTGTGGCTATTATCAAGTTAGGTTAGCAATTTTTGTCATAGTTACTCCTCAATGTACACAGTTGCCCAATGGTAATCATTTTTCCTTAGACTTAAATAATTTACATATTTATCTTTGTGAGTGATTCTGTTGCAATATATATCAGGGGTGGCCAAACTTTTAGATGTTGTGGATGACTTATTTGGTGAAAGGGTATCTGAGGGCAACAATGTTTTTTTTTCAGGATTTTGAACTGGAAACCGGAAAAATTTTGTGCCATCTATCGGCTATTTTGGGTTGCATTTTTCATTATTTTATGCTTATTTTATTGTAAATTCTAGCTTTATCAGTATTTAAATTTTAATCCCCCCAAAATCTGCTATTGGCGGTATTTTTTGCAAAAAATTGATATCTGATTGCAGTCTGTTATATATAGTCCTGCTTCATTTTTCTTAAAGTGCCACAAAGCATTGACTGTCAACTTTGACTATTGTTCCTAGATGTTTCTAATGTTTTACGCTTTCATAATAGATTTTGAATGTAAATAACTAAATTTCTTATAATTTTTTACATTCATAATTAAGTTTTTATATTAATTTACATAAATATAAAGTTTGATTCAAAAATTTTTAAATTTTACGAGAAGAATAATCAAGGAAAAGTGAATAGTGCTGGACCGCTATTCAAGACGAGTGAATAACGATGACCGCTATTGCTTTAGTAACAAATTTTGAATATAAATAAATATATTTTTCATAATTTTTTACATTCATAATTAAGTTTTTATATTAATTTACTTATATATAAACTTTGATTCAAAAATTTTAAAATTTTACAAGAAAAATAATCAAGGGAAAGTGAGTAAAGCCTGACTATTCAAGACATGTGAATGACATATGGTGATAGCTAGCAAAACGAAACTATTTTTTATAAATATTTATGGATTTTATTACACTATATTGACTAATAATGTAGCTAGATTTAGATTGTTATTTAAAATATTTAATTTTTGACAAAGAAAAGACAACAGATGTGAATAATCAGCTATCATAATTTCTAAGACACAAGAAATCACTGGCATTTTCATGTAATGATTAGTTGAAATATAATATCTTTATTTTATTGCGGGCTATTATTCATATGTTTTTCTTCAGCTATTAAAATTATTTTAAATTTTTCGTTACATTTAACGAATTTGAATATAAAATAATTCAATTTTTAGAAGCTAAATTAAAACAATTCTGAGTATTATACATTAATATATTTCAGCAAGGAAACTGGCTCTACATTCGTATTTAACAATTCAAATCACTAAAATTTTTACTCAATCTAGCCAATAAATTCATGAGACAAAAGATTAAATTACCTCTGCTCCCTCTAGTATTATAATCTGTCCATGCCGTTTTATAAAATATTTATTGAATTGCGATTTTAAATTACCTATAAATAATTATTTTCTAAAGCTGGTCTTGAATTTAAAAAAAAATTCAAGGAAAAAAAAAGAAAATTATTGTTTTAGAATTATATTAAAATAAATTAGATGCAAATTTTTACAAAAAAAGAAATTATGCGGTCAACTTCCAGAGACCTTGTGATCGATGTCTTGAACACCTCTGATATATATTAAAAACAACATTATATTACAAATTTTTCATTTTAAATTAGAGTAATATATATATATATTTAAAAATACAGTCATTTAAAAATATTATTTTTATGCCATAATTATAATTAACATTTTGAAGTAAAAAAGAAATTATTTAGTTTTTTATCTTTAATTTTCCTACAATAAGTAATGTTTTCCTTTTATAACTATCCTGAGTAAATGATTCTTGCTTAAATATATTTCACATTAGCAATGTTTTTGACAGATTTTAGGTTCCATTAGGAAAATGTAAAATTAAAATATGAAAGTTTGTATGGAAAAAAATTATGATTGACATCTAATTTTAAATGGAAGTAAAAACAGAGAAACCCAGACTATATACAGAAGGAGTAAGTCAACATCTTTAGTGAAATTTCTTGAGAAACAGGAAGTTAAGATTGGCTTATAATGATCCATTTAATTTGTGACTTAAAAAAATTTCTTATGACCTGCACCTGAACATCAGGACCTAGGCATGCACTAACTACAATGTTCTTAACAGTTTTCTTTCTTTTTTCACATTGTACTATTTAGATAATAAATCTAATAATCTGTTATTCATAGCATTTTATCATCGTATTTGGATGTCTAGATTCTTAGTTCAATTCACAGGTCTTAATTGAATGTAGATTTTTCAAACTTCTCTTCTCTACGACTGGCTGATGAGATTGGGATTTTTAGTGCTTGGAGTTTTGGTTTGCACTCTGGTTTCGTTAATAAAGCTTAGTGTTAAGCTTTTTATATGTTTTTGAAGACGTTTTTATGCACACTATATTGCACAATGTATATTTGACAATTTTATACACAGTAGTAGTATTCCCTCAATTAGCTATATCAGTTTTCAAACTTTGTAAAATTTGATATAAACATGAGCTGTATTATAATATGCATTTTCAATATATATTTATATAGATGTGTACCAATACTATATATATATGTTGAAAGTTTGTATAATGACATATATAAAATTAAAAAATTAAAATGTAGAAAATAATTTTTATTTTTGAAACAAGGATATGAAAATAATAGATTGCAGAGAAATTACTGTATGATGATGATAATAATAATAATAACAACAATATCAACAACAACTTTATTAGATCGATAAAAAATTTTCTTTATCTTCTTTCTCTTTTTGCCTTGAATATCATAATATATAGTATTAAATTTACACTTTTTTTTGGCTGGAGGGCATTATAATCTTAATTTCTGGATAGTCTAAATATTAAAAAGAGATGGCTTGAAACAATCATATACAAAATTGTAAATTTAAAACACTAATATAGTAAGCTTTTAAAAAGTATATACCTATATACAATTCTATGTAAAAATGATTACATCTAGAAAGTTTAAAGACAGATTTTGATTGTGTCAGTAATATAAAGTCCAATCCATGGTTACTTTTGGCAAATGTTTCTGTACACATCTGTCACTTGTGCCCAAGCCTGGTTTAATGCAGTGGTAGAGTGTCAGACTGGAGCATAAGTATTCTGATGGATTCCAGTTCTGGTACTTCTTATGAACTCTTTAGTAATAAAGCCGTTTGATTAGTGTTATTATTATTTATGCATATATATCAATGTCCTTGTCATATCATTAAAAAACACTTATCTGATCGTCTTAATTTCTTAGAAAAATACAAAAATAAAAATTGAGTTTGGCAGGGACTATAAATCAATTTATGGATAATAAATATATCCATTTATCATACATTGGTTTTTAATCCTTTATTGATATCTTTAATGCTGTCTTTTAACTTCTGCAATAAACTTTTCTTTTTAAAAAACGTTAAACATCTTATCTAATTATAACTCTTCAATGAATTCTCTTCTTAACTAAATAGTAATTGATAGTACATCTTTGTTTAGAATTATCTGAGATAATATTTGTAATAAAATTCTGCTCAAATTCATAATAATTGTTTTTTATGATGTCTACTACTCTTTATGCATTTAACATGAAAATGCACCTTCACAACTATAATTTCATTATCATTATAGATATATAAAACAAATGTGTAGTCAGATAGTAATTTAATAGTCATAAAAGAAAATCCAATTTATTAATAATAAGCAAAAAACAATTTGACCTTAAAGAGCAGTACAAATTTAAGATAGGAAATGTTGTTGTTATGAAAGATTTTTTTGGCAGTATTCCAAAAACTTATTATTTTCTATACAGTTACTATATATATAAATTGAAACAATATTATTCAAATGCATTAATCTGACTAGTCTATTATTATAATTGATGTTTAAAATAGTTTCTCAAAAATAGGAAATATCACCTATCCCATGAGGTGGCATGGGAATGGAGAATAAAAAATATGAGGCTTATGAAGTTTTTCTATATTTATAAATAGGTTGTTATAAATGTCATGGTAGAATTAAAATTAAAGAAGTTTGAGAAATATTATTTTAAAATATATTATCTGTAGTTCAAATTAACAAAATTTACTTGATTAATAAAGATATATAGATATATAGTAAATGTAATTCAAAATTATGGTTAAAAAAAAATTGAATTTATAATGAATGAAAGTAAAATTGTCTTGTCTTCCACTTTACAATCACCATTATATAAACAAAAAGTTACAAAGAAACAAAAAGTAAAAAGTTATTATTATAAGTTTAGCAGCATATGTGTTAAACTATGAAATATAGACTCGTAAGTACACATATTAATAAAAAATAGATGGTACATTTAAAATTTTAAATTACAAAATTATTATACCATGCTTTACTTGCATAGTCTGTTATGTGTATATATTTTAGATTTATAAATTAGAAAATAAATGAATCAATATATATCAGACATGAATAGTGTGAAGTCAGCTTGCAGTCCATTATTTTTTATGTGGCACTATACCAGCATAATAATTTACTGTATAAGAAAGTATTATTTTTTGTAAAAAGTAATTTATTTTTATATGCTTTATAAGTATTGAGGATTTGAACTCAGATTTTCAAGCACCCTTCAACTATCCACACTATCTCATACAACTGATACACCTGACCACACACACGTAGAAAAGATTAATAATCACCAATATACATATTTCATGCTAAACCAGCACTCATCAGTTGGTCCAGACTATCATCTCTCACACATATATATAATCAATGCTCAGTTTATATTAAGATAGCAAATCTTCATACTTTAATGGACAGGCTTCAATCCATTGCAACCTCCAACTTTTCAGCCATCCATATCATTGAAAATCTGATGATGAAAACTCAAGCCTGTCCATTAAAGTATGAAGATTTGCTATCTTAATATAAACTGAGCATTGATTATATATGTGTGTGAGAGATGATAGTCTGGACCAACTGATGAGTGCTGGTTTAGCATGAAATACGTATATTGGTGATTATTAATATTTTCTACATGTGTGTGGTCAGGTGTATCAGTTGTATGAGATAGTGTGGATAGTTGAAAGGTGCTTGAACATCTGAGTTCAAATCCTCTATACTTACAATTGAGCTCCCAGGTTTGTGAAGAGTGCCTGGTTTTCAAATATATGCTTTATACTAAATATAGTGTTCATGAATTTTTTTCTTTTATTAATATGACTATGATATGCAATATCTCGTAAAGCCTGCAGTTTGAAAAGGTTTTCCATGTTTCCATTATCTCCTAACAATATTGTAATAATTGTCATAATACCAATAATTATACTGTATTTAGAAATATTTCCATATAAATAGGAGTTATTAAGTTTTTTTAATCCTGACAAAACAAAATATTTTTAAGGGACAGGATACAAATTTATTTTAGTGTAAAAGAATGTTATTTTTTAGATAGAAAGATTGAAATATTTAATAGTTAAAAATAATTTAGCTAAGATAATTATAATCATTGTCCATTCTTGAGGTAAGCAACATGTTGCAACTATCACTGCTTTTGTCCAGTTTAGCCTTACAAATGTATTATCTCTGTTTTTTTGACCATACTAGTATGAAATGAATATACATTGAAGGATATAAATTTTATTTTTTTAATCACTCCTAAGGTCTTATTTGATTTGGGGCTGTTAGAGTTTATATTCTAGACTTTCTCCAGGTAGATGAGCAAGTAAGATAAAATCTGAAAAAAAAACAACAAGATTTTAAAAATACACATCTATATATAATTTTTCTTTACATGGGTATTCTTTTTACCATTAGGAATAAGCTATTTTAGACAAGTCAAGCATTGGTGGTCGAGAGGTCAGCGACAGCTGCTTTACAGGCAGTTGTCCCGGGTTAGCGGGTTCACTTCCGGCTGATGCTATGACACATGAGAAAAAAAAACTATTTTAGACATTGAGGTCAAACATACTGCACAATTTCAGATTAATCTTATCTTTATTAATTAAACCATTGTTCTAGACTTTGTCTTGAAAAATGAAACATCTGGATGAGAGAACAAACAAGTATTATTGATAAATAAAGCTAGGCTAAATGTATTGATAAAAATGATCATCTTAGTTGGACAATTGAAGTATTATACTGAATCTCAATACTTAGAAAGAAACCATGATTGGAAAAATTTGCTTGAATGGAGTGGACAAGGGAAGTTACAGATAGAAGAAATTGAATTAAACTCTAGATCCTCATCAGTAATAGTTGAAAATGATAACAATAATGTATTATTTTTAATACCCATTATTAATTTTAAAAACTAATTCATATATATCTTCATTGAAAAATTTTTAAAAAAAAAATTATACTCCAAGATTTATATATGAATATATATATATACTATTTATATGTGTGTAATGTTAATTAAAACATTTCAATTCTTTTGTATTATTCATATCTGTACACAATATTACTGAATCATTTGCATTGTTCTCTTAAAACTCCTATAATTTGCCTATTTATAATATCATTTTCATGAAGTGGTATTTGCATTTATGCATATATATATATATATTAAATCAACAAATTAGAATATAGGTAATGTGTCAATATTTTATTAATTGTAATAAGTCATTATATCAATTATATTTACAAATATTTTTATATTTTAAATACATCCTCTATATTTGTGCATGTTTAGCACTTGCTTATCTCTTATGTAAGGATTCACAATAGTTATCATCAGTTTATATCCACTATTTTGATTTACAATTGATTATTCATTACAATGATAGTAACTATTAAACTATTAAATGTGTGTGGTAATTATATGTAATGTTCAGATATTTTGCGATAATATCTCCACACTAATTTCTAACGCTTAATTTATTTCTTTACTGTAGCTAGCGTTTTCGAAGGAACGGAGCCTTCATTTTCAAAGCTGTAGACAGTTCTGATACTAACTGTTTAACTCAAAAGATGCAAAATTATCCAAATCAAAGAGGCCTACATTAATTCGGACTCTAACTCAATGAATAAAAGAGACACGTTTTATTCCATCTCTTAGAAATGGCAAGCCTGATTTGCATAATTTTGCATCTTTTGAGTAAACAATCAATATCAGAACTGTCTACAGCTTTGAAAATGAAGGCTCCGTTCCTTCGAAAACGCTAGCTACAGTAAAGAAATAAATTAAGCGTTAGAATTTAGTGTGGAGATATTATCGCAAAATATCTGAACATTACAATGATAGTAAAAAATTTGGAAAAAATATGTTTTTGGAGGTCATTTTGTAAGACTTCCAAATGACATTATAGAATAGTTATTAGCCTATACCATCAAAAGCAAAATAGTGACTTTCATGCAGAAATACATAATGCAATACACAATATTAGTGCTATATACAATATTTTGAATATAAAGTTAAAATATGATTAATGAATGTTCAGTACAGTATTTTATTTAATTTTCATTCAGTATCTTTGTAAGATAAATGATGTATCCCAAGTAAAGATTTTCATTATTAATAATTTCAAAGCCCCCCCCCCCCCCATGTTTCATATTTTAATGACGTGCAACAACCAAATACATTAATACCATATTACATTTTGAAATGTGTGCATTAGTTTAAAAACTGTACAGTACATTTACTCACTTTTATGAATTAAAATTTTTCTAAACGTACTTTGCTTGCAGCAAAAATAACAATCATCGTATTGTAATTTAGTTATCATAATTGTTAATGATAAATTCCAAATTAGTTATCATAATTGTTATTTTGAAAAAAAAAAAAGATTTCATAATAATGAACTTTGTATGATCAAAAATTATTAAATCTAAATTAAAAATAACACTATCTGTATATTTTAAGCCAATAAGCATCACATGATCACTAGTTCTTAATGCTTGCTCTTAACTATTATTAAAACAGGCAAAACTCTTTATACATATTGCCCGAATAATCAATGGATGCCAGAAGGCTCGTGCATAAAATCCTCATCTAGTGCCTACTCATCCAATATCCCCAGACTAGTTTCTGGCTTGTGGCCTTCGTCAGAGAGGAACCTTGGATCTGAGTGCACTCCCTTCTGGCATCCATTGATTAGTCTGGCTTGCAGGAGTGGCAATACTATCTATTTATATGATTTTAAACCATCTAGTAACGTTATCGCACGGGTATAAAAATATAGGACTGAAAAAAAAATGAAAATTTTATTCTGCATAAAATTGTTAATGTAAATGTATTTTAGGTTTTAACAAACTTAAACAAAATTGCATACAAATAAACTGAAAAAGATTCATACCGTTAATATTTATTTAAATAGTTTGTATCTCTTCCTTCACAAGCACTCATTAATCAAAAAAAATTTTAATGTCATTTCAAAGAAAATGTTTATTCCACTTAATAAAATATGGCATCTCATGAAAAAACATTAAATATTGACTACAATATGCAAACACAGAATGCATTAGATACTTTTTTTTTAATATGTCAGAATTTTTTTTTTTGAAATTAACTGTGATTAAGTTTTCGTAATATACAGTATGCTAATTTTGCCATTCTTGCACTAATGATAATTAGCAAGTCTTTATAATGAATTAAATTAGTTATTATATATTTTTAAATTCTAAATAATTTCATGTTAGTAATATAATATAGCTTCAGTATGGATTTTTTTTCAGCATAACAAGAAACAGTTATGCGGAAGAACACAAAATATTGTTAACTGCTTGTTTACTTTTATTTTTTTCATCCATTTTGCTGCACTTTTGGACAGTTAAAAGATGCATTTTTTTTCTAGCGATTTTGTTTAATAGTTTATAGCTGTAATATTATCAATTAGAAACATGGCTGCAACTAATATGACCACAAAAAAAAAAAATCAAGAAAATCTCTGAGCTTGGAAACAGAAATGGATATCTTAAGTCAACTGGAAAGAAAAGGAAATTGTGATATCTGTTTTTCTATGGGTTTATCCATATTTATTGTTGTCATTATTTTTAAAAACAAAGACAAAATAGAATGAAGTGTTCAAACCATCATAAATATATCCCAACTTTACAAATCATGAAATTACAGTAGACCATATAATAGAAAGTCCAAGAAACATATTCTAAACTTTTACTTTAGAGATCTTCAGCCATTCCAGAAAAAAAAAAAAAAATCCAAAATCATTAAAGGATTTAGAAGTCAACAATGGATCTTAGAATAAGCAATTCATAATTTAAAAAATTAGATAACTATGATTGATTTAAATGAATCACAGGAAAAAAACAATTTTAAGCTAAGCATTTTTTTAATTTAAATTAAAGTTTGCATTATCATACATATATACATATTTTAAGTGTAGACTTGCATAATACACATAACACAGTTTACATAAGCATGTAATGTACATTAAGGGAATATTTTTATTACTATATATACTAAATTAAGTTGTTCAAACTTATAATGTAATTTTAAGCTGGAATAACCAGTCAATTTTTTTCCTATAGGAAATTATTATAACTACTTGTTCTTTATGCGGTATTCTTCTTTGAGATGAGTTTTGGTGGACCAATTGCTCTCACTAAATGGGGTAAAGGTGTATATAACATTCATTTCATTTTCAACCATTGTTGACCCACTGTATTAGAAATCTCTCCAAGTTAATTTAGTTTATATATATATTATACTAGCCGACTCTTATTTCATATATATATTAAATTTGGTCTTTTGATAGGTTTTTTTTTTTTTTTACAATCTCTTTGGAATCTGTTTAAAACTTAAGACTATCTATTATCATCTCGTCCAGAAATATATCCATTCTAGCACCAGTTCAGTTTTTTTCATTCTTTCAATGGTGTCAATGATATTTGTTTGATTTTTAATTCACATATTTTGCTTTCAATCTATTCCTTTTGATCCCAACACACATCTTTCTATATATATATATTTCATTGAATGGTAAAAAGTTTCTGTATCCACTCTTTTGTTAAGTGCCTAAGTCTTAGATCTATATACAAAATCTTGTAAAGCACATCCATTAAAAAAACCTTTCATTTCAAAGACATATATCTACCAAAATTACTTAATTGAATTTTAATTCTTATGATTAATTTCATTTCTTATGTTTTCGTATATGTGAATAATTTGACTAACATTTTATACTTGTTAATTTCTTTAATTGATAATTATTAATGTTTATTGCCTTTTTCTAAAAAAATCCATTGAACATTATTAAATTTTTTTAGTACTTATCTTTAAATCTTCTTACTTATTTTCATTTGTTAACTAATGCAACATTTGCAAGAACAGCCATATTATTTTAAAAAGCTAGATGGCTTAAATAAAATGTGTATATTTTTATTTTATTGGCATTCCATTTTAATCCACAAATTGTAAAACATTTTGGAGATAGGGAATTACTCTACCATTACACCTTTTCTACTGCTTACCTTCTTAGTGTCATTTCATAACCTAATTACTAATATTGCATTTTGATATTCTTTAGAATATATTATCCCAGATTTATATCTTGATAGTTTATTGCTTTAATTATTGTGGAAATGCTTACAGAATCAAATACCGTTTCAAAATCTATAAATCCAAAGCATAATGACAACTCATTGGTTCTTTTTATAATTTCTCTGCATGTGAATGTGATATATTTTTAAATTAAACTTGCTCTTTTGATTGGTATTCAAAGTTCACTGTACACAAGTTATAATTATATATATATATAATATTTATCGTCTTAAATAAATGAAATATATAAGAACATCTCAATATTTTCAATATTTCAAATATGGTATATATATATATTTTTAAAGTGTTTAAATTATTTATTAATTAAATACAAAGTGCAAATCATTCATTCACTGTACTTTCTAGACAATTATTTTGCTCTTGCAAAATTTGTTTAAGGTATTTCTCTTTTTCTAGAATTACTGTTTTGTTTTTTAAAAAGTATTACATAATTCATTTTTAAAATCAGTTAAAAAATTAGCTGTATTTTTATATTGGACTATTTCCATCATCTAATATGTGTGTTGAATGTCTTTAGAAAAGTTTAATTTTATTTAAATATTCCAAATGCATTCAACTGTTAGTAATATCACAGCAAACAAATGTTAGTAATATCATAGCAAACAGGTTAGTAATATCACAGCAAACAGGTTAGTATATGCACCAACTGTTAGTAATATCACAGCAAACAACTATTAGTAATATCACAGCAAACAGGTTAGTATATGCACTAACCTGTTTGTTGTGATATTACTATCAGTTGTTTGCTGTGATATTACTAACAGTTGAATATATTTGGAATATTTAAAATAAAATTAAACTTTTCTAAAGACATTCAACACACATATTAGATGATGGAAATAGTCCAATATAAAAATACAGCTAGAACACCATCATCACAAACCTTCAGTTAAAGAATTATTTTGTTTTTACAGTTTTTTATTTTTACAAAAATATGTTTTTTTGTTTTACTTTTACACAGAGGCTAAACTCTCCATACAGTAGCACCACTCTTTGCAAGCCAGAATAATCAATGGATGTAAGAATGTTTGTGCAAAAAATCCCTGTCTAGTGCCTAATATCTCCAGACTAGTTTCTGGCTTGTGGCTTTCATCAGTGAGGAGATTTGGATATGAGAGCACTGCACCTAGATCTTAGGATTTAATGCAACCCTCTAGCATCCACCTTTTACCTTATTAGCTAACTACAAAGTTTTGAGTCCAAAATTTCACAGTAAGGTTTTCAATTCAAGCTGATTAGCTTGTATATTCGTATACATCTGAACTCAGTTCAGCATCTGTACTTTTTGTGTCTTTGATTCTTTAATAGCCACAGTCACCATAATCATATTGGGCAGGATTGGTATTAAACCTCTAAACATCACATGATCACCATTCTTTATGGATTATGGTGACCATGGTTATTAAAGAACCAAAGATACCAAAAAGTATGGATGGTGAACTGAGTTCACATTTATACAATATACAAGCTAATGAGCTTGAATTGGAAACATTATTGCGTTTTCATTTTTGACTCAAAGCTTTATAGTTAGCTAATATGGTAAAGGTGGCTGTTGGAGGGTTGCATTAGATCCTAAGACCTGCAGTGCTCTCATATCCAAGGCTCCTCACTGATGAAAGCCACAAGCTAGAAACTAGTCTGGGGATATTGGATGAGTAGGCACTAGATAGGCATTTTATGCAGAAACCGTGCATCCATTGATTACTCTGCACTGAGGGGTGCTACTATATGGAGAGTGTAGCCTCCATAAGCATAAAGAATGGTAATCATGTGATTGTTTTATTTTTATTGTTTTAGTTAGATAACTTTATTGTTATTGTTATAAATCTCTTTTTTAAAATATATTTTATTCCTTTTTTAAATATAATTTTAATTAATATTATATAAACCAGCTGTTTCAACTATTTTGTGTACTGTGCTTCCATTTTTGTACATCTATATAAAAATCCTCATTTCTTTATCAGAGTAAGAACATAACTGGAATTATTTCGTCTGATATTTTTTATTTATTTTAATAATTAATCTTAACATCCTATTTCTTATGCCACTGATCTCCGTGATATTATGCAATTGTTTTTGCAAATAATGCTTTAAAACTTCAGGGAATGTTACAGGACTTATCAGATGTAAATAAGAAAGTAGGATTAAAGGTAAATGTTAAAAAGACTAAAATAATATTCAATGGATTTTTTCAAAAGTTGAAAATAAAGATTGATAAATTAACAACTACAAATATTTTGTTCAGATTATTATTACAGATGGAAACATAATGGATGATAGTAATCATGGAATTATACTTGGAGTGCTTTTGGCAGAAATAGCTTAACACTAAAAGGAAATATGCCTATGTGTTTGAAAAGGAAGGTTTTAATAAATGTGTTTTACCAGTTTTTACTTATAGATCTGAGACATGGACACTAAATAAAGAGCATTACAGAGACTTCTGACTACTCAAAGAAATATGGAGAGATGCATGTTTGGAGTAACAAGAAAAGATTGAAAACAAAATACATGGGTGAGGGAATAAACAGGTATTACTGGCATTATTGAAAAAATTAAGACTGAAATGGAGTTGGACTGGACATATTGCTAGAAGAAATTTCAACAGATAGTTGAAATCTTAAATCAGATTCCAAGAAATTATAAAAGACCTAGAAAGAGACCACATGTGAGATGGGTGGATGAAATAAGGAAGTGTGCTGGAGTGATATAAGGAAGAGAGGTTAAAGATAAGAGAAGATGGTTTGAATTTAAAGAAACCTTCATCCTTCAGTGGATTGATAATGGTTGAAACTGATGGTGATGCATATATTATGCAGAATGTATATAAATAGGAATCATTGTATATCCAAAATAATCAGAGAAAGGATTAGAGCAGTAAAATTATTCAATTTAGCTAAGAGAGAAAAGTTGTGTAAGTTAAAGTATTGAAAATAATGTACTTACTAAGGATAGAAATAAAAGATTGAGTATTGGCTGCAGAAAGGAGTTTGCTATTAACTGAAAGGAGACCCTTTGATTCCTCTTGGAGGCCTTAAAGGAACCGAGCAGGGCAAATTCCTAATGTCCACTCCATACGTTCTTGTCGTTGCAGCTGTTATTACTATATGTTTATTCATATAGTATAAGAACATGGATGGGCTGCTCACCAACATGCATTAGCCAGCGTGGTGAGTTTATTGGCTTTTTACCTCTGAGTTTAAGATCAAGAAACACCATGGTCTTTCTTCTCAGTGCCTGATAAGGCAGAATGAATGTTTGTGTAAATGATAAAGATTTTTCCCAATTATACAATTATGACAGACAAAAATAAAGCATGGCCCTTAATCCCAGGAGGCTGTAAAGTCACCAACCAAGGCAGCGGTTGGCGGCCGAAGGCGGAGGGTGCTAAGAATATCCTGGAGGCGGACCCAGGCTGCCATTTGATGACGACTTTTTATTTAGGTACTTACAACTGCAGATCACTTTCAAGTGAAGGAAGATTGCAAGAATTAGAAGAAGAACTCTCTTATATTAAATGGGATATTATTGGACTTTGTGAAGATAGAAGAAAAGGTGAAGAGACAATTGATTTAAAAAGTGGACATATGCTCTATTATAAAGGCACAAATATTGGAAATACAAGTGGAGTAGGATTCATTATAAATAAAAAGTGGAAGAACAATATTGTGGAGATTGATGGTGTATCAGACAGAGTGGCAAGATTAGTTATACAACTTAATAGCAGATATCAAATGCAGATAATTCAGGTTTATGCCCCAACAAGTTCTCACAGTGATGAAGTAGTAGAAGATTTTTATATGGATGTACAAAAGGCTTTTGATCAGAGTAAACAACATTTTAAAATTGTTATGGGAGATTTTAATGCTAGAATTGGTAAACAAATGAAAGATGAAAGTGTTGTAGGTAATTTTGGTTATGGTAATAGAAATGAGAGAGGACATAGACTTGTGGAGTTTGCAGAGAAGGAAAAACTTTATATTATGAATTCTTTTTTTGAGAAAAATGTTAGAAGGAAATGGACATGGAAGCATCCAAATGAAGGTACAGCAGAATTGGATTATATTTTGACTAACAGGAAATACATATTTCAAGATTGTAATGTTCTTAATAAATTTAACACAGGAAGTGATCATCGATTAGTAAGAGGTAAGATACATGTTAATGTAAAACTAGAGAGACAAAAATTATTAAGAAAAACTATATTTACAGTTGATATTCCTAATCTTCAGAAACATTCTAATGAATTTAAATTAGAACTTACAAATCGGTTTCAAGTATTAGTAGATTTTGAACATGATTCAGATTTGAATGAAATTAATATGAAAATAACTGATTCACTTTTAAAAACTGCAACAAAGATAGCTGGTAGAAAAAAGCAGCAATTGACTAATAAAATTTCTACTGAGACTAGAGAACTTATGAAGAAAAGAAGGAATATGAAGATATGCAAGAATGATGCATTAAAAAGAATTGAATATCTCGAATTTTGTAAAATGGTGCGGAAAAGAGTTGAAAATGATATAAGAAAGTATAACTGTGAACTAGCAAGAAAAGCTGTAGAAGAAAATAAAAGTCTTAAGAATGTAAAACAACATTTTGGTATTGGTAGGAAATTTATATCTGCAATAAGGAAAAAAGATGGAATTATTACTAAAAAGAGGGATGACATTATGAAATTGGTAGAAGATTTTTATCAAGAATTATATAGTAATAAAGAACAAGTACCTCCTATATCTATTACATCTTCTGAATTGCCCAGAATTTTAAATGAAGAAGTGAGAAATGCAATTAAATGTATGAAAAAAGGAAAGGCTCCAGGTAATGATGGAATTATAATTGATATATTAAAAGAAGCAGGTGAAGAAACAGAAAAAATATTAGCAAAGTTATATACCAAATGTCTAAATGATAAAGATGTACCGGATGATTGGAAGAATGCAGTAATAATATTAATATTTAAAAAAGGTGATAAAGAAGATATTAGAAATTACAGACCTATCAGCCTTTTATCAGTTTTATATAAAATTTTTACCAAGATAATTACAACTCGTCTACAGAGAACCTTGGATTTTCACCACCCAAGAGAACAAGCTGGATTTAAAAGTGGTTTTAGTACAGTAGATCATATTCAAGTATTGAGAGAAGTTATAGAAAGGACAAATGAATATGAGTTGTCATTATGTTTTGGATTTGTAGATTATGAAAAGGCATTTGATTCTATAAACATTTCTTCAGTGATTAAAGCATTGGATCATCAAGGTATAGATCCAGGATATTGTCATATTTTAAAGAATATTTATAAAAATGCAACAGCAACAATTAGATTACATAATGATACTGGGAAAGTCAACATTGAGAAAGGTGTAAGACAAGGTGACTCCATATCTCCAAAACTTTTTACAGCAGTGCTGCAAGAAGTATTTTGTGGATTAAAATGGGAAACTAAAGGAGTGAAAGTAAATGGAGATTATTTAAGTCATTTAGATTTCGCAGATGATGTAGTTGTTTTTGCAAATAATGCTTCCGAGCTGCAGGAAATGTTGCAGGAGTTATCAGATGAAAGTAGGAAAGTAGGACTAAAGATAAATGTTAAAAAGACTAAAGTAATGTTTAATCGATTTGCTCCAAATATGAAAATAAAGATTGATTATGATGAATTAGAAGAAGTTAAGAGTTACAAATACCTTGGTCAGATTATTAATACAGATGGAAACATAATAGAGGAAATTAATCATAGAATTAAACTTGGTTGGAGTGCTTTTGGTAGAAATAACTTGATATTAAAAGGAAATATGCCTATGTGTTTGAAAAGAAAGGTTTTTAACAAATGTGTTTTACCAGTTCTTACTTATGGATCTGAGACTTGGACACTTAATAGAAGATTAATACAGAGACTTCAGACCACTCAAAGAAGTATGGAGAGATGTATGTTGGGAGTAACAAGAAGAGATCGAAAACGCAATGTATGGGTAAGAGAACAAACAGGTGTTACTGACCTCATTGAAAAAATTAAAAGATTGAAGTGGAGTTGGGCTGGACATATTGCTAGAAGAGATGATAATAGATGGACAATTGAAATTTTAAACTGGATTCCAAGAGATTGTAAAAGACCCAGAAGGAGACCACATGTAAGATGGATGGATGAAATAAGAAAATGTGTAGGGGTGATGTGGAGAAGAGAAGCTAAAGATCGGAGAAGATGGATTAAACTTGGAGAGACCTTCATCCTGCAGTGGATTGATAATGGTCGATAATGATGATGATGATATGGGATTGGGGGGCGTGGCAGAAGTTATTGTTGATTTTGTATAATAACTCAAGTCATAAGCTATGGTTATTGTAAAATTAAAAACTATAGCATTAACAAATATATAGTATTTTTAAAATGTGTGTAAGTATATTGGGGGGGGGGGTATTTATGCTGTTTTACCACTAGAACATTTTTTTTTTTATTTTGTTACTTGAATAGTTTTAAGGATTTAAACTCAAGTTTTTGTTATAGTTTAAATTAAGTAAAGATAATTAAAATACTGTTAAGCAAAATTAGTTGAAATTCATATTTAGTTAGATAAAAAAGAGAATTAACCAATTTGTATTTTTAGATTTGAGTATACAAAATCATTTATAATGTTTACATTTATTTTGGATACTGTGTATGAAATTAATCCATAAATTTGAAACTTATATAAAAAAATGAATTTTGTTATAAAAATTTATTTTTTTATTTATTATAATAATTATGTAAAGATAATCTTGCTAAAAATATTGTTCAAAAAATAATAATAATAAAAAGAAAAATATAATTTCAATTAATTTCTTTTATAATCAGTTTATTAACTAAATGAATCATTACCCAAAGTCTAATCAGAAAATAAATACATCATCACATCTAATAAATAGATGATTTCTTTTTCATTTAGGAAATATAAGTTGTATATTGATGGATATAGGAGGACAGAAAAAGTATATGCTGTGTGTTCCAATGAAAAAGTGATTGTTTCTCCAAATGAATACATATTATGTAAGACATAGTCTAGCTATTCGCCACTAAAATTTTAAAATGTTACCACATCTGGAGCATGAGTTATCACATGAAATGTAACAGCGTGGTTCAATGGAAAAACATCCTAACATTAAATTTTGTTCACATTAGGGAAAACTATTGAAATATTTGAAATGATTTAAATCTTATGTACCACTGATGCCATAAGCCACAAGATCCTTTTCAAATTGCTTGCCAAGGTTTTATAATGATTAGGAGAGTATTGAAGATGATTTTACAGCCAGGTATATCAAAAGCAAATGAAGAAAACCGGGAAAAATTACTAAAATTCTTTTGACCAATCACTGGTTGTCTGTCAGATTCATTGAGGAATTCACTAGTAGTTCCTCCCAAAAACACTGACCATTGCATTTTATGGAAGATTTGAAAAAATGGAAGAGCGTATATGCACTTTGTAGGCAAAAAAAATGACCAGAAAGGAATACTGCAGCAATATGCAAAGAATTGCAACTATGGTTTCAGAATTCTTGTCAAATTTCAGAATGGGTCATGAGATATGATGTTTCCAATATAAAATGCTAGAGTGTGGAATGGGTATCATCCAAAGAAGGAAAACCAAAAAGGCATTATTCACTGTGAATACAATCCTGAAAGTATTATTGAATGTTTTGAATTGTTTGTGGGCCAGAGTTTTTGTGAAAGGGATCTGAATACTATGAGCAAGGCTCTTGATAATTGTTAAGCAATAACATGTTGACCTACATTACCAATGTTATGCATGATTTTTTTACATTATAAAAGCATTTTTGTGCTTGAGCATGTGCTCCATTTTTCTATTTTAACTCTTGCTGACTTTTGGCATTTTTAAAATTAATCTGGAAGCTTCTGACAAAATGTCTATATTCCAGTGTAGGATTTCAAGGGCTGCTTCAAACAATTTTACAGTTGTTTTCCAGCAATGCATTGAGACACATGAATTATTTTGAAAAGACAATGATAAAAAACAAAATAAATAATGCATTGGGTTTTATTTCACATCATTTTCTTTTTACTGAAATACACTATATATAAGAGATGGAAAAAAGACTAATGCGTTGTTTTTTAGTAGTTGATTAATTTCTCTCTAGTTGCAGTTGCAAATGTAGTAGCTGAAGGTAGAATTCACTCATTAGCCTCCAATATTGGAAGACATCAGAGATAAAACTTTCTCAAGAACCAAGAAGCTCTCAAGAAAAAGAAGTTAAGTCTTGGATTTTTTGGGTGACATAAGGAAAACCAGCATTGAAGAAGTTATCCATCATTAATTTGAATTGTCAACTATTTGCTGTCAGGAAAAGTAATCTCTAGGAAAGGATAGACATGAAAATATTTATCATATACTTGCTATCAGCCTGCAAAATAAAATGTCTCTGAACCAATAACTTCTTTATCAAAGAAGAGCTATTGAAAAATAAAAACTGAATACCAACCAAAGATCTTTGGAAAAAATGAAAATTCATATATAGATTAAAATAAAAATGATCCTGAAGAAAATTGTTTCTAATTAAGTAAAATTTATCTAAGCTACTGATATTAAATTATAGATATGGAAAAGCTAACATTTGGAAGATACTTTCTGACCAGAAAGATTAACCTACTAAGAAGAAAGTTAATTTAAACTCTATCCAAAGTACATTTTATTAAAATTCAACTGTGCATGGTAAAACAAAGTTAAAAATCATTAAAAAAAAAAACTAAATAAAGATGAAGATATAAGAGATAATATCAGAATATTAGTAAGATGCTATCATTTAATTAATAATAGATTAATTAACTTATAAAGTTTAAAATTTGCATGTTTTTTTATAATAATTAAATTTGTAAAGCGCATACTCGTTGTAAAGTAATATATATTAAGGCTATAACCTTAAGATTATGTGCCTGAAAAAATGACAGTAGGGACCTCTGCAAATCTTTAACACTTTTCTTTTAGATAAATCTTGTGTTAAAGATTTGCAGAGGTCCCTACTGTTGTTTTTTCAGATGCATAATCTTAAGGTTATAGCCTTAATATATATTACTTATGTTCATTTTTATAATTTTTTTTTTATTATGAGATATATGAAATAATGTCAGTTTTTATTTTAATGAGATATAAAATGTGTTTACAATTAGGAAATGATTTTGTGCGGTATGTACATATATCTTTGAAGAAAGGTAAGGTAGGTAAATAAAGTATTAAATCTTGGCAGAGATATATGCCAATAGCACCATGTTGGGATAATGGATGTATTTATAAGTGTACTTATCACGTAAAAGATTTAATATACTGATACACCGAACTGAAACATGATTTGTATATACTTTGATTTTCTCTGTTATTATCATAATTTGATAATTCATTAAATTACTTTAAAATAAAAGAGTAATAGTTGTTTGCTTGAAGCTTTATGATGGCATTTAGTTGTATTTATATGTTGGACTATTTCCATCATCTAATATTTAAATATTGAATATCTGGTAGAAAAAATTAACTTTATTTAAATTTTTCAATTACATTCAATTGTTAATAATAGCACACAGGATGGTTCAGTGGGTTAGAGTGTTACCATAAAATTCAGTATTCAAGAATCTAAAGGTCCGAGTTTGATTCCCTTGCTAGTGCTGTCACTGGTCAGGCCAGCAATACTTGAAGAGAGGAGAACAATATCACTCGAAATATGTATATACTAAGCTATGTGCTATTAGTAACAGTTGAATGTAAATGGAAAATTTAAACAATTAATTTTTCCAAAAACATTCAATATTTAATATTGGATAATGGAAATAGTCCAACATATACATACAAGAGTAATAACTGTATTTATTCTTTTTTTAATTTTTATTCTGATTACAAAGCTTTTAGACTTTATTTATAAGCACATTGTGAGATTATTTAATGAATAGAAACAAAGTATTAACAATTTGTGTTAGATGGCAGGTAATTTATTATGATCAAGTAATTGTTTAAAGGATAGGCAAACCAGTTCTTCTTTGAATCCGGAGGATAGTTCTGGGATAGAAGCATTATTACCTTTAAACAAATGATACTGATTTGCATTAGCCAATACTGTTTCATTGAGATGCATACTTAAGTAATCAAACTCTCAATATTGTGTTACATGATTAAAATTTTGAAGGTTATTATTTTGTCATTGATGATTTACTTTAGCAGATGATTTTCTGGTATATAATGCCCATGTATGCATGACTTTTAGATGCTCAATTTCATCATCAGTATAGCTGTGCTCATTTGATTAAAACTAGGAGAAAACAGTGAATCATTCAGTAAAATAGCTGGCAATAAATGAAATAGTACAACTAGGAGAAATGAAGATTATTTTTGTTTAATTACTAATAAATATATTAAATCACTGGATCTAGAAAAATTGTGGCATAGAAATGAATAATAAAGGAGAAATAAAAAAAAAAAGGAATAAATATATTGTAATGGTATATTTTATATGGCTCAGCAAATAGAGTAATGCTAATGTATTACCTTTTATAAATTTAATCACCAGTCTTTATATTACTGGTTGATGATTACAGAATACGATCAATGATATACACACTCACAAAACATAATATCCCAGGACTAACGTAATACAAAAGTATGAAACCATAGTGATCATAAAAAGTAATCAAGATTTTGGAATGTTGAGAATGAAGAAATACTACTAATTGAACAAAAATATTTTATTAAAAAACATATTAATAAGCAGTACATAAATGACTATTTACAATTTGAAATTATTTAAGTAGCAAAGAAAATTATCCAAAATTTAAATTAAAATTGCATTTATATAAGAAGCAGACTATTATTTAATTACTAATCATTATAAAAGGAACTTAACTTTTATATATTATCACTCAGTTTTAGCAACAACTGAAACTAATATGCTAGTAAATCTAACAAACTTTTCTATTAGAAATGTAAATGTTATTTGATAAAAATAATAAATCATAAGGAAAGATCAAATATTAATAACATAATTTGCATATCCTATTTGAATTTTTAACAAAGACAAATAGAAAAACAGATTATTTAAAAGGAAATCAATGGTTTGTGATTATTTATAACTTAGTTTGTCAGTCAAACTTCAGAGCTTTTAATTATATGGCTACATATTGTGACAGTCAGATGGTGTATGTTGGTTTAACCCAGTTCGAATACTAAGCGAAAGTACCTCGAGGCCACCCATACGCGGGATATTAAATCAAGAATACTATGACCTCTGCCCTATTCGCCTATTCTCGAGGCTAATCACGAACCAACAACATTATCTGAGCCATACATAAATTATTTTTCAACCGGCCAAGCTTAGCAACAGAGGTAGAGACATGGATGGGAACACCTACAGAGCTAAATAGTTAAATGTGCATAAAAGTGCTACGAAAAATGTGTTTTGCGTGCCTGGATTATTGGAAAAGCAAAATAAAGCATTTAAAATAAAATTAGAAAACTGAAGCTTTTTTAGTTAAATAATATGTTTAATTATTGGCTTTAAAATATTAATAATGATTTAATGGCCTCTGCTATTCCCCTAAATTAATGAAAACTAATTAGACAATAAAAACAGATTAATATGTTTGCGGTCTAAATCTTTTCTTCCCAATTTTATTAAAATTGTCCACTCGAATCTCCTCGATAAAGTACAATAATAAAAATCTTTCACAAAGCATTTTCTAATTGCTTTGCGCTAAAAACAGAGTTTAAAAATTATTTAAAACGTATATAGCTAAATCTGATATACGTAATAAGCTAGTGGCGGACAAGAGGCGTTATCGAGGAGATCAAGTTGGCAAACAAAGAAAACTTACTGGTATGGAATTTACAAACATAAATAAAATTGGAAAGAGATTTTAAATGAAAAAATTAACTTTTAACCTTAACCGCAATGGAATACAAAATATATATATACATGTTAGTAATGAAGAATAGCGAAGGAAAAAGGGTTAAATATATAGATAGATGATCACACACATATATATTTAAGACTAGTCTAATAAAAATAGTTACATTACAAATATCATTAAATAAAACAATTCAAAATATATTATCACTCAGTTTTAGCAACAACTGAAACTAATATTTCTATTAGAAATGTATGTTATACCAATGCATATAATTACATAAATGTTATTTGATAAAAATAATAAATCACAAGTTGTAATTATAAATTTATTAAACATTTTTCTTTTATTTTTTTTTTTTAATTTTGAATTTATTTTAACAATAAGAAAAAAAAAAAGTAAGGATCGGAGCTGGTTTTTTATTAAAAACTCATGCTCACACTCATCGTAAGTTTTTGTAAAGTTTTTCAAAGGCCTCCAGTGTTGTTGTTTTTTTTTCCTTTATAAGGTTTTAGCCTTATTAAAATATTAATAAACACAAGGAAAGAACAAATATTAATAACATAATTTGCATATCCTATTTGGGTTTTTAACAAAGACAAATAGAAAAACAGATTATTTAAAAGGAAATTAATGGTTTGTGATTATTTATAACTTAGTTTGTCAGCTTTTAATTATATGGCTACATATATTAAATTATGCAGTTATAAAAATGTTTCTTAAATGCAGAAAACACAATATTAGATACATAGTCTTAATGAAATGCATGTAATTCGTTACATTTTAATCACAGAGTTTTTCTATAATTATGATTTTTTAATATTTGTTTTTAGATATTCTTTTTATTATTGCATACATCTTTGTATTTTTGAATATATATTGATGGAAACAAAAAACTGTATTATTATAGTGATGGTCTATTAGCAATTTTCTTCTTATTCAAATCTTGCTGAAAATGCCCCAATAAAAGTCTAAATTGATGTCTAATTTTATACAGATGATAAATAATGACTCATAAAGAAGGCAATTTTTTAGTAAAAGTTTTTATTATTCATTAATTATTAAAACAGCTTACATTTAATGGTAGAATGTCAGACTCTGGAATATTACGTCCTTTGATCGATTGTAGTTCTGATATTTCCAGTACTTGAACTTTGACCAATAAAAAAATACTATTCATTGGTAACTGTGGATGCTAGATCTATACTATACATGGCAAAATAGGAAATCTGCAGAACTCCTTAAAAGCTTGTTGGCTGATAGCTAATGTCTTACTCTGCTAAAACTAACTGTTGCAACTTTAACTAAATATGAATGGACTTAAAACATCACACTTTTTTCCATTTACATATTGGATGATTACTTTATATTTCAAAACAGTTAAGATTAATTAATTAATATTATGGAAAAGTTAATTAATTTTCAGACTTAAAAATACCAAAATCCTATTTTCAAAAACTTACTAGGATTATAAAAAAAAAAAAGAAACAAAAATGAAAAAACAAGTTATAACTTTAATTACATTTTGGTAATATGTTTAATTAGAAATAAATAAATCTATTCTGATTACTAATTTAGGTAAGTGCAGAAATAAAATTTTATAAATTTACAAGAAATTTTTTTTTTAGACTAACTTTGTTTCTATCTCATATATTTCTCTTTTCAATTAAATGAGTACATTATGTGCTTATTCATTAGTACATGTGAAAATGTTTCAATATAATGCATATACTGAATATATGAAATCTAGATATCGCAGATGTTTTTTTTTTTAAATATAGCCCATTCTTGTGTATATATATTAATGAAGATGATATAGTAAGTGGGTATCAGATATTTAATATATTTAAGTATATTTGTTGGTTTATATATACTATATAATGAATCATAATTATATTTCCAATTTGCAATTTTATACACATTCCATCTATGGCTGAGATATGATAATTCCTTGCTCATTTGTAATGGTATAAATTAAAGAAAACCTTCACAAAAATACATACAATTGTATCATTATTTTTAAATTCTTATTTTTTCAGTTTTTATAATGGTATCACAAAAACTAAAACAGTCCTAAAATATTAACTATCTTTAACAGTGTACTATAGCTTTACACATTCCTTTTAGAAAATATTTCAAAATATCTTTACTGAACTTCTACCTGATATAGTTGATTTTCTAGTAGCTTATTGATAATTTATTATAGTAGCATGAAAAAATAAAAGTCGGTAATAATAGAACTGTCATAATTTTTAACCTTGAAAATTATGTCTAGAAAGAGAGAAATTAAAATGTGGTATATTATCTTTTACCATACTTTTAAACGATATGTATATTGTGGTAATCCTATTTTCAAGAAAGGTGTAGAATACGTGAATTCATTCAAGGAGAACCAACAGTGTTGATCCTAACATTTCCATTTTAGTAGCAACAAGTTCTTGGATCATGCTATATTTAGGCGTTAAATGTAAAATGTAGTTATCTTGGAAATTTTTGGCTACTAAATATATAAATAACTTTATTGGCATTTACTATTACAAAAAAATAATATATGAAAGAGCTTATTTGAGCTAGTCAAAAATTTGAAAATTATTTTTTGAGGCAATGTCAGCAGAGGGCGAATAGTCCAGATTAGAGGGATGCTGATAATTTTATTTCTCCATTCCCTTATGACCTTTTAGACTGAGCATAATGCTAAATTACAGTATCATTAAAATATAAGAATTGTTGAATTATCTCTCTTTTCCACTAAACATTGACTTAATAAATTTAAATATATTCAGTAGAATCAAATGTGATAACTATAATCCTAATAAGATTCATTCATTTATCAACAATATCTAAGTTATGTTTATCTGACCCCCCCCCCCAATTCGTAATGCACTTTTCAATTACCAATAAATAATCAAACTGCTTTTTTTTTTTGTTTCATAAAGTCTTGCGTTGTTAGCCGAGAGGTATCGCAGCCGCCATGCAAGCAAGTAGTTGGTTGCAGACGGTTGTGGGTTCGCGTCCCGGCCGATGCTATGACATATGAAAAAAATATATATATATATGGAAAAAAAAGTATCAGCTTTTTTTTTCTTCCCACATTAATTGTAATTTATTCTTTGCCCTTTTTCTTAAAATAATGGATTTATTTTTTGTCTGATAATATGCCTATTTTATCCATAATAATGTAGTTTTTTTTTTTTGTCAAAATTGCTAAGCATGAGAATTCGAACAAGTAAGTGTTAGCAATTGATTATCAATAGCAGTAGCTTGCTATTGTTGCCTTTTAACACAATTTATCCTACATTTCAATTTTAGAGATAAGCATATGTTGACAGAGATATTTTTTAATGCTTTCTCTAGCTAAGCATTTATCACAAAGCTTGTTGAGGATTTGGCAATCCTCATTGTTTATAACTTACAAGCTTAAGAGAATAGGGTCATATGATCTATGACTCTTATTTTGACTATTTATAATCTCTGCCTTAAGTCTTATGCAATGTTATATTGCCAAGACTACTAATATATGGATGTGGCTGAAGATCTCTCAGCCCCATGGTTTGAAGACATGTAGGTGTCTGAAAATTTCAGATTTTCCACTCAATAGATAACTTTTAGTTAAATGCTGGCTTTGGGTTGGTGTTTTTAGATCTAGCGTCTGAATCTATCCTGGCACCTCTCTGGGGAGTGCCAGAGCATGAAACCATGGTCAGAGGGTGGGGGGGAGTCCTGACAGAGATATTTTAAACGTTTTCTCTAGCTAAGCATTTATCACAAAGCTTGTTGAGGAATTGGCAATCCTCATTGTTTTTAAACATATGTTGATTATAGAAAAAAATCAGATTTTGTTATACTTGAATATAGTTAACTATTAATAATAATGTGTGTTATTAAATACATTCACTGATTGAAATCATTCTAGATCTGTTTTGATGCATTGGCAGGAACATATGGACTTGAGAAACAATATAAATCCAGCATTAATTTGATTATCTTTTGAATAATCATACAAGAATTGAGATGTTGACTTATAATGATATATCATTTTATCTACATATTTAGATTTAGACAAATATATCCAGCTTAGTGAAGTTGAAACAACTCTTTGTGATCTTAAAAATGGAAAGATTGCATTGCATATCCTAATGAAATACCTGGAGAAGTTTTAAAGTAGGGTGGTGATTTGTTAGCTTCAAAAATATTGGATTTTTTTAGGTGCATATGGACCTGTGAAGTTGTGCCACCTGATTTTAAGGATGCTTTTATGTTCCAGTTTTTAAAAACAAAGGGAATAGACAAGAGTACAGTAATTACCATCAAGTGTCATTGGTATTTACTATAACAAAGGTATTTTCAAGAATTTTGTTGGATAGGTTGCTTCCAGTTCTAAATGAGTAGTTGCTAGAAGCTCATTGTGGTTTTAGAGAATCAAGATGCTCTATTGACATAGTTTTTATTACCAGGCAAGTGCAACAAAAGTGTTGGAAGCAAAGGAACAATTAATATATTAATTTGGTCATGGTAATAGGAAATGTCTATGGCATTGTTTAAAATTAATTGGTTATCCATCAAAATTTATTCAGTATATAGCATTTAAATGATGGAATGATAGGACATGTTTATTACTATAAATAGAAAATCTGAGGCATTTGAAATGTAAACTAGTGTTAAACAAAGATATGTACTTGCTCCAACATTGTTTTAAATTTTTATGACAGGGATCTTTGGAATTGTTTATAGACAGCTCAATGAAATGGGGATCAAGATGCAATACAGATTTGATAGTGGAATTTTTAATTTGAATCCATTAAAAGAAAAAAAAGAAAAATATCTTTTTAGATTCTAGATTTATATTATGCTGATGATAATGCTAATTTTGCCAGTTCAAAAAACAATTTACAGAATGTACTTAATGTTTTGAATATAGCATATATAGATTTTGTTTATTAATTAATGTTTAAAAAAACATCTAAATTTTTAAAAATCAATCAGTGATTTAGATGTTAATATATCTAAGTTATCTATATAGAGAACTGTTATTTTACCTAATTTATTGTGAGATCTGGACACTCTATTGATCCACTGAAAAGGGTACTAAGGCAGTTTTACGTAAAGTTAATCTGTAAAATTTTAAAAATACAACTGATAAGGTTATATAACCAATCAATATGTTCAACTTACTGGATGTGGTACTATAGGGTCCACTATTGCCAAATCTCATCTTCATTTGATTGGACAATTAAAACGATGAACAAAGCAAGACTTTCTAAAAGGTTGTTTATACTTTTCATGGGAGAGGTAGACATTGTTTTTATTGTAAGGAACTGCAATGCCAATTGTTTCCACCAAGAAGATATGGCAGAGTATTAGAATACATTGGAGAGGTACAATTAGACATGATGTCTAAGTATTTCAGAAAGAAAAATTTTCTGCTGAAGAAATTAAAAGGCAACATTATAAAGTATCAAGGAAACAGAAAAATGGGCTGCGTGTTCTATATGCAGACATATTTGGGTTTCACAGATCGGTTTATAGAGTCATTGCAAACTCATTTCTAGAGCTGTATTTCTCTCTCTTTTAACACTGGAGTTAGAATTGATCATACTCGACTATAAATGGCTGTTATTATTATTATTTAACGTTTGAAGATATTGTATTTGAAAAATATAAATAAATTTTGACTTTTTCTAACTACATTCAATTTGATAACGGAAGTAATCCAACTAGTGCAGACATTACAAACTTCAGACAAACATTTAATGAGTTCTTTATCATTGATGCCTGGTTTTAAAAAAAGGCATTTATTTTTACTGCTTTTACAAAACTAATATCTTTTACTGTTTTTTTTTTAATGTTTAACTTGGAAGAGCATTTGAAAATAAAATGATCAACTTGGAATTAATTAAAAAGCGTATTCTTTGATCAGAGTAGACAAAACATTGTCATCTTCATTTATTTATTGGATTTGAAACCAGACTGATAGTAATCCTATTATTTATATTTTTTCCTCCGACTTTTGTAGGATAATTAATTGATGTTTTTTTTCTCCTACTAATCGTTTGTTTGGTTTTAGTGGATACAATTGTCAGTAAACTTTGAGCAATGCCTTGAGAATAGCAATCACTCAAAAAAATAAAGTTAACAAATATTTCCGGAAACAAGCTAAATAAAAATAAATAATTAAATGGTGTATTGCTTCAGGAAGGGGGTATATTAAATGGTTTATTGCTTCGGGAAGGGGGAGGGGGCAGTCATAAAAATTCGGACACTGGAAATAACAGTTGAGCCGTAATTCAGAGATCTTGAGCTCATTCCACCAGTGTCAGAGCTGAATCAGGCTAATTTTGTATTAATGGTTTTTTTTTATTTATTTATTAATAGTTGAGAATGTCTTTTATATTAAGTGATTTTGTATTTTAAAGAATGCCATGTTAAAGGTGGGCTTTGAGCGTTCCACCATCAGATTTTCAATGAAATGGACGTGGACGGCTGAAGAGTTGTGAGGTGAAGTAGTTTGAAGCCTGTCCATTAAAGTATGAAGATTGGCTATCTTAATATACGCTGAGCTTTGATTCTTTATATGTGTGGAGATGATAATCTGGACCAACTGACGAGTGCTGGTTTAGCACGAAATACGAATATTGGTGATTATTCTTTTTTTTCGACATAAATGTATCAGCGGTTTGAAATAGCATGGATGACTGAGATCGTGTGAAAGTCTGAGTTCAAATCCCCTATATATTACATTTAGAAAAATTCATATCTTTATTTTTGTATTCTGTTTTAATAGGGATAGAAATTTCATGTAAAGCAGTACTTTGAATAAAGCATTATTTTAAATTAAGATTTATCCTATTTTAAGTATTAAAACTTTTAGTAAATAACATTTTAAATTATTCAAAACACATAACTATTTAAATGTTTTTGTTTGTTTTTTTAAATTAAGTTTCAACATTAAAAATGTTTGTTGATTTTATTGCATTTGGGTTTTTTTTTTTGTTAAAAGGATTTGTTTGTTTATAGGATTTTGATCTTTGCTATACTATTTAAAAATTCTGATAAGTTTAGAAATACATTAAAAATTACAGTTAAATTATAAAATAAGTATTCATCTTTTAGGTATATTTATTAGATAGGTCTTACACATTTTATCCTTCAAGTCCATTTTTTTACTCAATTCTACAAATACATATTGAATTTTTTTCCTAAGATTTTTTTTAAATATATTTATGGCCTTCGGTCTGCACAGCCTCTTACAACATATTTTCTATTATTTCTTTATCTCTAGAAATATGCCTATTTTCACATACTCTTTTTAATGCATTAGTTTATCTAATCTTATCAAACTCAACAATCAATTCAAGTTACTGGAGGATATATATAGTCAGAATATAGGTGAAGCTATATAATGATAATATATATATATGGATGTAGGGAAAAAAAGGTAGATACACCTAGGTCTCTTTTTATGCATAGATACATTTCACAGAAAACTGCATTTAAAAAAAATTGCACAAAAATAGACATAACTACCTTGAGAAAAATTTGGGATATGTTCCTTATTTTCAAAAATAGCATAAAACCAAAGCAACAAGATAAAATTACTTTAAAATTCACTTAAAATAAAAAATAATAATAAAGAAATAAAGTATGACTAAAAAAAAATTTCAAATATTTGAAAAAAATTGATACGAAACAAAGTTTTTATACTTTTTTTATTAACTATTTAATTTTATTCAAAGCAGTATATTTTTATATGTAATTTATTTTACATTTTTTGTACATATTTTAATCATTATCGCTATTTGGCAATAAGCAGTTTTATTTGTGAACTGGTGAGAAATCAGATTCGTCACAAGAATAAACACAAACAGCAGAATTAGCGCCAACTTCAGTCTTGTGCTGTGTTAATGGCCTTCTGGTGATTAAACTTTGGGACAGTGATTTTACTAAGTGTTTATGAAGCTTGCAATATCCAGACATACAACTATTTAGCTCTTGTTGGAATTTAAGAGCTCATTCATAATTCATGTCATTAATAAGAAAATGATTTTCCAATTGATTAGAAAATTGAAGACCTTCTCGAATCATTTTTGCTGTGAAAGGAACAGGTTCCACTTCTGTTTCATTATCTTTTTCTAAATCTTCTACGGTATCTAAACTTATTGCAATATCATTGTCATTTAAGGCATATCCTCAAGCAATTCGTCTATATCATTCTTGCTAAAGGAGTCAAAACATCCACCAATGTCATGTGCCAGAGTACTGTAATTATTTCACCTACTAATGCTGATGTTTGAATAGCTGCAGTGTTTTCAAGACACCAAATCTTTTTCCAACAGGCATTTAAAGTGTGTAGTTTTATTTGAGTAACTGCAAAAGCAACATGATTTATACAGTCAAAGATTGTAAATTTTTTCCAAGCATCAGTTACTGCTATTGGCTCATTTTCTAGTTTATACAACACTGCTACTCACTTTTTAAAAATAAACTTGGACACTAAATGATTAATTGATTACTCTTTAAAAAGGCAAAACTAGAATGTGATTTAAAATGCAAAAACACAACATGCATAGTACAGCCATCTATAGTGTTTGAATAGATTTACATTATAATCTTGTAAAATTTAATGTGTGTATATAAAATGGGGAAATCCCAATTTTAAGTGAAATATGAACTTCTTTATCACATAAAAGAAAAAGCCACATAAAAAGATATTGAGAAGAAACATGAATCACATAACTTCAAAACCGCATCAAAAAAATCCACATTAAGATATTAATAAATTGGAAAACACGGACTGCATTTTTTAATTAAATCTCCTCATAAGCGCTGTTTTTAATCTTATCAAATCTACTAGTAAAACTGGCGCCAATATAGTTAAAATTAGCCACTATTGTTCTTCCCTACCCTCAATGATTTAAAAAGAAAAATGGCATGGTTTTGAAAAACTAAATGGTTTTATATTTATAACTTTTGAATTTAATTTCCAGAATATATTTATCAGTGATATTATTTTATTAAATGCAAACAATTATAGCGAAATAACATCACAAAATAAACAGATTCAAAAACAACAAATTTTAAATAAAATATTTTCATAAATTTTAAATATTATCGCAGTATGTGTGTAGATGAGATTATGTGACCTACTTTATTGTACAAGCATATATACGTAATATATACTCGACTATTTGAAAATAAAACCATTTTTAAGACAATTTTAATTATTATAAAACCCCGGGCACCCCATTAGATATATAAATTTAGGCGGGATTTTGGTAACTATATGCAGTACACACACAATATTATAAAATTAGGGATTTAAATAAGGCATGAGGGTAGGAAACAGGAAGGCAAGGTGAAACTAAGATTGGTAAGGCATATCTTACTGTTTCAATACATAAAGCTATATGTGTGTGTTGAAAAGTGCTGTATTGTACATTTATAGTATAATAAACAATAATTGTATTATAATGAAGGCTTGTCAACAAAACATGAACTATTATATGCTGTATACGTTATATGCAAAAGGAATTTAGAACAAAATAGAGTGAGGATTATTTTCTATTCTAAATAAGTCCAATCAAATAAAAGAAAAAAATCGTATTTTTTAAAATCAACATTTGTTAAATATAGATTTTTAAAATCTGTTCTAGTTAGATAAATTCTTGAAATCTTTTGACAAACTTTTGATAATATTATATTTTGCCATCAATTCTATTTTTTATGAGATTTTTTTTTCTTCTTTTAAAATTCATATTATTTTAAGAAAATAGCAAAGTACTATTGATCAATCATTGCTTAATCATAGCGCTTTGTTGGGTATGGTTTGTCATCTATCTTCTCTCAAATAATTTATATATGATCTTTTAAGTATTTATGTTATGATTAAATCTTTGAAATATTAAGATGTAAATCTAGGAGATTGTCCAATTTTAAGAATATTCAAATGCAATAGGAGTGATTAGACTTCATAGCAATATATTATCACTAGTAGAAATGTATGCAGTATAAAAGATATCCTTTTTTCTCCAAAGTGCCCGCAGTGCAATTTCCAAATTAATGCATATATTATTTATTAACATAGTTGAACTATTCACCACAAAAATTTTAAGGTGCTAATATATCTGGAGTATGAATTACAACATGAAATCTGACGGCATTATTCTTAACTTTGTATATCAGCTTCATTGCTTTTCCTGTCATCTTGCAAATCAACTTATTGCAATATAGAATTTGAATCACTTCAGATGTTTCAGTAGCAACTTTGCCCAATTTGAAATAAAATTTAATGTTACCTAATTGTTTTATTGTGAATTAAGATACAAAACAGTGTCACATTTTATGTTGTAATTCATATCCAGAAATGTTAGTGTCTTAAACTTTTTTGGTATTGATTCAGAGATTGCTTTGCAGGCAACCAGTCATTTAATTGGACTCTCTGTATATTATGATAATTTCATCTATTTACAAGTTTTTACAAAAAGTATTTTGTAGATTAAAGTGAGAAGCAAAGAGAATAAAAATAAATGACCTATTTATCCAGATTTTGCAGATAATTAGGTGTATTCACAAATAATGCTTCAAGTAAAAAGAAGTAAGTAGTACTAAAAATAAATGCTAAAAAGCCTAAACCAGTGTTCAGTGGCCTTTTAAAAAATGTAAATAAAGATTGATTAAATTAACAACTAGAGATACCTTGGTCAGATTTAGTACATGCGGAAACATATTGGATAAAAGTAATCATAAAATTAAATTTGGATTGAATGCTTTTGGCAGAAATAACTTAATGTTAATGGGAAATATGTCCATATACTGTAGTTGAAAAGGAAAATTTTTAATGAATATGTTGTACTAGTATTTATTGGTTATTCTCAGATTTGAACATTTAATGGACAAACAGTGTAGAATGCAAAATACTTGGGTGATAGTATGATAATAGATGATCATCTGAAATTTTATTCCAAGAGATTTTAAGAGACCATTCATTCTTGTCTAATCACATATGGCATAGTTGAATAAGAAAAAATTTGGATAATGTGGAGAAGAAAGCTGGAAATAAAAATTATAATTTTTAGAATCAACTCTAAACCCTTCATTCTGCAATCAGTTAAACAATAGTAGTTGAATATGTTAATATATTTTTCAGTACAACATTTATAAATTTATTCTATAAATTCATTTTGCTTTTTTTGTTTAAAATGTAAAATTGTATAATGTTATCCTTTTTTCATTTTTATATTTCAGAAAACTATGCGTATAAAAATACAGTTGTGTTTTATTTATAGGTCGAAATGTTATGGTTAACAAATACCACCACATATTTTTTATACTATTATTTTATTACATCAAAATTTAAAATCCTTGTTCAATAGGTAATTTTATTCAAATATATGTTTTTGATTGTTTTTTAAATCCTTAGATAATATAACATCATCGGTTCCATGAAAAGCTTATACCATTTTTTATTATTATCTCCAAATAGTTTTCATGTTTTAGTAAAATTTAACAAATTTGATACAGTGCTGCTGTCTTCCTAATAATTTTGTACAATCTCTAATGAGAACCATATCTGAAATTACAGTTTAATAATCTTTTTCTATATATAGGACTGTCATTTTCATGGCTTTACGTTAGTATGCTCTCCGGCTTTGGAATTAGGTGGTGAGTCATGAGATAACTCTTAAACCTCCTGAATAATAAACTGATTGATTATTATTATTATAGTATTAAATCTTGTATTATATTTGCTGCAGTAATGAAAGAAAAGTATTATTGAAGACAAAAAGATGTAATTTCCCTATATTTTCATTCATAATTTGTGCGTCTTCCTGGATTAGTGATTTTTCTGGATTAAAATAATAATGTAGCAATACACTTATTTTCTGATATAAATCCGCCATGTCTTTAAAATATTCCTATAATATTCAAAAGTTAAATGTAAATAATAACGTGAAAGGCTAAAACCTTTGACAGAAGCGCCTTAAAAATGCTTATGTCACAGCCAATCAGATGGAATAATGACTGCACGATTGGCTGTCACATAAGCATTTTTAAGGCGCTTCTGTCGAAGGTTTTAGCCTTTCACTTTATTATTGGATCATCTGCTAGCATTTAATAAATAAATGTAAGTAGTAATTATGAATTTTAATATATATTGTTTTTAAAAACTATTGTAAACTTTACATCAACTAATTTAGAGATAAGTCCCTCTTCAGAATTGTCTTTAAAACAAGTTTTTACTTTGTTATTTACTAAAGCAAATGATTTATTTTTTTTTGCTAGGAAAAAAATTAGCTGATTAAAATATAAATATAGTACTTATATCATTTAGAGTTAATATAGTACAATTATTTACTTATGTTTTTTTTATTATTTTTAAATGGCAATATGTTAATTTATTTACTATGCTGTGTATTATTTTTAACTGTATATTTATTTATAATTAAGTAAAAAAATGTTCTTTAAGTAAATCATAACTTCTGTTTAAGTAATGAAGGCCAGTGATTGTGGTAGTTTAAGGGGTTTTCTTATAATTTTGTTTAAATAATAGAAGTTGCTAAATTGTAAGCAGCCAGATTGATAATATTCTACTGTTATAGAAATAAATAAATATAAAGAAGATAGAAAATACATTTTTAAAAAAAGAGAGGGAGATATAATATTTTGAAGAAAATATTTTAAAAGAATTTGAAAACTCATTAAAAAGAAATTATTCATAATTCAATTAATTTCAGTTTTATTTAAAGTGCAAAGCAACAATCAATAGTCATTTATAGAATGCACATTAAAATAATAATAATAATAGAAAAAAAATCCTTATCATCAAGCAAAGTAATATAGAAGTATGGAGAAAAGGAAAAAAATGGGTAAAAAAGTTTGGCAATGCTTACAAATTGAATTCTAGTTTTAGGGCTTTGTAGAATTGATAGAAATCAAAATGAATATTGTTTTTCACAAAAGTCATATTATATGTGCTGATTATATAAAATATGGGAGAAAATCTAATAGCATCTGAAGAAAGAAATTAGATTTAGAGGTCTATGTAATTATTATAATATTGAGAGGGATTGGAGGATATGTTTAAAAGTAAAGTAAATCTGAGATAATTGAAAATTTGAAGACGATCTTATATAAATATATAATGTCTGATTTTTCTTTTTTGCATCAATGAAATGTTAAAACTCAGAAAAATAATTATATTTAGAGTATCAGGCAAATACAGATTGAATTTTTTAAATATCTCTTTTAGTGTGAGGATTCCAGATAACTGAGCCAAATTCTAAGATTGGGAAGATTAACTAAAGAAATGTATGATCCCTATTATTTTAAATGCTCTATTCACTATGATATTATCATGAAGATGGAAGGAGACATTATTAAAAAAAGTAATTCCAAGATCTTTTCTGATTATTTTTAGAAATGATTTTAAAATCACAAATAGAGTAGGGGAACTGAAAATTTTCAGATTTTTTTGAGTAGTAAACAACAGAATATTTGTCTTTATTAATCATAATTTTGTTGTTAATACATCATGTAATTAAGTTAACCATATTATTTTGCAATAAAAAATAATCAGAAAAGGTATTTATGCTTCTGAAAACATTACAGTCATTAGCATAATAAAGATGAGAATATTTTATACTATCCCTGAGATCCTATATATATAGTGAACAACAATTGGGCCAGAATACTACTTTGATTGAGCAAGAGTAGAGTGAAAATATATTATGATTATCTTAAACAAAAGCAGTTCTGCAATGTATGAATGATAAACCATTTGAATAGTATTTGTCTGAAGGTTTGTGATGATGGAATATTATTAGATGTGATATGTTGGACTATTTTCATCATCTATGAGTGAATGTTGAATGTATAGAAATTTTTAAACACTATTTAAACTTTCCAAATACAATTAGCTTGTTAGTAATACCACAAACAGGTTAGTAATTACACAATGTTTCAAGTAGTATTATTCTCCACTCTTCTTCAGGTGTTGCTGGCCTGATATGCACAGTGGCAGTATTAGCATAGAAGTTGCCTTTGACAGAATAGCTCACTTGGTTAGAGCATTTGCCTTAAATTTGACAATCAAGAATCTAAAGGTGCGAGTTCAACTTCTATGTGAATACTGTCACTGTGTATATCAGGCCAGCAACACCTGAAGAAGAGTGGAGAATAATACTACTCGAAATGTGAAATTACTAATCTACTGTTTATTTGTGTGTTATTACTAACAAGTTGTTTGTATTTGGAAAGTTTAAATAAAGTTTAAAATTTTCTATACATTCAACGGTCACTCATAAATGATGGAAATAGTACAACATATCACAGCATTTGAATAATGAGTGGCTAAGAGAATATTATGGTCAATTTTGTCAACGGCTTTAGACATATCAAAATAAATGTCATCAAGCCTGCTCTGATTTTCTATAACATGAGCAATATGATTAGATATAATGATGAGATTAGTTTCAATTGATTTATTAGATAAGAAATTGTGCTGATTGGAAGCTAGAAATTTGCTAATATCTAAAATAATTTTATCATAGATATATTGGTTAAAATTTTTGACAGTGGTATATAAGACAGAAATAAGCCTATAATTCTTAGTTAAATTTTTAAATCCATTTTTATAAATAGGAAAACTTTTGCCATTTTCAGAGTTATGGGAAAGCTCTTACTTCTTGTAGAACTGTTAAATAAATGAGAGAGGAGATGCAATAAGTATAACACAGCATTTATTTATATAAAAAGAGAATATTATCAGGATCTAAACTAAACTTCACTCTGAACTTTTTGATGGAAAATAGGATATCAGATTCTGAAAAGAATTTAAAGATTATGGAGGAAACAAAAATAAAATTTAAAGAAAAAAATACGTATTGTAACTGCTAGTAAATTGTAGGAAGTGAAACAATCCAGTTTGGGAAGCCATATTTATAACAAGCATAAGTCTGCATATTTATCAACAATATTAATGACACTATTATAATAAGCTTCTTTCTTTTATCATTTCAAAAATAAACTTTATTCATAGAAAAGGTAAAATACAGGGGATACAATAAAATTTGAATACTGTTGGGAACTTACATTTGTTGTTTCATTGTTTTGTGGTAAACATTAATAACAATTCTGTAGAATGTACAAAGAGAGGTATATATACAAACAAATTTTTATACAAACAGCCTAATGATTGAGGTATATATCAAGAAAGTTACAAAAACCACAATATTTTGGCTATAATGATTTAAAAGAAAGATTGGGTATAAATATGAAATACAATACGGAACTTGCTTATGGTGTTCCATTGTTTTAAGGGATAGTTTAAAAGAAATACAGAAAAATGTACAAATGGAATTATACAGTCAAGATGGCCCAATGATTAGGTACTACATCAAATGAGTTACGAAGTTACACTAATTGGTTACAGTAGTTAAAGAAATTAAGTATCAATATGAATCACAGTCAGGATCATGCATTTGGGCAAGCTTTCTTTTTTTAGATGCATGAATATCATTAAATCCCATAATAATAATGATTATATTATTTCTAAATTCAAGTTTGATATATATACTATCAGATCATATTGAATGCCACAAAATTACTAGAATTGCAATTTGATAAATATATGAATAAATGTGACAGGAAAATTCATAAAGCAATTATATATGTAACAAATATTGACAAATAATTAATAATAAATAATTAAACTATTAAATAAAATTATTTAAATATACATTTGTCTTAATCACAAATTAGATTTTGTCATTGCATATTTTTCTTCCATCCTATAAATTATCATTATTATAGAAAATTTCATATCCTGTTAAGTCAAAACAAACTTGAACTTCCTCATAATTATGTTAGTATTTAATGAATGAGAAAGCAACTTTATTAATATAATAAGCCAACAATACAAGCAAGTCATTATTTGGTTATTAATAAATTAAATTTCCTGATGATAAAATTAAAATTAGGCTGTATACTTTTTTTCATAGTGCAATCACAATTTTTATGTAAATATCTTAAATATTTAAATATATAATTATTTCATAAATCTATTCTGAATTATTACTCTAAACTTTTGCTTTAAAACCTTGCAGTTTTTATTTTATTAATTTAAAAAAAAAATAATTTATATAAACTACGTTGGAATTTAGATTTATTACTTTTTTCCTATATATTCTTTTTAATTCTCTCTTTCTATATGCTAATGTTAGGAACATTTAAACACCATTATCATTTTTTATTTTTGTATAATGTGTTTGCTCTCTTATGAGTACTTGTATAAAACTATATTTTATCAAATATTAATAAAGAAATGTATAGGTAAATTTTTATCAATGAAACCATATCGTACACTTCATATAAATACAAAATCCATCAATCTAATAGTCATATTTGGCATTGATAACTGCATTATTAATATCTAGTCAATGGAATTTTAATTTTCTATATTAAACATTCACTTGTGTTATAGTAAAATTATCTCTTCATCTAGACTGGTGAGATAATAAAATAATATGAGAGGTTATATCTCTACTGCCAAATAGATGTATATATATATAGACTTGTAAAGAAAATTTAGTTTTGGGGGTCATATTTAATATACAAATAAATTTTATTTAAATGAACCCCATCACTTCAGAAACATTATAAAGATTTCTTTAGCAATCCTAACCACAGCATAAAGACTACATGAGTCTTGGTTCATAACAAGTGTAGCAAATGCCATATTAATAACTTGGAAATATAGGTAAGTAATGTAGTCCAATGATACCCCAGTGTTCCATCTCAAAATAAACATTAGCAATTAACTGTATATTTTTGAATAACAGCATTAAAATATATATGTAAATTCATTACAATATTTCTGTATTCAAATCATCTAACCTTTTTAGTATCAAACAGTATAACTCATTCATTTAAAAAAAATCAACCTATGATAAATGCTTTCAAGATTTTTATAAAATATACTTATATATTTACTATGTTTTATTTAAATTCAAGAATTTATTAGTATATTCATCATTGGAATATTAAATTGTATCTTAATTATATCATTTTTAAGTGACTTAGACATTTTATTCTTTATTTGTGTAATTCTAAGGCAATATGTAGCTTGCTTATACTGAATTTTTTTTATATGTGTAATTAGAAGGATTTGAACTGAGTAGATTTTTCAATCTATTAATCCTTCCCTCTATCTCAAGCAATCGATACCCATGATCACACACATGCAAAGAAGATAAATGTTCCCTATTATACATATTTCATGCAGAACCAGCACTCATCAGTTGGGCCAGATCATAATCTCCCACTCATATATACAATCAGTTTTCAGTTTATATTAAGATAGCAATTTCTCAAAGATTGAAGACTGTCTATTAAAGTTTGAGAATTTTCTATTTTAATATAAACCAAGCATTGATTGTATATATGTATGGGAGATTGTGATCTAACCCAGCTGATAAGGCTGAATCCGTACGAAATATGTATATTTGATGATCATCTATCTTTTTTGCATGTGTGTCAGTTGCTTGAGATGGACTGGAGGTTGAACGGAATGAAAAATCTAGAGAATTCAAATCTCTCTTCATTTGTGTGTAAATTTAAAAACAACAAAATGTACATAGGCAAAATATTTTTTCCCCTCATTGTTTTAAGATTTTCATTTTGACTAATATAGAGGAATAATAAATAAGTGTGAATAAGCAATGTCAGTTTAGGTAGTCATGTGATGTTTATTGGCTTCAATATCAGTTTAGTTAATATATTTAAATCTGAGTAAAGTTTTATAGTGATAACAATAACATTCAAATTTATTTGTATATTATTATCTATTATGAAAATACAAAGAATAAATTACCAAACAGATTAAAGCAACATTTAAATGATGAAAAATCAATAATTTATAACATATAATAGATTATACATATTGCAATTTCACAATAAAAATGATTGAATTTGTGATTACAAAAAGAGAACAATTAGAGAAACATATATAGAATAAATAAAGTTCTTTCCTCAATAATGATAGTGTAACGTTTATTTATATACTTGCAAATATATTGGCATTTGGTGAAAGCTAAAAAAAGTAAATTTAGATTTTTTTTTGATTAGTATAATTTTTGTTAAAACGTGCAATGAAAGTTAAAATTGTCATTCTTATTTTTTTTTTTATCTAATTGGAAATAAAAATTGGAAAGAATAAATGACATGCAGATTACTAATCCAGATAAATTAAAAGAATTCCAAAAGTATAAGCCAAAAGAAAAATATTTTAGCTAATTAAAGATGGAAGAATAATGCTAAAAAAAATTAAGATTTGTAATTTAAATTTAAGAGAGAGTGTACAAGATTATTATCTTATATGCTAATAAAAAGACAAAAAAGTGCGCAGAAGTTTCATAAACTGGATCGCGATATAAAAAGGAGAGGACAACTTCAATCTGGGTCTTCTCTTTAACTTCTAGTTACGTCTCTGAAAGTTGGAGGTTTCCGCGAGCATAACCTGTGGCAAGAAATATACTTCTACACAGGTATGCCCCTTGTTGTATCAAGCTGTCACGCAAGCATGGAAATGGGACTTGTGAAGACCGCTTTTTGCAATAAAAGAGTCACTACAACCGTGCCTTTTCTCAGCTATAGAACGGAACAATAATGGAAGATGCCGGCAGGAGAGACCAATGGAAATTCTTATGATCTGGGATCCCATAAACCTACATGAACTTACCGGTAAGTTAAGAATAAAGTTTCCTGATAATGACTTAAAAGTTTGCAAACAATTATTTATCTAAGCTTAGACTACCATCCTGATATAGACTTTTCTTTTTGTATTCAAGGGACTTTCTAATAAAGAATTTTATACAAGATCTTGGGACATTATTAAATTGCTTTAATTGCTTAATCTAACTGTTTTTGTTAATCGATTCATTATCTGGATTAGTGTGTGTGTACTTTCCTGTTTAGTTAATTCGTAATTTAACTTATAAATATTTTTAGTTTGTTAGAATAAAAGAGATTTTACTTTTATCAACCTTTTTATTGTGCGTTATTAATAATAGTTATTTTTTTTAGTATTAAATTTATTATTAGTTTAATAAGATTTAAAACGGAATTTACCTTGCCAATATAATAATCAAAAAGGAGAAAATAATTCTCGTTATGGTATGATGCAATACCGATTAGTTTAAAAACATTTTTTTCTTTTTAATTTGCGAGATGTTATATGACGGTTTCAGCGAGTTCTTGTAGAACTCTGGCGCCTATCAAATAAATTAAAAGCTGATCTCGTCGATAGCATAATTCTCAACAATTAATAGGCCGAGTTGATCAGGAAATATAGCTATGTTTTAGAATAGAAATACAACTTTCTTCCTTTTTGACATAGCTTGATCAACTCGCGCGCAGTTTATATTAGCGTGTAGAGGCCTAACAAAACGGAAAATGTTATAATAGAAAAATATTGTATTTTATTTAAATAATAATTATTTATTTTTAAATCATAAAAATCAGTAGTGGTATAAGTGATCAAAGGAGGTTTGCAGTATATAATTATAATAAATCAATAAACAAACAAACAAAAAAACTACAATAATAATATATTTTGAAATAATTTGCCAGCTCGCATTGCTAAAGAGAGATAGGTAATTATTTTTGTTGTTTTTATTATTTAAAAATAAAACAAGTGTAAAGTTTATGCAATCATGCTTTAATATGTGGGTTAATATATCTATCTTAACTTAAAATATTAAATCCCCCTTCCAATGTGATGTGATGTGATGTACTGTGGCTTCTCCTTAAACGAAGTCAAGAATATCTCAGCAATTATGCCCAGATAAACCTGTTAGCCACTTTATTTTCCATTCCCCACTCTTAAGTTTTCCCATATTCTGCTCCATCCCTCTATGAATAAATATATAACATCATTTGCACCATAAGACTCAAGAGGATATCCTTTTGAGTTTAACGGTTTGAGATTCAGACTTCATATTTATTCACAGAGGGTGTTGCTGAAATATCTTAAAGTTTGGATGGGTATTTTAATATTTTCTATTTAATTTTCAGCTACCTTATGCATTATGTGTATTAACATAAATACATAAAAATAAAATAATTTAAAAAAACTATTTAAATATTAAAAATGATAATAAAATTACATATATTGTATAGAGAATGTATTTATGTATAGTAATATTTCTGAAAGTAATGATGAAAATTTTAATATTCTCATTGTTACAATTTAAAAAAATAATCAACAATTAGAAAAACAATTAATTTCAGTGAATATTTTAATAATAGAAACAAAAAAAAAAGCATCTACCAAAGTAATAGAACATAATATTAGTACAATTGGAAAAAAAACCCTCATGATTTACAGTAAGTGAAGGAAAAATAGAAATATGTTGAATATATGGGTATTTATTTTTATTATTTTGAAATTAAATTTAATTGCAGCGTTCATTGCTAATCTTTTAAATTGTAATTGAAATCCATGAATGTCTAGTTTTATGAAGTTCTCCCATGATATTACTTTTATAATTTTATAGACATTTAGGTAACATTTTAATGTACTTATACATGCAAATATTTTTTTTTTTACATTAAGTTAATATATCGCTTTTTGAATATTAAATACTTTTAATACATTTTTTAAATATATTATATTATGGAGACTATTCTTAATAATTTAGAAGAGACTTATATTTTTTAATATTTCATTTTAATTTTCAAAGCTTAATTACATTTTTTAGAATTTTGTATATTATCATTATGAAAGTAATCTTTCTCAATTTTATTTAGTTTATGGATTTTTTAATTTTTTATGATGGCTTAACTATTATCAAAATATCATAAATGAACCTCCAGAGATTCCAGCCAGGAAATATATTCATCAGTCATTCTGTCTTCAATTTTCCACTACAGCTATAGATTTGACAGTCATTCATAGTTAGTTTGATCACATTTATAAAGATAAGTTACTATGAAGCAGATGAGCATACTGGTCATCAGTTATCCTGAATCGGTTAACGAAACTCTACTTGCGTCTCAGAAGATCAAATCTAACTGCTTTATTGTTGGATCTGGTAAAAGAAATTTGGAATATCACAAAAATTTCATTTTTTATACCATAATTCTTCAATTTTAGATTTTTGTTAGAATATCTAAAAAGAATCTTGATTGAAAAAAAAATTTAAATAGTGAAACTATATATTGAGCAATTGGTAAATCCAATCTGCTTAATTTTTTATACATTTTCTGTGAAGCAACTTTTCTTCCGATATCTTTTAGAGGAATATATGAAAAAACAGGAAGCTATTGCAAAGGAATAGATTTGATTCTACCAGTAATACTTCTTATGGTAATATTCAATTGGGATCCAAAAGTTTAACGTGAGAATTTTTTTCTCCAAATAGTGCTACACTATTCACCAGCAGAATATGATTGTGCTGAGGAAGCTGTCAGTAAAATATTTGCATCACAACTCCAAGTAGTGCCAGATAGCTTTTCAAAGAGATTTTTCCTAGAAGTTAATTTTTATCTAATCTTAGCTAAATGTGGATAGCAAGTTAGACTAAGGTTATTTCTAAATAGCTCAAGGCGTAATTGTGCTTAAGTCTATGAGTGACTTGCATGTTTTAATGCATAATAGATTACCATACTCTGGAATGTAAAGTCCTCAAATAAATTCTAATTCCGGCATCTATGCTTAGACTTTTTATAAACTTCCAAGCAATAAAGCCATTTGATTAAATAAATTGCACAAAATTATATTCAAATTACAAGATGATTCTCTGTTATTTAAATGAGCCCTGTCTTTGAAAAAGATTTCCAATCTTTTCATATTCTTATTGAGAGACTTCTATTTCAGGAAAAGATATGTTTTGAGAAGTCAAAGCAACGCCATCAGCATAAATGAATTTTCTGCATTTTGTTTTAGGAAAATCACATGAATATATTAAAAATAATAGATGAGAGAACTGAATCCTGTGAAAATTTTGTATATCTACTATGATTACCATTTAGTGTCAATTAAATTTTTTTATTGGAGATCATTTTGACAAGTAAATTAATGTTTTTTTTGCATTTAAGAATTTTAGAAACTTTTAGACAAATACATGCTGAAGTTAGATCAATAAAGATCACACTAGTTTTTAATTTATTTTGAAAGCCTTATTCAATATGAGTTGTTAAAAATAATATTTATTTATAGCAATCTTTGACCTAAATCTAGCCTTCTCATAGATAACTCTCAAATATTGCCCAAATTCTTGTTGATATGATTCTTTTAAAAAGCTGTTTTAAGACTGTTATAGTTTTGCTTATATGCCAAATAATGTTGCTGAATTGTTTTGCCAATCATACTTTGGGTTAGATTTTAATTTTTTTTTAGCAACTCTGGAGATATGCTATCAGCTCCTGGGGCCTTTCCTGGTTTAAAACAATTAAGTGTGAATTCAAGTTCACAATTATCTACAGATTTTATCAGAATGTTGTATGTAGTAAATTATGAAAAAGCTTAATTTTGCTCTAATGATTATACCTAGTTCTTTTAGTTTAGTTCCTGAATTTGGTATCATAAAGTAAACACATATTAGTTAAATCCATCTATTCTACAAGTTGATAATCTACTTGATACTCATTTAATACCCCCAAAGACTACAAGGAGAACTGAAATCTTTAAACACATGGGAAGGTCTAGAAAAAAAGATTAGAACCAACTTTGTAGGTTTGTAATCTTGTATACATAAAAATTATTTATGTAAATGGTAATTGCAATATCATTTGAGCTATTTTCAGTGGAAAGTTGTTTATTTTGCAATATAATTTGAAACAAAAGTAACTATACTATGTTTTAGAATGCATTCTGTTATTAATTAATGTTGAAGAATGATGGGTTTTCTAAACAACAATTACAGCAACATAACATTATGCTGAATAATTGATTTGAAAAGAACCTCCATTTTTGATTTTTATATAATCTTAATGTTAAGCTGAAGCAATTTTATTATTTCATAGATGAAGAGATCATTGTGTAGAAGATATACCAGGCACTTGAAGTGTTCCATGGTTCAATACCTATGTTAGTTGTATTTTATTTTAAGAGTCAAGGATCCAACTGACACAGCTATCTCCCATAATATCACCCATGTTCACATTAGGTTTTATTACATAATTTCATTATTTGCTGTCTTTAAGTAGGATGTGCCACAAGAAGGCTGTCATCCATTTATTCTAATTTTTCGCTGACATTGGGTAATAACCATCACACTTTCTTGAATGAATAATGTTGAAAAGATATAACATTTAGATATTATTTGGCACTATAATAATTAAAAAAATATTTTCCATATACTTTTAAAGTTAATTGATTTGCTTTTAATCAGTTTTTGTATATTTATATGAATGCATTTTTTTTTGCCAAGTAGATGTTTAAATAATATTTCCAATTGCATTCTCCTTTTATATAAGTAACAAAATCAATTTATTTTTATATTTTTTACAAAGATAATTATATCACAAAGCACAGGGTCACCTGAGATAACCCATCCTAGTATATTCTTTAAAAACTCCAATAGTTTTACAATTTAAAATTATTACTGTATTTTAGAATAAAGTAATAAAAAAATACAAACCCATGTAAATTTTTAACCTCCTACCCATAGCCCATTTTTAATAATGTTTGGGAATATTTATCAATTGATTATCATCATCAGTTATATATTTCAAAAACCAACGTCCACCTACCAAATCAAAGTATTATCATTAGCAATCATTTGTAAATGAACATTTACAACTCCACAATAATAAGAGAGATAAAGATAAAAAATTTAAAATGAGTTTTGTAATAGTGATACAAACCAATGCGTGAATCACCAATATTTTCACACATATTATATGCCAGTTAATCCTTAATCAGATATTTTTCAATACTCCTTTAACTTTTGCACCTACATTTTCTTTTTGAGAACTTTTTTGCTTAATTACCTTATTTTTCCAAAGAGGTAAATTAATATTGTGCTTCTTGTATACATTTTTAGAAAGTATTACATAAGTCAGGGGTCCCCAACCCTATGCTCGCGGGCACCATGGCGCCCGCAGACCATTTTATGTGCCCACCACTATCCAAACATGGTAAAAAAATTATTTATCTGATACAAATAAATTTAATTTTTAAAATTTCTTATAAATTATTGTATTATATTGTAATCAAATTGTAGGGCATACTATACTTTTACAGCGTAAAAATATAAACGTTAATTATATGTTAAAATTTTATTTTTGAAATAAATATTTTTTTGTACATTATGTGTATTATTAACAATATCCAACTATAAATTTACATTGAAAAAATAAATGGTGCCCACCACCTGGTTGAAAAAATAAATGGTGCCCGTCACCTGGCCGGTATTATAGAATGTGCTCTTAAGTGCAAAAAGGTTGTGGACCCGACATAAGTGGTGTTTGCCTTTCCCATGAAAATCTTTTATTCACTATAAAATATATTTTAGAAAGTCTTTTTTGATGTATATGAATAGAACTATATGCAGTGACATCCCACTGAATATAAGTTTGTATAGCATATAAATATATCAAACATCTTTTCTCATTAAATTAAAATTCAAACAATGACCATCAAGTAGCACAATAAATATATTTTTATGACTTAGTTCCCAATTTAATTCACTTAATTCAAATTATCCCCTTCACTTTCCAAAGCCCTTCAATCTCTAGATATTGCTGTAATTGTCTTATCAATGAAATATAATGTATACTTCATAAATTACAATATTTTAAGAATGTATTAAAGTCAGCAATTTTTTTTATGTATTCTCTATAAACAAATGCATTTTAAATCAATAAACAATTAAATCTAGATTAACCATTAAAAGGTTGTAACCACGCATTCCTAATTCATTTTGTTACATGGTAGTTACTTAGAATATACAATAGAGTTGTAATCATTATATTTCACAGAAAATTCTTCAAGGTATTAAGATACACCTATAATTTAATAAATGTTGTTTAAGAAAATCTTCAAGTGAAATTCCAATGTTTGGTTTTTGTGGATTAAGTATAGTTGTTATTGTAATTTGTTAGCTTAGTGGTAGGATAATTTGCTAAATCTGTTTAAATGGATGGGGGGGGGGCATATCAATTTGTGTATTTGAAATGGTATTTCTGTGCTTTAGTAACTACAGAAAATTTTCCAGCAATAGCCCGTTAATAGTTAGATCGCACATGGGGAATGATTTCAAAACTGTAATCTGTTATCAAAAGAAGGGAAATACTTAAAATCGAAATAGTAATTATATTATTATCAGTGGACTAATACTATTAATGAATGACATTAGCAAGATTGTATACCATAAAAAGAAATAAAGGTTGTCAGAATGTTTTTAATAATTATTTTTATTATCATTATCAGTCCCCTGTTTGATGAAAGTCTTAATTTTAATCTAATTTTTTATATTTGTAATTTCTCTTTTCCACATCACTCCAGCAAATTTCTGATCAATCAAGATCCTGTAGTAAATAATAGTTAAATATAATATATCTTCATTAACCAATATTGGGTGACTAGTTAAGTTGCCTATAGGCTAATTTATTTTTTATAGTAATGGGAAATAAATAAGGACAATATAGTAATTAGTCTGTTAAAATTATATTTGTTTCTGATTACTACCGGTAATTCTTCATTGTTAGTTTTTTTTTTATATATCAATAGTTTTCAACATTTATTTATATATCAATTATTTTTCTTTTTAGTATCATCAGGCTCTCGAATATCCTTTCCTCAAAAATTTATTTTACTAAAAAATTAGACACCCATAAAGCCATTAAAATTGAAACACACTTTCCCTTCTACATACGACAGACAGACCTTTATATGAGGGTTTGCCATAACAATCACTATCATTTTGTACTTTTGATTTACAATTACTTATTCAATACTACAATCTTAAAAAAATCTCAGAACTCTTTTATTAATCGTTTTTCAAAAGTGTGACCATTTTATCAGATTGATGACAGCATAGGATAGTGATTTCACAAAAGTTACGATCTGAGGATAAAATAATGACATTTATGCTAAAAAATTACAGTAACAATACAGAGTTTATTCATTATGCAGTATACAATAATTGTGTTTGACTACTGTATTTATCTAATTTTTATCCAATATGCTTGAAATGATATATCCAAAGTCAAGATTTGCATTGTTAATAGCTACAAAAGTAAAAAAAAAAATATATGCTTCATTCGGTACAATACATTGTCAAAACATGTTTTAATCACAGTGTAATAAAGTGCTTTAATAATAAATTTTAAAATGTGTACATTAGCTATAATATGTTCACTTAAAGTTTTTATAAATGCTAATTTTGCATAAAATAAAAATACTCTCATTGTAAATCTAAATTATTTTTGATAAAACCAAAGAGGGGAAAAGGATTTCATGCATTATGCAATTGATATTCAATTATATATTGTTGGAGGCTACTTACTAAACGAGTTGAAAATATTTATTTGTCTAATTTTAAATCTGTAATCTTATAATTTGTTTCTGACATATTGAAGATAATGACAGCTTATGTTACAAAGGAAAAAATTACAATATCAACAAAAAAAAAAAATGCAAATTTCATTTAAATGTATGAGTGCTTCTAATTTTTCCATTTTTTTCTTAAGTGCAAGATTAATGAATGGTTTCCAAACATTATGGATTATCACATTATATTGACTTTGTGTGATTTTTTGTTATTGTTATAAGAGCAGCTTCAAATTTTATTTTATTTTTTCACTCTGCCCAATGTTCTTGTCTTATTTCCAATCAAATATATATGTTCATTGAAACATGCATTGTTTGCTACTTTAGACATAGCTGGGGGGGGGGGGGGTTCTCATATCTTTACTTTGAGTTCTTTTAATAAATATTTCTATGAAGGAACTGGTTTTATTGATAATATGACTTCTACATTTACATGGTATTTCATAGAAGCAATTCTTTATTTTAGTATTTCAAATTTGTTTGTTGTTGTTGTTATTGTTATTGTGTTGGTTTTGTCTATCAAAGGGTTTTTTTTTTAGTGATAACTAATTGATAACCAATCTTTATGAGTGTTTGTTCTATATTGAACTTATCGTTTTCCAAGGCATTGGCGTTTGAGCAAATTTTTTTGGCTCTGTTCTATTGTGTTAGTTTAAGTAACATATATGGTAAGTCCTTGTGTTTATGGGTTTTTTGTAAATATAGTTTTGATTTTATTCTGAGGAAGTCTTTTCACAAGAATATCTAAGAATGCCAGTTTTTATTTTTGTTCTAATTTTGTTATGAATTTAATTGAAAGAAATATATTGATAATATGGATTCAGAATATTTGTAATAGTGCTTTATCATGTAGTCATATAACAGATGTATCATTGACACAACAGTCACACTTTTAATAGAGATGGACTAGTATTTATGACTGGTTTTAAGTTTTTTCATGTAAATGTTGTTGATAAGTGATGTCATTGGTGAACTTATAGCCAATCTCTTGATTTTGTTTGAAAAATTTTGTGTTGTATTGAAAGTATGTTGTTGTCAAGGAATATATTAAGGGTTTCATTATATTGTCAATAGGAAAAGTTATTCTGATTTGTAAGCTATTTTTTTTCATATACTTGACACATTTGCCAATAAACTTTCCATATCAGAGCTGCATACTAATATACTACTTTAATCTACTTTTGTGGTCTTGATTAATTGCACAAATTACTTTGAATCCCTCAAAATAGACTGTGGTATGCATGTCAAAAGATTAAAAGTCCTAAAAATAATATTGATAAATTTTGACTTGATAAATATCTAGAACTAAAATGGGTTTTAATGGAACATGCATTTTAGGTAGACCATATAGAAGTGAAATTTTGCTGAAATATGATAATTTACCTTTTTTAAGCAAGTGAAATACCTGTGATGCTTATATCTTTGTTTTTGTGTGGATTATTGTCATGTTTTGTATTGGCCTTGAGTAAGGACTTCTTTAATTTTACTAATTTGTAATACATTGTTTTAAAAGTAGAGAGAATGATTATAGATTTATCTAGTTTGAGACATTTAATAGTTTCCTTTCAACATAAATAATGTTTGATTAATTTGCTGGTGTTTCTCAAGTGTTTATTTTATCCTCCATTGTAATTCTGTTGCTTCTTCTAGAGACAATTTTTATGTGACTTTCTGAGTTGCTGCCAGGGTATTTAATAAGGAGATATAAGATGATGTGATGGCAAAAACGTTTAAGCATTTTTCCACAACAAAAGATTCAGCACTTGTTAGGTATTTAAAACTATTTTAATTGCTGAAACTGTTAAATTGTGGTGCATTTGAGATTTGATATAACCATGTAGAAGGTTTATATATTTTTCTTTTGACATTTTTTTATTTTTATACATAATTTAGAATATGATTTTCTTACTGATTGAAAAAATCTCTCTTAAAAACATTAGTAGCTTTATTTTTTGGCAGACATTCTACATTAATACTAATGGAATGCAGACTGACTCATGGAAAACTTTTGAGTCTTTATTCTTTCTCCTAACAGAATCTCACTTGCTCTCTGAATAACTTCCTCAATTGTTTGGCAGTGAATTGGAGATTTCACTTGTAAACCTTTAGAGACAATATAAATAATTTGTATATTGTCTAATGCATTAAGCATCACATGATCACATTTCCTATACTAGCACATTAATTGTTGATAAACAGAGCAAAACTCTCCATACATGATGAGTAGGCATTAGATAGGGATTTTATGCACAAGCCTTCTGGCATCCGTTGATTACTCTGGTTAGCACAGGTGGCAATTCTGTATGGAGAGTTTTGCTCTGTTTATATTGTCTAATGTTTGGCTATTATTAATATTTATCTAAAAGTATGTGATAATGTCATATTGCTTGTGATTATATGTTATAATTGTATGGGTTTACCACTGTCAAATCTGATCAGCAATATTTACATGGAAGATCTTGAAAACACAGTCATTAATATTACTTCATTTTGACAAAAAGTTTGGTTTCATTGTCAGTCATACATTTGTTGTACACCATGTGGTGAAGACTATTACAGAATATTCTGGACTCATATATAAACATTCCTTTCGTCAAATTCACAATAGATTTAGAACAAGAACAACAAAAATTGACATTCTTAGACATTTGTGTAATAAGATTTTGACAGAAAAATTCAAAACTATGGATAGCAGACAATCTCATACATAGGAAAAATACTTAATATATGTGTCTCAAAATACAAAATGTGAAGTTATATTATTATAATAGAACAATTTTCCACAGTATATTATAGTTTTAACATCTATTAAACCTAAACTTGAAATAATGAAAAATATATCTATGAAGTATAAGAAGATATTTCAGTGAAACCAATCATCTCATTGAAAAATGAAGGAACACAAAATTGCAGACTATACACATATTAATAATTATGTATTTAATTGTGAAAAGACAATTTTGGACAAAGGAAAAAATTAAAAGTAGAAAATTTACTTATGTGGTAATAGCAATCAATCTAATGTGATAATCCATATTGTTTGTAAACTACTTATTAACCTGGCTTTCAAGAAAAAAATGAAGAAATCCAGAGGATCTCCCTAGATAAATACATAAATTTTCTACCAATTATTATCTTTTTGCCTAATTAGATAATTTAAATTCAATATTCACAAATTTGAAGGTCTCAAGTTTGATTCCCATGCTTAATGCCATGCCAGTAACAACCAAATAAGGGAGGAAAATGACGCCCCTCAAAACATAAAAACTGTGCGTTATTACTAATAGTTAAATATTTGAAAACCAGGCACTCTTCACTAACCTGGAGTTTAATTGTAAATATAGGGGATTTGAACTCAGATTTTCCTTTATAGGAAATAATCCAATATATAATTACAATTAAAAATGCCATCATCGTAGACTTTCAGACAAATAATTAAAGTTTAGTTTAGTTTATAAAAGCAATAACTAAGCAATAAAATATTAAAGTAGTCAAGATTAGAACAACTTCTTTATGAAGATTGTTCTAATTTTAATATTTAAAATTGGAATATATTTTTTTTATTTTTCTAATTAATTTAATGCATTTGATAATTGTACACAAACATTTGAACGCAAATAATATTGTATAAAATATTTCCATTAATTTTTTTAAAATGAAGTTCTAATTTAGAGTAATTAGTTCTTAAGTCAAATAATTTGTTAAATTTTAAAAATGTTGGCTGTGATCCATTAAAAGTAACAGGTAAAAAAAAAAAAAAAAAATCATAATTGCTACGTAAAAACTGCATTAAATGCTTTTAATAATTAAATTTTGTTTCGGGTCGCCAGTATTTTTTTTTATGAGTCTGAGAAATGAAAAAAAATATTATACGTTAATATTGTGTTTATTAACATCACAAAAATATAAATAAATATTGCATTTTTCTAATTATTGAAAATAATTCATATCAATCATTAACACTTATGGGTTTGTTTTTATACCGATATTTAAAATGACAGTTTCCAAAGTAATATATCTTGTTAGTTAAAATTTATTGCATAAAAAAATTTCCAATATGTTTTTTTTTAAAAAAAATTAATTAGTTTAATATTTTATCAAAAATTATATATATTCCAAATAATTCACCGAACAATTAGAAACAAATGTAAAATACTGTATTGCATTTTTTAAAATAAAAAAATATTGTCTTTCAAACGAATACTTTAAAAGCAAAATTTTCCGCCATCTTTTTAGTGAAAATAAAACTTTCCCAGATCTATAAATATTACACAAACAAATCAAATGGTAAATTTAAATAGATAATATTTGGAAAGTGTATTTTTTTGACATTTTTTATAGTTTTTGTTTAAATATTTTCATAACTTAAAATTTCCTCTGCATTTTTACAATTTCTGTGAAGTTATTCATAATACATACATAGTTTTAAAAGAAAACTATGTAAAGCAAGCTATATAGAAATATAAAATGTCAGTTTTTTTATATGAGATATCAGTTTTTAAAATAATAATAACAATTACATATTATGAAGCATTTATTTACTAATGTTGCTATAATTATAAGACAATGCTGCCAGTAGTCGATATATGTGAAAGTTATTCTAAGGTAGACATCTGAGCTGTAAACCATTCAAAGGAAATTAATGGTAGCAATGCTATTACTAAACTGAGATTATCATTAAATGGTATTGGGTAGGCTCAGATTATAAACTGAATATTTTTATAATGGTCATTATGCTGTAATTTGTGTATGACCTTGCCATATTATTTTTTAATAGTTAACTATGATTTTTGTTCTCTGGGTCATGCGATATTTCAACACTAAGTAGCTGTTTGAGAAGGGCAACACTTTTGAATTTACAAAAGTGAGATTTTTTTTATTACTTTAATTAATTAACCCAGGTACTTATAGTTTTTGAATCCACTGCTTGATGCTGCGCTAAACCACACTCAACCAATAATTAATTTTGTAATAATTTTGAAATTTGTAATTTATTTTTGTGTATTTAGTATGTATCTGTTTACAAACCATAATACCTTAAATGCTACTGTGTTGTTTTGTTTCTCCTTAAGTGTAAAATGCAAGCCATGGTTTACTTTCATATAATTTAAGAATTTTTTTCTTGACTTAGTCTTCCCACTAGTTTGCCCTTTAAAGCATTCTATATCATTCTGAATGGCTAATGATGTGACTAATTCAGATTTTTTTACTTCTATTTGAAATGAATAGTTGTTTTTTTTTAACATTTTCAACTCTTTTTATGATTCATATTTTAGATGCATGGCCTTGACTTCATAAAAACTTTTGAGATTTTTTTTGTTTATTTATGTTAAAATTTAATGTAGACATTATTTTTTAGCAAATGAGTTGTTTTTTTTTTGGGGGGGGGGGGTGATTTTTCATAAAGTTATATCTTTATCACATTCTCTATCTGATATAATTATGCTTCCTAACTAACAGAAATACTTCCAGTTTTTCATTTTCAAACATACATCAATTTTATTTTCTCCATTTTATAACCATTTTTTTTAAAAATCAATCTTCATGACACATTTTCTTCTTGTAAGCTTTATTAATTTGTTATTTTTTTAATTTTCTTTTTATTGTATTCTCAGTAAAAATTTTGAAAAGATGCAGTGAGAGTTTTCTTCTTTGTCTCACTCTTTTTTAATTTTCACTTACACAGTGGGATCATATTTTTGATTTAGCTAGTCATGATCTAAAGAAAATAGTAATAAAAAAAATATTGCAAATTTGCAAAATAAATAAATGAAACTTTTTGTTTTTAATTTATATTGCATTCACTTGGCATGATGTGATTGAAATAAAAGAAATAAGTCAGGATTTAAAAAATATTGAATATTAAAGAGTAAAAAGTAGATGAGTTTATTGAGGTATATAAAAGGTTTGTCATGAATGAATGTTTAACTTGACTAGCAGAGATTCTGGACATGTAGCCCATGTTCAAAAACTTCTGATTTCATTTAAGAAGCCATTTTCCATCTATCACTGGTAATCAACTTAATATCATTTAGATATTTTATCTTTTCTATTTTATTATTACTTTTCATATCCTATTATTTTCAAAAAGTTTATGTTTACACACATATGTATATAATTTTAATATCGCAATAAGTACAGGATTTTTTCCCAAATTATTATGAGTTTGTTTTGTTTAATCAGACTCTGATACTTTTTGTTTCAACTATCTTTGCTTGACCATTGGTTCTTCTTGGAAGATTGATGACACTACCATTGCTTTTGACTTTCCCTCACTCTTTTCCTTTTATCTGTACTATTAATTTGGCAGTTTTGCATTCATTTGATAGAAGAAACCGAAAGCAAAATAAATATTGATTTATTAGTTTTAAAAAAATCTAAAGACGTTAATATTATTCAGAGAATCTACTACAAATGAGATACTAATGCTGCTGATTGGTAAATTCTTTGTTCTCAGGTTTAGATAATTTTTGTGAGAACAAACATTTTTTGTTTTACTTTGGAGAGAAAAATTATATATATATTTTAAATATATGTAATTATTTTTGCAAAATATTTATTTGGTATTTTTTAAAGAATAAAAATATTTATGATTATACTTAGATTTTATTTGAAAATGATTTTAAGAAAGCAAATCAAAAAAAAAAAAAAATAGTAATAGTACAAAAAAAAATATTATTCGTCTCACTTTCTTAAACATCATATTTAAAAGCTATGTTAGTAGCTAAAAATAAGTCATACATCATGTGATTTAATAAGCTTGTAATTATAAAAACTAAAGAGCATGCAATAGCTCTAACAAGCTTTATTGATAAATGTCAGCAAGAGATTTAAAAAACCTCTATCTAGAAATTATCCTTATTTTCAGACCAGTTTCATGCTTTTGACATTCTCCTGTGAGGCACTAGGATGTCTGAAATGGCCTAGCTCCTCACTGAGGAATGCCATAAGCATGAAACCGGTCTGAGAATAGGGATATTTTTTAGATAGAGGTTTTTTAAAAATGCTTTCTCTTGTTGGAATTTATCAATAAAGCTTGTTAGAGCTATAGCATGCTCTTTAGTTTTGCCATATTTAAAAAGTTTACCACATGATTACCATTTCTTTTGCTTGCTCATAATTATTATTAAAACAGACAAAAACTCTATACATATTGCCTCCCACTCAGTGCAAAGATCTAGGTGCGGTGCTCTCAGATCCAAGATTTCTCACTGATGAAGGCCACAAGCCAGAAACTAGTCTGGGGATATTGGATGAGTAAGCACTAGATAGGGATTTTATGCACAAGCCTCCTGGCATCCATTGATTACTCTGGCTTGCACTGAGTGGAAATACATATAGAGTTTTTGCCTGTTTTAATAAAAGTTTTGTCATTTTATTAATAATTATAAGAGCAATTTTAAATTTTAACACTGAATTTTATTGTTTTTTGATGACAATAATTTGTTCAGATTTTAGAAGTATTTTATTCAGGCCTTTTTTTTTTTAAAATAATGACAATGTAGCAACTATCCAGTAAGAAAAAAAAAACTATTGCTTTGATTATGTTTCGGTTTATTACTTTTTTTCTATATTTGCAAAGTGGAAATACTTTAAAAAAAATTTTTTTTGTTAGTAAATTCATATTTCTAATAAATAGTCAAATTATTGAAAAATAATATAGAATAATGGATTGGTTGTAAAATAAAATGATTAAAATATAACTTAAACAGGCATTAATAGTTGTCAAAAAAACTGCAATGCAAAAGTTAATTCTTACATTCTTATTGCTATTGCTTTTACAATTGTTTTTACCTTACTAGTTTATTCAGTGGTAGGAGGATATGCTTTCTAATTTAAAACTATTAAGTCATTCACACTTACACACACAAAAAGGTTATTTCCAGCATTTTTTTTTTGTTTTTTTTTTAATTTTGAAAGCTTATTGTATACATTATTACTTTTTTAAAAAAAAAAAAAAAAATCTGTTAGTTCCTTTATTGGATGCTTGTTAATTTAAGATAGTTAAATTATTCATACACACTAAATGAAGAGTGTTTCTGGTGAATTTTGTTTGATTCTATGATATTGGAAGAAATTAAAATTTAAGATATATATATAAGCTATATATTTATTAATTGCAAGATAATTTATATTTTTATTTATTATTAAGAATGTATATATTTTACTAGTTTTTTAAATGGAAAAAAATGTAGATGTTTATGTATGTGTGTCTTAAATGTTTAATATTATAACGGACGGAATGACAACCAATAGCCTAAAAGTTGATGACGCCAGATATAACAGGCGGAAACGATTACAACTAATCCCAAACATTGCTAACACCAGTACAATGGGCAGAACTCTTCATCAACAGTCATAAACTAACAAAACCCAATGATGGTGCACCAGATGTAATGGATGGTCAACTAACTTGCAGACTGTACTACTATGCAGATGTAGCAATATGGTGTGGGGATAAGTTAATATGCTCTAATTTATTACCCCTAATGAAACAATCTGCAGAGACCTACCAGGCTTAGAAGGGAAAAAAGTTGCATCAAACTATGTTCAGACTGTGGGTCATCTGATAGAATGCTAATGAGAACCTGATGAAATGCTTAACCAATGATTGCATACATTTTAATTGACTAACTCTATCCCTATTTAATAATAAATGCAATTTAGATTAATTCATCCACTTTTCCCCTTTTAAATTCCATTATGCCCAAATATTCAAACCCAGAGAGAATATTGCTTTTGATTCCTTTAGCAGGTATGAAAAGATACACACAGCAACACATGCACCTATATATAGGTTACAACTAGCATTTATTATATTTGTTTTATTTTCAAGCTTTTATATGGTAAGAAAAATATATGTGTATGCATGCCTAATTGTTTATAGACTGCGGAATGTCAGGACAACTCAATAAACCAGAGACCGGAATAAAACAAACTCTTAAACATTTATCAACAATAATAAATATCAAGTATAACAACAATAGTAATGATAAAAAAAATAATAATCATCATATGTACATGTGTCACAAGTGAACCTCTACCATCTTACTAATTAATTATCCTCTAGATCCAACCCTTATATCCCATGGTAGAAATCCACCTATGTCACTCAAATCATAATTATATAGAAAAATCAACTTTAGTTATTTAATGTAATTGAGATGCTGGCTAGCTAAATTATATATTTACAAATGTTAATCTATTTAACCAGTTTCCCCAATTTATATATATGATAGAGACAGATACCAGTTGATTAGTCAAACATACTGGAAAATATACGTACACAGTTAATCACAAAATAAAACATATAATATGTATTCTGTATAAGTGTTGTAATTTAACCTATGAAAATAAATTTAGATAATCTTACCTCAATATTTATGTGGATAACCTGATGTGAAGCAGTAGCTTTACCTAAATTTTATTTATAATGAAAATATAAAAAATATCAAAATGAATAATCCCCCCTTTTCTTCTTTGCTAATTCTGAAAAATGAGGCTTCAGCATCAGAGTGTGAAAATACAACAGATAGATAACAAGATTTAAAAAAATAAATAAAGAAAAATTTACAATATTAATTCTTTGATTTAAAAAAAAATTGTAATTGGAACAAAGTTCATAAAAATCATCATAATAGAAGCAATAGTAGTTGATATTTAGGCAAGTTGTTCTTCAAACAGTTTCACTTAGTAAATCATTTTCCTTAGCAAGGATAGATAGGTACAATGGTGTCTCCTATAGTTGTGTTTAATGGCAAACACCTTGATCCTCATTTGATTCACCATAAAGTATTCCAATCCTTGTTTACTTTGGACTGCAGGCATCTTCTTGTGTGTTTACAATAAAGTAGAAAAATATATATAGAGAGAGGTTTAATGCAGCTGGTAGGAAATACCATGACACACAATAGCATGTTTTGCTCTAGCCCATTTTCATATTAAAGTGCAATTTAATAATTATTTATAATCATATATTTGTATTGAAGCGCTTTAAATATATATTAAGAAAAATCTTTCATTATTTTTTTCTTTTTCAATTTTCAACAGACTTAATTCTCATTATTCTTTTTGAAAAAAATTTAAAATATTGAAATTTACTCCAATAACTTTTAAAACATGATTTAATTATTTAAGAATTTATCACTTATTCTTACTTTTTATTTTACTTCCTTTCCTCTGAAGTTGGTAAACTTTTAATTACAGCATTTGACTTTTAAAAATCTTTATAATTTAAATAAAAGAAAAAGTAAAACCCCATTTTAGCGTTCTAAATTTTACTTTAAACGACTGTCTATTGTTGTAGCAGCTATCTCTTTTGATAAGAACGATTTGTAAAAAGTTTCTATTTTTATATAAAACGCTGAGAATGCTGATATTTTAAGCTGCCTATTGTTTAAATTCATTTAGATTTTTATATGTATTGTTTAAATACATTTCATTTATTACAAATAAAAAATAATAATAAAATCTGTTTTATTTTCACACACATGTGTGCCCACTGCAACTTAACTTCAGGCCATCCCAAATTCATTTAACTATAAATTAATATTCAATTTTAAATTTAAAAAAATGGTAATACAGCATCGATTGATCCATGCCATATATTATTATTTTGTAATGTTATCGTGTTTTTTTTTTTTTTGGTTTGGATTTTTTTTTTTGGACCGTATTTTCTTTTTTTTTAAATAAATAAATTGATTTTTAAATATTTTTTTTAATATGTTTTGTAAAACCTTTTTTTTTCTTTATTTTTTTTTGTAAAACTTGTTTAACAAAATTGGATTACGGTCTATTTTTTTTTTTAAGTAACTTTTTTTTTTTTTCGCTTTTGATTACGGTCTTTTTTTTAAAGTAACTTTTTTTATATTTTTTTTGGCTTTTTACTTTCATTAAACTACCACAAAGGCAGTTCTTCTGGGTGAGGAGAATATTTCTCTGTTGAAGAAAGGCCACCACATCTGCTTCTGTAGTCTGCCATTGAAATGTTTTGATCTCGAAAAAGTGTCGGAAAGTGCGTGACTTGATCGTGAACTTTGCCGAATTGTGACTAACATTCCTCATTAACTGAATTCTGTCCCCTGACAACGAAACCAGGGGCGTTTGGAAAATCGTTACAATTTTTACTAACGAAAATAAAAAAAAATACATCGAAGCCAAAAAAAAGTTATAATATAGTTTTCGACATTCAAAATACAGAAACCTTCACATCACATTCTGTACAATAGTTAAGAGTAATGTCTATAGAGCGTCTTGCATACTCGTCGCTAATAATGTTCAACATACTGGGTGCACTTCAACATCTTAGCGGTTGAACAGTTTACTAGGCCATAAGATCTATGAATGGCCTTGTAAACAGCATATTTATGTGCTTTAGCGTAGCAACAGCGCCATTTTATGATGTGGATCAATCGATGCTGCATTACCAAAAATATATATATACATTACAGTTTATTTAATCAAATAGTTTTATATATATATACAATATTACTTTGTAAAATACTGATCGTATTTTATTTTATAATAAAATAATCTATTGTGCATTACATGTATATGTGTAATAAATAATAAACAAATAATCTTCCCATTATTAATATAAATTCCAAATGGATTGGGTTCAATAACTAGGCTTGATCTTTTTAGGAATGTGTGCATTGTAAGCTACCCTTTACAATATATAGTGTTTTTTTTACCATCTGAGAATTCACATTGTCTACTAGGGTTTAGAATTAATTATAGGGGATACACTAGTCCTGTTGTACTTTTTTATTATCCATAATTGCTATTTGAATCTTGTATAAATAGTAAATAATTCTCTTGTTTTTGTAATTAAATATAGAAGTGTTGTCAACTTTTTCAGGAAAATAATAATTACAGTCAGCTACATTCATTTATCTTAGTAATACTATGATGACAATTTATAAATTTGATGGTATTTTTTATTTGACAGGTCTTTTTTTAGTATTATTTGTCTTTTTAATTTCTTATTTGAATTTGAGAAAAGAAGAGAGGGGGATACAGTCTATTATTAGTTGTTCAAGGTTAATTTTGATTTCTTACAATACTACCTATCTAATATTGACTTAAAAAATTAATTGATGTAGATAATTTCATTCATCTTATTTGTAATTGACAAATTGATTTGAAATTTTGTCTTTAAAGATTTTTAATTTCTTCCCTATTTGCTTTTTAAAAAGTGAAGGAGGGGGATAGAGAAATATGGCAATTGTAGAAGGATTGCCCACTTTTCTAAGTAAACAATAATTACTTGTCAGCTACATCCAATAAAACAAACAATCCAAATAAAAATAAACTGGCTGGTCTTGAAACAACAACAACCACAACAAATTAATACAAAAAAGATTAAAATGCAACTTTTCTTTGGATTCCCATCACCACCAGATAGATAGTTGTGGTTTTTTTTTTCACTTCACACATAAAAAAGAGGGATTATTGCTTCATACAGTCTGAATAATTTGACAGGGTGAATGAGCAATGCAAAGTCACTTTAAATTCCCCCCACTTAACTTTCTTTTCTCAAATTGTTAGAGGATCCGAGATCTAAATGAAGAATGTAAGGAGATTTATTTGGACTTATTTTTTAATTAAAAAAAAAGTAAAAAGATAATTTAAATGAACTACTCCAAGGGTAAGATTTCCATTTCTTTTTCAGATCAAAATATTTTTAACAATATCAATGAAGAACAGGAAGTTTATTTGTTTAATTAATTTCTAAGGGGGAAAAAAGGATTTCTTGTAACACGCAACGATGGGAACATGCTTTCGTTTTATCGTTCAGATTTGTTATATTTTTTAACTATTTATGAATGTAGAATTTTAAACATGTAAAGAATGTTAATTTATTGTTGAGTTATCCCAGAATCACTTTGTGACCAAATGCAGTATCTTAAAGGAGTAAAGAGGAAATTGATTGTAAATAGCCGAATACATCGGTACTGTTTAATTTTTTTTATATCTTTATAAGCAATAAAATAATTATTTATTCAAAGTGGCATTTTTTTTAAAACTATAGTCTTTTTTAAAAATCAAATTGATCTTTCAATAAGTTCTAACAATAAATAATTCTGGTAGAATTTTTGGTGGTTGAGAAGAAGACCTAATGTTGCCATTATATATGGCAATACTATCAAAATAATAACAAATTTCTCAGTAACTAAATGTTGAAATATTTATTATAGATATTTACAATAACAAGATATATACAATAATTTAAATACCAAAGTTTGCCTCCATTGTGATTCGTGAATCTTTAGATGTTTATGGAATAACTAGTGTTTGGGAAGGAATGCTGAGATTTCCCTTTTGTGGTATCTGACATTTGATCTAATAATGCCTGTTTCTCTCAAGTGGATTTATAACCAGATCCTTTTCCTTATTGGAAAGAAGTAGATTCATTGATATAGCTTCCCAATTGGCCTGTTCATGTCATTGGCTATTTATTTACTTTTATTGTCATTTCATTGGTCGTCTGTATTGTACATTCAATGTGATCTTGATAACATTGTAATTTGGATAAGTCTGGTATTTACGGACACATTTAAGATAAGTTAAAATGAACCGACCTCAGGTAGTTCTTGGAACCATTTGTATTATGTCAATTTAGTTAATTATTTTGGTAATACATTTTCTGAACATCCACACCGCTCGATGGCACTGTTGCTATTGAAAAACAAATAAATATAAGGTTACCGGGCTTTTTAAAAATATATTTCTTTAAGGTTTTTTTATTTTATTTTATTTATTTTTTTAATTGTGTTTTTTATATATTTTTTTTTATGGATTTTTTTTTTTTGATAATGGGTTTATTAAAATTTTTTAAAAACAAATGTAACTTTTGGTTTTAAAACCTTTGGTGTTTTTTTTTTTTACATACCGTCTTTTTTTTTTAAAAAAAAAAACCTGCCTTTTGTTCTTTTTAAAACATTCAACATTTTTTTAATATTTTTTTAAAAACATTTTTTTATTTTTTATTTTCCGGGGTTCAAAAATATTAACTTTTATTCATAAACAAATATATAGAATATTTGGTACTTTTTTTTGGATTTACACGTTTCGATGGCATTGACGTGATTCGCATTCCATTTCTGAAATTTTACATTGTCATAATTTCATAACACCACCACAAACACAGTTCTTTTCTATGGGGAAAATATTATTTTTCGGAAGAAAAGCCACCATATCTGCTTTTGTAGCAAGTAAATCAAAGAACTTGAATCCCGCCGAATTGCTACTTACACTCCTCATTTATTAAATTGTGCCACCTAACAAGGAAATTAGGGACGCTTTTGAAAAAATTATAATTTGTAGTTACTCATTAAAGTTACACTCCATTTAAAAAGAAAAAATGTTAACCGCGTACTGATACACTTTTTCTGATTACAAATACACACACTTTCATATGATACACTGTTAACTATTCATTACCTGTCTATATAAAATGTGACAACACATCCTTGATAATGTTTCCATACTAGCGATGTTGAGGAATTGTTAACTTCATCAACATCAAATGTTTGAACAGTTTACAGGCCGTAAGATCTATGAACGGCCTTGTAAACAGCATATTTCTGTGCTTTGCATAGAAACAGTGCCATCGAGTGATGTGGATGATCAGACAATGTATTACCATTATTTTAAATAGAATAGTTTTCACTTTTTATCCTTTAATGCTTTTAAAATTTGTTCTGGAGTTAGATAATGATCCTTTCTGTTATTTCAATTGGTTGACTCCTTTTTAAAATTTATTATACATGGAAATAATTATCCCAGTTTTTCCTTAGTCATTTTTTGTTTTGAAAATTAGACATAATATGCAACAAAATTTGAATTAATGATACAAATTATCTTAAAACTTTTTTATTATTCATAATTAAATTGCATGTATAAAAAACTTGTATTAAAAAATATCACAATAATAATATTTTTTTATTTGTCTTTGTTTTTATATTTATGGTGAATATTCTCATTATTTATCTATACTTATATAAAGTATTTATCCAAATAATTTTAATTATTCTTCATTTTCTAATTATTTATGATTTTTATATATACTTTTTTTTTTAATCAAGTGAAAACTTTTTATGATCAATCAATATTTAAAAAATAATTTCTCTTGAACAAAATCTCTCCTATAACAGTTTTTAAAAGAAAAGTTTTGTTGGAAGCACTTTTGTCCTCTTTATAAAATAGCAGTAAATTTCTCTGTAAAAAAAAAAAACCCTAAAGATGCCCATAATTATTTTAGCATATATTGTACTTTAAAAGTCAGGTTTTGTAGAAATGTATTTAACCACTAAATACATTTTTTGTGGAATATTATATTTACATTAGAAATGTCCCCCCTCCTCTTTTATCTTTATGCATTAATACATTAAAGATCAGCCTTTCCAAGCTATTGTGTATGCACTTTTTACGAGTGTTAATAATAAATGAATACTTTCATACCCAACACAAGATATAGTATTTATGAAAGAATAAAATGAATCCACTTATTCTTTCCAACCCAAATGCTTATATATGGGCAGATCTTAAGTACTGGAAATGAAAGCTTGAGGATAGACCACTCACTTTAAATTACTGCTTACGATGTCTGAATGAATGACGTCGACAAAATTATTTAGAATTTACTAAACGTCACTCTCAAATGAAACTTAAACATATGTAAATAAGCATTTATTTTTATAGCGCTATGTCTTATAAATTGTAATACATTAAAGATCAGCCTTTCCAAGCTATTGTGCATGCGCTTTGCTGATCTTTAATGTTTTACAATTTATAAGACATAGCGCTATAAAAATAAATGCTTATTTACATATGTTTAAGTTTCATTTGAGAGTGACGTTTAGTAAATTCTAGATAATTTCGTCAACGTCATTCATTCAGACATCGTAAACAGTAATTTAAAGTGAGTGGTCTATCCTCATGCTTTCATTTCCAGTACTTAAGATTTGCCCATATATAAGCATTTGGGTTGGAAAGAATAAGTGGATTCATTTTATTCTTCCATAAATACTATATCTTGTGTTGGGAATGAAATTATTCATTTATTATTAACACTCATAAAAAGCGCATGCACAATAGCTTGGAAAGGCTGATCTTTTATGCATTAATGAAAATATTTTACATTTAAAGATTTTAAATATCAACTTCTTATGATATTTTTAAATTCTTCAGACTGCAATAAAGATAACAAAATTCAGTTTGCTACGTGGAAGAATCACTAAGATAAAAAGAAAATTTAGTCTGACTAGATTGGTTTGATTAAAGAGTAGAAAAATGTTAATCAGTCCTAACATATCAAAAATATCTGTTTAATTAACAATGTTAAAATTTTTAAATTACATTTATCAAGAGCAATTTAATAAAATAAAATTAATCTTAAGAGAATTCAGAAAACTAGAATTCAAATTTTGTGCATTTTTTCATGTGTCAGTAATAAATTTGAAAAAAAAAAATTACACAATCTTTTGTATATTATTTTTATAAGTGGGTTTTATTTGTGTTAAATTATTAATATTATTTATTTTATTTATTATATATACATTTATAAATAATATTTTTTTTTTTTTTGTTGTTGTTCAAGCATCAAAAGCACCAAATTAAGCTTTAAATTAGACACTGGAAACTAAATCTTTAATCTGGGTTCCATATCACTACAATAAAATGAACAAGACATGTAAATATATTAAAATTGTTTTTATCATTTTAATGTTGAAAAATTTTATAAGGCTCTTTTTATAATAAAAAAAGAAAGATATTTTCCTGGGTTTTTTTCCCCATGTTCATCTGCCATTTGTATTTATTTAAATAATTATTTGTTTTTAAAATATTATGTAATAAAATATTTAATATTATTCTTTTGCAGTAAAATATTTTAATTTAATTGATTATTGTTTTATGATTGTCCTCAATTTGCCAAAAGACAGGACCATATCTTTGATCAGTCTATTACCTACATGAAGATAATCCGGATAGAAATGTGAAACACAACTTTTATAAAGTTTAGGGATTTTATGTTATTTTAAAATGTGCTAAAAAAATCTGTTAATATGAAAGATTGCAGAAGATTGGTTGAAGAAATAGCATGCAATGACATTTTAAATACACCTGGGTCTCGTTTTATGTGGTAGATAGGTATCACAGAAAACCTGCATTAAAAAAAATAGACTTAACTTACCTTGAAAAATGGGGGATAAGGGTCTGTAATTTTCAGAATTCTCATAAAAGCAAAGCAACAAGGAAAAATTACTTTAAAATTCGCATTAAAAAAATAAGGAAATAAAGTATGACTAATAAAAAATATCAAATATTTGAAAAAAATTGGTACAAGACAATTTTTTTTACTTTTTTTTTTATTAACTACAGTATTTAATTTGACATTTTTTCATACGTATTTTTTGACGATGAGCTGTTCGTTTGTAAACTGGTAAGAAATCAGATTCGTCAATGTGATGTGATGTAGCTTCTCCTTGAATGAAGTCAAGAATCTCTCAGCAATTATGCCCAGAGAAACTTGTTAGCCACTTTATTTTTCATTCCCCATTCTAAGTTTTCCCATATTCTGCTCCATCCCATTTACACAACTAGTGCCAATTTCAGTCTGGTGCTGTGTTAATGGTTTTCTGTTGACAACTGATTTTTACTACTGAAATAAATTTTAAATGTTCACATTTTGTTTCTATATTTAAAAAATGAAATCGCAATCAAAACAAAAACATTATACATTATCATTAGAAATATTATTTTCAGTTTATAAAATCAATAAAATCTTCGTTATTTATTTTAAAAATCTACATTATTTATTTCTGTTACACTTAACAAAATACGTTTTAAAAGTTTAAACTTTTTGAATATTTATTGCGATATTTTTATATGTAAGTATAAATCTATTATTATTATTATTTACTCTTTAGTATAAGTAGGTTATTTATTCTAAATACAGCTTCAGGTCATGTTCACATTAGCTGCTAATATAACGTTATATTTTTGAAAAAAAAAAAAGTATTTCAAGTCAAAACAAGTTATCAATAATTTAAATTTCTTGATATCTAATAAATATAGTGAAATATGAAAAATATTAAGAAGAAATATGAATCGCATAACTTCAAAATCGCATTAAAATAATCTGCATAAAACGAGACCCGGGTGTATATCGTTTTATGACAAATCAATTTAATAGAAACATTAAAATATTATCAGTACTGAGTTTTTATTCTAAAATACACCGTGTTTTACATAATAATGCCGTTTACTTGCAACTTAAAATTGTATAGTTTTATCACAATCTAACGTTGTGCTTAACTGTTTATATTTATATGGGTAATTAAATAGTGATGCTTATTTTGCTGGTTATCTGAATAATTTTAGAATTTAGTCACATTTTTTGATGCAGAGTTTCTCTCTACATTTTATGATATGTCTCAAGTATTGAATAATGTGAGTGATATTGTTTTATATTATATAGATATTTAGGACAGTGTGTGTGCGTGTAATTTTATATGTGGACATATATAATTTTCTACTTGTGAAATGTTATTTTTATATTGCAATATTTTTTTATAAGGAAGTTAGTTGCATGGATCCAAAAAATATTTCTAATTTATAATAATAAAAAAATAGTATTTACAAATATTGATAATAATCTGTAGAAATAAAAAAACCTATGTTGTAAATTTTTCAGAAATAGAAGGAATAAATTATAAAAAGGTGTGGCTAGATAATAATAATAAAATGCTTTTATAAAAACAGTAGATCGATTTTTTTTTAAATGTTGAAATGCTAATTTTACACTTTAATTTCTTTATGATATTTGCTAAATTTTTATTTTATTGACAGAAATATTTTTACCTTTATGAAGTATTATAACTTTATCTTTCTTATCGCATTGCCAAATCCATATAATATTAATATCATTTACTTTCTTTATATCTTTTAGAATGCTTCATATGCATCAATTGTGGGTTGTAATTATATGAAGCAATGTAAAAGTAATGAAGTAAATGATATTAATATTTTCACCTATTGTTAAAAATTAGCATTTAAGCAAAAAAAAAAAAAGAAGGGTAAATTAAAAATAGAGAAATCCTAAATCAGAGGTCATAAGCCATATCTCTCTTGCTCATAATAGAACATAGAAAAATTTATTTATCATGGCAAAAAATTAATCATCAAATATTTATTATTCATTGGTATACTTAATACTTGAACCATTTGTTTTAATTATTAAATGAATTCAAGTGATATTGATTTGTACTGTAATCTATTTGACTACATTTGGCATTGTGAATGGGTAGAATACTATGTGTATGTATTTGAAATACCGAAATATCTTTAATCTATCTTATCTGCATTCATAAAATTTTTTATAGGTTAACATTAAACATAGTACTTTAAATAAAAGAGGGATTATAATAAATCACTATATCTTGTCTGGAAAAAATTCTAAAAAAGCAAAAACACATCAAATGCAAATCTTCTAAAATGAAACTGGCCAAAGTCTGTTGATGAAATGTTGCTATTATTGCTTTCAAATTGATGGTCGAGTGGTCAGCATAGCTGCTTGCAAGCAGTTGTCCCAGGTTTGCTGGTTTGCTTCTTGGCCAATGCTTCGACACATGAGAGGAAAAAAAAAAGAGAACATTTCTGTTGTAAAACACACTACCAGTTATTTGATCAGCAGAGACAAAATATATAACAAAGAACATTTGCTTTTAAAGTCTAATAATAATTCAAATACAAACAGAAAGTATATTCAAATTCGATGCACTAAACTTACAATCACTGACAGAAAATAATAATTCAGAAAGAGAAGAAATAATATGAAGGAGAAGAAAGAACAAAAATCGTGCTGTTATATGTTCATAATTTAAAATTATTCATGGCAACATGAGTGATTTATATACATATGAATATATTAATGTTATGGAAAATAATTTAACAAATAAAAGCAAGTAAGTGTTAAATCTTTCTCTAAAATGATCAGGTTTTGAAGAAAAGCATTTTGCACTAGAACAAAATATTCATGATTAGTCAGTTTGAAAGAATATAAAGAAGTTGACAAATTTTATTACTCAAACCAGATCTGTCAAATATCATTAACCTTGGAAAAGTATTTTACTTCATTCAATATGATTATACAACAAGTTTTCTCATTGATATCAAATTTCATACAAAAATTCAACATATACTTGATGTAGGAAAAATAAAGTTTTATTAAATTTTTTAGAAATGAAACTTTTAATATATACAAAGAATCTACCTACTTTGTATATTGACTTTTTTTTCAAAACTGAATTAAACAAGAAACTTTTCCCCTTACTGTGGATAAGTCAATAAAGAATGAAGCAGAATAAATCACAACAGAGTTTGACTCTCATCTAAACATTCCATTCTATCAAAATAGTCAATCATGCACTTACAAGAGAAACATTGATCAAGCAGCTATTTTAAAAATACTAGTTATTTATGTGAATGCCAGTCAAAAGTAATGATGTCATATTATATGAACTAGACAATAAATAATTGGAAACATCTTTTGTGGGCCTAGTCATTGGAAAAATTGATCTTACAGAAAAAACTTTTACCAGCGAAACAAAACAACTTTATTGTCACCTGTGAAAGCATTATCTATCATAGTCAAGGTTTATCTCATAATAGTATTTTTCCAAAGTGATAGTGTTCTAATGCATATAATTCCTGTAGCTAAATATACGGATAAGCCTAGACACCTTTAAAGTTGTGTAGCTTTATTTAAATCTTTTTGATTTTCAACTACCTGATTCAAATGAGTAATTCTGCAGGTCATTTTTGCATGTAAGTATATTTATTTGGTTTCTAACAGTCCTAGTTGAATGGACCTTGAAATTTTTTTCACATTATTAGTAGGCTTAAGAAGATTTTTCTTTTATTTAACAGTTCTATACACAACCCAGCTAGCTATCCAATATTTATGAATAAATGAGTTTTGGATAATAAGTTGGAGGGTAATTTAATCAGGTTGTAATGGTCATATTTGTACACTCATGCAACAGAATCCAGAGTTTTGTCAAATTCCTCAAAGCTGATCTAGATGAGGGGTTGAGACCATGAATCAGATCACACCTCAGCTCCTTCCCCAATGCTCCATGATTTACTACCCTATGAATGACATATATGAGGCTACACTCGGACTTCTTTAATTTACGTGCTGGCAGTAGCAAAGGGTGGAACAAAAGACTCTTGGATGAATTAACTCTTATAGCTATGACTCAACTAAACACACACATCTATGGTTTACAAGATAATTAATATTTGGATAAACCAACTCAGAATGATAATGCATAGTTACATAATTCACTTAAATAAATTAGAATTAATGATTTGAATGGATTGAAACGGACTGTGAAAAAATACATTAAACAATATTTATAATGAGATATTATTTTATATAGTGCTATGTTTTTATGTAATAGTAATATTAGCGATTAGGCCAATGTAATTTAAAGTGATCATGTAACACCTTCACGCTCTTAATTCCACACATTTAAGATTTGCCCATACATAAATGTTTGGGTCAAAAGAATGGGTGGATATATTCCATTTTTTCTAAAATACTATATCTCATGTCTGAAAAATTGAGAGTATTTATTTATAATTTTATCTTTAAAGTGCATGTGCATTAGCTTAATCGCTAATATTACTATTAACAATATTGTTAATTAGAGAAGATATTAATTAGTATTAAAGTTTATCAGCTTAACGTTTTCGAGGATCCATGCCTCATATTCATAGCCTTCATAAAATGTATAATAAAATATGCAAATACAAATCTTCAAATAAGCTAGTATTACGTAGCCCATTTCTTCGAGATCTCGAAGCAAGTATCCTTTCTATTAATGGCATGGATGTTTCCTTTGATGTAAAATGCCTCCTTTATTTTTCTTTTGTGATCATTTGATTCTGAGCACAATATTATGGGATTGGCGGGTGTGAAGTTGTGCCCAGACTGTTTAGCATGCTCCAAGAATACAGAGGACATGTTGCTGTTTTTCTGAGCTCTGTTAAATGTGTAAATATGGAGCATGCTAAACAGTCTGGGCACAACTTCACACCCGCCAATCCCATAATATTGTGCTCAGAATCAAATGATCACAAAAGAAAAATAAAGGAGGCATTTTACATCAATGGAAACATCCATGCCATTAATAGAAAGGATACTTGCTTCGAGATCTCGAAGAAATGGGCTACGTAATACTAGCTTATTTGAAGATTTGTATTTGCATATTTTATTATACATTTTATGAAGGCTATGAATATGAGGCATGGATCCTCGAAAACGTTAAGCCGATAAACTTTAATACTAATTAATATCTTCTCTAATTAACAATTATATATTTTACATATAGTGAGAAGTAAAGCTATATTTATTAACAATATTATATTTTATATCTTTAATAAAATAAATCAATTATTAAGACAGCTATCCCTCTGTGCATTGGAATTCACCACAGGTGTTACAAACTTATTCCTTTAACAACTTTATTCCATTATAATCTACAGTTTTAATTTTGCCTAATTTGTGCTATGAGAAACCTGTAAGGTTTACGAACAAGAGAGACAATTGATAATTATAATTATTCTAGGTACCTTGAAGCTAGCCTAAATTAGCTCTCTATACAGATTATTATTACATAACTAGATCGTGCATTCAAATCAAAATTGAATTTATTAATATTAATGGCGGAATGAACTGATATCTGTTATAGCGAAGTTTCTGATACTATTGCACTATATTAACCAAAATAAAATGACATCTCAAATATGTGTTTGTTCATGGGATCTATCAAATCAGTGATCAGTTCCCATGGACTGTATAACTTGCTATGATAAGAGAACATTTCATACTGGAGGTCTGATTAGTTTGAGACATGAACAATCTGGACCTTAGTGTTCCAATTCTAAGGAAAGCTATCAGAACAAGAATATGGAATGACCTTAAATCAAATTTCATTTAATACAATATATGGTAAATGTGCACATATGTGTGCTTTATAAAGAACACATTTGCCATACTAATGATCATCAATTATTAAATCTAAAATGTGCTAAATCTATAGCCTCTTTCCATTAAACCATTGTGTACCAGTTCATAGTTTAACATACCCAAACATGCTAAAAAGGGGTTAATTAAGTGATCTAGCTTATAATTAATCTTTATAGTTTATACTATAATTCTGGAGAGGAATAAAGCATAATAAGGACTTATTTATTTAACTCAAATATGCTTTAAAATATCTCTCTTCTAGGTATTTTCTTAATAAAGAGCAAACCTAATTAGTCAGCTAATATATAGTAGCTATTTTATTATATATGATAGGTTTTCAGACTGGAGATTGTAAATGTATGCTTGGATGCATATAAGTTATTTATGGAGTGTCTCTTTCACCCCTCTACAGAATCTGATATCAATCTCCACTCTGCATGGGTCATAGCATAAGTTCATAAAAAATAAAAAAAGGCATAACTGCAGATAGAAATATATATAGAGTATAATTTAAATTTAACAAGAGTTACATTGTTATTTTATTTTAAAGAGTTATGCAAATTTTACAAAGTAGTTATTCTTAACATTTCCAAAACGCAGCAAACTTTTCACACATTTCAGCATTTTCTGATGTTTTTTTTTGTCTTACACATCAACGTAAAATATATGATAAAATGATTATTACTTATCAAAAATTAATAAATTTGACTTCATTTGATATTTTTGTTTATTACTGAAATAAATTTTAAATGTTCACATTTTGTTTCTGTAAATATTAAAAAATGAGATCGCAATCAAAACAAAGACTTTACACGTCATCATTTCTAGAAATATTTTAAATTTATAAAATCAACAAAATATTTTTTAATTTTTATTATTTTTAAGCATCCAAACAAATAATTATTTATTTCTCTTATATCTAATGAATTATGCTTTAAAAGATTAAATTTTTTGAATATTTATTGCAAAATTGCAATATTTTCTTCCTCGTAAATATAAAATAGATTGTTTACGAGAAACTAATCTTGTAAATTGCTTCAGGCCATATTTATGCTAATTGCTAATTTAACATTATATTTTTGAAAATAAAGTATTTCAAGTCAAAATAAGTTATTAATAATTTATATTTCTTGATATCTCATAAATATAGTGTAAATTATTTTTAAAAAATATCTAAAACCATAATAAATTCACAAAGAAACATGTTTTTACATCATTGGAAACTACAATGTCGTAAAATACCGACAATGTTTGAACATGTCAGGACGGGGCTTATGTTTATTTTAAGAGCAGGAATTTTGAATTCCTCGCTTTTTATTGCAAAATTTTCAGCAAAAAGTTTATTATAATAAAATATACTGTTTTACATACATTTTAAAGTATAATACTTACAAAAAAATTCACCAGGGGAAAAATTGGTAAAAAATAATGAAATAATTCGCTAGAAAGAGCCAAAAGGTTAAATTATTTTAGGAAATTAGTTACAATTTAGCTTGATTACAGAATTTATTCAATAGAGAAAGTTTAAATGATAAGTTTGCGCACATTTATATACAGCTAGCTTAGAGTTATTTAAGAAATTAATAATGAGTTTATTACAGAGCTCTGCAGATTATTTTACCAATTTTTTCTGCTAAGGCATCTTCTTTCCATGGCATTCGGCATTGCTATTTTATGGGTGATCTGGTTCATCTTTATTTTCTGGGCAGGCTGCTGGTTTGAACTTCTCTCATCACTCCTGACTGTTCTGCAAGCACTGACAACAAAAGTTGGCCTTCCTAGTCTTGGTTCTTCATTGTACTGGCAGACATAGCTCCTGATAGGATTACAAGTTAAAATTATAGAGTGTGACCTCCTTTCTATTAACCCATTCTCCCCCTGCAAATGTCAGGATTTGAATATAAGTTGAAATAAATTTAGTCTTTAATTTACATCTGGGTTACAAGTTTTACAAACAAAACTATTACCTCAGTATGTGAGAAAAATATTGTCAGTTATTTAGCTTTCTCTTTGTTACAAAACTAAATTTAATATCTTTTAAGTTCTCTTGTTTTTACAGATTTTCATTTGGTAAACATTCTAATATATACATGAGTTTGTCATCTTAGAAATTATAACATTTAGGCAAAGAGAGCTAATTACTGTAAGAGATTTATCATCTCTGAAAAATAAATAAAATTTAAAAGACATAACATGGTTTGAAATCTATAACTTTGCAAGCTTCTTTCACATATAATTTTTTTTCTCTCATAGTAATCAGCCGGGAAGTGAACCTGCTAACCTGGGACAACTGCTTGTAAAGCAGCTGTCACTGACCTCTCAACCACCAATGCATGACTCTTTCACTTAGGGGGCTTAAAGTAGGAAAAATATATTACTATGGAACAGTAGGTGAAATGATATGATAGATAAAGAATACCATTTCAAGGTTGACCAGTTAACCATCAGTATATTGAATATAAAAATAAATATATTTGCAGATTCAATACCATGATTCATTATTACTCACTGCCACCCAAATAATTAACTAAAGGTTAATTAACCTGACAAGATCTTTAGGTAATTTAGGATAAATGTAACTAAAATTTATTTCATAAATTAAGGGAAGGAAGTCATTATTTTAGATATAGATTTAGCATGAATAATCTTATCAAGATTTTTATACGATTGATAATTTTAAAAAAAAAATTTTTTTCTTATTAAATTAATTTTCTGAAGTAATTTTTTTTTCATTCAAGAAATTTCTTGTTAAAGTCATATTAAGTATGATTACCTTTGTTAAAAGAAAAAAAAAGATTCCAAAAGCAAATGTATTTTTCTTATCCTTTTATACAGTTTTATAAATAATCATCATCTATGCATGGATAATTATGAATCTGAGGTAATCAGTTTTCTTCTATTAGAAATTGTAATAAAAACATTTGTACATCATTCAATCTCTTCTACTAAAATCTATCAAGTACATTTCTAATAATTAATATTTATATTTAAAACAGCATATGAAAAGTAAAGAAACTTGTTTGATTCTTTGTCATAATTTTGGTTTGTATCCATTTAAATAATAATTATTATTTTGTTAATTGCTTGAAATACCAAATGACATTTAATCATCAAATTGATAGGCTGAGCACAACAACGATTTTTGTTTCACTTTCTTTATCTGGGAATTAACCCAGAAATTTTTAATTGTTTTTCTCATGCTAAACTACTTTATATTTATTTTGATATAACTGAAATTGTATTAAAGATATGACAGAAATTTGAAGAAAATAACAACAACAACAACAAAGACCTTTATTTGATCTTTCTTCATTATTAATATTCAGTTTAATTAAATTTATTATATGAGAAAGAAAGAAATGAAAAAAAAAATAGAATTATATAACTTTGGAGATGTATTTGTAAATATTGAACCATACTAAAATACATATAGTTCATGAATGTTTTTGGTATTTGTACGATTTCAAAAGCTAAAAAAATAATAATTAAAGATCGTTCAAAAGACACAATTTGTTTTTCTTTTCTTTTTTTTTTGGTTAGTATGATTTATTCTTGGAAATGTACAGTGATTGTTTTTTTTTTGTTTGTTTTGTATTTATTAAAATTAGAAAGAATATAAGTGCATACAGAGTGTTTATTTAGATAAATAAAATAAATTATAAATGCAAGAGATTACAATCAGAAAAGATCATTCTAACACTAATTAAAGATGGCAGAAAATTATAAAAAAGTAAACTTTGTACCTCAAAAGTAAGAAAGAATGTATAAGACTATTAACTTGTATTATGATAAAAAAAACATAAAAAGATGTGCAGAAATCTGTGATTTTTTTTTTTTGGCTAGTCCTGGATTATGAAGAATCCAGAACCATTCTATGCTAAACTAATTTGTCATGCAGAGTGGAAATCAGAGCATTTGCGGATACCTTTTATCTAAAGGTCACTTCAAAAAGCTTTTGAGCCCAGCCTTACTATGGATCAAGGACATCAAAATGTCATCAAAGTAAATTCATGGACTCTTTCACCCCAAGAAAACCATGCATGGAATGACCCAAAAACTTACCAGAAGCTACTATTATTCATATCCGATTTGTGACTAAATTAAAAGTTTGCAAACTAAACTTAAACTATGAGCTTATAATACCATCAGTCATTTGTTCTGTTATTATTCAAGGAACTATTTCATTTATGATCTAGAAGAAACTGAAGATATGAACTATGTGAATTAATCATTTGAATTATTTATTAACATTATTATCTGGATGAGTGATTTGTATGTGCTTTCCATATTTATTAACATTATTATCTGGATGAGTGATTTGTATGTGCTTTCCATATTTATTAACATTATTATCTGGATGAGTGATTTGTATATGCTTTCCAATTTATTACTAAGTTACAATTTATCATTTAAATATTTAATTTGAAATAAAATATTTTATCTTTAATAACTTTTCACTGTTTGTTATTAATTTTAGTTATTTAGATTATTAATTTTAGGGAATTGTATAAATTACCTTCTCCAATATATTTGTTAAATAATTAAGCCTGGAGAAAATTAATATAATGTTAATTGACAAGAAACAATCCTGATCTTACTTTTAGTTATTAGTTACAAATTGATGATGTGATGTGATAGATCAGTGAGTTTATGGACTCTGGAACTGTTTTAAATAAATGTAAAACTGATTCTGCCAGCAATGAAAATTGTAATAAATATTAGAGTTAATCAGGGAATATATATGTTTTTGAAATGTCTAAATTCCTACATGTTCAGAAGATTCTTTTTCATAGTTTGATTAACTTGCACTTTCTAGTGTGTAAAATGGAAGGCCTAAATACAACAGTTAACATTACAATGGCACCCAACATGGGGCTCAAAATCCACAGGTGCAGAATAAATGAGAATTTAACATGTGAAAGAAAAAAAATATGGCATGAGATTTACATTTTTTTGCAAAAAAGAAATGAAATAGCACAAGATTTAAATAATAAATTAGATTACAACTTGTAAACTGGATTATTCTATGAAACAAAATAAAATTTATAATATGTATAAAAACATGATTCCGACTGATGTAGGTTTTAATTCAGTGTCAACCAGGTAGATGGAGAGCAAAAATCATAGCCCCAATTTTTCACACAACAGTAAAATAAGACCATCCTTAAATGCCTATCCATCTAAGAGCAGGGTCCCAGGAAAAGGGAGATGGTCTGATTTACCATGAGCCTATAAGTCACAAAAGGATGAGCAATGCTCCAATGTGGCTAGCCTTGGGCTTTTTATCATTAGTCTTATGCATGTGTTGTAGGGATACAGGTAAAAGTGGAAATATTCATCATTCCCACCATGGTAGACCCTAAAATGCCACATACCATTTGTGAATCGTCTACAGAAATATAATAATAATAATAATGATGATGATGATGATGAAGAAGAAGATAAACTTAAAACTTATTAAGAATAAAATAAGTGCAAATCCATATTTTATTCTTGTTTGTTGGGGCTGGTGGTAATGAACCGTATTAAAATATATATTGTTCTTGAGTGTTTTGGCATTTGTAATATTTAAAAAGCTAAAAAAAAACCCTATATAAAGATTATTGAAAAGACACACTTTGGCGTTCCTTTTTTTGGATAGTGTGATTTATTCTTGGAAATATACAATAAAAGTTCTTTTTGTTTTATATTTATCTATTTGATTTAATTAAAGTTAAAATTGGAAAGAATGTAAGTGCATATAGATTGTTTATCCAGATGAATGCAAGAGGTTACAATCAGAGAAGATCCTCCTAACACTAATTACAGATGACAGAAATAAGTTATAAAAAAATAAATTTTTTACCTCAGAAATAAGAATGTAAGATTATTAACTTGTATTCTGATAAAAAAAACATACGATAAAAAGGTGTGCAGAAATCTAAAAACTGGTGATGAGTATAAAAATCAAAAAAAATTTGAGCTCTTAGGTCTTGTCTATTTTTTCTTTTGGCTGATCCTGGATCATGAAGAATCCAAGACCACTATGTTGAACTAATTCATCATGCACAATGGAAATTGGAGCATTTGCAGACACCTTTCCCCTGAAAGGCCACTCCAAAAAGTTTTCAAGCCTAGCTTTACTATAGACCAAGAACATCAAAAGGTCAATGAACTAAATTCACAATGAGTTCTTTCATCCCAAGAAAACCATGCATGGAATGACCTATAATCTGCCTAAACCCAAGAACTTACCAGTAAATTACTATATCCAATTTGTGACTAAATTAAATGTTGTGCAAACTAAACTTTAACTATAAGATTATAATACCAACAGAGATATTTGTTCTGTTATTATTTGAAGACCTGTTCATTTATAGCCTTCTAGAGACTGGTGAAGATATAAACTATGTGAATTAATCATTTGAATTATTTATTAACATTATTATCTGGATGAGTGTTTGTATGTGTTTTCCAATTTATTAGTAATTTGCAATTTATCATTTAAATATTTAATCTGAAATAACATATTTATCTTTAATATCAATTTTTCACTGTGCATTATTAATTTTAGTTATTTAGATTATTAATTTTAGAGAATTGTGTAAATTATATTTGCCAATATACTTGTTAAATAATTAAGCTTGGAGAAAATTAATATAACATTAATTGATAAGAAACAATCGTGATCTTACTTTTAGTTATTAGTTGTGAATTGACGATGCGATGTGACAGATCAGTGATTTTATGGACTCTGGAACCCTTTTAAATAAATGTAAAACTGATTCTGCCGGCAATGAAAATCATAATATTAGGTCGAGATAATCAGGAAATATAACTGTTTTTGAAATGTCCGGATTCATACATGGTCGGAAGATTTTTTTTTTTTCATAGTTTGATTAACTTGCACTTTTTAGTGCATAAAATAGAAGGTCTAAAAACAATAGTAAACATTATAATATATATAACTTTATATATATTAATTGGCAAGGAGTAATGTATTTTAAAAAAATAAGAAGAAAACACTAATTGTAATACATATTATAAGTCTGTTGTTTTCATGCATTCTTACAATGGAATTCTTGCCTAAGTTAAAATAAATGAAAGCTTTTACTGACATCAAAATTTACACTTACATAATATTTTAAAATGTTATTACAAAACAGCACAACAAAGATATGGGCTCTTAATATTTTCTTAAAAAAAGAATCAGAGAGTGTAGAAGTGCAGTAATATGAACTTCTATCTGCCTCCATTTTACTAATTCATTGAAGAATATAAAAAATTGCTCTGTGATTACTGCTTCTGTTATATGTTTTTGTCATTTGCTGAAATATTTCTCTTTCCATTAGTATTCTGCACCACATATTCACATAATCGCATTTTTATAAAATCTTTTGATTTAAAAGAAAAATTTATTAAGTAGGTTTTGTTGTTGATTTTGAGATGTTGTCTAAAAAAACAAAAAAGAAATATGGATTATATTAATCTTAAAAAAATCTGTCAGTAAATTAACTTTGGTTATGCTCTTTAATGGAAGACTTCCAGGTCATTATCATCCACTTTTTGGTATATTAGTACCAAAAGGTCTTGCTAGTTAAATTTGTCGATATATTAAGTCAATGAATGCTTGTTGGATAGGGGAGGCAGACAGAATTTTTTCTAAGAATAGTCTTGAATTTTTAAATTTCATTTTCAAGACTGTATCTGTTTTCATTGCTTGAAATTAATTTTTTTTGCAATGGTGTAATAATCTCACAAATAGAAAAAATTGGAAAGAATTAAGTCATGTAATTTATATGTATGCAAATGTTCAAATATTTATAAATATCTTTTTTGCATTCATTGCAGTTATTTCTAGTAAATAAAATTAAATTTTATAATCAATGGTTAAAGATTATCATGTGGTAAAGTGACAAATTGAGCCCAACAGATCTATTCAGTTAATCAAATCTTAAGGGTACTTTTTCTCATGATATTTTTATTTTTTTAAAAATTTTTAATTTTACTCTTTTTTTTTTTTATAAAAAAAAGAAAACTTTTTAAATTTCTTTTATTGGCATATTTTGATTATTTTTTTCTATATATTTTTTTGGTTTGTAATAATAAGAAACAGATGTAGATTATAATTTTAACTTTTGATTGAATGTTTGTGTATTTTATTTTGATATATATATATATATCAAGATTTGTGATAAATGTTTAGCCAGAGCCAGCACTTAAAATATCTCTATCAGGAAACCCCCCCCCCCAAACCCCTGACCATTGGTTTCGTGCTTTGGCACTCCTCAGAGAGATGCCAGGGTAGGTTCAGACACTAGATCTAAAAATACCAACCCAAAAACAAGCACTCATCTAAAAATTATTTATTGAGTGGAAAATCTGAAATTTTCAGACACCTACATGTCTTCAAACCCAGCTATCCAATTCAAATAGCTATATGGGGCTGATAGATTTTCAACCATACCATATATTAGTAGTCTTAGCAATATAACATCACATAAGACTTAAGGCAGAGACTATAAATAGTCAAAATAAGAGTCATAGATCACAGGTTTCTCGGGGCATAGTTGCTGAGAGATCACAGTGCATCACATCACAAGTTAAGTTAAAGTTTTATATATATTTTAACATCATCTGGAAAATTTTCTGTTGTTAAAGACTATTTGCTTAGTGAGTGGATGAGAAAAGAAAGTTGGAGCACAGAGAGATAGATTTAACTGGATTTGGAAAGATTGAGAAAAATATTGCTAATATTTGGAAAGTGATTCAATATGCCATTTTAAATATAAAAAGAAAAAATATTTATGTGTGTGTGTGTTTATTGCAAGGAGATTTTAAAACTAAATCATATATCACTAAATCATATATAAGATTAGTTGGATTGATGAAGTTTGCTATTAAAATATTTTTCAATTTAAATAACAAAGTGATAATTATTTGAGAAAGAGGATAACATTTGAGATGTAAGATTAGGGGAGCACATATTTATTAATTACCATTAAAAAAGTTTTTTTCCTTTTGTATAAAGAGGTTTGAAAAGTGATAGAAAAATTCATAAATTTAAATATAGAGTAGGGGAACTGAAAAAAATAAGGAAATATGGATTGCATTTGTATCCCACAATGTATGTATGATGATCAGAAGGAAATTAGGCATGCTTTGGTAGAGTGTAACATATGTAATAAGGTTTTTCCATTTCAAATGCTTAAATAAGATGAAGTATATAAAAGATGTATGGTTGTGTAGATCATGTATAAATGTGATAAAAGATGTGAAGAAATGGTTTCTAAGTGTAGGTAGTTTTAAAAAGTCAGGAGAAATAGAAGAAAATGTAAATTTGGAAGATAGAATAGAGTATATATTTAGTGAAGTGAAAAGACATATGGATGACAAAATAAGTAATGTAATGGAGATAGTTAGACAAAGATTAAGTAAGATAGAGGAAGTGGTAAAGGATGTAGAAATAAAATTAAAAGCATTAGACATGAAGTGTGGGCAGATTAAGGAATTAATGAATAGAAACAATAAGGAAGAAGTAAATAAGGAAGTTCAGAAGGTGGAAGATAAATGTTACAGATGAATTAGAGAAAGTAAACTATGAGACAGTCTTGATAAGGGACTTGCTAATTAGAGAACGTGCGATATAATTGCAAGGGAAAATAGGGATAGGCGTGTAAGAGTATGTTTGCCTGGAGTTAGAATTAGGGATGTTACACATAAGGTAAATAAATGAGGGAATAGAGATGTTTGTTATGGTAGGGAAAAATAATTTGTCAAAGCCACTGGACAGAGTAATGGATGAATACTAAAAATTGATTAGTAATTTGAATATGGTTAAAAGAAGATTAGGAGTAGTTGGATTGCTATCAAGATTCGACAGTAGGTATATATTAGATAGGGCATGTTCTACAAATGAGAGACTGAAAAAATTATGCAAGAGGTACAAAATAATGTTATGTTCGTGGATGTGTGGAATTTTTTTATTAATAAGAGGGAGTTACATAATAAAGATGGATTGCTCTTGGGAAAACAAGGAAGTGAAACATTAGGGGGGTTGATTTATGAAAAATATTATAGTTTGGGAAACTTATAGAAGGAGATAGGGTTTTAAATTACAGTATTATCAAAAAAATTAAGAATGGATGGGATGTAAAAAGTAAACAAAGGGTAGCTAATTTACATATAAATATAGATGTGGAGAGGAATGGGTCTGTAAAAGTAATGATAAACAAGCTAATTACAAATGTAATAGAGAAGAAAGAGTCAAAAGAATTTATAAAAGGATAATAAAAAAGAAAGAAATTGTTAAAATTGGATATTTGAATTTGCAAGTTGGTAGGAGACTAGAAAAGTGGCTGGAATTAAACAAAGCAATTAAAAACGAAGAGCTTGAGGTATTAGCAGTAATGGAAACACATCTAAGAAAAGAAGAACTCACATTGGAAGATTTGGTATGGCAGGGTATAAAAAGAAAAGAAAAAAAAAGGGGGGGGGGGTATATGTCAAAAATATTTATATACTGTCAAGTGTCAAGGAAAACAGCAATGGATGGTGGCCACTGGAGATAGTCAAACTATAATGGATTACAACAGTAGCATATATAAATGATATACAAAATTTCAAAAACAAGGGAAGAAAATAATGGTTGTAAGGGATATGAATGGGCATTTTGAAGAAATTGATGGTGTGGATAACAAGAATGGACAGCTTTTGAAATTTTTTTGCCAGAGAATTAGTTTGAGCATTGGAAATTTATCAAATATTCACACATGGTCTAGAAATAATACATTTCACACAATAGATGGTGTATTAGTGAAGAAAGAGGGAATTTTTAAAGTACGGAAAATTAAAGTGTTTAATAATAAAAGAGAATATAATAGTGATCATAATTTCTTTATAATACAAATGGTTAGTAATGTGATGGAAAATTGTAATAAAAGTAGAAATGATAGTGAAAGATGTGGATGGAGAATTAATGATAAGCATAAGTTAGAAAAATATAAAATAAAAGTAGAAGAAATCATGGAAGAGTTTGTTGGGGGTGAATATAAGGACTGGTGTGATAAAGTAGAAAAAGTGGCAAATAGGCTTTTAGGTGAAAATATTCAGAAGAATAAAAGTAATAAAAAAGTGAGAATTTTACAAAAGTGTAAAAGAGAAGAATAGGCTTTTAGGTGAAAATATTCAGAAGAATAAAAGTAATAAAAAAGTGAGAATTTTACAAAAGTGTAAAAGAGAAGAAAAAGCATGCAGAGAATATAAATGTGTTATTAAAAACAAAAAAAAATGAACAAGATATTAATATTAAATGGGAAAACTATTTAAAAAAGAGAAGAGAATGAAATTAAATAGTAAATTATTGTCAAGATATTAATAAAAGTGGATGAGATGGGAGTAAAAAATTTTGGAAATATATTAAAAGAAGGAATGTAAGGCAGAAATAGTATTATTAAATGATGAGGAAAAAGTGCGCAGCTCTAGAGAATTAGAGACAATCAAATAAGTATATAATGGATCTAGAAAAGATGTTAGATGTGAAGGATAGAGTGATAAAAATAAAAAGCACATTGTAATGGAAATATTAGTTTTACAGAAAATGAATTGAATGAGGCAGGGAAGAAGAGGGGAAAGACCAAAGGTTTAGATGGATAGACAACAAAGATGATGATGAATTTGGAAAATAAGGCAAAATTAAATCTATTATCATGTTTTTAATAAAATAGCACACAAGACAAAATTTCCTGATAGCTGAAATAATGCAAGAGTAAGGCTATTATTTAAAGGAAACGGTAAGGATCATAGAAAGTTAAACAATTATAGACTTATAGCAGTAACATCAGCGTTATATACAGTTTTTGCATATATGGTGGCTGGAAGGGTGGCAAAATGGGTAGTAGAAACTAATAATGGGCAAAATATAATGAGATTTAAGATTAGATAAGAGTATAGGAGATAGTTTATTTGTAACCACACAACTTGTACAAATGAATAGAAATACAGGTAGACAGTTATATATGATCTTTATAGATATAGAGAAGGCATATGATAGAGTGAATAGAAATAGATTATGGGTATGTTGGTAAATTTGGGAATGAATGGAGCTTTAGTGAATCTTATTAAGAGATTGTATGAAAATAATTACTATATGTGTCAGTTAGGAAATATAGAATCAGAGTTAAAAATGTGGTGGAACTAAGGCAAGGATGCCCTTTGTCACCTATTTTGTTTTTGTTATATGTGAGAGAAATGGAGAGAGCAATAAAAAGACTAGGAAGAGCAATAGAGATATCATTAATAGATGGCAAGGGAGTGTATATATTATTAAGTCTTTTATTTGCTGATGATAACTTCTTGTGCACAGAAAGTAGATAGGATATGGAAGTTAAGCTGAATATATGCACAAGATTGGGTAAAAAGATGGGTGGTGATAAATGCTGGGGAAAGAAAAGAGAAATAATTTTTATTGTGGGATATGAAATTAAATGTGGTGAAAAAGTATAACTATTTGGGAATTGTCTTAAGTAATCAGAGAAATTGCTTTGATGAATGACAGAAAAAATTGATAAATGAAGCAAAGAAAAAAAGGGACTGATAAAGAAATGAAAAGTGTTTTCATATAATAAATATGTTGTAACAAGAATTGTATGGGACTGATAATAGCAGTGTTAACCTATGGTAATGATATGTTAGTAAAGAAATGTTAGATTATTTAGAAAAGTACAAAAAAGGAGTAGGAAGACATGCATTAGATACTGATGTGTGGATAGCAATGGAGGCAATTCAAGGAGAAATGGTATGGTCACGTTTTATATGAGAGAGACAAAAAGCAAAATAAAAATGCTTGTAGATTGCAATTTATAGATAGTAAGAGAATAGCCAAAATAGTATTTAATTGGGTTATGAGTAAAGGACAGGCAACAAGATGGGTGATAAACATAGTATGGTATGGAGAAGATTTGGATGAAGACTTTGAGCAGTATACTTGTACAAAAGATAGGATGATTGTGTTAGAAGAATTGTTGAGTATTGTACTGCAAAGAATAGGATAGAATAGACATAATAATAATAAAAAAAGAGTTGGAAGGATGGAGAACTATGAGAATAAAAAGAGTTTAAATATGTATAGAAGTAAACAGAATATTGGGTATGATTTAAGTTATGATAATAGCAGGGGTTACTGTTTAAGGCTTGAACAGGATTATTAGCAACAAGGGAATATTCACATAAATGGAGGAATGTGTGTGATTTAATTTGCAAGTTATGGAAGGAAGGCATCAGAAATATTAGGCATCTGTTAATTGAATGTAAATGCTTACAAGCAGGAAGGGTACAAATAATGGAAGTTGTGGGAGAATAAATATAAACAAATTGATTGTACAGAAAGTGGGTTCTTGGTTTTTATGCTGTGTTTGGAAAAAGGTAATGGGGATGTAGATATAAAAACTATAGAGTGGACAAAGATGATGATGTGGAAATGGCATGGAACAGGATAAAGAAGAATTTGGGAAAAACTTAAAATGGAAAGAGAAAGTAAGGTGGCTAACATGTTTCTGTAGGCTTTGTTGCTGAGAGATTCCTGACTTTGATAAAGGGGGAGCCATAGTGCATTGCATCACACCAATTTACCAACCATCATCATTGAGAGAACATGTTCCTGCATAGCAAGTATTTTTGTTAAGTGTGTTTCACTTATTATTGATTTTTGTATTGGCTGAAAAATTAACAGTGAAATTTTATTTTCTGTTAGGGGAAACAGAATGTTTTTATGAAAGTGCGATATTCACCATGTCCTGAAAAAATGTAGCGAATGAAGTCCAATGTCAAAGCAATACTATTTGGGAGGGGGGTGCAAATGGCATTGTTCACTCAGAATTCATTTGTAACAATTGAACATTTTATCTACAAGTTCAGAAAAGTTTGCATCATGTGATAAAAGTAAGGAGTGCAAGCTTTACTATGGTACCATGCCAGCACACAACCAAAGTCTTGAGTATAGCAAAAATTTTAATTAAAAAATAGCATGATACAGCTTATGCATGAGCCACATTCACCTGATCTTACTCTCTATGAATTATTTTTATTCCTCCCAATGAAAAAATACCTCAAAAGAAAAAGTTTTGAAATTATTAAGAAAATAACATTGGAGGCATTAAAAGTCATCATTTTGCAAGAATTTCAGGACTACTTTGAAAATCTGCAAAACTCATTTAAACAGATATACTGAAACAAATGGACAGTAATTTGAAAGAGATTCAATTTGTTACATCTAAAAATAAATACACAATTTTTAACACAAAATTTCCAGCTGTTTTTGGCACTCATCGTATCTAGCATGCATCATCTATAATATCCTGCATTTGATATTTCTTTGGTATAGCAAGCGTCTATCTTCAACATAATATACTGACTCATTTCAAATATAGTCATTTAACAAAACTTACTTGTTTCTTTTTGAACTGCTTATAGAGTTTTAAGATCAGTATTTATGAGTTTATATATTTTTTCTTTATAATAATGTTCACACTAAGAATTCAACCTTATCTTTATTATTGAAAAATCCTCTGTGTAACTGGCCTCCACAATATTTGTTGACTGTTTTGGGTGATAAATCTTTTTTGGTATTATATTTATTTAATTTTCTTACTATTATCAATAACATTTATTTTATTGTCTTTCACATACCTTTTTGGATTTCTTTTTTGATACCATTATTATCTTAAAAGATATCTTGTTTTTCTATACTTATTTCTATGTTAATATATAGATTCTGCAAATATTGTATTATTGTTATCTGTTATCTTGAAAATTATCATTTCACTATATTTTTTAAAACATATATATATATTTTTTCCTATGGGTGCCTTTGATGTTCACTGAAATTTAACTGATTGTTTCATTTTACTAATTTGTATTCATTTTTAATATTTATTTATCTATGTATATCACTTGTGATCGAAATTTTAATGTGATTTATTGAAAGTTTGCATAATTAATTTATGATCTGTTTAAATTTTTTTATTTAAGTAAACTTTATCATTAAATAGTCAAAATAAGAGGCATAGATCACATGACCATATCTCTTAAGCTTGTAAGTTATAAACAATGAGGATTGTCAATTCCTCAACAAGTTTTGTGATAAATGCTTAGCTAGAGCCAGCACTTAAAATATCTCTGTCAGGAACCCCCCAAACCCCTGACCATGGTTTCGTGCTAGCCAAAGCACGCAACCATGGACAGGGGTTTGGGGGGGGGGGTTCCTGTCAGAGATATTTTAAGTGCTGGCTCTGGCTAAGCATTTATCACAAAACTTGTTGAGGAATTGGCAATCCTCATTGTTTAAAACTTTATCATTATCTGTTATTGGGAATGAAGATGTTTTAGACAATTCCATTTAATGATATTCATAATTTGAAAGATGTTTTGTCAATGAAAACATTTCAGAATTCATGAATATTTGACATTTTACTGTTAATTTTTGTTGAAAATTGCATATTGTTCATTTATGATATCTTTCAATTTTGACACTCAATTCTATCAGTTTCAAATGCCTGAATTTCATCTGGGTCTAAATCTTTCAATTTTTTCTTCACTTATTAAATTTTGGAGCTTGAAACCTGATTATATTAATATTGATTATGAAATTTGATATTAAATGCTCATTATAAAATGACAACTAGTGAAAATTTTTGCAATATTCTATCTAATTGTACAGACCTTTTTTTTTTCCTTTTTTTGTCTAAATAAAATGATTTATTGTGATTTAATGAGTCATAGTTTTTTTTTAATATCTAAAATACAAGTTTTCATTTTTTAAAAAATTTATTATATTAATAGACTAATATCATAATGAATTAAGGATTTCATTATATTTCTGCATTGTTAAACCTGGACATTAATTTAGCTCCATCAAAAACACAACTGAAATATCAGTAATACATGAGTATTTTTTAATTTGAGAATTCATCTTCCAGCAGTACTGTCATTTTTTATACTGAAATGTAATTATTGATGTTTTTTCCATCATCTTTGATGTTAACATTGTAGAAAACTAGAAGATAACAAAAATAAAAAATATAACACTGGTCGAGAGGTCAGCGCGACTGCCTTGCACTTGTAGGCAGTTGGCCGGGTTGCGGGTTTGCGTCCCGGCCGATGCTATGACACTTAAAAAATATATATATATAACCCTGCACTGTGTTGTGAATATTTTTTCAGATTGATTGGTTAACCTATGTCTACCTGGTGTAATAAGTAAATAACTAAATTTTAAGACAGTTAAAAGTTATTATTATTGTGAAATGTTTTTATTGATATTTACATTTTTATTCTAAGAATATAGACAGAAAATATATATTATAACGATCGGAATGAAAGTGAAGATCGAATCTAACTGCAAACTACGATATCTGCTCTACGGGGTGCCATCTAGGCATTTAAACCTAGAAAAATTTATAGAGTAGGCAAATACGCGCTGTTAAGATTCCACTTTATTTAAATATTCAGATCGTTAGCCCAAGTCACTAGCTCAGTGGAGTAGCAGAGATAATAAAATATAAATTTTATATCTTAAATATAAAAGAGTAAAAGCCACTGCCAGAAATTAACACATAAAAATATTTATTTACGCACATATAAAATAACATTTAAATTTTGAGGAATAAATTCAACATTTTAGATTTTTCTATTAATTTTTAGTTTTACATTTAAGTAAATTACAACCATGAGTTTAATATTTATTTAGTGAGTCGAGTATGAATAGACTACATAGATCTGCATTTGAAAAGAAAATATTCTTCCCTGATTTAACCTTAGGCAACAAATTTCGCAATCAAACCGGCGCCAATCCATCGGATACATTTATGTATTCAATGTAGCATGAAAATACAACAACACAAAATACTATACTGTCAGGAATGTACATCTGATCAGTAAGTAGAATTAGAGAAGACATTGTCTCTCCACCAACAGGAATGTCACATCTGTTGGCGAGTAGAACAATAAACATAAAACTCCATAGGAATGGACTGCGGTCCTTTGCCGTCTTACCAACCCATCCATAGGCAAACAGAAGGTATGTGGTGTATATATATAATCCTGCCCGTAGCGGATCTCATACTACATCTACAATTACACAAATATATCCAATCCATTGAACCAATTCAACTACGAAATGAATAACCTAAGATTACCCTCCCTTAATATAACTTTACAAAACTATATAGCCATTCACGCCCGACTTAAATTTAACATTTAAATACGTTCGCACAGATTATTTTTATACAATTTGTTTTATAATGTCGAGTATAGATCGGCTGCTCAGATTCCACGGTCAAAAACATTCCAAATTAATCACAACCGATCAAAATACAAAGTCAATCAATAACGTCAATTGCTGAGGGAATACAGGAGACCCTTTGGCGTTCATCATAAGACACCGCAGTGACATTGTTCACTTATATGTTCTAATTGACTGTGAAAACCACAACATAATCAATTGCTAACGAATCTATGCAACGTCTATACCCAACTTAAACGTAATGCATTTAATAATTTCTACAATAAATATTATTACAAATAAAAATAATAAAATGGAAATGATTTTAGCAAAACTTAACTATATAAATTTAAACAATCAATTATTAATTTGAAAATCAAATAAGAGTTCATTTTAAAATTTAAATTAGCTGAATCTTTAAAAAAAACAATGACGAAAGTTCTTAATTACTTTTTTTTGTTGTTGTTAATTTGTAAAGTTCATAGCTCACGGTAGAAGAGTCCAGGTTTCTGCTTTTAATTCCCGCGATGCCTCCATTGGAAGATAATGTTCTGGAGATGGCAATAGCTGGTTCAAGGTATCACAGTCTTTTCATTTTTTTTTTTTATTAAAGAGTGTGGTATGTGCGTCCTACCACATCTCTCAAACACAAAACGCTGGAACTGTCCGAAAAAACTGTATTTCCCTTTTTATATTATCCACACGGATTCAATCAACAAAACATCACTAATCCATCACTTTCGATAGGGTCCGAGCCAAGGCTTAGTGCTTCCATTGGTCAAGCTAATTTCTCTTTATTTTCTTATCTATCTTTCATAAGATCATTTTAATTATACAAGAGCCCAAGGCTAGCTTGCTTTTCAAACAATTTATAAACAATCATTTCCATTTACAGATTACAAGAATTAATTAATACCTGTTTTTATTTTTAAATCTTGTACTTTTTTTTTTATAAAACAGTACGTTCAAATACTTATTTATTTGTTTTTTTTTTTAAAAAAAATATTTTTAAAGTTTGGCATCTGTGCGAATGTATATACGTTTAACAAACATTTTAATTTTAGCGTTTAGTTTTTACTTTTATTTGCGAACTTTTAAGTTTTTATTTTAAATTAATGTAACAACATATTTATATATCGTTACAATATATAATGACAGCAATGGGAATAATGGAAAACTACTATCTAGTTGCTTAATTATTTCCAACTGTCTTTAAGCAGACAAAACCATCTTTATTAAGAATTCTTGAAATTCGATATTTACTATTGAATTTAGTATGATAAAAACTACTATATTTAGTAATTTTGTGTTCACTTTGCCAAATCTGAGATCACAATTTTTGAGTTCATGATGATCGATATAAAAAAAAATTAATATTTATTAATATTTATTAAAATTTGAAAATAATTTGAAAAATTAGTTTTTGAAAACCTGTTTCATTTGCAGAATTTTCAAAATAATAGTGATGATGATGATGATCAAAAATAATCTAAATAAGTTAAATTATTAATTTAAAAAAATTATAACTGAAACTTGGGAAGTTTTATCAATCCAGAGATTACATAATTATTAGTGCTTTAGTAATTACTATTTTACATATTCCTGATGTATTTATTCATAAGGATATTAAAATGAGTAGAAATTAACTCTACTTTGTGGAATTAAATTAACCATATTTTATGAGACTGTGTTTACATCAGAGGCAACTGGATATTCACTGTGATTAATGGTATTTATCAGATTGGCAGTCTTTGTATATATATTCACATTTCAGCTCCTAGGATGTATTCCATAAAAATTGGAATGCTAAAAACAAAAAAGAACTTGAAATAGCAATGAATGAAATTAATTAAATAAAAAAGTAAATATATACCCACAAAGTATTGGAACTATAATATTTTATAATTATAAATAGTAAACTAGAAATAATTAAATTCAGGTTTAGATTATATATATTGTGTATATACAAACTTTGCAGAAAGTTCAGCAAACTAATTTAAATTCTTTATTATACCAATTGAAATTGAATAAGAGAAAGGAAAATATCTTTCATTCTTTAACAATAGAATAAACTTTAATGTCAGGACATCCATTTTTTTAAGAAATATTAGAAATATAATATTCAAATAATATACATTTTATAATAACATTTTCAATATAATAATGCTCTCTAGATATGATCGTTCAATAATAAACATGTAACAAAGATTTATATATTTTTCAATTTCTGCCTAAATCAAATTGTATAAAGGAATACTGATCTAAATAGGAATGGTCTGTAAATATATACATATTTAAAGTTGCAGTTCATAATTTTATTTTAAATAATTAATGTTTCATTCTTTTTTTTCCTTCTCAAATCATAATTCAACTTTGAATGAGTTGAAAAAAATAGCAAAATAAATTATTGGTACTCATCTTTTAGCTAAAGATGCTGCTCTATGGCGTGGTTTTCACGCCAAAACACATAAAAATGCTGTTTCCGTGGCCGACACATTCAAACCCGCGTTTTCTATAATACAACTTTTTTGTTGTGCTACAGAATGCAGGGCGCTATGTCGCGTCACAGTATAGCATGTATGTCGCATAGCAGCAAATACATTTTCCGAATTCGCACAATTTATAAAATAATTACAGCTTGATGAGAGAGTTTGTATTTGAATTGTATTGAAATGTTGTTTTCATTGGATTTTTTTTATTTTAAAGTATTGAAATGTTCAGATTTTTTAAAGCAATAATTCTAAGAATTTTTACAACTTACTGTATTGAACTTTTATTTTGGAAAATGTTAAATATCTATGTTTTTATTGAGTTGCAATTAGGTAACGTGTCAAGTAACGTACTGTTCGTAACATTCCATGAGACAAAGAAGATTCTACCGTCTGTATATTTTTGAAGTAAAAAAGAGCAGTACAAAAAAAATATCCAGTAAGAAAAGTCCAAATATACAGGTTTTTTTGTAAATTTCATAAAAAGCAAATATTATAAACATGTTTAATAAGTAAAGAAGACATTTGTATGTGTTTGTTGTTGTTTAAAAAAGTTTGAGTTTCTTTCTTTTGTCTGAGTACGGTTACGATTTTGAATTTTTTTATTTTAGCATTACAAACAACAGAACACTAACTCTAAATCTAACCGTAACAACTTTTACTTTTATTACGATTATTATTTTTTAGTTAAACAACAACAAAAAAAGTCGTAACACAAGTAAAAAAATATCCGATAGAAAATTGATAAAAAAAAAGCCGTAACACAAGTAAAAAAATATCCGATAGAAAATTGATAAAAAAAAGCCGTAACACAATTTAAAAAGTATATGATATAAAAAACACGAAATTGTAATTTGTTGATTTTATTTTACATTTATTATTATCATTTAAATTGTATACGGTAATGAAAAATAATATTTAAAAAAGATGATTTTGTTTTGTTTTTATTTTCGCATTACAAAAAAGCACAGCAAAATTATTATAATCAACGGCCCAAGAATGGTCATATTTTATAGTTTTAGTGTGAAAATGGTGCCATCCAACAGAATCTTTATCTATAAGACAAGCACCAAATTATTTAATTATTAACAATTACAAACTGTTTAACACAGAACATTACTTTTATTATTTAAAAATTATCAATGTCTATATAATGTTTTAACTAATTTGATATTATGAAATGTTTCAAATATAGGGACTCACCTTTTTTATTATAAATATGATTGATTATTCAACAAAGTGCACCTCAGTATGTCAGAGTCCTACTTTTTTTTTTTTAAAAAAAGTTTTATATAAAAAGTTGGAGATTATTAATAATTAAAATGTAGTTTTGAATTTAACATTGTTTAAACTTAAAAATACTTTATCAAGAAAAAAGTTTTAATAATCATAGTCTTTTTTTTTTTGTTAATAGTAAATCAATTACCATAATTAACATCTGAAAATGTGGTTATAATTAAATAACTATATGTCTTTTTTTTTCCAAGAAATAAAATTTATTGATAAACTCTAATAGATTACATGAGAGTGGTGTCTTGTACTTGAAGCTTGACTAGATTTACACATTGTAGACTAGAATAACTCGTTGAGAAAGTAATAAACTATTCATTTGGACGACTGATCTTGGACCAGGTCTCTTTGTGTAGCCAGTCTGGTGCTAGAATTTGGTCTCTGGCACAAATGTTTTTAACTATTTGTATCAGGGTTTCTCTGATTGTAGAGTTTCTGTTATCAAAAACAAATTTGCATCTTGTTAGCCACACTGCGAAAGTAAGAAAAATGGAAAAACTGATGGTTGAAAAAATGCCTGTGGTAATGGCGCTCTGAATTACTAATGCTTTCTCTTATGTCCAGTGTCAGTTTTTCTGCGATGAAATCTCTGAGCTGGCTGAGAAATGTACAACTGTAGAGTATGTGCTGGATTGTTTCTTCATCTCTGTTACAAAGTTGACACTGTGGACTGATTTTGGAGAAGGCTCTTCTGTACACCAGAAAATGGCTTGTGGGTAGAGAGTTGATGTTTAACTTTATGAGAAAATCGATGTGATTCGATTCCACAAACCAATACTTGTTTTTTGATTAGAAATTTGTAGGTTAGACTTAACATAGTTTGAAGAGCAGTTTGGTTTAGGAATCTGAGTTGATATGCTTGCCAGTATGATATTTTACTTTCAAGTGTGGATTCATTTATTACTATTAGTTTGTTGGCATATGACCAGATGTCTGTCATCTATTTGCTTCCTAGGGGCAGAGGCATGTCTGTGGATTTCACTGTTGTCGATAAGTTTAGTTCAGGTTATTTTAAGTGGATGGAGCATAGAACTGCATAATTGCCTTTTGCAGATAGATGGTCGAGACTGAGTGCAGTTCCAGTCCATTTAGTTCTCTGGGCATATGCATCTTGTATATTCTGACAGCCATAATCTTTTCTTTCTACAGGAACTTTGAACACAGTGAGTTCATTGTGGCTTGAAAAACCTTGGTGGGTTTAATTATGGACATATAGTAATTCATTCTAGGCAAAACCAGCATGTTGAGAAGTGATACTTTACTAGGCAGGGAGAGTGTGATTTGGGATAGTGAGCCTACAATCTTGCTGGTCTTTTGCAAGATGGAGTTTTGAAATTTCTTTTGCTATGGTAAGTCTGGACTTGGGCCATGGGAAAAATGAGGAAATGTGGCTCGGATGTGAAGACCGACGGAATCAATGAGTCAATGCTGATTTGCCACTTGGAGAGTTTGAGATGGTTGATGTGCAGGTTCAGTGTTCTAGAGTGTTTGTCTATAATATGTATGAGGTTTGAAAGGTGATTTTGTCTGGGAGAAAGACAGTGATGTCGTCCCCACATTCTGGGAGAAAGACAGTGATGTCGTCCCCACATAGGATATTTGTTGCACATGGTGTTTGAGCACTGGTACAAAGATTCTAGGAATTTTACTCTCAATCTCCTTCAGCATGGGGTTTGTATAGGAGGTGAAGCAAAGTGTGGAGATCCCTGGGGTATTGATTGATGAGGTCTGAAACCATCAGCAAGTCTGCCATCCAGCGATGTGAAGATTGATCTGTTTAGCAGGAGGATATTCATGGAGGGTTTGAAGTAAGATGGCTGGAATAACAGAGTCAAAGGCTGAGGCAAAGTCAAGTTGTACTGCAATGGGCTTGGCCTTTCTGTGAAGTCTTATGGGTTTTATGAGAAGTAAGAAGCGCTGTGTGGCATCCATAGTAGAAGAGCCTTTTCATGCGAATCGATATGGTGTGATATGATTGTGTGTTCTTGGATTTTGTCTTTGACTATGGTCTCAATGGTTTTTATAAGGAGGGGAATCATTGATATAAGTTGTATGTTAGTCAGAGGTGAGGGATTAATTTGCTTCTTTAAAAATGGCACAAATGCAATTGGGTATAGATCTGAAGTATTTTGGAACTCTCCTGCCAAGCATTAATCATTTTTTGTACAATGGGAGTTGTGAAGTGCCCTAGATGGATCAGGACAAATCTGGAAATTCCATGTAATCCCAGATGTATGCTTTCAGGGTAAGCCATGAGTTTAATTATTTGAGTATTCGTTATATTATGGTTTATGCCATTTCCAGTCTGATTCCAGATGTTATCAATTTCAAATTTAATGTACTGTAATTTGATTTGAAAGTGGTTGTGGATTTTGGCAAGCATAGATGGGCCACTAAGGCAATGCTGATCAACAGCCACTGAGGTGGGTGTGGGCCGGCCTGTGGAATCAAGTGCCCTGCGAATGTAGTTGCAGGTCCAACTATGTCTATTGGCTAAAAAGACCTTGGACCCTTTTGGTGGCGTTGTAATGCGCAAGGTCTTTTGGTTTATTGTGGTACTGGGTTTTTAGTTCCATAATATCTTGTAGATGCAACAAGTTTGTTGTTTAAAGCATCCAGTTTTTTTAAAAGTGTTTTGGACCCTTAGTCTTCTTGGTATGTGAGTCAATGAGTGTGCTCAGTATTCCAGTGAAGGTAGGCCATGCTTGTAGTCGAGGCAATGTGAGTATATTAACTTTATGAAACAGAATGTAAGCCTCTGAGAAGATGAGCTCTGGAGTTGCTGCTTTGTTAAGTAATCTGATGGTATATTCAGTCAATTTTTTTTTGTTTTGTTTTTTGTGTTCACCATTGATATATGGATTTTTAAAAAAACATTTCTTTAAATGCTATTTATTATTGCCTTAATATATAATTTTATCAATTTTTATTTATATTTTTTTCTTATCTTTTCTCAGTTTATCTAGGACAGTATTAAACTTAACATTTATTTTCTTTTGAAAACTTATAAATGCATTATGTTAATAATTTATTCTGATTTAAAATACATATTTATTACACCAAATGCATTTAGCTTATCAAACTTGGATGATATTAGCAACAGGCAGAGATAAACATTATTTAAATATAATTTTTTTATTAAATTTTCATGAAGTCTTAGTTAAAATCTATTTTGACTTTTTTTAAAAAAGTTTTTCTTTATTATAGCAAAAATAAAAGTTTTAAATATTCTTAAAAATTCAAATTAATTTTAATTTGATTTTATTTTTTGGTAAAAAATAAAAATACAAATTTAAAACTAAATTAAATGTAATGAATTTTTAATAAAATGTCATGAGAAGCAAATCTATTTATAATTTATTTTTGAATAGTATTTTATGAATAATCAAAGCAAAAAAAAATTTTTTTAAACAAATGTTAAGGTAGTACATAGATTTAAGAAATGCCTAGTCTTAATGACTGTATAAATATATCATATGATAATGAAAGTTTTTTTTATCAAAATAAAGAATACTAAATGATCTCTTTTCAGGTATGATTAGAGATCTCTTGCCTAGTTGCCCCAATCTTCTTTAGGTTAGAACATGCATCTAAAACATCAATTTTAATTTATTTGTAAAAAATCATAATACAATATATGCAATTTGTTTTTACTAGTATTTTTATATTATTAATTAATAGTAGTAATAAGAAAATTCATTTCATTGCAAATATAGCTTTAACTTTTTACTCTGTAAAAATATGTTTATTCAATCAGTTTGGATCGAGAAGCCTGTAGGAACTACAAGTGTTAAAATGCACATAAAAATTTTAAATAACGTTTCCAAAGTTACTCTAATTATGAATTTTTAAAAAAATATTTAAATAAAATTAATAATAATTGAACAAAATTGTTACGGATCTCATTTGCTACAGAGTTCGAATTTTCTACTGTTAGGTGACTTTGTTGTAATTAATAAGTCTTTTTGCCAAATAAGATCAATACATTTAGGATTGTAATTCAATAAAACTGCTTTTTTATTTTTGCATATTAGTATAAAAGTTAAAATTTTAGATCAAAAATAAGTAGCTTCAATAAAATTTGACGTTAGCAATTTTGTTTAAATTTGAGTGCATTCTTAGAATGTGAATATTTTTTTTTTTATCATATAAAGCTTTTGCTACAACAATTTTACATTCAAAGTGATTTCACACTTTTGATGTTCTGTTTTATAAATCTGCAGAAAAACGTCATATATGAAACAATGTTAAATGAATAATGATTCTTAAACAGCCAGATTCTGGGAATCTGCTATAATAACTTCTATCCAGAAATATTAGTCAATAGTCTTAAGTCTTTTGTGCTGCCAATTAATGTTTATTTAATACTTTTTTCTCAGTGATGAGATGTTTATTCATCAAAAAAACAACAACAGATACAGAAAAAAAAACAACAGATACAATGAAACAAATGAAATTTCAGGAACAAAATGGTAAGAGGGGAAGGATACATGTAAAAAGGGAATGGGAAGTGGACAGGGGAAATGGTGTGTAGTTCAGGCTGGTTAGAAAAGCACATCTTAGAAAAAGGTAGGAATACGGAAATTTTTATGGTGAGCGAGGATGAGCTGGGTTGAGAGAGATATGAGGAGTACAGTTCTTGCTTCTCCTGCCAGAATTGCACAATGATTCATTCTTGATGTTACTTGATGAACCACTGTCCGAGAAAAATTCAGCAGAGGAAGGTGAGAGAGTGCGAAGGGAGGAGGGTGACGAGGCCCAGGTTGAAGCCAGAGAATTTTTCGCTGAAAGTATTTTTTTTTCCTTGTGTATTCTGAATGTCTGAGACTTGCCCTTGGTTCAGGAAAAGGATCCATTATGATTTTACTGGGAAGATCAAGGATGGAAATCTGCCTGTCAGAGTTGGTGTCACTATCTGATGGGTTAGGGCGTGCACGCTTCTGATGTTTCTTGTTAGTGGCAGAAGGACCAGAGTTGGTAGACTCGGACAGGATGATTTCTGAGTTTGAATAAGTGTTCATGTCCATTAAGGAAAGAGGGTCCTGTGAGCGAGCTTTAACTGAGGGTGATGGGCTGCGAGTGAGACCAAAATTATGTGGCCTAGAGGAAGCTGGAATCTTACTGAAAGGTGAGAGGGTGGCGTATGCTGAAAGATTGAAGTGAGGTGGAGGTGAGAAGTTAGCTGAGGAGGATGTTCATATTTATTGGGGCTGTGCGGAGCACAAATGTGGTTTAGGCCCTTTTCTTTCTGGCAAGAGTTGCATTTATTTTTTGAGGGCAGTCCCGATTAAGGTGGTTGCAGTCTTTGCAGGTGAAACATTGTGGCCTCATCCCCTTTATTGAAATGACCAAAGGTGCTAGTTCAGCTGCTATTGTTGTGGGAATGCTTACATTTGGCAAAAAGCACAGACAGAATAACCACCATTCCTGAATAACTATTTGATACATTGTATTTTTCCAAGATATGAATTTGCACCATACTACTAATTAATCATCACTGATCTACTTTTGGAACTACATCATAATAAACTTTTATGAGCTGTAATGTTTATACCTCTGTAACAAAACCATAATAAAAGCTTTTATTCAGTAAATAAAATGGAAGTCTGTACATATTATTAGATACTAATGAACTCAAGTATTTACATTTAGTAATTCATTAAATACTGTAATTTGACTTCACGAAATAATCAATAAATTGAAGATTCTTTTTTTTTGGAGAATGGATTTCTCATGAAATTCATTAATGTAAATACCAACTTGCAAATTAGTTTATTATAAATTCAATGTGTAATTTAAAACCCTCATATTACTTTTTCTTGCCAGATTTGTTTTTGAAATTTTAGTATTTGGTTTTGAGGGAGAAAAAGATGGGTTGGTGAGATTTGGGAGGGGGATAGCAAAAAGAAAGGCAAAAATAAACAATGTATTTTATTTTTTTGGAAAATTGATTTGTTACAAAAAAAAAACAATTTTTTAAACTAAAAAAATAATAATAAATCCATAATTGAACAACTGAAATTTTAGGATTTAGATTTCTTTCTTAAATGAAAGCATTTTAACAATATAAATGAAGATGCAAAGTTGTTTTTTTTTTTTAACATTAATTTATTAAAACTACAAAAAAAAAAAAAAATTATTGTGACATGCAAAAATGTTTAATGTTTATCTTTTCTTTTATATATATACGCTTACTTCTCTGTATTTGATATTTGTAAAACAGGCTGGATCTTAAATTTCTAAATTACTTAATCCAGTAGTGCTTCATGACATTGACTATCTGTGTTTTAGTACTAATTATTGTTTTATAAAATAATTTCAAATTAAATTAAGATCTTGGATGGTATTCAGATTGTTCCATAATTCATTTTATATATATCTTAAGGCACTGATGATAATTTATCCCAGATAACAATGTCAGGGCACAGTATTATTTTAATAATGCACTTGAGTTGTTTTTATGTATAAACGTGATCTTTAAAAGATATTGTCACTGTAGTTTGGTTGCTTATTGCTTTTGTTATTTATTGATATGTGTGTGTGTGTTATGTTCTCAGCCCAAAAGCAAGCAAAGTAATCAGGTGTTAGAGTATTGTGATTAAATGGTAAATATTTTACTATTATACTTCAAACTGTGACAAGACATATGAAAAATTGTGACCAGAGTTAATAAAGAATTCTGGTTAAGCTAGAAATGCATCTAGAAATCATTTAAACTTTTAGATGTTAGATGTTTTTATTCAAATGTTTGAGTTATGTGTGGTGATTTAGAAACTAAGTATATCTAAGATATTATACATACAAAATCAAAAGGGGTAGATTAATTTAATGTTACGATGTGGTTGTATTTACTAAGGATATGTATTAATCTTAAACTAAAATTTTATATCTGGGCTAAACGTATGTTCTCTAGTCTAATAAATAATTAATAACTTAATGTATTTATCTACGTAGGATGTTGTCAAATATACAAGGACAAAAACTTCAGCACTTGTAGATTAAGTTGTAAAAATATAATCTTTTTTTGTTTTTGTTATATATGAAATGATTATTTCCTCTCTTTTTATAATTTTTGAATATGTCATAATCATGTTCTACATTCTTTTGATTCGCTTGAATTTGTAGTTTTTTTCATGTTTTTATGTATCGTGTAATACTTTTTGAATGTTTTATGATCATATTGTGCAATAACTGTGTTTTATATTGCCAGGAGTGGATTTTTTTTGTTTGTTTTTAGAAATAGTTTTTGTTAAAAAAAAGAATTGGTATGGCACAAGTAAATTTTCAATTTGAAAATGTTAACCAAAAAATAGTTTTTAGATCACTGAGATCTTAATCTTGCCAAGGATTTGGATTCTGTTCCAAAATAAAATTTGGATTTTTCCTGGATAGAAAAGGGCTTGTATATCAAAGTTAGGATGTATTTTAGATAGCCTAAATCATTAAGAAAAAAATTATTCTAATCTGATACCATTCTGGTTTACTGTTATCTTCTATGAGCACTTAGAGGCTCTCAATATGTAATTTATATGAAAATAGATTAGAATATGCTGAAAAAAATAAGTAAATTGAAACAATTATTGAATAAATCAACTGTGAGAGAAATTAGATATCTTAGAGAGATAATTAAAACATTTGTTTAAAAGAACTGTAATAGGGGAAAGAAAATGAGAAGCAAAAATGAAAAGATGATTTTAAGGTTAGAAGTACTTACGTCAGGTGAATGTTAAGAACAAAATAAGAGATAGAGAGCTTTAAAGAAAATACTCTGAAAATATTTATGGGAAACTATGGGCAAATAGATAGTGTTGATAATTTTCATTAAGGAACATTATAAATAGATTTTTAATTTAAAATGTCAAATTTGGATACATTTTTAAATCAATAAAAAATATTAAAGCAGAAATATTCTTTTTCAAAAAACTAAATGAAAATCACGTGTGGGTAATGAAAAATCTGTAATTCATATATACATTCTACTATGCTTGATTGAATCTGTATATGCTAAATAGTATATCTATTTCGTTTTCTCAATTTTTATATACATATTCTTGCTTAAAATTATATCTCTTTTCAATCTTTATTTGCTAAAAATGAAAATCAGTATAAGATTTAATTATTTATTAACTGTATTTTTTCCATTTGTTTAATTCTGATTACACCTGGGTCTCGTTTTATGCGGTAGATAGGTTCCATAGAAAACCTGCAATAAAAAAAATCGCACAAAAATAGACTTAACTTACCTTGAAAAATGAGGGATAGGGTCTGTAATTTTCAGAATTCGCATAAAAGCAAAGCAACAAAGAAAAATTACTTTAAAATTCGCATTAAAAAAATAAGCAAATAAAATATGACTAATAAAAAATTTCAAATGTTTGAAAAAAATTAATACAAGACAAACTTTTTTATTAACTACAATATTTAATTTTACATTTTTCATACATATTTTAATCATTACCGCTAGTGTTCGTTTGTAAACTGGAAATAAATCAAATTCGATGTAATGTGATGTATTGTAGCTTCTCCTTAAACGAAGTCAAGAATCTCTCAGCAATTATGGCCAGAGAAACCTGTTAGCCACTTTATTTTTATTCGTGATGTGATGTACAACTAGCGCCACTTTCAGTCTTCTGCTGTGTTAATGGTTTTCTGTTTCTATATTTAAAAAATGAGATCGAAATCAAAACAAAAATATTATACATTATCATTAGAAAGATTATTTTCAGTTTATAAAATCTTCGTTTTTTATTTTAAAAATCTAAAAGATTATTTATTTCTGTTATATATAACAAAATATGCATTTTAAAAGTTTAATTTTTTTGAATATTTATTGCGATATTTTTATATGTAAGTATAGATCTATTATTATTATTTACTCATTAGTATAAATAAGTTATTTACATAGAAACTAATATTCTAAATACAGCTTCAGGCCATATTCACATTAGCTGCTAATATAAAGTTATATTTTTGAAAGAAAAAAAAGTATTTCAAGTGAAAATAAGTTATTAATAACTTAAATTTCTTGATATCTAATAAGTATAGTGAAATATGAAAGATATTAATAAGAAACATGAATCGCATAACTTCAAAATCGCATTAAAATAATCCGCATAAAACAAGACCCTGGTGTATATTTTATTTTATGAATCATGTAAAAAAAAAAACTAATTACAATTCACAAAAAAAAAGTGTTATAATTGAATTATTCTTTTACTTTGGTTTTAAGTGCAGCTAAGTTTTTAATGAAAATTTTGAATATATTGCTCTTTAATTGAATAAAGAAGTAGACATAATATTGCAAATTTATAGGAAAGCAGAGAAAAGAGAAGATAAAAAGATAATTATTGAAGAAATTAAAAGAAATAGAAGCTACACCAGACATCCTAGACAGAAGTCATAAGAAATATGTTGGAGTGAATTGTAAAAAATGAAAGGAAATTACAATGGAAAAAAAAGGTAATCATAAAAACTATGAGAAAACATGAGAGCAAAGCAAGATTTGGAGAGTTTGGAAAAAATTGTCTGGAATGGTTTGAAAGAACAATGGACAAATAACCATTGATGAATATGAAACTGGATATGAATGATACAAAATAGCTATATGTTAGCTTTTTCATTCAGTATTATGAAAAATATTTATTTAAACAGATCAGAAATCCATTTTTTCATATCTTATTACTACATTGGTAAACTATCATTAGTGACAAACAACTTTTATAGTATTTTATTGCTTGCTTCCTTTGACAAAGTGTTCTGTGCATACATTTATTACAGTATGATGAAATTAGAATCCTCATTTATCATAATATTCATTTGATGTTTATAAAGCACATACAAAAATGCTGAAGATTATACAGTAATAACACTATTAATAGGAATAAATGTTTGAAGTGATTTAAAATATGTATAACTATTTTCTTCTATCTGGGATTGATATAAAAACTAGATTTTAATTATGTACAATAGTTTTCTATAAGCGGTAGTAAACAACAGTAATAAATGATTTGTAAAATTAAACCAGAACTAATTTTAACAATGTATTTTTAAAATCATGCCAAAAGAATTTATAAAAGAAAAAGTAAGCTTTCTTTCTAACCATTAATTTTTTTGTTTTTTAAATAAACTTTTAAGGTTTCTTTAGCCTATATTTATTTTATCTAATGTAAACAGATAAAACAAAGTTACAAACGACTTAATTTTTTTTTTCTCGTAAGTAATTTTCCTTGATCCCTTTCTTCTATTCACAATGAGTAACATAATACTATGTTGTTTTAAAAATTTATCTATTTCAAGAACAATTACTTTTGCCCTATTTTAGAGTTTCTATTGTAAGTTTGAGTAATCAGTATGAGGGTATAGCACTATAAAGATAACTGTTCTTGGAAGAATATGAGAAAGTTATGATATTGTTATTAGTATAACTATCTTATTCCTAAGGTAAAAGGAGAGACCTATAGAGTTATAAAAGTGAGATCTCTAAAATATAAATTTGCCAAATGTCAGATCTATATAATTAAGCTAACTTGAGTTCAAAATCTTAAGGCTTTTTTTTTTTAAGTTTGAGATATTAGCTTGAATAATATAAAGGAGTAAAAAGTGGCTGGAATATTAGTTACAGTTTGTAAATCTAAATGCAAAACCCAGAAAATAATCTAAGATGGGATTTCATGACACTATAGCCACCTGACATCAATTCATTATTTTAGCTTATATTCTGTGGCTCTAGAAAGTGTGAAATTTTCGAAACATATGAAAAGTTAATTATAATATTACTGCTTATTATTTATTATTTTCAATGGTTTTCTATTATTTTTTCTCCTGTTGATGATTCAACTTGCTAATAGTTTTCCTTAGGTTGTAATGACAATATAGTTGTTGTCTTTTTTTTCTTCACTATTTACAATATATAATACACATAATATTTTGTGTTACGTATCAAGGTCTTTTAATAATATTAATTATCTAAAACTGTATATATGAATAAAATAAAAGAATATATAATTTTAAATAGTAGCTCAAGAACAATGTATATATTTAAAAATAGAATATGTATGATAACTTATTTTGAAAGTATTGATTTAAAATTAAAAATGTCTATCCAAAGAAATTGACAGTCATTTTTTAAAATGTTTATTAAAAACATAATTTATTGCTCTTATACTTCAAGCATAAAGTGCTAAATATTTGGGGAAAACATATAAATGATTATTTTTTCTGGAATCTTAGAGAAAGAAAAAAACTAGATTGATTTACATTTTGTTGTTATTGTTTTTCTTTTTTTTAAGTTGAGCTTTACAAATATATATATAGGGGAAATTACCATTTATTAACATTAGAATCTTGGTAAAGAGGGAGAAGGCAATAGGGCAAAATCGTTAAAACACTATATAATAGCATATAATTATAATTATTAAAGAAGAGTAAGCACTTCCACAATGAAATGGTGCTTGGTTCAGGTGACACATTTTGTTTGAACAAATTTGATAGGAAAGATATGGGAATTTTTCAAAACTATTTATTGTCAAAATAAATATTACCTGAGTGAATATCATTTGTGTTATATGATGCTGAGTTTTTTGAACTGTTTATTATAGTAATAGTGAATGACTCGAGAACTAAAGATTTTAGATTCCAAGATCATTCTATCAATTGTGGTGCTCCAATTTTATACAAACTCTTAATGCTGAACCATACATTTATCTTTATAGTGCAGTAAATTTTGAATTATATTGAATAACTATAGGCTCCAACTGTATATTATTTTGGGTTTGTGAATTGATTTTAAAATATAATTTGAAACTAATGAGTGTTAATAATTGGGTACATATTATAATTTTATTAATTTAAGTTGATGATGCAATTTTTTGGCTGATAATGAAAATATTAATTAAGAAGAAAAGATAATTTTCTAGTATAAAAACTGTTAATAAAGAATAGATATCATAGTCTGCAGATTGCTGATTAGACTGGACTACTTTTATATAAAGAATAGTTACTCATTTTTATTATAGAAGTGTATACTAGCATTACAGTAGTTTTTTTTTATTTAGAATTTTACCTTAATCACATTGGAGATGCTATATATGCTACTTTAATTATATGCTTTCCCCAAAAATCAGCTTATAAAGTAAATTAGAATTTTGTAAATTAATTAATAAAATGGAAATTTTACAATTATTTAATTATGTGACAGCTCCTATTTTCTTGATTTGCAATGCTCTCTGTAAATCTCATGCTCATTCAATTACATCTTTTCAATATAAATGAAAAAATATATAATATTATCCTCTCCCCCCCCCCCCAATTTAATATTTTTTTAAAATATATTTTTATGTATAAAACTAATGATCTTAGCATTCTGTCCAAGGCTAAGATAATGTGTAAAGGGTGTTCTTTAAATGATAAAATCATAGTATTAATTTAATTGTAAAGGAAAGATGTTCATTTGTTTAAGAAGAGCCAATCATGCCTCTGTTATTTGAATTTCTGAAATGGCTCAAGTTTTATCAATAGTATGAAATAATTTTGGGGGTAAAATCAAAATTTGTTGAATTTGTGGATGGTATATATGATCCAGAAGAATATTGCAATACGTGATCTCATATTGCATTTGAAAGTTTTAAATGTGTCTGAAAATATTCGCTGAGGATAGACACACTGAAGGAACTGATTTTTTAAATTGCATTATTTTCAATTTTGTCAATACACCTGGGTCTCTTTTTACACGGACTTATTTAACACGATTTTGAAGTTATGCGATTCATGTTTCACTGGAAGTCAAACTCTGATAATGCGCTATTACTTTAAATAATAAATTTCATGCACTTATGTTATATTGAAAATAATAACACATTATTGGAATTCGACTTTCATCTTAGTAATTTCAATATTTTCAGTGCTTTATAATAGTAAGATTTTATGCAATAATGAAATTAAAATCATGATTTCCACATTTCACATTAAATTTTACAAGATTATAATATAAATTTGTTCAAACATTGTGCGTGTTAATTTTGCATTTTAAATCACATTCTGTTTTTGCTTTTTAAAAAAGAACGTAATCAATTATTAATCATTTAGTGTCCGCAAGTTTATTTTTAAAAGGTGAGTAATAGCAGTGGGCACAATTAAATTTGACAATTAAAAATTAAAATCTGATTTTTAATTGTAATTAACAATTTAAAAATTACTTACGGGCGACTTGAAATTAATGTGTTGTAAAACGAAATTTGATTTTTAAACGGAATTGAAAATTAAAAAATTAAAGACAAAAATAAGAATTTAATTTTTAGTTGTTAGTTTTAATTAAATTTTTTCAGCAGTGGTGAATAAATGTCTTTTTATTATCATAAGTCTAAGTTCATAAACAATTAATAAAATCATCGTCTCAAAGATTAATTACTAATTACGTTGTCAACAGAAAACCATTAACATAACATGAGAGTGAACTTGGCGCTAGTTGTATTTCCTCTTGTGAGAATCTGATTTTTTACCAGTTTGCAAACGAACGTGTTTTTCGGCAAATAGCAATAATAATTAAAACGTGTATAAAAAAATGTAAATTACTGTACTGTAAATTATGCATAAAAATATATTATTTTGAATAAAATTAAATATTATAGTTAAAAAAAGTTTGTCTTGTATCAATTTTTTTCAAATTTGAAATTTTTTATTAGTCATATTTTATTTCCTTTTTTTTTTTTTTGCGCAAATTTTAAAGTAATTTTACATTAGTACTTTGCTTTTATGCGAATTTTGAAAAATCACAGACCGCATCCCCCCTTTTTCAATGTAAGTTACGTCTATTTTTGCGCGATTTCGTTTGCGCGTGTTTTCTGAGGAACCTATATATCGTGTAAAACGAGACCCAGGTGTAATGTTAATTTGTGCCTGAACTATAATTTTTAAATTAAGTTTTATCATGGATAAGTGTATATTCGTTTTAAAAAGCATGTGTTGTATGTATATCTGTCTGTATTGAGTTGTATGTACATTTGTATTGAAAAATAGTGTACACATACAAAAATATAATATGCATTTTTTTTTTTGTAAATTACATATCTTTTACTTTTCATAGACTAGTTCTGGCTTCAGAAATTAGTTTGCTGTCAACTGAAAGGAGGGCCTTTGATTTCTCTTTGAGATCTTAAAGGAATTGTATAGGGCAAATTTCTAATGTCTTCTTGTCATTGAAGCTATTATTCTTTGTGACTATTTATATGATAAGTGGGCATGATTAACTGCTCAGCATTGCACATAAATCAGCATGGTGTGTTTATTGGCTTTTTATTTTTAAATTTAAGATCAAGAAATACCATGCTCTTTCTTTTCAATCATGTAATATTTCTTAACTGAAATATCAGTTGTTTTCTTGAATGCAGATTGTTATATATGATGTTAATGACTATTTTTAAATAGATATTTACAACTATGAAAGTCAAAACTAAATTATAGATTTTATTCACAGGAGGATGTAAATTTATTGGTCAAAGTGGTGGTTAACAGCCAAAAGTAGATTGTGAGTCTTTTGATTGCAGATACAACAGTAGATCTCTTGGAAGAAAGATTGCAAGAATTGTCTACTATTTAATGTTACATTGGTGGCCTTTCTAGTTGATTTACTTTATTACAAAGATACAAATATTGAAAGCACAAGTGGAGTGGGGTTTATTATAAATAAAAAGTGGGAGACCATTAGTGTGGAGAAAATTTCAACAAACATTGCAACAAATTTAAACTAGAACTTACAAGTTGTTTTAAAATATCAGATTTTGAAAAGAGTTCAGATTTGAATGAAATCAAAAGAAAAAATAACATATTCTATTAAGAACTACAAGAAAGATAATTGGTAAAAAAAAAAAAAAGAATTGAATATTTAGAGTAACAATAATATAAGAAAATTTAATTGAATTAGCCCTGAAAGCTATTGAAGAGAATAAAAGTTTCAAAAGTATAAAATAATATTGATATTGAAAGGAAAGCTATTTTAGCAATAAGAAGAAAAGATGTAACTATTGCTAAAAAAAAATACATGAAATATGCAGAATTTTATAAAAAGTTATATAATAATAAAGAAATAGTGAATCTTCTACAATTATTATATCTTCTATTTAAATGAAGAGGTACTTACGAAAAAGGGAAAAGTTCCAATAAATGATGAAATTATTATTGATATTTAAAAAAAGCAGATGATGAAATAAAAAATTTATTAACAAAGCTATATATCAAATGTCTAAAGATAAAGCTTATTACCTGTAACTATAATTTTCCTTTTTTCTTTAAATATGTAATTCTATGAATAATGTTAATATGCTAATACAAGTAAAGATTACATTCTGTTAGGTAATTAAATAAATAATTTGCTGAGCATTGCTTTTGACTGGGGGGTGGGGTCATAATTATAACCCTTCAGCTAGTCAGGCCAACTGGTGTTAATATTGAAGAATGATTGGGAGAATGAAAGTGAAAATCTTTACCAAGATAATTACAACTTTGGATTTTAACCAACCAAAAGAACAAGTTCAGTAGATCTAATTCAAGCATTGAGAAAATTTATAGAAATGACTAATAAATATGAATTGATATTATGTTTTGGATTTGTAGTTTATGAAAAGGCATTTGATTTTATAAGGGTGTCTATAGTAATTAAAACATTTGGTTATCAAGATATATAAGACGTGGGATATTGCCATTCTCTGAAGAATATTTATCACAAAGCAACAGCAATGATGAACTAAGATTAACATTGAGAAGATTATATGACAGGATCATTCCATATCTTTAAAACTTTTTACAAACTGTTTTACTAAAGTGTTTGATAGATTCAAATATGTTAGGAGAAATAAGAAAAGATGGAAAATGAAATACATGAGTGAGAGAATAAAACAAGCATGTATTATTGGCATCATTAAAAGAAATAAGATATTGAATAGAGCTGGATCAAACATATTTTTAGAAGAGATTATAATAGATGAGCAACTGAAGTTTTAAATTGGATCCAAGGGGTTGTAAAAGACTTTAAAAGAGATGAATGAATAAAATAAGGAAGTTTGCTGGTATTATGTGAGAAGAGAGATTATATATTGGAGAAATGATTAAACTTAGAGAGAACATTTTGCAATGAATCGATTTTGGTTAAAAATGATGATGATAATGAATTATAGATTTTTTAAAATTAATTTTTAATACTTATGTTGCAACTTTAACTGTATAATATTATGGGATTTTTTTAAAAAGTATATTGTCTTCCCCATTTTATTTATTTAATTTTTTTTAAATAATAATAACCTCACTTTTTAATTTAAAAATGTGTTGATATCTAATGCTTTCATCTTTTTTATTATTGCTACTGATGGTTTTCTTATTTTTTTGAAAACAAAAGATCCATGCTTTAAATATATCAATATGTTAATTAAAAATGTTTTTAAAATGAAATAAAAATAAACATAGTTACTAGACAGTTTGTATTAATTCATCTGATTTATTATTACTTTGTTTTTTTTTTTAAAAAATGAGTGCTGTTGGTTTTGATTTGAGTTGGCGGAAAAATATTAAACTGCTATTAATTATTATTTTTTTTAAAAATATGTATTTGAAATTCAGACAGATATTTAAAATACGCGGGATGGTAAATTATATTTGAAGGGTTAAATTTAAAGCTACAAACTTTTTAGGCAAAAAAATTCCACGAACATAAGTATTATATATACTCATTGCATTTATGGGACTCATGATGCACTTGAAGTGCATATGGTCCCAAGTGTATAGTCTGATTTCGAATCTTGCTAGATAAAAGTTATTTTTCCAAATAATATTACTATATATAGCCAATCGAACTAACTTCTCTAATAGCGATTATTTAAATACAAATATAGTATCTATACTGAACTTAATGTAATTAAAAGGGATTTGAATTCAGACTCTCAAGCTCCCTACAGCTATCCAATTCATCTAAGTTCAAATCCCTTCTAATTACACTAATAGTGATCAGGAAATAAATATCTAGCTGATAGTAACTAGATTTTCACAACCACAACTGCTATTCAAAATAAGAGTCATAGATCACATGACCCTATTCTCTTAAGCTTGTAAGTTATAAACATTAAGGATTGCCAATTCCTCAACAAGCTTTGTGATAAATGCTTAGCCAGAGAAAGCATTTAAAATATCTCTGTCAGGAACCCCCTTCAAACCCCTGACCATGGTTTCATGCTTTGGCATTCCTTAGTGAGATGCCAGGATAGGTTCAGACATTAGATCTAAAAATACCAACCCAAAGCCAGCATTTATCTAAAAGTTATCTATTGAGTGGAAAATCTGAAATTTTCAGACACCTACATGTCTTCAAACCCAGCTATCCAACTCAAATAGCTATATGGGGCTGATAGATCTTCAGCCATACCATACATTAGTAGTCTTAGCAATATAACATCACATAAGACTTAAGGCAGAGACTATAAATAGCCAAAATAAGAGTCATAGATCACATGACCCTATTCTCTTAAGCTTGTAAGTTATAAACATTGAGGATTGCCAATTCCTCAACAAGCTTTGTGATAAATGCTTAGCCAGAGAAAGCATTTAAAATATCTCTGTCAGGAACCCCCTTCAAACCCCTGGCCCAAAACACTTCCACACTGTGTAGGGAAGCATTCCTGATAATGCTGAGAATTAATAGTGCTCAATACTATGTTCGTCGGGGTGTAGGGAAAACCATTTGGAACAACATTTCAACAGCTCATGTGATATTCCAGTACACACAGCCTCAGATTAAATGGTAGTGAACTGTCATTACTGATCATATGCATAGAAAGCCACACAAAGCTGGGTGGAACATTTCTGTGCATATGCATAAAAAGTGACACCATCATGCAACAACTATTAAACGGCTATTACAATTGTAGTGTTGTATTACCCGTAGATTTGGTACACAACAGAATTAAATGACTGCTTACTGATCGGTAGTGTCATAGTTTCAGCCACGTCAAATGCATAATGTGGCTGCTAAATGGCTTCTATGATCATAGTGGTGTATTAGCCATAGGTTCAACCGCAAAAACAATATTATTGTGTTTTTAAACAGAAACAGTGCCACCAAGTGATGTACAGTGGCTATTTAATAAGAACTATAAAAAATTATGAGAAATATATTTATTTACATTCAAAATATATATTACAAAAGCAATAGCAGACGTTATTCACTTGTTTTGAATAGTGGTCCAGTGCTATTCACTTTTCCTTGATGATTATTTTTGTAAAATTTAAAAAATTTTAAATCAAACTTTATATTTAGGTAAATTACTATTAAAACTTAATTATGAATGTAAAAAATTATGAGAAATATATTTATTTATGTTTAAAATCTATTATGAAAGCATAAAACATTTTGTTTGATTTTTGACTTTGACAGTTAGAAATGCCTGGAGAACAATAGCCAAAGTTGAAAGTGTTTTGCTGCATTTTATAAGGGAAAAGAGGCAGAACTATATACAACAGACCGCAATCAGAAATTGATTTTTTGCAAAAAATACTGCCAATTGCAGATTTTTTTTGAAATTAAAATTTAACTACTGATAAAGGTATGAATTTACGATAAAATAAGCAAAAAAAAAAAAAAAAACGAAAATGTGAACAAAAATTGCCGTATAGTTGGTCCAAAACTTTTCTGATTTCTGGTTCAAAGTCCTGAAAAATATGTAGTTGCCCTCAGATACTACACTTTTACCAAAAAAATCACTCCCAACATCTAAAAGTTTGACCACCCCTGTTGTAGGGAATACGAATGGGCATATTGAAGAAATTGATGACGTGGATAACAAGAATGGACAGCTTTTGAAAATTTTTTGTCAGAGTATCAAATATTTATCAGGGATAATATGCATGGTCTATAAATAATATATTTCACACAATACATTATATATTAGTAGAGAAAGAGGGAATGAATAAAGTGCGGAAAATTAAAATGTTCGATAATGAAGAGAGAGTATGTAATAGTGATCATAATTTACAATAGAAATAGTAATGTGATGGACAATAGTAATAAAAATAGAAGGGATAATGAAAGATGTGGATGGAGAATGAATGCTAAGAATAAATTAGAAGAATATAAAATAAAAGTAGAAGAAATCATGGAAGAGTTTGGTGGAGATGAGAATAAGGACTGGTGTGATGAAATGGAAAAAGTGGCAAATGGGGTTGTAGGTGGGAATATTCAGAAGAATAAAAATAATAGAAAAGTGAGAATTAGTAAAAGTATAAAAGAAAGGGAAAAAGCATGCAGAGAATATAAATGTCCTATTAAAAACAAAAAAAGTGAAAAGGATGTTAATATTAAATGGGGAAACTATTTTAAAAAAAGTTGACTAAAATAAATAATTAAAGAGAGAGAGAATGAAATTAAATAGTATAATATTAGTGGATATTAATAAAAGTGTAAGAAATGGGAGTAAAAAAATTTAGAAATGTATTAAATGAAGGAATATAGGGGAGAGGGAAATAGTATTACTAAAAGATGAGGTACAAGAGTGTAGCTCTAGAGAAGAATTTTTAAATAAGTAGGTAATGGGTATAGAAAAGATGTTAGATGTGAAAGACAGAGTGATAACAAACATAAAAGCAAATAGTAATGAACATATTAGTTTTACAAAAAAGGAATTGAATGAGGCAGGGAAGAAATTGAAAAGTGGAAAGGCAATTTAGATGGATGGGCAGCAGAAGATGGTAATGAATTTGGAAAATAGGATCAAAATTAAATCTATTTTCATGTTTTAATAAGATAGCACAGAAGACAGAATTTCCAGATAGCTGGAATAATACAAGAGTGAGGCTATTATTTAAAGGAAAGGGTAAGAACCATAAAAAGATAATTATAGACCGGTAGTGGTAACGTCTATGTTATATAAAGCTTTTGCATATACGGTGGCTGGAAGGGTAGCAAAATGGAAGAAAATAATATAGTGGGAGAAATGCAAGAAGGTTTTAGAAATGGATAGGTGTATAGGAGATTGTTTGTTCACCACTTATAAATATGAGTAGGAATACAGGTAATCAGTTATATAGTCTTTATAGATATAGAGAAGGCATGTGACAGAGTAAATAGAAATGGATTATGGGTAAGTTTAGTAAATTTTGGGAATGGAATGGTGTTTTAGTGGATCTTATTAAGAGATTGTATGAAAATAATTACTATATGTATCAATTAGGAAATATAGAATCAGTTAAGATTTAAAAATTGGAAGAAGGGTAGAGATATCATTAATAGATGGCGAGGGAGTATGTACATTATCGGATTTTTTATTTGCTGATGATATATTTTTGTGTACAGAAAGTAGGGAAGATATGGAAGTTAAGTTGAAGATGTGCACAAGGGTAGGTAAAAGGATGGGGATTAAATTTAGTGAAGAAACATCAAAAGTATTGATTATGAATACTGGGGAAAGAGAAGAAAATGAATTTTTATTGGGGGATATAAAGGTAAATGTGTTGAATAGGTATACCTAATTGGGAATTGTCTTAAGTAATCAGAGAAATTGCTTGGATGACTGGGAGAAAAAATTGATAAGTGAAGCAAAGAAAAGAAAGCAAATGATAAAGAAATTAACAATGTTTTCATATAGTAAATAGAATGTAGCAGAATTATATGGGAGTGCCAGTAGGAGAATTACCTTATGGTAATGATGCGTTATGTGTTAGATTTCTTAGAAAAAGTACAAAAAGAAGTAGGAAGAAATGAATTATATGCAGATATGTGGATGGAAAAGGAGATAATTCAAAGAGAAATGGGATGATCACCTTTTTATATGAAAGATGCAAAATGAAAATATTTGGTAGATTATAATTTATGGATAGTGAGAGAATAGCCAAAATAGTATTTAATTGAATTACGATTAAAGGACAGGCAACAAGATGGATGAGAAAGATAGTATGGTATGCAGAAGATTTGGATAAAGACTTTATATTCGTATATTTGTAGGATGATTGTGGTAGGAGAATTGTTGAGGGTTATAGTGGTAAAGAATGGGATAGAAGAATAGATGCATTAATAAAAAATAGGAAGTTGGAGAGATGGAGAACTAGTATGGAGAGTAAAGAGAGTTTGTATTTTTATATTGGACTATTTCCATCATCTAATATGTGTGTTGAATGTCTTTAGAAAAGTTTAATTTTAGTTAAATATTCCAAACGCATTCAACTGATAGTAATATCACAGCAAACAAATGTTAGTAATATCACAGCATACAGGTTAGTATATGCACAATGTTTTGAGAGGTATTTTTCACCCCTCTTCTTCAGGTGTTGCTGGCCTGACCAGTGACAGTACTAGCATGGGATTCGAACCTGGGTCCTTAGATTTTTGATTATTGAATTTTAAGGTAACGCTCTAACCAACTGAGCCATCCTGAAGAGGGGAGAAAAATACCTCTCGAAACGTTGTGCATATACTAACCTGTTTGCTGTGATATTACTAACAGTTAGTGCATATACTAACCTGTTTGCTGTGATATTACTAACATTTGTTTACTGTGATATTACTAACAGTTGGTGCATATACTAACCTGTTTTCTGTGATATTACTAACAGTTGAATGTGTTTCGAATATTTAACTAAAATTAAACTTTTCTAAAGACATTCAACACACATATTAGATGATGGAAATAGTTCAATATAAAAATACAGCTAAAACACTATCATCACAATCCTTCAGAAAAACATAAAGAAAGTTTAAATATATGTAGAAATAAACAAAGTATTGGGTGTAGATGATTAATAAAAAATAGGGAGTTGGAGAGATGGAGAACTAGTATGGAGAATAAAGAGAGTTTAAATATATATAGAAATAAACAAAGTATTGGGTGTGAGTCAATTTACAATAATAGCAAGGAAAGTAGTTTACTGTTTAAGGTTCGAACAGGATCATTAGCAACAAGGGAATATACACTTAATAGAGAAATGTGGGTGGTTTAGTCTGCAAGTTATGTAACGAAGGCATGGAAAATATTAGGCATCTGCTAATGGAATGTAAATGCTTACAGGCAGAAAAGGTACAATCAATAAAGTTGTGAGAGAATAAATATAAATCAAGTGATTATACAGAAAGTGGGTTCTTGGGTTTTTATGCTGGGTTTGGAAAAAAATAAGGGGGATTTAAATATAAAGGCCATAGAGTGCACAAAGATGGTGTTGTGAGCAGGATAGAGAAGAATATGGGAAAAACTTAAATAATACATATATTATGAGCTCAACATCTACATATTATATAGTTGCAATATATTTCACTGGAGTTTTTTTTTTTTTACATTGCCATTCTTTTAACTATTATATTCTTTATTAGCAATGTTGGATAACTAGTTGAGTTAGTAGTGACTGGCTATTAGAGTAATTCTACGTTTACCTGGGAATTTTCAACTATTTTTGAAAATAAGAAAAAAAAATCATTCTCAATTTGAAATTTTTATTAGAAGTTTGGTAATTTAATGCACTGACTCTGAAACAGCAAATTATAAATAGTTTTTATTTTCATTCGTTTGATTTATTATTGATGGTCAACAGAGTATTATTTTAGTCATTTTTGACGTGTTGCTGCTATAGAATATAATATATATTTGGAAAAGTTAAAAAAGAAATATCTTTACATTGATTTACAAAAGCTGTACCGTTTTATAAGGCATAAAGACCTTTTTATAATATATATTATTCAAAAAAAAAAAAAAATCTTTCAAGTTATTGATTTGAAAAATGATTTTGAGAAAAAGTTTGTGGAATTTTTATGAAATAAAGAAGAGAAAAGCTGCATTTAAAATAATTTTTAGATATTGTAAAAAAAAAAATATTATTTTTTTAAATAATACTTAACATTTTAGTTTTATATATCTTACTTTAAATTCCTTTAGAATTCATCAAAGCTGAAATTTGTTCACGCTATAAAATTTGTCGATTGAACCTTATTAGATACAAAATGTATATATATGACTTTTTTTAATGATAATGATCAAGATTTATCATTATATAATATAATTGTATAGTAACTTATATGTGTATCAAATGACATTCGAGCATCAATCAGTAAATGTTGAGCACAACACTTCAGCCAATTGCTACACATACACACACACACCCTTTCTTTTTTCTTTCTGCCCTTTTCCTTGAAAATTGATTCAGACATTTTTAATATTTCAGATTTATTGTTCATTAATTATTTGATTAAAAATAAAATATTTTTTTCTGACTAACTGTTAAGTACTTGTCAATAACTAGTTATATATGTAGTATATGGTTTGTGTGGTTTATGTTTGTATGTGATGTGTAGGTAGTTGAACTTGAGCTGTAGCTAAGTAATCCATCGAAAGGAAAAAGACAATACTTACTAGTCTCCTATCAGTTGTTAAGGATTTAGTAGTTTCTCTTTTGGTTATATTTTCTGGTTAAGAATAGCTACATATCCATTTACCAATTAAAATAATTAAATGGATGACTAAATTAACAGTGAGTGAAATGATCTGAAAAAAGTTTCAAACTCTACTTATATTCAAGCTTAGACCATAGCATAGCATGTGATTGTCCTATTCACTATGCTATTAGATTCATGCGTACACTGTATATATGTCCATATAGTAAATGGATAAATTTTTAGTTATTCAAAAAAATATATATATATAAATGAAATAGAAATAGCTGAATCTCCATATTCTAAGTTTCAAGAGATTTTGTTCTGAATGCCAAAATAGTAAACTAAAAGAAAAAACAGTATAAATTGACTCTAATCACCAGAGCTGTAGTTTAAATTATATTTAAAGTAATGATAAATGATGATCAAATCTATCATTAGTTTGATTGATGTGCTTTATTATCTTGATTGCTAAACCTGTGCCATACACTAAAGTTTAATGTCAAAAAAGCCATTAAGTATTTATTGACCTCACTTCTTGTTTACTTTGATATTAGTAACATCGTAGTTCCTTCTTTAGAAACTGAAATAAGTAAGTAATTGAGTGGTTTATTGCCCAGGAATTTATAAGAAGTTTGTTCTGGGTCAGGGAGGAAGCAACAGCTGAAGCTGTGATCTATATTCCTTAAGTTCCAGAGCCTTCCATCTTTCGGTGCTTTAATTTACGCAGGGCAGAAATTAAAAAGGTAAGCGGTGAATTAATTCAGTAAGATTGCTTTGATTGTCTTCTGTTTAAATGGACGTTTACTCATTGTAAATTCACTTCACTTATTGCTCAAAAATAATGATGAAAATTTAAATATAAATTAACCAGTTTGTCTCTTCCAGTAGTAAAAACCATAATACAAAGGATAATAAAGGACATTAAAGACAATGTATTCAAACTTCTCTGTTTTTGGCACTGTTATTTTTAGTCACTTTTTACTCATATCCTGCTGCTCAAAATCTTAAGGATATTTGGATGTGGAAATCATTGTTTACCATTAAATTAAAATTGAAATTACATATATATGTGACTGACTTGACTGTACAGTTTAGATGGGCTTGCATTCAAAATTTTTGTTTTTGAAATGTCAGTGTTAGCTTTGAATACTAGAAGAAACTAATTTATAGTTCTCTGAATGCTCGCCAATGTCTTTGATTTAATCATTGCTTTATATTATAATATCTAGAATTGGAAAATAGATGTCATTATATACAAAGATGACTAGAAATTAAAATATCTTCTTTTGCATATTTAGCGTGGACGTTAGAAATATGGTAGCTGTGATTTATGTAAACAAGGTTTTATGCATTAAAAAGTGTTATTATTGGGAGATATTTTCAGATGTTTTTAAATAAAATAAAATGCACATATAAGTAATAATTGTTTTATATTTATTTTCACAATTTTTGACAGATTATATCCAAATTCAGCAGTAACAAAAAGACTGTTACCTATATTTTTTAAATTTCTATTTTTCTTAGATGTGGAGAGGAGGGGGGTGTCTCAAGTTCTATCATAACTTCTATGAAATATTTAGAACTATTTTTTTTATTCTTTGTATAATAGTTATTAGTATGTACTTTTTACTGGCTTAATAATGTAAAGGCTCATTAAAATTTGAGATTTTAAATCTCAAAAGTAGTTTTAAATATTAAATATTAAATAATTGATTAGTTTATTGCTCAGGAATTCATAAGAAATTCAGATGCCTGATGTGATAAAGTTGAGTCATGATCCATGGAAATTAAGCTATATAATCTACCTCTTTACCACTGCACTTAATCAGACAGATGTTTAAATATTAATAAAGCAGAATAAATTAAGTGGTTAGCAAGCAATGGTAAATTATTAAGGATCAAACATCATCTCTTAGTCATAGTACTCTGACAAGCATATGAATAGTAGTTTTCTTCCTATGTAATGTGAAGTCACGCTTTGCTATTGATGCCTTCATTGTTTATCCAAAATTCGTAAGGTATTAAGGAAAAACAAATAAAAAAAATAGAACAAATGAATGCAAAATATATTACTAGTAAAAAAGAAGCTACACCTTTTTTAATGAAAGATTCTTAAAGGAAAAAGAGATTAAGTATAGATTGAACTATAAGAAGAAAACTAAATTTATTCATGGGCCCAAGAAAGTCTGAATATATTCTATAATTTGCAACCCAGATTCCTAAATAATCATTTTAACATACTTGTAATCATTTTCCATTCTCTCTCATGAATGTTAATTAATAATTTTTTAAATAATTCTTTAGGAATCTGATTTTTGAATCATAGTAATATATAGACCTAAAAATACCAACCCAAGGCCAGCATTTAACTAAAAGTTATCTATTGAGTGGAAAATCTGAAATTTTCAGATACCTACATGTATCTTCCAACCCAGCTATCCAACTCAAATAGCTATATGGGGCTGATAGATCTTCAGCCATACCATATATTAGTAGTCTTAGCAATATAAAATTGCATAAGACTTAAGGCAGAGACTATAAATAGTCAAAATAAGAGTCATAGATCACATGACCCTATTCTCTTAAGCTTGTAAGTTATAAACAATGAGGATTGCCAATTCCTCAACAAGCTTTGTGATAAATGCTTAGCCAGAGAAAGCATTTAAAATATCTCTGTCAGGAACCCTTCCCCAAACCCCTGATCATGGTTTCGTGCTTTGGCACTCCTCAGAGAGGTGTCAGGGTAGATTCAGACACTAGATCTAAAAATACCAACCCAAAGCCAGAATTTAACTAAAAGTTATCTATTGAGTGGAAAATCTGAAATTTTCAGACACCTACATGTCTTTCAACCCAGCTATCCAACTCAAATAGATAACTTTTAGTTAAATGATAGTAACGTATACTTTCTAAACATTACATATTTAATAGCTTACCTTTTTTTTTTACCATCTCGATGCCGCTTATGATAAGTTTTAGTAATAAATGCCAGAAATCTGTTTAATAAATCACTATACTGTTCAATATCCCAGACCAGTTTCAAGCTTATGGCTCTCATCACTGAGAAGTTTTGGATTTTGGAACAGTACACCTGGATCTTTAAAATCTAAGGCATCTCTTCTAGCTGCCATTATTTATCTTCCTCATATTTTTAAGCTATCAATCAGAAGAAAAAACATATGAACATTTTCAGTTTTAGCCAACTTGTTTGTATAGTTATATACATTATTGCCTAAGATCTACTATTTACTAAAGCTTATATTAAGTGGCATAGAGATGATGAAAGAAAAATGTATGCGATTAAAATGGTATTATGTAAGCTACATTGATGTAATAGAATCATGTGATATTTTATCAGTTTATATTTAATAACTGTGATTTATTTATTAGTTATTAAAATTATAAGAAGGAAAGTGTATTTAGTAAGAGTGCAATTAGTTATGTGATCTTAGGTTTGCCAATCACATGAGAGGACTTATCCAGATTTAATGAGATATGCTATTTTTAAACCATTGTATTAAATTTCTTCTAGTTCCATAATGGGTAGCGAATATCTACATAGAGCTGACTAAGGGTACATATAATCTTTGCTGAATTGAAAACTCCTGTCCCAAATTTAAACTTCAAAGTAACTTGCTATTGATTGTATTGTCTGAAACAAAGATCCCAATTGAGGATTCCTAATCTTCTGTATTAAATCTGTTGCCATCATTACTTTCTCAACACTTGAGAGTTCATACAAAATACAATAGTTGGAATCAGAATTGTTGTGTATGTAGTTAAAAAAACGAAAATGCAGTTGCATAAAGGCACAATCTCATGGCCATAGTGTAAGTAGATGACAGATGGCATGGTGAGCCATAAGACTAACCATATACTAAATTTAATAGCTGTAAAATAATAATGCAAAAAAACAAAGGCAAAAATCTGTTTTAGAAACTTTGATGAACTGATACCTTATCCTATATAGCAGAGTCTATGATCGATAGCCTTTTTTTGAGTCATTTAGTGGCAAAGTGTTAAAATATTTGGGAAAAAAAAATTATTCTAAAAAAAATTAAAAGATTGTACAGCAAAGCTATCACATTAATAGATTAAAGAACCATTATACGATATATGTGGATCTATTTGTGTTTCATGAATTAGTTTGTACAATCATCACAAGTTTTTTTCTCTAATCATTAAGTTTTTTTCTTTTGTTTGCTTGTATAAGAGTGGTTGTTCATGCTGATAGTCAATAATAATAAATAAAAAATATTGTGTAGAATTAAGTTTTTTGCAAAATATTTAAAATAATATCGGGGAGCATCCTAGTTCTCTTTTCATAGTATCCTCTATCTAATTTGAATTATAATTACTTAAGCATCTTAGTCAAAGGATAATGAATAGCATTTTCTTTGCTTATCAGTGTTTTATTGTTATTATTTTTAAATTTGAAGTTTATTTCTAATTGAAAGTTTTTATTCATGAATAAATAATATTGGGAATAGTATGAGTGGTAAAATACACTATTTTAAAATCAGATCTTGATTTCATGATTCTTTAGCATTCAATTTATTTATTCATATTTTAATATTTTTTTACATTTATCATATAGTATATCATAGAAATCAAGTCATTTTCAAAGTAATGTGATAATCAGAGCTTAATCCCATTTTTTTGGTTATAATGAGATTTTTTTTTCACTTTTTTTTTTTGAATATGAATAGTCAAGTCTTCTTACAATGGATGTAAAAAAGATGCTGATCCATTAACATTCTAATAGAAAGATATAATAATTTGAATAAATGATTAAAAAAAAAACGATTTGAAAATATCACTGATTCTATATATTTGAAGCCCAAGCATTGTGTAGTCTAAAAGTATGACTCCTGTTTAATATTTAAAATAGTAGCAATTTTTTTCTACATATTAGTGCCATCTATTGCAATCAATAAATACTAGTGATGTTTTAACTGTTTAATATTTATATCTGTAAAAGATTTTTTATAAAATTGTTGCTGACAGTGAAAATTATTAAAAATTTTATTAATATTTTGTAGTCAACCTTGCCTATTAGATAATGATTATAATTTTCAATACTTTAATTTTTTAATCCAGTACTCCATAAGTCCATTGTTACAGGATTAATATATATTTTTATCAACCATAATATTTAAGCAAGGAAAAATAAATCCAAATTATAAGTAAAGAGGATTCACACAACACTGAAATGCAATTTCAAGTCACCAATTAATGGAGATCAGATGATAGCTATTTTTTAATTATTGTAGTTATTCAAAAAAAAATTTTTGTTGATTGTCTTTTAGAAATTTCAGTGGATTATTGAAGAATATAATGAATATCATTTCAGAATTCTCTAATCTTATCTTTGTTGATTGGATAAAACTTTACATTTATAAATTAGTAATAAGTGTACCATATTGAACAAAATTTGTAAATTAAAACTTTTGTTTTATGCCATCTCTTTATAATAGTGGTTTTAGAGAACATTCTACTGAAATATTTTTTACTTTTATAATCATCATCATTCAATATTTCAGTATTAATGAGTTAACTTCACTTTGGAAAAAAAGATGTTAATAATAATTTATTTAACATATAATTTTTTTTTTGGATGGCTTAACTATTATCATAATATCATAAAGGAACCTATAGAGATTTAGAACCAGGTGTTCAATTCACTAATGGTTTTATTAAATCCCTTTAATACAATCGCTGCAATCATAGATTTGGCAGTCATTGATGGTTTGTATCTTGTTCTCATTTATATAGGTCAATGGCTGTTAAATTCCATTTATGGAGCAGATGAGAGGTATGACCATGAGTTCTCTGAATCTGTTGATGACCTTCTGATAATGTCTAGAAAAATCAAACCTTGGAAGAAAAAAATTGTTTGGAACCTCATAAGAAATTAATTTTTGTTTGTCATAATTCATTTGTAGATTCTTGGTTGAAACTCTATCTTGAGTTATTGGCAAGTTTGATTTATTTAATAGCTATTTATATATTTTCTGTGAGGTAACTTCTGATATGTGGTAGAAAAATATGGAAGAATAGAAAGCTACTGATTGCAAAGAAATAGACATGAGGGTGTTAGTAATATTTCTCTTGGTAATATTTAATTGGGTATCCAGAAATTTGTGTGATTTTATAGATAATTGAGAAAATGCTGTCAAATAATGGATGAAAAAAATATGATTGCAAAATTAGAATAATAATTTACAATAAGTATGTATTAGTTTATTATTCTCATAATTTGTGATTCAAGTCCTAAAGTGAAGATGGAAAATTTTCAGGATGGTTTCTTTTTTTTTTGACTAATCTTAGCTAGAATTTAAAGCAATGAGGGAAAACCATACCTTCAAGCACAAATCATCTGACAATTAATTATCCTGATAACTAATACTGTCAGTATTTTTTCATCACATATGAGAAATTGTTTTGCATATGTATTCTGCCAAAAGATAAATTATATTAATTAGGTATTAGGGTACTATGATCAGTAGTGAACTATTATCAATGATGTTTGTCATTCCATACCACCTTCTTAACACACTTTATTTCAGTATTTCAATGTTTTAGTTTCATTATAAATTTTAATGTTACTTAATTAAAAAAGTAATGAATAAAAGATTTAACCGGTAAAACATAAAAAAAAAAGAAGTTATTTTTTAATATTAAATGAATACTCCTAGTATTAACAATTATTGAAAAAATTGTAAATAATTTTCTAAGATGCATTGCATTGCACTAATTATATAACTGTGATAAAAAGTATCTTGATTTTTAAAGTTGTTAAGTGTAACAGCAGCACAATAAAATCTCTTCTGTACCTTCACAATTTAAGTTAGCTTTCCTATTTAAAGAGCAACCCAAATATTTAAACTGATTCACATTCTTAAGTTGATAACCATCCCAGGAAGTTGCTGAAAAAATTGTATGGTTGATAAAAAACTGAATTTTTTGAAGATTAATTATTAAACCAAATTTTAAGAGCATTCTGAAAGTTATTTTTTACATTGTCGTACTATCAATCTAGGAACTAAGAAGATACAATTATTGTTTCTGTACTGGTATTAATAAATGTATACACTATACAGAAAGAATTTAGTTATATGTATATCAGAAATGTTATGAGTTATCAGAAGAGAACAAAAAATTAAGACTACAAGTGGTAGAAAGACTAAGGCATTGTTCAATGGTTTTTCACAGAAGAAAGAAATAGATTAATCATAAATTAGAAAACAACTACAAATATCTTGCAGTAATTCCCCCCCCCCCACAATAGCGCTACCTGATGTAAGCTCTAGTAATCAACACTTCCTAGAAAGGTATGCATAATAATGCTTATCTAGTGCTTTCCCATCCAAAATACCCAGACTAGTCTCTAGCTTATGGCTTTTATCAGTGAAGGGCTTTGGACTTGGGATTTGCGTGTCAGAAATCTTTGGATCTAATACCATCACCCAGCACCCATTTTTTACCATTTTGTGCAATATTAAAACTAACCAAACTGACAACACAATAATGATTTTCAATCCAAGATAATTTACTTGTATAGTCTGAATCCAGATCAATATCTATATGTTTTGATTTTTGTTTTTTTTTAAACAAGCCTTGTCACCTTTATCTTTTGGCTGGGATTGATATTAAAGCATTATAGCATCACATGAATCCCTTTTCTCTAAACTTATATAAGCTGTTAAGACAGGGCAAGACAAAATTGCTGCTGTTTTAACAGCTAGGATAAGCAAAAAGAAAGGATAATCGTGTGATATTATTAATGATTTAATACAAATATCTTACTTATATCATTATTGCAGATGGAAAAATAATATATAAGTAATCATAAAATTAAACTTGGGTTGAGTGTTTTTGATAGAAAGAACCTAATGTTTAAATGAATTATGCTTATGTCTTATGTGTTTTGAAAATGAAAGTTTGTAATTTATGTATTTTATCAATTCTCACATCTTGATTTGAGATATAGTTGCTTAATAGATGAGCCATATAAATATTTCAAATTACATATAAAGATGTATATAAAGAATAACAAAGAGAGATTGAAAACAAAATACATAGGTAAGAGAACAAACGCGTATTTGTGTCATTATTAAAAAAAAAAAATGAAATTAAGCTGGATTTGAAACATTGCTAGTAGCAGATGCCAAGAGATGGATAGTTGAAATTTTGCACTAAATGTGAAGGGGTTGTAAAAGACCAAAAGATTTCACATATGATGTCGGTGGATAAAATAGAAAAAATTGTTGGAGGGTTATATAGAAAAGAAATTGTGAATGAGTCAAAGAAACTGGTGCGGAGACCATTCTGCAGTATACGTAGTAGAATTTTTATTTAATTTTTTAATTGAGTTTGTATTCTTGGAAAAAACAGGAGAATGAGAATGGGGAGGTAAAAGAGCTACTGTTGACATCCAAAAGTTTTACATCTGTTAAACTAAGTTTTTTTTTTTTTACTAACTTACAAAATTTGAAAATTGTATATAATTATGCTGTTACAGTTTTTTTAGTGTGAAATGGCACCTGTGATAAAATATGTATTTTTTTTATTTTTTTTTAGGTTTCTGGTTATTACTGTAAAGGCGATTGGTATGTATTGGCTGATTGGAATTTTAACGAATAATTATTTACAACTTTTTGTAATTGACATTTTTTTTTTTAAAAAAAAAAGATTAATTAAGACAATTGTTCATTGTTAATTTTATAATTTTTTTTTACTAATATAGAGAGACTCCTAGCTTCTTTGCTATTAACTAATTTTTAAATGCTTTGAAATTATTTAAGAAATGAATAAATTGTGAAAAAAATAATGTAAATTAAAACTATGTGTTTGTATTTTTATTTTATTTGTCCCCCTCCCCCCAATGAATCCTTTTAAAGATTTCTTTTTTTAAAAATTATGAGACTTCTTGCAAGTGTTTTAAATCAAATACTGCTCAATAAAATACATGTAATGAAATATTATATGCAGTTAATTTCAAGTTTAGAATGTTTTGATTATCTAATTCAATTGTTAAATTATTAACAAATAGCCTCTACATAAATTATTTTTTATATAATATTAAACCTTAGCAGAAACTTGGAGTTCTTTAGCTGTTTTGATACCTTAATTAATGTAAAATATTTTTACTCTCATACAGACTCAATTGCATGAAAATGTAAATAGTACAAAATGTATATTACATTTATAACGTCACTATCAACTGAATTCTTCATTTTCTATCTATTTTTAAAAAATTAAAACTCTGGAGTTGATAATCTCTATATGAAAAGAGCTTTGAATTGTCTGTGATTTGCAGATTCGGGTTTCTTCATATTTTTAATTTATAATTATTATAATAAAACGATGTGTTAGATTTCATTTGTTGCCGATAATTAACATTAGTGTCTAAATGGGGAAAGATTCAAATGTGTATATAGAACAAAGAACAATATTAACTCTTATAAGGGGGAAATAAATATAATTACATATTATCCTCTAGTTACATTATACTTATTAATACACTGTCTACATTAGCATTGCAAAGTCAGGCATATAGAACTAGAATTTGTAGACCAGATAGATTTGTAATCAGTGTCTTAGATTCTCTTTCCAAAGCTTCAGTGGAAATAAACAGGGTAATGCCAACTAATCCATACATTGTTTCACTTATTCCATGGCTAATGTGTTTTATTAGAGTCCTGTTCACATGGATATTTCCATTATTACAGCTTTGCTTAATGCAATTATATAATAGTGTGTGCCTAAGCTTATTGTTGTTATTTATAAAGCACACACTCCACTATCCCATCCTACTTTGGAGAACTTTGATTTTTCTCATTGCTGCACTTGTAGCTTTTTAAATTTATAGGCGTTTTTTTTTTCTCTTGGGGCTTCTGGGATATTTGTTTGTTGTTCAACATATTAGTTTGTTGTTCAATTTCTGATAATTCAGGACCTATATTCTCTGCTGGTAATATAGCTTCTTCTTTATTACTAATTTCCAGTGATTTATGATTAGGAGTAGTTCATTTCTCAACAGCATTTGTCCAGTTCTTCCAGATATGATTTGTATGATATAGAGTGCATGTTTCAAAAGCAATTTTGACTTCCACTATTTGGCTAGAAATGATTTTGGTCACAGTTCCTTTCTATTCACTCTTTTCCAAAGATTGTTACACATCCAAACTTTTTTTCTAAATGTTTACATTCCAGAAACCAAATGGCATTTTGCGACAAAGTTTTGGTCCCATTAATAATTCTGCAGTAGATTTGCCTATAGCAAGCTATAGATGGAGTAATAGGTGATATTGCATAACCATATTTATGATTTCTTGGATATTGACTGTTTTGTTTTTAGTTGTATTGTGTTATCTGTTGTACTGCTTTTTTTGCTATTTCCATTTGATTCAGGATAATGTATAGTTTGATCATATTGAACATGCTTAATCCTCCATTCAGGTGAATTAAAGCTTGTACCATTATCAGATACAAGAATTTCAGGTAATTCATGAATTAAGAATGTTTTGATTTTTTTGATAGTCTGATCATGTCTGCGGAACTCATTAATATTTGACCCCTAAATTATTATTAAAAATTTTTGATTATAGTATTTTTTTGGTGGTACATTGACCACTAAACTTAACTGCAAGCAAATGTTTTTGCCTCTCACTATGTTGTATAACCCTTGTTTAGAAATTCCAATACATTAAAGCATTCTTAAAATCATACCAGTATTTTATCAGCAGTTAACTATTTGACAATTTCTAGGATTTGTGGAGATTGTCTTACTGGACCAATAATTCTTTATCAATTTTTTGGTATCTGGTAGCCAAGATCAACTTTTGTTCACATTACTATTTACTAGTTTTAGATTCCAGCTACCATTCCTGGTTTAAATTCTAATTCATAATTTTATGCAGATAATCTATTATATCAGCGTACCATTAAAGGCCCTAATTGTTCTAATGCACCACCATTTATTAAAGTTTAATATAGCTTCAAAATCAGAGAGTTAACTACATTGTTTTATTATTCTATTTCATATTATCTTTTCTGAGTTAGCAGTTATTAGTATGTCATCAAAATATCGTGTGACCATATCTATTCCTCTTAATTAAAACAGGCAAAACTCTCTATACATATTGCCACTCAGTGCATGCCAGAGTAATCAATGGATTCCAGAAGGCTTGTGCATAAAATCCCATCTAGTGCCTACTCATCCAATATCCCCAGACTAGTTTCTGATTTGTGGCCTTCATCAGTGGGAAGCCTTGGATCTGAGGGCACTGCACCTAGATCTTAGAATCTAATGCAACCCTCCAGCAAACACTTTTTATCTCTACTATGAGTTTTAAATTTGAAACTATAATATTTTTTATCCAAGCTCAGTAGCTTATATGGTCACATAAGTCTGAACTCAGTTCAGCAACTATACATTTTGGTATCTTTGGTTCTTTAATAACCATAGCCACCACTATCCTATTAGGCAGGATAGGGTTTAAGCCAATAAACATCATATGATCACCATTTCTTATGCTTGCTCATAACTGTTATTAAAACATGCAAAACTTTCTATATGTATTGCCACTCAGTGCAAGCCAGAGTAATCAAGGGATGCCAGAAGGCTTGTGCATAAAATCCCCATCTAGTGCCTACTCATCCAATATCCCTGGACTAGTTTCTGGCTTGTGATCTTCATCAGTGAGGAGCCTTGGATTTGAGAGCACTGCACCTAGATCTTAGGATCAAATTCAACCCTCCAGCAGCCACCTTTATCTCAACTACAAAACTATGAGCTTTAAATTTAAAACTCTAATATTTTTAATCCAAGTTTAGTAGCTTATATAGTCATACAAATTTGAACTCAGTTCAGTACCTATACATTTTGCTATCTTTGGTTCTTTAATAACCATAGCCACAACTATCCTATTAGGTAGGATTGGTTTTAAGCCAATAAACATCACATGATCACCATTTCTAATGCTTGATCATAACTGTTATTAAAACAGGCAAAATCTTATACGTATTGCCACTCAGTGCAAGCCGGAGTAATCAATGAAATGCCAGAAGTCTTGTGCATAAAATCCCCATTTAGTGCCTACTCATCCAATATCCCTAGAATAGTTTCTGGTCTTCGTTAGTGAGGAGCCTTGGATCGGTGCTCTCAGATCCAAGGCTCCTCACTGACGAAGGCTACTAGATGGGGATTTTATGCACAAGCCTTTTGGCATCCATTGATTTCTCTGGCTTGCACTGAGTGGCAATATGTATAGAGAATTTTGCCTGCTTTAATAACAGTTATAAACAAGCGTAAGAAATGGTGATCATGTGATGTTTATTGGCTTATTCCTCTTAATTGTATATCAATTTTCACTTGAAAAATATTTGGAGCAGTAATTATTCTTTTATGACATATAATACAATCTTAGCTGTTTGTTTTTTTTTTTTTTGGATACTAGTATTTGATGAAAAACTGCATTAAAATTTAATTTTGCAAAGAATTTAGCCCTTTATTAAACTGACTGGTATCTCTTACATTGGTGACTGGACGAAGAATTTTTGGTAATGCTTTATTGACAGTGGCTTGATAGTCACCATTTATTTTAATTTATCCATTAGGCTTCAAGGCGATAACTATGGAAGTAATCCATTCTGCTTTTTCTACAGGCATTAATACCTAATTTCTTAACAATGGTATGCAAAGTTTCATTAATTTGTGTTATTTGAGCAAATAATATCCTGCATGCTTTACCATGTTAAGAACTATTTAAGCAATGAATTAAGTGAACTAAACTCATTCAATAAGACTTTGCAAAGCATTAATAATAATAAAATAACTAATTTTAAAAAACAAATATTTTGAAAATCTTAAGTAATACTAAGAAGCATTATAAACGTTTTAGTGGCAGTAGTGTTGGGTACAGTGATTCAAACTTGGGCAGTAAAAGTTTTCAGGAAATTAATTATCAAAATTGTCAGAATTTTTGTTAAAAATCAAATCACTTGAAAAATCATAATAACCTTAAATGCCATGATGGAAAATGAATTTAAATTTGACATCAGTAATTTAATAAGCATTCCAAACTGTTTAAAATTTTTTTAATACAATTGAAGCTGAAATAGAATTTACAAATTTATATATTATGCAAAATATGACCTGATCAATCACATCATTCAAAAAGATGTTCGTAGTTTAAATGAATCTAATAATCAAAATATAACTAAACATTCTAACAAAAGTATCGTTGACATTAATTCATGCGATTAATTTTGCAAAGTTTTAGTGATCTTGTTAATAAACAGAGAGGAATTTTAAATTGTGTAATAAAAATATTCCTGAAATTGTTAATCAAAATAAATATAACTATTGCTAAAGTTTAAATGATTTCAAATTTCAAAACTAATCTAAATTCATATATCAAAATCACGTTCAAAGTTAATAATCAGAATTGTTAAAAGTATGATTGTCTGTTGGAGAACTCTGAAAACCAGATGTTGCTGTACTTGAATGAAAATTGAATTAAAGCTCATAATTTAATCGTTATTCAAAACACAAAATTTCGGAAAGTAATATTTGCTCATACAATAAAATGCAGAAAGCTGTTAAGCTAGAGTGTTATTATATGACAATTCTTTCAGAAAAAGCATTAATTATTCTAAAGTAGCAATAAAAAACTTTCATGCAGTTCAATAATGACTAGATTTGCATTAGTTTTAGTTTGTTTTGAATCTGAAAAATTGTGGATACAGAGTTTGAATTTCTTTTGCCATTGTAATTTTATTTATCAAGCAAAATTTTATGCCTAAAAATTTGAACAATTTATGGTCTAGTAATGACTTTAATTTATTCTTTAAAATGAAAAGATTTAATTGTTTATGGTGTTGTTTGATGTAACTGGCACTTCAACTGAACATTCTTTCATAGACTTCCCATTTTAATCTTTAGCCTTCAGTCAATTTTGCAATATAAGAGATACCCAGATGAGTTATCAATTTCATTTTTTTGCCAAAAGTTGTTGCTTTTTGCTTTGTTTACTCCAACATTGTTTTTATTTTGACAGATTTACTTTTCTGAAAATCTTTGTCAGTTTTATTTTTAGTGAGACAAATTTTTGCTATGTGACTTATTTTACTAAAATTTTTGCATTTTGCCCCTTTACAATTACATTCTTTCACTAAACACTAAATGTTCCTGATTCCCACAATGATAGCATTCTACCTTTTTTTTTTTTGACTAATTTCAGATTTGGATGCACATAAGATTGTTATGTATTTATTAATTGTACTTGTACAAAATTTATAAAATTCTCTTCTCTGTTTTAAAAATATATGTTGTGCTTCATTTTATCGGTTTGGAATATGTAAAGTTGGATATTGCTGAAAGTTGTTCTTGCAAAGTTGTATTGGATATATCTCATAAGAATTGCTCTAATAAAATTTTCTCAATACATTGGCCCATATGAGCATTTGTTTGCCAAGAAACATCACATTATCACCTTTCCAATGCTCACACAAGTTGTTAAAACAGTGAGCTAAATGCGATGTACTATGGCTTTTCTTTTTTTTTTGGGGGGGGGGGAGACACAGCCACTGTGTCCGGAGAAACCTGTTAGCCATCTTAACTTCCCTTTCTATTTCCCACCCTAAATTTTTCCCATATTCTTCTCTATCCTGCTCCATTTCATTTCCACAACATTATCATTGTCCACTCTATGGCCTTTATATCTAAATTCCCTGTATCTTTTTCCAAACCCAGCATAAAAACCAAAAACCTACTTTCTGTGTAATCACTTTGTTAATATTTATTCTCACACAACTTCATTATTTGTATTTTTGTATTGGAGTATTTCCATAATCTAATATGCACATTGAATGTTGTAAGCATTTACGTTCAATTAACAGATGCCTAATATTCTCCATGCCTTCCATACATAATGTATAGACTAAATCATCCACATTTCTCCATTTATGTGTATATTCCCTTATTGCTAACAATCCTCTTCAAGACTTAAATAGTAATCTACTTTCCTTGCTATTATCATACATTAACTCACACTCAATATTCTGTTTACTTTTATATATATATATATTTAAACTCTTTTTATTCTTCATACTAGTTCTCCATCTCTTCAATTCCCTATTTGGTATTAATGCATCTATTCTTCTATCCGTTTCTTGCCACTATAACAACAATTCTTCTAACACAATTATTCCACCTTTTGTGTAAGTATACTGACATAAAGTCTTTATCCAAATCTTCTATACCATACTACCTTTCTCACATCTTGTTGACTATCCTTTACTCATAACCCAATAAAATACTATTTTGTCTATTCTCTTACTATTCATAAATTGCAATCTACTGAATATTTTCATTTTACTTTTTTGCATCTCTTATATAAAAACTTGACTATCTCATTTCTCCTTGAATTGGCTCCTTTACCATCCACTCATCTGCGTCTAATGCATGTCTTTTTAATTCTCTTTGTATTTTTTCTAAGTAATCTAACACCCCTTTACTAATACATAATGCATCACTACAATAAGTTAACCCTATTACTGCCATTCCCTTCCATACAATTCTAGCTACATCATATTTATTATATGAAAACACTGTTAATTTCTTTATCAGTCCCTTTCTTGTCTTTGCTTCATTTATCAATTTTTTCTTCCATTCATCCAAGCAATTTCTCTGATTACTTAAGATGATTCCCAAATAATTATACCTATTCACCACACTTAACTTTATATCCCCCACTAAAAATTCTTTCTCTTCTCTTTACACAGCATTTATCATCATTACTTTTGATTTTATTTCACTAAATTTAATCCCCATATCTTCACCACCACCCACCCTTGCACAGATCTTCAGCATAACTTCCTATCTTCCCTACTTTCTATGTACAAGAACATATTGGCAAATAAAAGACCTAATAATATATGCACTCCCTTGCTATCTGTTCATGGTATCTCTACCTCTCTTCCTAGTCTTTCTAATACTCTCTCCATTTCCTCAAATATAACAAAAACAAAACAGGTGACATAGGGCATCCTTGCCTTAGTCCCACACCACTTTTAACACTAACTGATTCTATATTTCTTAATTTGTATGTATAGTAATTATTTTCATACTATCTTTTAATAAGATACACTAACACTCTATTCATTCCCAAATTGACTAAACTTACTCATAATCTATTTCTATTTACTCTATAGTATGTATTCTATAATGACCATATATAATTCTACCTGTATTCCTACTTATATCTATAAGTTGTGAGATTACAAATAAACTATCTTCTATATGCCTAATGCCTATCCACTCGAAAACCTTGTATTTCTCTTGCTATCTTATTTTCTTCCTTCCATTTTGCCACCCTTCCAGCCACTGTATGTGCAAAAACTTTATATAACACTGACATTATCACTATCGGTCTATAATTGTTTAACTTTCTATGATCCTTACCTTTCCTTTAATTAATAGTCTTACTCTTGTATTATTCCTGCTATCTGGAAATTCTCTCTTCTGTGCCATCTTTTTTAAAACATAATAATTGATTTAATTTTATCCTATTTCATAAATTCATCACCATCTCTGCTACCCATCTATCTAAACCTCTTGCTTTTCCACTTTTCAATGTCTTCCCTGCCTCATCCAATTCATTTTCTCTAAACCTAATATTTCTATTATTATATGCTTTTATGTTTATTATCACTCTGTCTTCACATCTAATATCTTTTCTATATCCATAACATACTTATTTAAGATTGTCTCTAATTCTTCTCTAGAGTTAACACTCTTTTTCATCATCTCTCCATTACATTCTTTCTTTTAATATACTTCCAAAATTTTTTTATTCCGATCTTTTCCACTTTTATTAATATCCTCCAATAATTTACTATTTAATTTCATTTTCTCTATATAATTATCTTATTTTAGCCAATAACTTTTTTAAAAAATATTTTTCCCATTTAATATTAATATTTTTTTCACTTTCTCTTTGTTTTTAGTAGCACATTTATATTCTCTGCATGCTTTTTTTCTCTCTTTTATAGTTTTACTAAATCTTACCTTTCTATTACTTTTATTCTTCTAAATATTGTTACCGAAAGCTCTATTTTCCACTTTTTTTACTTTACCCCACCAGTCCTTATATTCACTCCCAACAAACTTTTCCGTGATTTGTTCTACTTTTATTTTATATTCTTCTAACTTTATTCTTATCATTCATTCTCCATCCATATCTTTCACTAACTTTTATTACTATTTTCCATAACATTACTATGATCACTATTACATACTCTCTTTTCATTATCAACACTTGAATTTTGCCTACTTTATTTATTTCCTCTTTCTCTATTAATACATAGTCTATTGTGTGAAATATATTATTTTTAGACTTTGTGTATTGTCTTGTTCCTCATAAATATTTGATAAATTTCCAATGCTCAAATTCACTCTCTGACAATTTTTTTCAAAAGCTATCCATTCTTATTATCTACATCATCAATTTCTTCAATATGCCCATTCATATACCTATAACTGAGTTCAGACCTATATGACTACATAAGCTATTGAACTTAAATTGAAAATGTTATTGTGTTTTCAATTTCATTCTTATAGTTTTGTAGTTAAGTAGAGATAAAAGGTGGCTGCTGGAGGGTTGCATTAGATCCTAAGATCTAGGTGCAGTGCTCTCAGATCCAAGGCTCCTCAATGACTGAAAGCCACAAGCTAGAAGCTAGTCTGGGGATATTGGATGAGTGGGCACTTGATAGGGATTTTATGCATAAACCTTCTGGCATCCATTGATTACTCTGGTTTGCATGGAGTGACACTACTGTATGGAGAGTTTTGTCTGTTTTAAAAATGAGTAGCTATATATTTAATGTTTAATAGTAAAATAAAAGTTTCTATGATTTGTTATAATATGTATGTGTCTGGAAAATGGTTTTTTTTAAAATTGTGTAATGAGAGGGAATGTTATTAATGTCCTCATTTTTTTTATACATAGGTGTGGATTAGATCAATATTGCTGTGGTGAAAATATGTGTTGTGATTATGTTTATTCATTATGGTATTTCTGGTAAGTTAAAATGCTGTTTAGCATGTTTTTAATTTAATTTTATTATCTGTTATGGTTTTTTATTATTATTACAATAAAAACTATTAGGGGAAAAAAGTTAATTAAGAAAAAGAAAAATGTAATAGAAGAAATTGAATTAACTTGTATATAAATGCTTTGATTATTTATATTTCACCTTGATCTGTTTCAGAAATGTAATTGACAATTAAGAGAGATTTAAAATGTATATATTTTTTGTTTGTCGCTATGCAGTTTTTGAAAAAAAATTTAAGTGAAATGTGGTATATTTTTCACAAAATATTTGGAGGATTTTGACTTTTAAATTCAAAAATTTATCTCAAACTTTTTTCTTCTGAAATTTTTTTGATTTAATTGTGTTAGATTTTATAAAGTTTGAAAATAAAATAACATATCTAATAATTTTTTTCCATTTAAACAAAAACTTCCTTGGAAAAAGTTGCAGTGTAAAATGAATTTTAGTTTAACTTTGCCAAAATATAAATTAAAAAAATAGTGTTAATTATAATTTATTAAATAATCAATGTTTTTATTTATTTATTTTTATAAACTATTTATGCTTATCTTCATATATAATTAGCTTGCATAGAATATTTTTCACTACTGTGTATAATATTTGTATGTGCATGTAACTTAAAAAAAAAAAAAACAATCGAGATTTCTGATAATACTGTTCTGTTCTTGTAAAGTACAGATAAAATGAAGAAAATGTATGAATTTAAAAATGGACATAAAAGAACTATAGCTTTAAGAAGACAATCATTATAATTAACAAGTAACAATAGTCACATATAAAATCGATTTTTCTTTCTCCTAAATACGTGTACACCATGTCATAATTCTTCGTTTTTATTCTACTATTAATAATCACTAGAATCAGGAAAGTGATGCAAGTATGAAAAGTTATTTTAGAAAAATGTTGAAAATCTAGGGAACTAATAAATATCACACTTTCGGTAAGTGATTATTCACTCAAAAGCAGGAAAGAAAATTAAGAATGATACAAAGATCGAAGGGGAAAAAAAAGTGCTGAATGTAATTATAACATTAACGTACTTGAAATAGCACTGAATACAACACAAAATAATAATTTTTTAAAAAAAAATTTGTTCATGACATATTTGGCCAGCAGTGGCATGAGATGGAGCTTCTGGAGGTATTTGGAAAACACTTTGACCAGCAGCGTGACATTTTTGTTTAAAAGCAATAACTAATGCTTCCAATTCAGAACTATCCTCAAAGTTCAGCAAGATTTGATAGAATCCATGCAATATTTAAAAAAAAAAGATTTTTATTGAAAACTCAAATTTTATAAGATCATCACTGAACAAAAACAAGTTATGCAAAGAAAGAAAAATCTACAATTTGCATGAGACTTATCTTGTGAAAGTAGAAAGCACAGATAGCTAATAACAATCTTTGGTAGCACTGCTTTTTGATCACAACAATGAGAATATTAAAAAGTTATAAGTTTATGATAGTGTTCCAAATTGTGATGCTATAATAAATTATATGAAAAAATAGTAAGCAATGACAAACCACTATTGATTGTTGGTTAGGATTTGATAGTTATAATATTTTTTTTGTCTTTGTAGCCTATACCTGCCTTTAGGCGACAATATACATCTACATATAAAGACCATATCCAAACTATACCATGGAGTATTATATAACAGGTTTGAACAATGCACACGTAGCCATAAATCTATTAATTGTGTCTTACTTAAACATGTGAAAGTTCTTTAAGTTTTATTGTTAGCCATAAATATCTGCCACTTACTGTGATTCTGAAAACAGTCTGGCGTTTAACTTTACATTACTTAATTATTTAGAGACGAATGGTGAATGACAACAAGGAATTGGTAAATTATACTTAAATTGAATTATGAGCATCTTCTGACTTCATTCTCTTGGTATACTTTTTGGAACTTTTATTATCGTTCATTCTTTTTTTTAATATAAACTCATTTATCTTAACCATGACATGATTTTTCTTGTGGCCCATTAGTTATTAGTGAATGCTAATGATCAATTTTGCTGATCGTATTTCTCAAGATGGAGCATCTCATATTAGAAACTGTTGCAGTAAATCAGTCTACAATGGCCAATATGGCCTTTTCCTTCACCCAATATTTGAACGCATGCTTTAGAAGCAGTGTATCATAACTATTTTCTAATTTGATAGTAGATAAAATATTATTGTGTTGAATTCATTGTGTTTTTGGTATTCAGTTTTTGAAATATAAAAATAGAGAATTAATTTTTCTACATCATTGTAGCATCAGTTTTGACTTCATTGACATAATAGATTTAAAATAGAAAAAAATTGTTCAATTTGTACTTAATTATTTTAAAATTATACTAAGAAGTTTGACATTTTTTTTCTTTTTTTTTTAAAAAAAAATCTGTATTTTTAAAATGAGTTGTATCTTTATACAATTATTTGACTATGTGAATATGAATTAAATTTAAAATTAACTTTTGGTTGTTGCTAGGTATATGACGTTGGGCTGAAAGTAGGTAGAATAATTAAGCAGCATAGTACTACAACCAAGCAATGACATTGGATCATCATAAACTTTAATGAGTCTTAACATCATTAAGTTGCTTATAGTATTAAGTATATTATAGCAGTTAAGAAGATAGTCAGAAATCTAAAGTTGAAACTTCAACCAATGACATTCAATCCAAAGATTCATGCAAATCAAAATGCTATTAAGTTAAAGGCTTGATATTAGAAGCAATCATTGAAATAATGTATTAAAATTTGAGTGTGTGCTGTAGATTGTACATTAACATAAAAGATGTTGTTTTTTCAAAGAAATGGAGTTTTGATTAACTTGTGAGTGAGCTTTTTGTTTGCAGTTTTTCACATGATTAATCTATGAAGAAAAAATATAAAATAAAAAAAATGTATTAGCTCTTACAAAAAATTTGCAACTAATAGGTGAATATATTAATCATGAATAGTATGAAAATTTGTTGGTAATTTGAGTATTCAATCTCTGGCCCTCAAAATTAAATTGATATCAAGTTGTTATAAAAAGTGCATCAAGAATCTAGAAAACTTTGATTTCACACTTATATTTTTTAAACATATAAAAATAGTCATCGTTAGATTTTTGCAGGCTTATGTTGCACCAATATAGATTCTGAGGTGAACATAAAAAGAAAATCCAATTTATCAAATAATTTTTAAGTATTGGATACACAAGAAGCTGACCTCAGTTAAAATGTGCTATGGGTTTAATGTATTTTTAGTTGCATTCAAAAATTTAGTCAGATATTATTTATCTGTATTTTTATATTGGACTATTTCCATCATCTAATATGTGTGTTGAATGTCTTTAGAAAAGTTTAATTTTTAGTTAAATATTCCAAATGCATTCAACTGTTAGTAACTATCACAGCAAAAGGGTAGGTTATGCACCCAATTGTAATAAAATTTCAGAGAAAACATGTTATTATTATATCAGCTAACAGAGTATAATATGTACTAACTGTTAGTATTATCACAGCAAACAGGTTAGTATATGCACCAACGTTCGAGAGGTATTTTCTTCCCCTCTTCTTCAGGTGTTGCTGGCCTCGGACTAGCATGGGATTCGAACCTGGGTCCTTAGATTCTTGATTATTGAAATGCCCAAGGAGCATCCCGCCAAAGGCAACAGGGTGAGAGTAATTTCATAACTTATCTACCTTCCATTCCCCCACTTTTTCCTCAGGAGCAAAGTTGATTAGTGATTTCCATACATTATGTATAGTCACTACTAGGTTGGCTTATGGGATTTTTTGCCATTGTCATGTGAGCACTTTCTTTAATTTCTCTTTGTACCTTCTCTTCTTCAATATCAATTTTTTGTATTTTCCCAATGAACGTATGTTCATGGTCCATACATGGTCTCTCGTCACCTTAGACACATCTGTCTCTCTACTAATCATAGTTGTTCTTGCAAGCGCTTTTGAGATTGGGTTGTCTCAATTTCATGTTCCTCCATTCATTCACATGGTATTCATAGATGCAGTTTTCTTCTGCAGCATTTCATAGTTTAGGCTTTGTAGATGTTAGAATCTTCGTAGTGTGGTATGGCTCTGAAAAGCTGTTCTGATGTTATACTGATTGCAGATTTTCCTTAATTTGTCTGCTATTTTTGGAATGTATGGATACACTACAGTACCAATAATTGTCTTTTCTCTTGATGGTTCTTTTTGTTGTCTGTTTAATGTTTTCTTAATAACAGCTGATGGATAACCATTTTTCTAAGAAAACATTAAACAGACAACAAAAAGAACCATCAAGAGAAAAGACAATTATTGGTACTGTAGTGTATCCATACATTCCAAAAATAGCAGACAAATTAAGGAAAATCTGCAATCAGTATAACATCAGAACAGCTTTTCAGAGCCATACCACACTACGAGGAATTCTAACATCTACAAAGCCTAAACTTGAAATGCTGCAAAGAAAAAACTGCATCTATGAAATACCATGTGAATGTGGAAGAACATATATTGGTGAGACCAGCCGTCCCATTCAAAAGCGCTTGCAAGAACATAAACTGATGATTAGAAGAGAGAAAACAGATGTGTCTAAGGTAGCAGACCATGTATGGACCAATGAACATACGTTCAATTGGGAAATACAAAAATATTGGATAAAGAAGAAAAGGTACAAAGAAGAAAATTTAAAGAAGCTGCTCACATGACAATGGCAAAAAATCCCATAAGCCAACCTAGTGTGACTATACATAATGTATGGAAATCACTAATCAACTTTGCTCTGAGGAAAAAGTGGAGAAATCAGGAGGAACCTCATAGGATAAGTATATGAAATTACTACATACTGTTGCCTTTGGCAGGATGGCTCAGTTGGTTAGAGCGTTACCTTAAATTTCAATAATCAAGAATCTAAGGACCCAGGTTCGAATCCCATGCTAGTACTGTCACTGGTCAGGCCAGCAACACCTGAAGAAGAGGGGAGAAACATACCTCACGAAACGTTGTGCATATACTAACCTGTTTGCTGTGATATTACTAACAGTTAGTGCATATACTAACCTGTTTGCTGTGATATTATTAACATTTGTTTGCTGTGATATTACTAACAGTTGGTGCATATACTAACCTGTTTGCTGTGATATTACTAACAGTTGAATGCATTTGGAATATTTAACTAAAAATTAAACTTTTCTAAAGACATTCAACACACATATTAGATGATGGAAATAGTCCAATATAAAAATACAGCTAGAACACCATCATCACAAACCTTCAGAAAAACACCAGATATTATTTATGTCTATAATATTCAAATTTGTAACATTATTATGTAAAACAGTTGCTAAAAACAAAGACTGCTTGCTCAGCTATATGAGTTATTACAGTGAATGATTTGGTAAGTCAGATTTTGTTGAAGACATCTTCAAATAGGTGAGTATCTATGACTATTTCAATCTGGTACATTAATTGTTTAATATTTTTTAGACTACTTATTTATATGATTTTAAATCAGAAATGCATTATATGCAAATGGACATACCTGAATCACAGCAGAAGGTCAAGTGTGTTTGTCCTGAAAGAGAAGGATAGTCTCGGTAGAGTTCTCACTTATTCTACTCTATTGAAACATCTGAGAACACATATTGTTAGCAAAATTTTTTGACAACATTAAAATTAATAGTTTACATTGGTACAGGTTGAATAATGATTGCATTAACTGTATCCATAAAACATTCTGCATAGCAGTTATTCTGTAAAATGAAGTATAAAATGTAAGAAAGCCTACTATTTAAATATGGACTTTTCATTGATTTAGGTTGGAGGAGTTTTAATAGCAACTAAATTTAAAACTGGATTTTTAAGCTCTGTTAATCTTAGAAGTAAATTTATTATTATTTTGGGCTAATTTAAAAGAATCTTGCCTTTATATTGATTTTGCTCTTCATAATATATCCAAAAACAGAGTTGCCATTCAATGAGTTGTTAACTTTTGAATTAATGCTGCAAATAGCTTAACAAATGAATTTTGTGTTTGTTAAAGATAGCATAATTTCAACATTTTATTTATGACTTAATATTATAATAGAAATAATGGGGTTATCAAGATCAGAAATATCCATTAGTTTTAAGAAAAGTCACTATTAGAATTGTTTGATTTTTATATATGAAATAGGTAGTTATTTTTTTGTTCAATTTTTTTATTTTTATATCATTTATCTGAATAAGGCATTCTTCATTTTTTAGATATAAATGAGTGTATGGTTAGTGCAACCCAGTTTAGGTGATGTTAAAGCATCCAAGTAATATGTTGAACTTAGTTTTATCAGTGTTAAGATGTTCACAAAGCAAAAAAGATGAACTATTGGGTTAAACTTGGAGAAATCATCCCAAAATGAATTAATAGTGGCTTAATAATATTTACATGTCTGTATATATATATATGGTTACAAGAAAAGAAGTGAGAAAAAAATTCACAACCAATTATATCTTATTCATTATTATTCTATAAAGGAATGCTGAAAAGATTTTTAGTCTACTATTAGTTCTTTACAAGGAAATTGGAAGGATCTTACTGTGAAGAAATTAAATGAAATTAAACCAATAAGTGAATGCATATTTCTTTTGATGTAGAGAAGTCATATAGAAAATCTGTAAAATCATAATTTTTCTTTTTTTGTGTGTATGTTTTCATGTGTATAATATTACATTTAAATATTTTTGGAAAATTAATTAAATCTACTAATCGGAGCATTAAGTGCCATCTATCAGCTGATTGTGAAAATAAGATATATATATATTATGCAAAATGTTAAAATCACTTTCAATAATTACATAATTGGTTATGTAAATTTATAGAAGCTGCTAGTGAACATTAAAACCTGTAAATTGAGACAATTGCCTTCAATTGTGATCAAATATACCACTGTATTTGGCTTTATTGTCTTGATTGCTTTCTACTAATTGTAAAAACTCATACATGATAAAATTAATTTGGTTGTAATCAGTTAATAAAATTATTTAATTAAACTTAGTGTTGAAATATACTTTCATAACAATAATGTAGTTCTCTGACAGAAAAGGGTATTTCTTATAATTTCAAATATAGAGCTTTTTTTTATTCTTTTTTTTTTTTTAATTTTATTTAGCAATCTTGAAAATTATATATAGATAATTTGTTTATGTAATTGACTTTATTATTATTATTTTAATTTCAGGATAGGTGTTGTGTTCATCATAATAGTTTTGTCAGCCTGTGGGGGATTTTTCCGATACTGTTATTATTACAACCCACAGATTGTTGTACATAGGATTAACAATTATTCCCCAATGGTAAATGATGTTGAAAAACCAGAAGTAAGTTTTATATTAAGATTTTGAATATTCCAGGTTTTTTTTATTATTATTATTATTATCTCAAGATAGATTGTTTTAATAAATTATTTGCAGTGCTTATTTGGAATAGGCAGACTAATCACATGAAAGTTTAGATGGAATTGAATGGCTTTGAGAGTTAAGACAGCAATTCATTTCATCTCTAAAATGACAGTATAGCTGAAATCTGCTATTGTTTTCTTCCTTGTTTAGTGTTTTTCTATTTTTGTTCAGTGTTCAGTTTTTTTTTTAAAATCCTTGTGATTCAAAGCTAATAGTTTAAACTTAAATCTCTAAAAGTTTTGAATGCTAGCCAGCTAGTTTTTTTAGCTATATATATATATATGATACCAGATCAACAACTGTATATTTTAATGATCTCAATAGTAAGTATTTTCGGCACAAAACAGTGTAGAAAACTAACTAATTTTTCTGATTTCCTTTTTATTGGTGTGATGTGATAGAAATATGTAACTTCTTATTTGAAAAAGTCAGTTTTCATGCATAAGCCATGGCCAGAAAACTTCAGTTTAAATAATTCTATAATAGTAACATTTCCAAACCAGAATTCACAACTGTAAACAATGTATAAAATTAAAGTACAAAATTGCATCCTATTTACCTGATTAATATTTTTTTAGATTTTCTTTTTTAGTCATTGTTTTATTTTTCTATCTCTGTCTTCAATTTGTGTAATTTTTATGTTTTTTCATCTTTGTACATTAACCTCCATTCATTTATTAATTATTTAACTAATAAATTATTGTTCATTGATGATGAAACATAAATTAAGTGGCATATTATTGCTGCATGTTCTTGCCTGTATGAGTATAGTTCAGGTGGTAAAAATTTCTAGGTCATAGCTCAATCTGATACTTTTGGTGGCCAATTATCACATGATCACCTAAACAATTAAATATTTGCTTTTTTTTTGCAGCCTATTCATCATATTGGAGATGTTCTCTTATTTTTCTCTTTCACTTTCTTTGCATATCTTCATATATTCATATATATATTGTTTATAATACTTCTTTCATATACACTTCAATGCAAACAAATTTTTTTTAAAAACTTCTTTATTTCCCTTACAGTTTCGACTGTCCAGCAGTCTTCATCAGAACTTTATCTGTCCTCCTCTGCTCTGATGAAGACTGCTGGCTAGTCGAAACTGTAAGGAAAATCAAGAAGTTTTTTAAGAAAATTTGTTTGCATTGAAGTGTATATGAAAGAAGTATTATAAGCAATATACATATTGGAGATACATCTGCTTTCACGTGGATACATTGCAAAATGAAATTCTAAAGGCAACAGAGTAAAATCAGATTTTGGCAAAATAGCAATGTAATTATATCTGCCATCACCATTAAAATTAATTGCTCTATAAATTTGTCAGATATTGTTCACCTGGTATCATTAGAAAAATAATTGAATGATTAATTATTTTGAGAGATTATTCAGTGACAGTCAAGAATTGGAAGTGATAGATTAAGTTTTGATTCAAAAAATGTTAGCTTATGAATCTATCATTTTACCACTAGCCTAAATGGCAAATGCTATTTATGCATTTACAATTATATGCCGAACTATTTCCATAATCTAATATTAATTGTTAAATGTTTTTTACAAACATTGAAATTCTTACTTAAACTTTTTAAATACATTCAATATATGAAATTTTTAATAACTGTCACTTTGGCAGAATAGCCTAGTAGATTAGAATGTGACATTAAATTCAATATTCATGAATCCAAAAACCTTGGTTCAATTTCCATCCTAGTTCTGTCACTGAACAGGCCAACAACATCTGAAGAAGAGAGGAAAAATAATACAACTTGAAATTTTGTGTTATATATTAATTTGTGTACTCTTGAATGCATTTGAAATAAAGTTTGAATTTTTCTAAAAATATTTAACATTTAATATAAATGATGGATATAGTCCAACATATAATGAAACTAAAATACTATCATCACAAACTTTCAGACAAACACTACTTATGTGCTCATTTGTATTGCCAATATATGTTCTTTTTTATAAAGTCCTTTTTACTTTAATTATAACTGAGGAATTTACTTTCTCTTAGAATAACTTTTCAATATGGTAAAATTCAACCCCCCCCCTTTCCCCATTTATTTATCAAGATTTTTATAATTTTGCTAACTCAAACACATTTGGTTTAAACTGAGATGTCATCAGACTTCTTGTCATATTAAATCTGATATGAAATATATTCCAATTTAACGTATGAAATTTTTTTTTTACTTTAACACATATCCTTATGGACTTTGTGATTTCTTTGCAAAATAATAGAATGTCTTAAATAATGACACCTCTTCTCTCTAAAAAAGGATCTAAAACTAAAATTAACTGAAAATAAAAATATTTATATGAAAAGCGAAAATGAGGCTGGTTAAAAGAAAAGAAAAGATTATCTTTAAAATTGAAAGTGAATATTTGCCTGCCTTACATCTTCGTCATCAAAGGATCTAATTGAAAAAAGAATGTCAATAATGAACCTGAAAAATGTTTAATTTATGATATTCTCTGCTATATTTCATGAATATGAAATTTAAAATCATGAAAAATTATTACATATATTTTGAACTAAAGTAATGCTAAAGTCTTAAAGAATATAATAGATTGTGCACATTTGTTTAATTGATCTCTTCTTTTACACTACATTTTTTTTTTGTTCTTTCCTGCATTCAAAAAATTTCATTAAAATGGTATCCAATGTGATTTGATGCAGTGGTAAAGTAGCAGTTCATTAGCAAATTCTTTTATTCTCACTACTTTTATGTCATCTAGAATAAGCTTTAATAAATCCTTATCCAGTGCTGTCCTCTCCAAATACTTCCTGACTAGTTTTTAGCTTCTGATTTTCATCAGTGAGGAGCTTTTTAGATTTTTTTAAATGGTGCAATCAATGATGAAAATGATAAAACTAGTCTGGAGATATTTGAATAGGACAACACTAGATAAGGATTTATTAAGCACTACCATCTGGAATCTGTTGATTACTAAAGCTTACGGTAGATAGCATGAAAATAACGAGAATAGAATTTATTAAAGAATAGCAATGTGTGAGCAAAAGTAATGAGATGTTAAAATGGCCCATCTCTTCCATTTTCATTACTCAATTTCTTATGAACTCCTTAAGCAATAAAACCATGTGATATTTAATTATTTTTTTTAGTAAAAATGATATGAAAATAAAAATTTTATGATTAAATAATAAATTTAAATTTTTTTATAAGTTCTTAGTTAATTAAACAAAATAAAAGCTTAAATTTGTAAAAAAAAAAAAAAAAGCCTTTTTTAAAAAAAAAAAGAATATTCATTTTTATTGTAGAAATTATATGTTGAAAAGTATTTAAAATTTATTTTTAATAGCATCATACTTTGGCTTATTAAAATGAGATATCTCCAATTTAAATTTTATTCTAACTTGAATGTCGGGCAAGAAAATATATATAAAAATAACTGATCACTATGGATAAGAATAATCAAATTAACTTTGGTCAAAAACCAATCAATGCGTTACTAATGCATGGCAATTATGAAAAGCAAAGATTGGCTTGAATATCTTTTTATAGTAAATTTATATTTGGAGGTCTATATATTCTTTGTGAAATATGAATAGTTTTTTTTAAATAATCTTTATTTTTCATTGACTTAGCAGCCTCAGTATTGTCATTCAATAGCTGTATAATTTAATAAACTTAATTATTAATATTCTTTAACAAATTATCTTTTATCATAGAAAAAATTATATTATATAAATATATCAATAGTATTTTTTATGATGATGTTTATTAATAGAAATGGTGTGTTAGGATATTTTGATAAGAATAAACTTCGGTAGAAAACCAGTGATTTTCAAATGGTGCCCCTAGACTTCCTCCATCCAGTTAAATACCTTGACCAAATCAATAAAAGCAATATATAAATTATATTTTTGCTCACAGGCACTTATGTTAATTGAATCTTCAAAATCAGTATGAGGATTTAGTAATCTAGTAATGATTTGTCTATAACTGCAATCGACATTGTGTAACCCATAACGACTACAAGAAAGTTTTGTAATATAAATGCTACAAACAGGATCGCATACTGCTTTTAAGAAAAGTATCTGTTTTATATCATTATCATTCCCAATTTGAGATTCTTTTTATTGTAAACATTATTTACAATAAGTATTAAAATACTTGCATAAAAAAATATAAAACAGTTGCAAAAATAGAGAAATAAAATTACTTTGTTAAGAATAGCTTCTAAATGAAACTGATTGATTTTATCTTATAATCAGTTATTATAATTAAATACATTTGCTTTTTATTATTGTAAGCATTAGTTAAATTAAGTATTATAATAATAATAGTAGATTACTCCACTGCACATGCATTTTACAGATCGGTCACTTTTTTTTTTTTTTCATGTGTCAAAGCATCGGCCAGGAAGCAAACCCGGAACAACTGCTTGTAAGGCATCTGTGCTGACCACTCGACCACTAATACTTGACACTTTTTAATGAATACTCTCCTTTCCAAACACGATATTTTAAAAGATAGAATGAATCCTCCTTTTCACCCAAACTATATGTATAGGTATATCTGAAGCATTTGGAACTGAGAGTGCGAAGATTTAACTAATCACTTTAAATTACTTATAATATGAGTTTTGTTAATGATACCTGCAAAATTTTTACAATTTGCAATACATCATTATTAAATGAAAACTTAAACATATGTAACAAATATTTTATCTAAAAAATAGAAAAAAGAAAGTGATAATTTGCTAAACATAATTTACTTTTGTTTGGATTATAACTGGTATGCTAAATTTGAAAAGGGGGACATAAAATTTATATTATATCAACTAAATTTAAATCACTTTGATTTTTGCAAAATAGAGACATAATTAGGATGGTACTGAAATAAGATTGATACATATTCGTTTAAAAAAATTATATAAAATTAAGCCATTTGAAAATTTATACTGGTACCACATACCAGTTGTAGCTGTTGTGTGTTAATAAAATCATTGAAAGTATTTTGGCTGGAATTAATAACTAAGATATTCTACAATAATTTACTATTGCTGCTTTTATTCTTTACTTTTTTAAGAATTTTAATTATAAAAATATTTTTAAGATCAGATGGTATATCTAAACAGGTCCATGTAATCCTAAGAAATTCCAATAGTTTTGAAGTCATTTTATTTTTAAGATTATAAAGAACTATTTTAATATTTTGATCTATAAATTTTAATAAATCAATAAGATGGAAAAAAAAAAAAGCAGTTTTTAAAATATTTACATCATTAGTCAAAAGATTATCATATATATTCCGTTCTTTTAAAATGTCACCATTTTCAGTAAAAGAATGTCGAGCATTGATTTAATAGCACTATGATATTTCTTTTCAAATTTGTTACTTTCAGTACCAATGGTTATATCTTTTATGTAATTTTAATTCATCTTTTTTGTTGTTGTTGTTGTTTTCTTGTTTATTTTTGCATTTAAATCTATATTGGATCGAAGCTTTTAATCCATTTTATTATTCATTCAAGCAGAGATTACTTTGTCTTTTCTTCCAATCAACTTTTCTAATGAACAAATGCACAGTGAAATTTATTTGTATCTACATCATACTTTTTAAGAAGATTCTTTGGTTCACTATCACTACCAGTTTGGAAATCAAACTGACAAGTGTCAATTTTATGACTGATTAAACTTAATAAGAACAGCAGTTGCTTTTAAAATTTTTGCCAATATGCATGAGATTGGACTTATTTTTAATGACACTGCTATTTAATCTTAAAGTATACTAATTTGTGACTTGTATGGCAATTTCTTTTAAAGAAGAGATTCATGAAAATTATCCAAAATTCGTTAACAATAGACTATTTGAGTTTATAGAAACAATATTGTTATTTCCTATAAATTTAGTCAGTAATTTGCTGTTCTTATCAAAATGTGTATTAATATTTTCAAGAAAAAAAAATAGTATTTTTTATTGTTAATGATGCATAACAAATTATCTTTATTTATGAGGTACTTTTGATTGAGTATTAAGCAAGTATTTAACTAATAATTAGTGAAGTGGTTCTATGATGTTTATAACTTTTTTTATCCATAAAATTATATAATACTTTTGAAAATTGTCTTGCTTAGTGCATTTTCCTCTATGCTCATAATTTAAAATTCAAATCTGGATGGTGTTTAGAAACTTTTTGTGCTAGCTGAATATTTTTAAGCAAGATTTGTATTTATTCAGGTATCCAAATCATACCTCACAAAGCTACACCATCCATGATTGGTCTGCAAATGGGAATCTGCTATCATTAATTGAAGGATAAATATTCAAAACAAAATCTGATTGATTGTATAAGTATTAAGTATGGTCATAATGTGGTATACCTTTGTTATAGGGAGTGCCATATATCTACATGTGTTGACTCCATGGTTTATGTCTATCTTATATTTTTGTTTTGCAATATATATTTTTAAGCAAATACAGATTCTAAAAAATTTGATATTATTAATTGCAGCTGCTTTAATATGATCCTTAGATTATGAACCTTGTATTATTTAATTAACAGAATCACATTTTATTATGAGAGTTACTTGCTAGATTAGCTTTCATTACAGCAGGCAATGATTGAGTATTTATTAAATAAAATTAGCTTCATGTCTCTTTGATATTGTAAATTGATTAATATTAAATATTTAAAGTATAATGGCATGATTTAAAATATATGTATAAATTTGATTACCTTTTTTTTAAATGTGATTTTTATTAATGTAAGCAAGTAATAAAAAAGTGGAATATAGGTTCTACCTATTTTGGCCATGAATATGAGGGAAAACCTTGAAAGTACTAGGCCTATATTAATTTGATTTAATTATTTTTGGTTACTACTGACAGCTTCTTCTTTAGCAGGTTAAATCGCTTATATATGCTATTAGTATGTATATATAAATGATAAGTTCCTAAATGAGACTACTCAAAATAACACATTATATGAATATATTTTTAATTTGACTTTAGGGCATCTCTGAAGTCAATGAATTAATGTGATCCTATCAAAATAAAGGTTTATACCTAATATTAACACAAATAAAATGTATACGTGGCAAATCTGAAATATATGTTTTCACTTTTTTACCTGTGAAAATCTTTGTTATATATAAAGCTGAGTCCTTACCAGAAATCTAAAGAATAAACTGATTTAGTCTTATGATCTTACTATTGTATTTTCAGAATATTACAAAGCATCCTTAAATACAATTTTTCCAGTGTTTTCATTTTGTGATGGTGAGGGGGGGGGTAACTGTAGAATAAAAATAGCAGAAAAACAGCCTTGCATATAAGTATATTAATTAGATACATCATTATGATGAAATACCCTATTTTTTTTATTTACTAAATATGGCAGAGATATTCAAATTGAACCATTCAAGTTAAAAACTGCTGCTAAAGATTTTTTTTCCCATCAACTGATTGATAAAGCATCTGATTTTTTAAAAAATATTAATTATCAAAGCAAATTCTTCATAGATTGTATTAAAATATTAGTACCATAATGGAGTTCAGTCTTCGAATTTGGAATAATAGCAAATCAAGAAGATAATATTTTTGATTTTACTTATTAATTGATTTAAATCAAAACATCGTAAAGCCTATATTACACTTTTATATTTGCTTTTTAAAATCATATATAAATTACTCCAAAAACCTCTGTCATAAAAATTAACAATTATAATACTGTTGATACATATTGTTTTTAACACCAGTTTTTATTTCATATTTCTCAGATATTTCTATTTCTTATTATATTCTCATATTTACCATTTAACAGCTGCTTAATATGAATAAACTTCAGTGAACAACCATGTGTTTGAAATACATTCACAGATTTTCTCAGCTAATTGAGTCAAATGCAGTATATAAATCACTTCTTTGCTAGTGAAATTTTTTCTTGCATTTGCTTAACAAAAGTAATATCTTTAGTAGTTTTTGATTATCTAAAATTATAAATACGGATTCTGATAACATCTCTTTTACAATTTGAAATAACCCATTTAATAAAATCCTTCAAAGAGCTATTTGCACCTTGAACAACAATATTCTAATATAATCACTGCAATCTTTTCTTTTTTTTTAGCTTATGAATTGGAATAATAGAATAATCCTTAAGATCAGATGGCATAATTATTCAAGGACCATATCTACAAAGTTTCATTAGTATTGAAACTAAAAAGTCTTCATATTTTAAAGCTTCTCCAGATACTTTCATCAAAAACTATTCCATTTTAAGATATAAAAGGAGTTCCTTTAACTCTCTGAAGCTGGTTATCTCAATTCAAATATAAATGATCAAAATGGTCTCTTAATCTGTTCAAAATCATTGCCATACTGTTATGATGTCATTTTTCAAATTCTTTTGTTACCTTCAACATATCAAAAAGTATTATTTAAACATGAATATATCTCCTTTGCAGTTTTAATCCACTAATTATTTAACTTGATGATTGTTGAACTTTTGTCTTTCAATCTGTATTGGTTATCATACTTCCATATATATTTCTTTCACTAAATAATACAATTAATGCCAAAAAACGATTCAAAATCATTTTTATTTTAGTAAATACAAGAAACAGATTTATTTGTATCTCAACACACTCTTTAAGAGAATGCCATACCATATAAAATGATTAACTTGAAAATTCAAATTGGCACTTTTAATGATTAACTCTTATTGAAATTTAAAGCGTGAAATCAAGCTTCCTACCAATATGTTGGGAATAAGACTTATTTTTTTAAAGTTGCTATTTTTTTAACATTAAAATGTACTAATTTAAATGTTAAACAATTTGTACCTTTAAACATCCCTGTAATATTGATTTATTTTACATTTTATCTTGTAACTATATCATAATTCATATGATGATATTGTTTTGTTTATAGATATATCCCAATTTTTTGTATAATAATTTTTTTAACTAAACAACAGTGTGCATAAGTCACTCAATTTGTTGCACAAAAATGCAATAATAAATTCCCAACATATATAGTTATAGTCTTTAAGAAGAAAAATGTTATCTTTTATTGACATTAATGCCTTAGTATATGATTTTTATAAAAGAAGCTACCCCATTGTGAACTTTATCTAAAAGTCAGTCTAAAAAGATGCAACAATAATTGTTTCCATAGGAAAAGAAAAACTAAGGACAGAATATAATGCAGAGATACATTTAGACAAAGTGCTGAAAGAAAAATTTGATGCTAAAGTCAAAAGTCAGCATGACAAAATGTTAAATAAGTTAAATGACCAGCATATGGTGCAAATGGATGTATTTGTGTTTTACAAATTAATTCATATAGTCGTTCATTTAATTTATTTATTTTTGAATAGTATAATGTATAATTGAATAGTTTTATTACTCAGGAATTCATAAGTTCTAGCACCAAAAGTATCTGAATTGGGATTGATCTGAGAACCTCATGTTCCAAGTCTGGCACTACCACTGAATTAAACCACACAGAAAATAAATAAATGGTTTATTTCTCAAGAGTTCACAAGAAATACAAAAACAGAAATTTCAGAAATGAATTTATCTGAAAACCATATGCTCCAGAATCTAAAATTTCTTTCACTGCACTAAATTATGTTTGCAGGGCTTTTTGGAATTTGACTAAGTCTACTCATTTATTAATGGCTCAATAAAAACTTCATTAACATTCCTTTAACACTTTAAGCAAACAATCTTTATTTATTTATAATAGTTTTGACTGTCCTAGCAGTCTTCTTCAGATCTACAACAAAAAAATAAACAAATACTACATCAATACTACCAAAATTCTTATTCTTTATATTTTCATATAGACATTATTATAAATTTATAATAAAACAAAATAATAATGCAAAGTAAAACAACTCCATCCATAACTTTTAAACAAACATTTTTTTAAATCTTTTAAAAAAACCCAAGCATAAAAAATTAAAAATTAAAATTTCTTTAAAATTATTTTTAAAAATTACAACCAAAAATAAATATATAAAAATAATTCAAATTTTACCATCAAACCATGAAAATCAAAACCCATTAAAACAATCTAAAAATTAATACAAAAAATTATCATTTGCTACATAATTAAAATTACATAAATAAAACCAATAAACCAAAAAAATCAAAAATTATAAATTAAACTTAAAATCAAAAACAAAAATCAAACATCATAAATCAATAAACCAAAAAATCAAAAACTAATATATCAAAAAAATCAAAAACTAAAAAATCATTCTTTCCCCCTTTTTTTACACACCCATTTATACTCTACTTAGCTCATTTTATACCTCCATGCCATCTCTCCAATTCCCTTATTCATTTATACTTTAACACTCCCTATCATCTTTACTTATTTAAGTATCCTTGTATAACATTTAATATCCATACAAACTTAACTATCCTTACCTTAAACTTTTTCTACTACTCCACCTTTCCTCCATTTTTCTTTTTCAGTAACCCCAATTAGCTCCCTCTATTAACCATTCCTATTACCTAATTACCTTCAATTTTAATCCTTTTATCTATTAATTTTTTTACATTTCCCTTCACTTTAATCATCCTAAACCTTGTTACTTTTGTAAGGCCTTATTTTCTTAACCAACAGTGCTTCTCTTATCTTCCTGTCCCTTCTACTATTTGCATAACTAATCATTTTTATATTTTCCTTCTCCAAATCATGCCCTGTCTCCAACATATGCACAAATACCAGTGAACTTTAATCATACCTATGTTGCCTCAGCCTTGTATATATAGAGTTCTTTATTTCATGCATATATTTATTTCTAACCCTCTCATCTCTACACTTTTTACACTCTTATCATATAAACCCCATTAACATTATTTCTCTTTTTCTATATATTTATTATCCAAAACCTTCATCATACTTTTCCTCTTTTTATTCACTATCTTATATCTCGCCTCATTTTTATATTTTATATTAAGCTTTTTAATTATACTATTAACCTTCCTAACTATCCTATAATCACCTACTCTTATTTACATATATTTTCTCTTCCTGTCCTTTCAATTACCATTCTCCCATCCTCTTCTTTTCTACATTTTCCTTCTACACTCTCAATACTCCTCCTTATTATCCCTTCTGGAAACTCACTATTCCTAAATTCCTTAAATATTGTATCCATTTTTTTTTTATAATCTTTCCTATCTATACAATAATTATTTGCTTTACATGCCCTCAAAGTTATAGCACTAATTATAAGTTGCCTGTCAACATCAGACTCCCTATTCACTATATTACCCTTCTCCATCTTTCTACACACCTCTGTTCTCATTTTACACTTCCCTTTACTATACTCTCTTTTCATCATTATATCCAAATACACTAATTCATTATTGTTTTTCTATTCCATTGTAAATCTTAACTTCCTATCTAACTTATTAACTTTATTATAATACTTCTTTATTTCCCTTTCAGTCTTATTAAATATTAATAAGAAATCATCTAAATATCTCTTAATTAAAATTGGTGCATTTTCATTCTTCACCATAGCTCCTTCCATATCTTGCATATAAATTTCACTTAATGCTCCATTTAATGCCCCTACTATCAATAACCCTTCCTTCTGTTTATAATAACTTCCATTAAACTGAAAAGTAATATCTCTCCAACACAAACTCATTAAATTTTCCAACACTTCTACTGGCATTTCTACCTCTTTCTCCCTATCCCTCCTACACTTATCTATTGCCAACCCTATTGCTTTCTTTACATCTATATTTGTGTACATAGACACCACATCCATTTTCATCATTGTCAAATTGTACCTCTCATATTTTTCCACCCTTTCTCTGATTTCCTCCACTAGCTCCCTATTATTTTTTATAAAAGCCACACTCTCCCTATTCACATGCTTTCTAAACATCTTTCCTGACCATTTTGATACCTTATCGTAATATGATTCTATAGCATTAATCACTAGTCTCAATGGCACCCCTTCTTTATATATCTTTGATGCTCCATAAATCTTCGCCATCTCACAATCTTTACTTACTATACATTCCATTACTCCTCTACTTATCATTCCCTTATTACACAATCCTTTAATCATTCCATATATCTTATTACTCTTCATCTTTGTATCATTTTTCCATTTTTTTTAGCAAAAGATCCCTCCTTTAACAACTCCTCCATCTTTCTAATATATTCTTTTCTATACATTATAACCAATTTTCTGCCTTTATCTGACTTTGTAAAAATTACATCTCTTTCATATTCCCTTTTAATTTTCCTAACTTCATCTATCCTTATTTTTCTTTCCATCTGATTCCTATTTTCTCCTACATACTTCATTTTATATACCATATTACCAATTAACTCATTTATGCATTTTATATCTGATTCTTATTTTCTCCTACATACTTCATTTTATATACCATATTACCAATTAACTCATTTATGCATTTTATATCTGATTCTTATTTTCTCCTACATACTTCATTTTATATACTATATTACCAACTTTTTCTTTTAACTCGTCCATTTTATATCATTCCCATTCATAACATAGAGATGTGTATAATGTTATGAATAGGAATGACATAAAATGGATAAATAAGTTAAAAGAAGAGGTTGATAATATGGTATATAAAATGATGTATGTAGGAGAAAATAGGAATCAGATGGAAAGAAAAATAAGGATAGATGAAGTTAGGAAAATTAAAAGGGAATATGAAAGAGATGTAAATTTTTGTTAAGTCAGATAAAGTTGAAAATTGATTATAATGTATAGAGAAGAATACATTAGAAAGATGGAGTTGTTAAAGGAGGGATTTTTTGTTAAAAATAGAGAGAAATGATACAAAGATGAAGAGTATTAAAATATGTGGAATGGTTAAAGGATTGTGTAATAAGGGAAGGATAAGTAGAGGAGTAATGGAAAGTATAGTAAGTAAGGATTGTGAGGAATATGAAAGAGATGTAATTTTTATGAAGTCAGATAAAGTTGAAAATTGGTTATAATGTATAGAGAAGAATATATTAGAAAGATGGAGTTGTTAAAGGAGGGATTTTTTGTTAAAAATAGGGAGAAATGATACAAAGATGAAGAGTATTAAAATATGTGGAATGGTTAAAGGATTGTGTAATAAGGAAATGATAAGTAGAGGAGTAATGGAAAGTATAGTAAGTAAGGATTGTGAGATGGTGAAGATTTATGGAGCACCAAAGATATATAAAAACTGGTGCCGTTGAGACCAGTGATTAATGGTATAGAATCATATTACGATAAGGTATCAAAATGGTCAGGAAAGATGTTTAGAAAGCATGTGAATAGGGAGAGGGTGGCTTTTATAAAAAATAATGGGTAGTTAGTAGAGGAAATCAGGGAAAGGGTGGGAAAATATGAGAGGTATAATTTGGCAATGATGAAAATGGATGTGGTGTCTATGTACACAAATATAGATGTAAAGAAAGCAATAGGGTTGTCAATGGATAAGTATAGGAGGGATAGGGAGGAAGAGGTAGTAATGCCAGTAGAAGTGTTGGAAAATTTAATGAGTTTGTGTTGTAGATATATTACTTTTCAGTTTAATTGGAAGTTATTATAAACAGAAGGAAGGGTTATTGATAGGAGGGGCATTAGGTAGTGTTAAGTGAAATTTACATGCAAGATATGGAAGGAGCTATGGTGAAGGATGAAAATGCACCAATTTTAATTAAGAGATATTTAGATGATTTCTTATTAATATTTAATAAAACTGAGAGGCAAACAAAGAAGTATTATGATAAAGTTAATAAGTTAGATAAGAAGTTAAGATTTACAATGGAATGGTGAAAAAATAATGAATTAGTGTATTTGGATATAATGATGAAAAGAGAGTATAGTAAAGGGGAAGTGTAAAATGAGAACAGGAGTATGTAGAAAGATGGAGAAGGGTAATATAGTGAATTGTGAGTCTGATGTTGACAGGCAATTTAAAATTAGTGCTATAACTTTGAAGATATTTAGAGCAAATAATTATTGTACAGATAGGGAAGATTATAAAAAGGAAATAGAAACAATATTTAAGGAATTTAGGGATAGTGAGGTTCCAGAAGGGATAATAAGGAGGAGTATTGAGAGTGTAGAAGGAAAATGTAGAAAGGAAGAAGAGGATGAGAGAAGGGTATTTGAAAGGGACAGGAAGAACAAATATATAGGAATAAGAGTAGATGATTATAAGAAGGTTAATAGTATAATTAAAAACCTTAATGTAAAATATAAAAATGAGGTGAAATACAGAATAGTGAATAAGAAAAGGTAAAATATGATGAAGGTTTTGGATGATAAATATATAGATAAAGAGAAAAATTATGTTAATGGGGTTTATATGATAGAGTGTAAAAAGTGTAGAGATGAGGGGATTAGAAATAAATATGTGGATGAAACAAAGAACTCTATATATACAAGGCTGAGGCAACATAGATATGATAAAAGTTCACTGGAGACAGGTCATGATTTGGAGAAGGAAAATATAAAAATGATTAGTTATGCAAATAGTAGAAGAGACAAGAAGATAAGAGAAGCATTGTTGATTAAGAAAATAAGGCCTAACATTCATAGAGAATGAGGGATAAGGACTTTGGTAGTGTAAAATTAAATAGTGACAAGGTTTAGGATGATTAAAGTGAAGGGAAGTGTAAAAAAATAATAGATAAAAGGATTAAAATTGAAGGTAATTAGATATTAGGAATGGTTAATAGAAGGAGCTAGTTGATGGGCAAAGAAAGGAGGTTGAGGGGGTGGTTACTGAAAAAGAAAAATAGAGGAAAGGTGGAGGTAGTAGAAAAAGTTTAAGGTAAGGATAGTTAAGTTTGTATTGATATTAAATGTTATACAAGGGTAGTTAAATAAGTAAAGATGATAGGGAGTGTTAAAATATAAATGAATAAGGGAATTGGAGAGGCGTATGGAGGTATAAAATGAACTAAAAAGAGTATAAATGGGTGTATAAAAAAGGGGGGAAAGAATGACTTTTTAGTTTAGTTTTTGATTTTTTCGTATGTTGGTTTTTGATTCTTTGGTTTATTGATTTATGATGTTTGATTTTGATTTTTTTAAGTTTAATTTTTAAATTTTGATTTTTTGGTTTTATTTATGTAATTTTAATTATGTAATTTTTATTTATGTAATTTTAATTATGTAGAAAATGATAATTTTTGGTATTAATTTTTAGATTAATATTTTAATGGGTTTTTAAGGGTTTTGATTTTCATGGTTTGATGTTAAAATTTGAATTATTTTTATATATTTATTTTTGGTTGTAATTTTTAAAAATAATTTTAAAGAAATTTAAATTTTTTATGTTTGGGGTTTTTTAAGATTTAAAAAAAAAATTGTTTAAAAGTTATGGATTGAGTTGTTTTGCTTTTCGTTATTATTTTCTTTTATTATAAATTTATAATGATGACTATATGAAAATATAAAGAATAAGAATTTTGGTAGTATTAATGTAGTATTTGTTTATTTTTTTTGTTGTAGATCTGAAGAAGACTGCTAGTACAGGTGAAATTGTTATAAATAAATAAATAAAGATTGGTTGCTTAAAGTGTTAAAGGAGTGTTAATGAAGTTTATATTGAAATAAGAAAAGAAGCAAAATATAGAAGGAAAAAGAAGTAGATGAGAGTTATATATGAATTATTAGTGGCTCCTGATGAGCAATCAATATATATATATATATATATTATAATGCTTTGAAATAAATATAAGAATAGAATTTGTGTCAAACCTGTAGCCTCACTTAATTAAACCAAAATTGCTTACTAAAACTTTATTTTGGTTATATAACATTTATTATTTAAAACCCTCACCAGAATTGAGAATAAAAAAATAGATATAGAATGTTTTTTTCTGGACATCATGCATTTAAGAACTAAAGTACAAAGTCAGTGGTAAAAATGTTTAGAGAAAAATGGTCAGTAAAGTATGTGTATATGTTTTTAAGGTACTTGAGTACTAAACCTGCGATATAGGGGAGATAGGACCTTTCACACTCACAATCAATGTGTGATGTTGTGATGATGTCATATTGAAAAAATTGTCCTACAATGGTGACATCATATTGGACATTTTTATTTTTGGAGCGAAAATTTTTTCTACAGATCTCCATATTGTGCGATATATATTACATGGTAAGTGTCGTAGAAATATAGTTAGTGTATTTTTATCAAAATTAATTTAAAATCATAATCATTTACTGTTTGTTTTGTATATATTTAAATAAATAATTTTTTAAATAAATGACTTCATTCTTAAAAAATTTTTATAAAAAAAAAAAAACATTTATTAGCAGTTTTTGCTTTAATTTTTTTATATATAAAAATAAATCGACGTTTATTACCAGTTTTATGAAAATCCTAGCATTCTTTGCAAAAGTGGTTTCATTTTTGGAGCAAAAAATTTTACTGCAGATCTCCATTTTGTTGGTAATGTACTTAATGTATTTTTTTTTATTAAAAAAAAAAAAAACCATTTAAAAGTCTAAATCATTTACTGTTCATTTGATGTATGTATAATATTCTTTATAAAATAAAAAAAAAAGACATTTAAAAGTCAAAATCATTTACTGTTCATTTGGTGTGTCTTTTTTCATAGTTTTTGCTTTAATTTCTGTATGTAAAAAAGTAAAGATGTTTAAAAATCAAAATCATTTAATGTTCGTTTGGTTTATGTGTATTAATTAATATGTCATTTTTTGTAGTTTTTGCTCTTATTTTTTTATTAAAAAAAATTTACATTTATTAGCATTTTTATGAAAATCCCAGCATCCATTGCAATCAAATGGTTTCGTTTTTGGTGTATATTTAAACTATATTTAATTTTATAATGTATTTTTAAATCATGTTTGGTGTATTTTGAAATCATTTATTGTTCGTTTGATGTATATTCACTTATTTTTAGTCCTACAACGTGGAGCCTGTATTAGACCTACTGTGGCTGTTGACATTCGTATCACACGTTTTTTTTTTTTTTTTGTGCAAGAAAGATATGTGTACACATTTTGTTTTTTTCCACAAGAAAGATTTGTGTACACAATTTATTTTTTTGCACAAGAAAGATCCATGTACATGTTATTTTGGTCACATCACAAGCAGTGGATTGATACAAATGTGAACAGGCACACAAAGGTCTAATACATGCTCCATGTTGTGTACATGTTATTTTGGTTACATCACAATAGGAATGTGAACTGGCATATAAAAGTCTAATACATGCTCCACGTTGCAAGTTTAGTACTCAAGTACCGTTTTTAATTATCGATTAGAAAGATGGATGCCACATTTTATCTTTTATCAACAGTTGTGCCTTTTTTCATTCATTGTCCAACAAATCCTCTTTACTTTTCTAAGTTATTTCCCCAGTTCTTTTCAATTTTTGCATCTTAATTTTGTCAACAAATATTGCTTTTTATTTTATTTCTTTTAATTCAACACATTAAAATTTTAATTATATATATGTGTATATATCTTTTTTTTTTTTTTTTTTATGAAAAAAGTTAGGTAATAAGTCATATTTGCAGAGCAAGATTAACAAGTATGCAATCCTGAAAAGGATTCTGAATACTATTTATGATTATGCATGTTACTTAAAAATTTGGCTGCCATTTTAATAACATCACAGTGTATTTTTCAGGGTAAGTGGTTTTTAAAATACACCAAACAATTTTGAATGCACTGGACTGCTCGATAGCAACCATAGTTCTTTTTCACCTGCTGATCTTGCTTTGAATAACTGGTCTGCTGTCTTTACAAACATGAAAAACGTTTATTTATGAAAGTATTTGTCAATATTTATAGTGTTTATCCATATAACATGTAATATTACAAAAAAAAAAAAAAAGTTATGTTTATGCATTAATATCTTCCCACCCCGGTGTTCAAACATTGTTTATAAAATTATGCAGCGTTTAATCATCTAGTATTGTGGATTTATCTACCTAATAATTATTAGATAGAGGAAAGATGGCTGTACTTAATGTATACTGTTTTGATTTTGTAAATAAATAGTCGACTTAGACTTTATGCTTAACGTGCTGAAATACAATCTAATAATGCTTGAATTTTATTCTTTATTTTCTTTTACAGAATAATTATTCCAAAGACGACGTACCTCACTATCCTGGTTATCAGTCTGCGTCTGCTGCATACTCAGCTAATCTGGGGCCTCCACCACCTTATTCTCAGAATACGACAAATCATCCAGTGTATAAAGAATGAAAAAAAAAATCATGACATACAAGGGTTTATACTAAATGGATTTTAGAACATTATTTTTAGTGCACTCGGACATTCCTAATTTTCTTTTGATTTCATGAGTGGATAGTTACAATTATTATTTAGATATTGTTTGTTTGTTTATTTGTTATTATTTTAATATATTTAGTAAGTATTATTTAGCTTTATATCCACTCATTTTATATGTATATTTTTTGTCGCATTTAATTTATTAGTTATGAGTGCTACCTGGGGGGGTGGGGAGGGCTATAAAAAGGAAGGAAGAGAAATGCTTCAAAAGCAATAAAATAGTTACGTCACAAATGATGTTAAACAGATAAGATTAGGAAGAAGACTTTTAAATTGAGGCCGGGGGGGGGGGGGGTGAACATATGTATATGTTGTATATGTCTTTTAAAGATGAATTTATTTGAGATTATATATTCATTTGTATGTCCAGACTATATACACGCATGTGTGTGAATACTTGTGAGTATATATATGTCTGAATATATTTGGACATATGTTTACATAAATATGTTGTAAATATAAACAATGATTTCATTGTTAGTCTCTGTAATTAATCCTCAAGTCTTTTGTTTAAACGAAAAAAAAAATCATTATTTACAAATGTATCTACGTATAAGGGTATGTAGAAAAATATGTATATGTGCACATGATGTCCACGTGTGTGTGTGTGTGTCATTAAATTATATACGCACACATCCATGTGTATAGATAGTGTAAATATAAATAACAACATGATGTCATATGTATAAACATGTATGCGCACATCCAAGTGCGTAGATGTTATAAATGTAAATAACGAAGTGATACCAATGCAAATCTCTGTAGTCAAAGAATAAAAGATTTTGTTGTTTATTTAATAAATTTTTTCTATCCAGTGGCCGATTTCTTGTCTCTAAAGATTAGACTTGCTGTGATCAAACAATAAAACAGTCTCAATCATTTGAGAAATTTTAAAAATACTTTTGTTATGAATTTAAAACTTTAATGTATATATATGTTTACAAAAACATACTTTATGCGGATTTATGTGTGTTTATGTTTCTCTTCACTAAAGTGTGAATATATGTATATAATTATTAATAAGTGTATGTTATAGAATTAGCTTGTTATCTTTGGTTCATTATAAAACTTACTTAACTGTAGTAGTTTTCATTTGCTTATCTCACCCAAGTCATTCTTTCCCTTTTTATTAGCTTTTTGGTGCTAAACCTTACCAGTATTATTCATTAATTATTTTAATCCATTAATAATGATCTTTTTTTTTCTTCCAGATATATACAAACTGGCTAACCTAATATATTAAATCTTTTTAACAAAAAACTGGTGACATATTTCCGCTCTCCTAAGATAAAATTCAATTAGAATGTCATTGTATACAAGAGCTCCTGCACACTTGAAGTAGTGCCATGATAGTAGAGTATATCCTTATGATAGAAGAAAGATTGAAAGCATCTATTATTTAATTACATATCAGTTCAACCAAACATCTATCATATTTTAGTTAGGAGTGACAAATACACCCAGTAGTTGCTAAAGGAAGTTATTGAGAGTTTTAAAAGATTCATTAGTATTAGTGAGAAATCCAAAACCCATAATAACTGCATGTTATTTGTAGAAAAATATTGGAATAAAAAAAGTATTTTACAATTTATGAAATAAATGTAATTCTCAACTGTTATTGTTTGATCTGGCTCTAAAGAAGATACTTTGTAAGAATAAAAATATCAATTATTTATTACTATTTTCTGTAAGATTATTATTTTCAATTTAAATAAAGATACACTTTACTTTTGTTACATGCATAGTATAGTCATAAATTTATTTCTAAATATATACTAGATATGTATAACAAAGATCATATTGTTTTCCAAGACTATTTGGGTGCTAATGACACTATTTGATGGTCTGATTTACAGCTCTTTAGATGAAGTTTCTCAATCAGAAAACATATTTTTTATATTTGCAAATAGTCTTATTTTTGTTATACAAATGATTAAATGCATTATCTATTGTCAATGTTATATATGGAAATATTATAATTTGGATTTAATCTCAAATTCAAAGCTTTGATAATCTGCCATTAAATAATACATTTTAAGATCGTTGAATTTATCTTCTGGAAAATTGTGACCATTAGAAAAATTGAATCAGTAGTTAATCATAATTAAAAACATGTATATTTGTATGTTTTTCAAATATATAAGTATTACATTCTCGAAATGAAGAAATAATATATATACACACTATTTGTAGTTATTTATTGGACTAATTCCATCATCTAGTTAAATTGTGAAATATTTTTAGAAAATTCAAATTTTATAAACATATTTGATATGTAACCTATGCACATCTTTCCAAAAAATATTTTCTTATAGTAAAATATATTTTGGAAAGATATAAATTAAGTTTGCTTTTTTTTAAAAAAAAAATTGACATTTCACCTAGATGATGGAAATAGACCTTTGACAACTACGAGAAAAATGCCATGTCACAAACTTTTAAACATTATATATAGTATATATTTCATTTATTTTGAAAAGATTTTAATTTTACTCTAAAAGTAAAATTAAGTTTAAACTTATTCTTGTAGTAAAAGTTTAATAATCTTTAATCTGAATATTATTTGAAAAAAAAAAAAATTATTAAGCAATCAAAAAAAAAAAATACTCCTAAAACAAATCATATTTTCAAATGAAAATAAATTTTTTAAAAAATTAAATTTCAGATCCTTCATTTTATTAATATTTTGATTATTTTATTTGTTAGAGTCAACATTATTTAGAAAGTCATTGTGGTGTCATACTTTTAAGCATCCCCTTACTAAATTCACGACCTGTACTTGGTTAAATCTTAGTAAAAAAAATTTGGAGGTGACCAGCAGGCTTACAATTTTTTTTTTAGCTAGCCAGATATATCTAATCATTTTAACATTAACTGTTGGTTGGTAAATAATTATCTAGTTATTATTAGTTAGTGAATGAAGATCTCAAATTTATCTGAGATAGTCAATGATTATAAAAACAAAAAAATTATGTGTTTTATGGTTGCAGTCTTCACTACTGGGGGGAAAGATCTCTTACAAGTATTGACCCTATGAATTACCATTTAACATTACTTTAAATTAATATTATATAAAATAAATATTATAGTATAAAATGAAATTCAGTATATCTTTGACAGACTATAAATTAAAAGACTAATAATTCATGTAAGCTATTAAAAAGTTATAATCTCACTGTGGTAAGATTTCTTCTCCCAAACTTAAATGGGTAACCATAATTTTATTTTATTTTGTTCTATATAAAGTAAAAAATAAAGCAGCTTTAAATCATTCATTGCATAATAATAACGCTCTGCCTGTAAAGATCTGCATAGAAATAATAAGGTGAAGATTAATCAACTATTAGGAAATGATTCATATTGTGTTTTTTTCAGCTTTAAATCATTCATTGCATAATAATAACGCTCTGCCTGTAAAGATCTGCATAGAAATAATAAGGTGAAGATTAATCAACTATTAGGAAATGATTCATATTGTGTTTTTTTCTTTTATCTGCTAGCTGATACTTAAATACTATTTACTGATCAATAATTGAATAATTGGCTAAGTGACTGTCCATATGAATGAAAATGTTACATGTCAAACTTCCAAATTTATCTCAATTTAAATATAGGCTGTGAGCATTGCAGATCAATTTTCTAATTAGTATGCTACAAATTTTTATACCTGTAATAATATATTAGTCAAGATTTATTAAGTATTATAATAATATGATGTAATGATTATCACAGTAATTTATTTAACAAATTATTACTATCTTAGATATATTCTATCCAATCATGTAGACATTAAATGGAGAAAAAAAATGTTCGTTGTATTATAAAATATTATCCACGTTAATGTTTGTTATATATTTTTCTAATTTTAAGATTGCAAAGTTACCATAGTTATAGAGTAAATCTTCCATTTTTGTTGCTTTGAAGTTATGATTGTCGAAAATATTGAGAAAACTTATCAAAATTTATCAAAGTCTATATTGAAATTACTGTTGGAAGATTGTTATTACTTTGAAAAATATTTTGAGAATATTATAGAAAAATAAATATGAAAATTAAAATGACATTTCCTCTTTGTTGATTTTATGGTTTGCAAGATTAACATTTTTAAAGATATCATTTAAAATAAATTTGTGGATATTTATTAGGACTTGTGTAATCTTCCAAATGATGAAATATATTTGTAGGCTTTTTTCCTCTCAGTAAACTAATCACACTTTCCTTCTTTCATGTTTTTTGAGCATTTCTACCAACAGTCATATAATCACAAAACTTGCAGTTGAATGTTGTTTTTTAAAATATATTTTAACATATTATATATATATCTTGCTTCCTCTGGGAATCTGGAAAATTGCACTAATGAAATGACAATCTAAAGAAATGCTACTTATACAATAAATAAAAATTTATGCCATCTTGATGGTACCTAATAATATCTTACGTAGTAATAATAATCTAGTCTATTAATGCAAGATATTACACCTGGGTCTTGTTTTACACGATAGATAGGTTCCTCAGAAAACGCGCGCTAACGAAATTGCGCAAAAATAGACATAACTTACATTGAAAAAAGGGGGGGTGCGATCTGTGATTTTTCAAAATTCGTGTAAAAGCAAAGCATCAATGTAAAATTACTTTAAAATTCGTGCAAAAAAAATAAGGAAATAAAATATGACTAATAAAAAATTTCAAATTTGAAAAAAATTGATACAAGACAAACTTTTTTTAACTATAATATTTAATTTTATTCAAAATAATATATTTTTATGCATAATTTACAGTACAGTAATTTACATTTTTTTATACACGTTTTAATTATTATAGCTATTTGCCGAAAAACACGTTCGTTTGCAAACAACTAGCGCCAACTTCACACTCATGTTGTATCAATGGTTTTCTGGTGACAATGTAATTAATAATTAATCTTTGAGACAATGATTTTATTAATTGTTTATGAAACTAACAACTAAAAATTAAATTCTTATTTTTGTCTTTAATTTTCAATTCCATTTAAAAATCAAATTTTACATTACATTAATTTCAAGTCGCCGTAAGTAATTTTTAAATTGTTAATTACAATTAAAAATCAAATTTTAATTTTTAATTATCAAATTTAATTGTGCCCACTGCTATTACTGACTTTTAAAAATAAACTTGTGGACACTAAATGATTAATAATTGATTATGTTCTTTTTTAAAAAGCAAAAACAGAATGTGATTTAAAATGCAAAATTAACACGCACAATGTTTGAACAAATTTACATTATAATCTTGTAAAATTTAATGTGTATATATACATAAAATGTGGAAATCATGATTTTAATTTCATTATTGCATAAAATCTTACTATTATAAAGCACTGAAAATATTGAAATTACTAAGATGAAAGTCGAATTCCAATAATGTGCTATTACTTTCAATATAATGTAAGTGCACGAAATTTATTATTTAAAATAATAGCGCATTATCGGAGTTTGACTTCCGGTGAAACACAAATCGCGTAACTTCAAAATCGTGTTAAATAAGTCCACATAAAAAGAGACCCAGGTGTATATTAAAATTGGGAAATAAGTTTTTTGCTATTTTAATGAATTTTCAAAAAATGTATGATCATTGTTGCTGATAGTTTGATTAAACTTTTCATGTGTATACCTAAGGATTGTCTTATAATTTCTTATTCTACTCACACTTAATTATCATCTTCATCACCATACTTTTAAATAATTTTATCATTATTGTTACTTCTATCTAGACCATAAGAATCCCATAAAAGAAATTCTTGTATCTTCTTTTACTTACAAATCTTTCCAGCTCTTTACACACCACATGATTATCTATTACATTTGTTTTGCCCTTTTTTTCTATGTGAATTTAGGTCAATCTCTGCCACTAAGAAATTTTCTTTTCAATCACTCACCCAGACAAAAAGTGAGAAAATTTGATATTCTCAATACATTATTAAGATTTCTTTATAATTATGCATTTGTTATTCAATATGCTTTTTAATTCAAATAAATGTCAAAAGTTTGTTTGTAAAAGTCAGTTTTGCATTTGAAAAATATGCATCAATTCAATTGAATCATTAGGAATCTTTGCATATAATCCTATTAAGAATTACAGTACACTCTATTACCATTATTCTGTAATTTCTTTTAATCACGAATATTGATTATAAATTTATTCTTTCATGGTCTGTAAAAAAAAAATTATGGAAAATGTTTTCATGAAAATTATGAAAAAAAAAAAATTATAATTTTTAAATATAATAGTTTAATTATTTTTTAATGATTTGTTGTATCATTAATTCAAATATTATTTTTCATGATAATCTTACTAGAATTTATTTAAGCAGATTAGTTTTTGTAGATGTATTTTCTTTTTAACATTAGATATCGTAATAATTACCTGATTCGTTTTTGATTATAAAGATAATTTTGGGAATCAACTAAATTTATTTTCCAAAAAATCATACCTCTCATACTAAACATATATTGTTTCTGATATTGAGAAATACGAACATCATATTGTTGCAAAATATAAAATTATTGTATGTTTTTTGGTTGTTTTTTTTTAACAAAAATAAACAACAACATCAAAATTGTACATGTATAAATTTTTGCAGAGAAGAACACTAAAAAAACAGGAAAAAATAAGTCAAATAGCATAATACAAGTAATCCTTGCATATGTTTGACATGTTACATGAATTCTGTTTTTACATTGTTCCTTAGCAATGGAATTTTTATTTATTTTACATTAACTACGTAATGTGATGCCATATACGTAATCAGAAATTGTAGAATGTTTTGAACAATTTTGGAATGTGTATATGCTAAAAATATAGGTCATACATATATTTATTAATTAGGCAACTTAAAATAAATAACAAAACATGAATGATATAAAAATTACCAATTTTGTACCTAAATAATAAGTCTGGCATAATCATCCATTTCTATAATTTAAAATAAAATGAAATATAAAGCAATGGAAGTGTCTATATGCACTATTAGTTTATTTATTTGTGAATATTTATGGAGACTCAATCAATTTTCACTGATTAATGCATACAGGGATCTCTCTATGTACACACACAGTACTAGACTAGCCTATTAATTAGTTTAAGGAATATAATATCAACAAATACGCAACCTCTCCTTTTTTTTCAAAAACTTTATTTTTTTTATACCAATGTTAAACCAACTCTAATTAGATGTTTTTGTAAAGTAATAAGATTTGTAATTAAATAATGTAAAAAGTAAGAGTAAAAATAAAAAGTAGAAGTAGGAGATGTAAGTAAAATATAATTATGTATAATTAATATATATATATTAATGTTTATGTTGATATAAGAAGACATTTTTATGTAATTAAAGTATTATAAATATGTATTTCTTGTAGATCCTTGGAAATGACTAAGAATATAAACAGTTGAAACATTGGAGTTTGTATTATATAAATATATGTTCATTGTTACTATAAGAAAATAAAGGTTTTTGAAAAGAAAAAGGAGAAGATTGTGTATTTGTTGATATTATTGAAGAACATATATATTTTAAAAGAAAAAGTGATTGTATATTTAAGGATTATATGAGATTATGATTTTTGACATTTATATAAATGATACTTCTTTGGAATGACATTTTATTGAAGAATTGAACAAGGCAGTGGAACTTAAAAATTAAATTATTATTTTTTAAAATGTTTTAATTATATATATATTTTCTTTATCCTCATGAACAACATGGATTATTTAATATTAAATCCATCAACTTTTAAATAGATAATATATGTATAATGTTTATTAGTAATTTTACATCACTACTGCAGAACCATATTTTTTCATTAGTCTTGATTATATAGAAGTTCTAAAGTGGGGTGATATATAGTGAATTATTGCTATTACATATTTTAAATTTAAATTAGGTTGTGTGTATGTGTATATATATATATTGAATCATATTTTTGATAATTAAAAGAATGATTATACTAATATATAAATACTTTTTCAAGTGACTCCTTGTGTACAATATTTAGTTTTTTTATTGTGCTATATATATGTGTGATAATACATGGAAGTCATAATTAAGTTTCAAACAGACATATTGTAAAGAAGTACCAATGTTTATTCTGATCTCCATGTATTTAGACTAACATATAGGCCTAGTATGTCTGTAATAAAAACTATATACAAGATATGAATCATCTTAAAATTTCCTCAAGATCTGCTAGCTCATAAATATTTGTATGCATTAAAGCATGTTTAGATGAATGTTTTTTTAACAAAATTATTTTATTATGAATTAAGATTAAAAAATAATTTTTCAAATGCTATACAAAAAATATTACATAAAAGTTTGTTTGAGAGAATAGAATTATTCTAAATTAATTTATAAAGTTGTTTCCTGTTTTTAATACAATTTTCCTGTATATGTATAGATATCTTTTTAACAAATTGTGAATGTTTTAAAATATATTTAGATTCAGTTTTTTTTTTTTTCTTTGATTGAACTTGCAATAAGATCTGTTGACTGTGTCCCAAGTCTCTCCATTCATATCTTTTTCAGATAAGTGTGATTGAAGTTCTTGCATATGTATTTCTATAGTTTTCAATTTTCCATGTGTCTATGTACTATATGGGCATCCCCCCTCCACCCCCATTTCACCAAATGTTAATATCTTTAATTGAATTGCCAGTTCATATATATTTTTTAGTTATTAATTTTTTGTTAACTTTTAATATATTTAAGTTGGATCTTTTCTATATCTATATATAGAAATAAATATACAAAAGAAAAGAAGGAACTATTTGCTATTTTATTTATATAGATAAAAGACAAAATAAAAATAAAATAAGCTTAGCATATTCAATATACCTTATTCATAGTCGAGATTGATTTTCACTTTTGTACTTTTTATTTATAGAAGTATTTTATATAAGCAAGCATATATGTACATATATATTTACTGTGATGATATAATGAAGTATAGTAGAGTAACTCGATTAATTTTTTTTTTTTACAAAAATTAAATATATTAATATAATGGAATATTAGGTCATTGTAAAAATTCAAAACATCAGTTTAAAGATGAAACTTAAACATCATTTCTTATCTTGACCATATATAACTCCTATTTCCATTGGTTCCAGACTTTACAAGCACTCTGTTTTAAATTCATTGTGTTTTTTAAATTTTATTCTTTTGATGATGTCATGGACCAAATTTTAATCTGAATCATGTAGCATTTCACTCTGAGAAAATAAAAAATTGTGAGGCAAAGAAAAGTTTTTAAATAATTTGTTGTTGTGGTATTATTTCATTACTACATATTTTCTGCTTACCCAGGTATTAGACAAAATAATAGGAATACTATTGATACCATTATTAACATTCTTTCGTTTATCATTTGCTTATACTTCATGAGTAAATTTTTTTTCCCCCATAGATATAAGTAATATTGACTTCTTTCAAGAATAGTTGGCTTGATATTTAAATCAGACAAATTATAAAGGCCATGGGAGTTTTGTGTAACATTTTTACATTCCCAAAATCAATGTTTTGCTGTATAAGCATTCTAAATTGAAACATTGTTATTTTAAAAAAAGACAATGTTGTTTGGAAACACCATGCTCTATTGGATGAATCTAGTTTCCCAAAATATTTTTTAAGTCTGCATTTATGATATATCCTTGGCATGATAATAATTTAACAAGAGAATATTATATTATTTTTCTTTTGCACTTCATAATAGTTCTGCCACATATGTTTCAGTCTAGAGAATACATATTGCTTAATTTGTATATATATATGTGAATATTTACAAAAATTAAGCATTCAGTTTTTTAACATTACAATTTCTGTGTGATAATATTGATAGAAATGAGTGAATCTAGTCTTCTTTATTGTTGTTGTGAAGATCAATTGTTTTGTTAGTATTTATATGAATGTTAATTTCACTGTCTTTTAATAGTAATGTTTTCTGATCACAATTCTTGCAGGTTTTTTTTATTTTATTTATGGTAAATGCAGTCATATATCTATTTCAAAATTTCTTTTTGAAAATATTAAATTGTTTACCAGTTTTAGGCATCAATGTTTCATCATATTATATACTATAATTTTCCTGCTAAATTCTTCTTACTACTTTTTAATTTTATTACATTTGTATGTATTTCTATTTCTGGATGTAACAAGTGTTCTATTATTTCATTCACATAAACAGAATATATATATATACATCAGACAAACGCTGCAAAAGATATAGAAATCCAAAGTGAACCACAAAAATAATAAAAAATTACCAATAGACTATATGAGTGAAATAAATAATGAAATGAACAGTCATCTGGTCTTCAAATTTTTATGGATTAACAATTCATTAATATAATATAGACATATTGGTCTATATTTTCATTTAGCATGTACATTTAAAAATACTAATGTCTGAATCTATCCTAGCGCCTCTCTGAGGAGTGCCAAAGCATGAAACCATGGTCAGAGGTTGGGGGGGGGGTCTGATAGAGTTATTTTAAATGCTTTCTCTGGCTAAGCATTTGTCACAAAGCTTGTTGAGCAATTGGCAATGCTCATTGTTTATATCTTATAGGCTTAAGAGAATTGGGTCATGTGATTATGATTCTTATTTTGAATATATACGTAATAGTTTTATTTAAAGAATAATCATAAATACATTTTATTGATTTATTTTTAGAAAATATAATTTTCTTTTAATTGGCATAAAATTTTACATAAATTTTGACATTCGTGAACTATCGAGGAATAGAATAGTGTTTCCTCTATTCTTTAACATTCTTTTCTTTCTTTTTTTTTTTCTGAACTTCTTGCATTATTTTTCTTCTTTGGAACTTCTGAAAAAAGATTTGGATGACAATTTAAAACAAGTCTTTTTTTATTTTTTTATCTTATATTATTTGAATTTATGAGTATGTGTGATTACACTAATGATATTTATTTCTGTTACTAAGATCATTCATTTGTTTAAGCGGTTTGTTAAGAGACCAATTAGTTTTTTTTTTTTAAAAACAAAAACATAATTTCTTTGAATTGATTAATTTGTCTGATAATTTTTTATTAAATTAAATGTAACCAATAAAATACCTATACAAAATTTTATAGACATCTTTAAATAAGCAAATCACTATTATTTATGAATAAAATTATATTCTAAAAAAGTATATATGAAATAGGTTTAACTATGAATATATGTATATTTTCTATATCTGAGTCTAGAACTTCCCCCATTGTTACTGTTGTATAATAAACATACCTTAATATATATACAGATATGTACCTTTTCCTAATAATTTCGAAAATAATCTTATTAGATAGTAATTCTACTAAGCTTGATCAAAGTATTCTAATGAATTCATCATCAATCAATTGCAGGATGAAGGTCTCTCCAAGTCAATCCACTTCCGATCTCTAGCCTCTCTTCTCCACGTTTATCCATGCACACTTTCTTATTTCATCTATCCATCTCACATGTGGTCTCCTAGATCTTTTATTATAATCTCTTGCAGTCCAGTTTTGTCTATCTATTATTATCTGTTCTAGCAATATGTCCAGCCCAACTCCACTTCAGTCTTTTAATTCTTTCAACGATATTAGAAATACCTGTTCTCTTACCCATGTATTGCGTTTTTGATCCCTTCTTGTTACTCCTAACATGCATCTCTTCATACATCCTCAAGTGGTCTGAAGTCTCTGTATTGCTCTTCTATTAAGTGTTCAAGTCTCAGATCCATAAATAAGAACTGTCAAAACACATTTTTTAAAAGCTTTCCTTTTCAAACACATAGGATATTTCCTTTTAATATTAAGTTATTTCTACCAAAAGCACTCCAAATTTAATTCTATTATTAATTTCATCCATTATGTTTACATCTCTAGTAGTAATTGACTAAGATATCTGTAGTTGTTAACTTCTAATTCATCATAATCTTTATTTTCATCTTTTGAGAAAATCCATTAAACATTAATTTAGTCTGTTTAACATTTACTTTTAGTCCTATTTTCTTACATCTGATAACTCTTAGAACATTTCTTGTAGCTCGAACATTATTTGAAAAAACAACTACATCATCTGGAAAATCTAAATGACTTAAATAATCTCCATTTCCTTTTACTCCTTTAGCTTCCTATTTTAATCCACAAAATACTTTTTGCAGCACTGCTGTAAAAAGTTTTGGAGATATGGAGTCATCCTGTCTTACACCCTTCTCAATGTTAACCTTCCTAGTATCATTATGTAATCTAATTGTTATTGTTGCATTTTTTATAAATATTTTGGGTTTATAGCTTGATGATCCATTACTTTAATCACTGAAGAAATGCTTATAGAATCAAAAGCCTTTTAATAATCTACAAATCCAAAGCATAATTGAAACTCATATTCATTGGTTCTTTCTATAACTTTCTCTCAATACTTCGACATAATGTACTGTACTAAAACCACTTTTGGTTGGTTGAAATCCAATGTTCTTTACAGATAAGTTGTAATTATCTTGGTAAAATTTTTGTATAAAACTGATAAAGGATTGATGGGTCTGTAATTCCTAATATCTTTATTATTTAGACATTTGGTGTATAACTTTGCCAAAATTTTTCCTATTTCTTCTGCTTTTAATATATCGATTATAATTACCTGGAGCTTTTCTCTTTTTCATAAATTTAATTGCATGTCTCACTTCTTCATTTAAAACCTGGGCAATTCAGAAGATATAATATACGTAGAAGTACTTGTTTTTTATTATTATATAATTCTTGGTAGAACCCTTCTCCCCATTTCATGATATCTCTCTTTTCAGTAATAGTTCCATCTTTTTTTCTTATTGCAGATATAATTTTTCTACCAATACTAAAATGTTTTATACTCTTGAGACTTTTATTCTCTTCTACAGCTTTCCTTGCTAGTTCACAATTATACTTTTTTTTTTATCATTATCAACTTTTTTCCCCACCAATTTTACAAAATTTGAGATATTCAATCCTTAATGCATCATTTTTATATATCTTCATATTTCTTCTTTTCTTCATAAATTCTCTAGTCTCAATAGACAATTTATTGATCAATTGCTGCTTTTTTCTACCAGCTATTTTTATTGCTGTTTTTAAAAATGTATGTTATTTTCCTATTAATTTCATTCAAATCTGAATCATGTTCAAAATCTACTAATACTTGAAAACGATTTGCAAGTTCTAATTTAAATTCATTAGAATGTTTCTGAAGATTATGAATATCAACTGTAAATATTATTTTCCTTAATAAATTTTTGTCTCTAGTTTTGCATAAACATGTATCTTATATTTTACTAATCGATGATCATTTCCTGTGTCGAATTTATTAAGGACATTACAATCTTGAAATATGTATTTTTTGTTAGTTAAAATATAACCAAATTCTGCTGCACCTTCATTTGGATACCTCCATGACCCTTTCCTTTTAACATTTTTCTCAAAGTTTTTCTTTTTCGGCAAACTCCATGAGTCTATTTCCTCGATTATTTCTACTGCTATAACCAAATTTACCAACAGCATTTTCATTTGTTTACCAATTTTAGCATTAAAGTCTCTCATAACAATTTTTAAAATGATATTTAGTTTGCTTGAAAACCTTTTGTACATCCATATAAAAATCTTTTACTACTTCATCACTATGAGAACTTGTTGGGGCATAAACCTGAATTATCTACATTAGATATCTATTAAATTGAATAGCTAATCTTGCCACTCTGTCCAATACATCAATCTCCACAATGTTGTTCTTCCACTTTTTATTTATAATGAATCCTATTCCATTTGTATTTGTCTGTCATGATTGTATATATCTTATAAAAAAAATTTCATTCACACACACATTCATTCTGCCTTATCAGGCAAATGAGAAAAAGACCAAGGTCTTAAACTCAGAAGTAATGAATTATGACACAGTAAATCCATTTACACCCATTTCATTATTTTTTTAAAAGTAATGTGGTAGGTAGCTTTAGAAAAAAAAATTCCATCAAATAAAGCATCAAACTTTTATGTAAATATCCGTATTTTTATATATGTAAAAAGAAAACCTGAGTTAACAAAAAGAAAATGTTGAAATAAACATTGAAAATTTTATGCATTACATAAAAAGACTCCCAAACTTATTTTAATCTTGCGCAAGTAACTAGCTTGATCACAGTATTTCTTACAATAGAGACAGTTTATTAATATTCTAAACTTTTCATTTAAAATTGAATATAATTTTCTAATTATAAAAAGAAGAGAGAGAAGGGAATATAAAACTTTTTTTTCATTATAAATTTGAATTAAGATTAGCGAAAGCTTACAAATTTTTATCTTAGTATGGTAAAACTAATCCTAACTTCCGTGTAATCTAAACAGTATTTAACTAGAATGTAAATACAATTAAGAGTTTGTTTGGGAGCTTGCTTTATAAAAATGTATGCTTTTAAATTTTAATATATAATGAATGTTCTTAGAAATTATAATCTTTCAGAAAGACATAATTTTTAACATAATATTCATAGAAATTCTAACTTGTCAGAAATAATATCAGCTTTTATTGTTTTCTCAATGTTTAATTTGCATTGGTTAATTATGGTACAATAATATATATATATATATATTTGAAAAGATTTCGATCTGAAAGTAAAGAAAGATACAATGAAAGCTGACAAGTATATATTTTTATTAATAAATTATGATTTTTTATTTTATTTAAAAAAAAAGTAGTATTGCAAACATAAACTGATCATTTTCTATTTTCATCGATCTAAACGATAAAAAATCTCTCCCAAGTTTATTCCAATATTTTTGACCGTAGTTATTCTTACCCATCTATTTTTTTTAGAAAGGAATCACATTAATTAAAGGGATAAAACAGCTCATTTGAATGATGTGATGAAAAAAAAACTGGATTGAAAAATCGGATATAAATTTAGAGAAATTCTCATTATTTTGTAAATAGGTGTTGTTTGAAAATGATTGTGATTTTTTAAAAGTTTTGCAATAATAATTAAAATAATGTTTTAATTAATATTAATGTGCATGTATTTTATTTTTAAGGAAATGACATTTACCTATTATTTAATAATAGATATATAATAATTCCTTATTTAAATGAGTGCATGTTTGTATGTAACATTTGTAAAGTTTAAAATCTTTTAAGTTATCTATCTACTCTGTTGCAAAAATAAGTGTCAAACTCAAAATTGTAATTATTTGAAAAATATATTTTATTTAGAGGGTTAAACCCAAAAGCGTTCTTTTATATTTTTTAGAATGAATAACAACCAAAAAAAAAAAAATCATTTTTTTTATGAATTTGTATTCTTCTGTCTATCTTTTTCAGAATCTTGTGTGAAGTGCCATATTTCCTTCCTAACTACACATTTTTCCTCAAAAAATATTATGACAATTTTTTTCTTGCCTATTTATTAAGGGAAAAGTTTTATTTTCATGTTCTGATTGTGACTATTATTTAACTTATGGTATTTTTATTTTATTAAAATAAGATTAATTAATAGACTTTCTTAAAATGGGTTTTATAAAAAAAATCGATTTTTTAATCAATTTATGAGCATATAAGTTTTATAGAAAGATAAACATAATTCTCTATATTAAATAGAAATGTATGAATATATATAAAATCATAATCATTTTTCACTGTAAATTAAAAATCTTTTAGAGATTATTTCAATATTTCCTATCAATAATTTCTCACCACATTTATAACAATTTTATATTCTTCCTTCTCATTATATGATCTCAAAGTTGTTTTTATTTTAGAATCTACTTTGGGATTATATATATTATTTGGTGAATTATTTAGAATGTTCAAGAATTAGTCACAGAATTGTGAAATTCAAAACTAATTAATCAGGTGGTTAGTAGATTGGGAATGTTGGGTGACATTAAAACATCAAAAGTTGAATCTACAAATATTTTAATTCTCAAGTTCTTCATGACTATTGAAGTAAAATGCATAGGGCAATGAAACTATTTCTGAGAGCATATGAATGTGGCATGATATATTGCAATTTCTATATAATTTATGCCTAATATTAGCAGTAATTGCTTTAAGAAAACATTTTAGACTTTTTGTTGAAATGACAATTGGATATTTTAACGAAAAAATCCAAAACACCACATTTGTATTACAATTATCTATTACCTAAGCATATAATAATTTTATCTAATATATATCTACATGCACACATATATTTATATATAATTGTTTATATTATTCCAAACCCTTAATAGCTACATTCTTAACTAATTCATTCAATAACAATGTATACATTATGTGTTTGGAATATTGTAAAAATTATGTGTACATGTATATTAGATAAAGTTATTGTATTTTTATGTAATAAGTATTTATAATACAATTATTTTTTAGTTCTGAAGAAGATTACTAGTCAGTCAAAACTATCAAATTTGACAATAAAACATTATGCAAGTTGTATGGAATAAGTTTTGGGGTAATATATAATGGACACATTGATGATTATAAATAAATGAGTGAAGCAATAATAGAATATATTGCTTATAATGCATTTAAAATTAATAATCATATTCATGTCGTAATTATGCTATAATTATAAAACTGCATTTTTAAAATCAGATACCAGCAGAATATCACATAATTTTTTTAATTCACTACAGTAATTACAGAACTTCTTTTTTTTTTGTATTTTTATCACCATTTATTGGAAACTTTAATAATCAATGGAAGACGGAACTAATTTTGGATTCCAAATCTCCTCATTGATAAAGGCAAACACCAGAAACTATTTGGGGGGGGGGGGATTGCATTACCATGCAGTAACTACTGATTATTTAAAGTTTCCAGTCTATGGTACTGCAATAGAAAAATGAGAAATGCTGATATTCATTCTATGATCTACCAAAAAGTTGATAATGTTTCTACATTAATGTTTGAAAATATAAGTATTTGCTTTTGTATTTCTTGCATCTATATTTCATAAATATTTTGTTTAATTTTTGGGTGTCTTTTTTACTAAAATAAATTTCTACAGCAAGTAGATCACAGTCTGTTGATATCAAAAAAAGCTTATATCTCACTAATGGTTAACACTTAAGGAATTTGCTATGCATTTTTATTTTTGTATATAAAATTTCAAATTTGGAAATTTTATATTTTGGACCTCTAAAAATGTAAATTCACCTATATATTTACTTTTAATGTTTTAATTACATGATGCATTTTTAGTAATTCCTACAAGAACATAGAATCTCAAACAAAAAGTAAACAGCTTAATTGGAATATATATAAAGAGATTGTTTATATATATATTTATTTATTTATTTATATTTAGAATTAGAATGTAAAGTGTTAATTATTAGATGTTTTGGCATAGTGATAACATGAAGATTCGAGAGATATATGTTTCTATATTGGAGTTCAATCAATTACTACATACTAAATATCATATGACCCCCAAGCAATAACAATTTGATTAGCAGTATTTGTCTGATGGCAATTAAGTTATATTAGTGAAAAAAGTTGAAGTACCCTTGAATTACAATAAATCAGCCACATTTAACCCACAATATTTCCATAGTGTAATTTTCATTACATCTCACATTAGGTAGGAACTGGTTTCTGTCCACTTTTAACACATTGTGGAAATGATAAACATATGACCAAAGACATGTGAAAAAGATATATGTTTCCCTAAATTCAAAAATGAATAGAAATTGTCCCTACCTTGTATGAGAATGGGTTAGCGAAAATTACACTACAGAAATATTCGTTATTGGGTAATCTCTAGTCAAATGAATGGGTAATAAAAATTATATATTTCATCTACAGAACTTTTTCAATTACTTTTTGTTGCAAAGATAGAAATCAAAATAAACTTTTAAACTAATGATTGACAAAATGTATAATATTTGTGAGAACTACACTGTAAATAGTATCACCTGTGATTAGATTTTCAAATGTCACCCAAGAGAAAGAAAATTCTTAAAAACATATTAGTAAATAGCACTGAGTCCCTATATTATAAGATTGTATGATTGATCCTAAAGATTTTTTCTTTGATATGATATATTAAATATTTACAAATTTATATATATACACATTTACAAAGTTATATAAGATAAAATAGGAATGAGGATTTTTTACAGAACTTATGAAATTCTCTGGGTTTTATTTTAATTTTACAATTGATCAGCAATTAACTGAATGATTAAATTATTTACTCTAATTATAGTATTGCTGCCCATTATTATCATAATAGAAATCTTGAAAGCATTTTGTCAACTAAATATTTATATGATCAGGTGTATCAGTAATCATTCATTTATAACCTTTATACAGCACTCTTCACAAATATGGTGCTGAAGTTTTATATACTTTATCAGATATTTGCTTTTAATAAATTTTATATACAAGTAAAACTTTGAATATTGATATTTTGGCAATTTTTATTGGATAAAATTAAGGATGCCATCAGTTGACATGAATTGTAGCAAAAGTGTATAATTATAATAATGTAATTGCAAGATTTTTTTGTTTATTTTACATTCATTTATACTTTGTGGATGGTTTCTAACATAAAACCTTGATAATCATTTATATAATTAATATAATGTTGAGTTTTGTATGATTATAATTCAGAATTTAGGAAATATTTTAAGATTTTGTTAATTGATGGGCTAATAGAGTGTACTTAAAAAGTTCTTATTTGTAATATAAGATTGATTAAAGCATTGTAGATGATGAAGGCAATGAGTATTAACAAAACATGAAATAAAGCATATATGTGGACATAATAATTGAGGTTTTGAATCATTTAGTCAAGAGTCTTTGAGAAATATAACTTCATATTTTAACAAGAGCTAATGAATTTTTATTTAATGCAAAAAGAAATACTCAGGAAGAAATCAGAACAGCCACTATTTTGCTTCAATATTTTTAAAAATTAATGAAAAAAAAAATTTTTTTTTTTAAGAATATTAAAGTCAAGTGTGTAAACACATGATTAATGAGTGATTTTATAGCAGCAGAATTGAAAGACTTAGTAAAGCCATTGGTGATTGTTTGGAATCTCTGCATGTTCCTGTATGATATTTTGTTGATAATTATGCTGTCTAAAAATTCCATATGCTAAATAAATTAGGGGGTATATGATAATATAAATTACATGTTTCAAAATGATGATAGTTACAAAATAACATTTAATTTTTGTTTAATTAAAATCTTTTTTAAGACTTGACAATTTATTTTTGCCATTATATTGATCATTCTGCATGATTTAGTGCAATGGTAGAGTATTGAGATTCTGGAGTACAAACTTTTCAGATTCTGATTATGGCAATTTTGGTTTTCAAACTTCTTATGATCTCAGCAATGAAGCCATTTGATTTTCTTTTCATAGAATAATTTCTGACAATTGTTAATTCTACAAGATTTAGGAACTAAATAGTAATAATGACTTTTCTCTTCATTTATATGGTAGACTTTACCTAAAGTGCACTCAGCTTTAGATTATAAAGAAGAAACTATTTCATTACACAGACTAATAAATGTATGCAAATTTGAAAGAAATAGTAAGCATCTGATTTATTTTTTTTAACTATGGAAAATTAATCAAATTCAGCAAAATTGCATATATATATATACAAGTTTAAAGTATTTTATCATCTATTATAATAATTATAAATTAATATTGAATACTCATTTTGATGTAGAAATAAATTGATGATTGAGATTTTTTTTAAAAAAAAACTGAATTTGTACAATTCAAGTAGAATTTACATATTCTATACCAGATGGTATTTCAACATTATTTGTTCTCATGAGCAACTGTTCATTAGAATATATTAATTATTTCATGCATATAGATCCCCCCCCTTTCATGTTCTGTATGTTTTTTTTAAAAAGCAGTAAACTGATAGATTCAAAAACTAAAGATTTATGGATTTAAAGTTAACTTTCACTTCTAGTACTTAAGACATCTTAAACAATCATTCTATTATTCATTTAACAAACATCTTGTAATACCAAGATCATTGCTTTATAATGAATTTTAAATATGAGGTGCGACAATAATTTTTGATTAAATTTATGGGGACTACAATAATGAGTTATCTCTTGAGATTGGTGAATCCACAATCTTGTATTCAGAGATTCTATGGTTTAATTTCAGTCTAAATTTTTATTCGTAAAAAGTATTTTCTAAATTGATGAAATTAAATAGTGTATTAATTTTTAGGATTGTTGCATCAGCTAAAAACGAGGGCAAGGGGAATCAAGAAAGAAATATAATTGCAGAATGTAAAGGTGCTTATAGTGAAGAATTCATATTGAAACCGTTGAAGTGTAGTTTCCTTTAAAAAATATATATTGAAATCATTTCGTCTAAAACAATGCTTCTTAATAGTATAAAGAGCTCTTTAAAATTTATGGTTTAGCTCTAAACATAAGGGAGTGGCAACCAACGGTTAAATTATCTTAGCCTGTTTTTAGAGAAATGACATAATATTCTTATTTTATCATTAACAAGTATTGTCAAGTTATTAGTAATTCCATGTGGCCATTCAAATGAAATTTTACTAGTTTATAAAATTTTCAACACTGTTTATAGCAGTATATTTAGTTATATATTGAACTATTTGCTTCTAAATAATGGGGGGGGGGGATTCCCCAGATACAATCAACTGAATTCTGGAAATCCACAGGTTATTATGAAATATAATATTTTGAGTGGTATTTTTCTCCCTTTGAAGTATTGCTAATCGGACTGTAATAGGAATTGAAACAGCAATCTTTAAATTTTGAATAATGAATTTAAGGTGATTCTTTAACCAATTGTGAGAGTCATCTTTATTTTTCTATATATTTTTTCTTTTAAGGGCGAGTTAATAAATGGTTACTAAACATTGGCCTTTTTCTTTAAAAAAGAGAACAAACCTGGAGGACTTTCATATATAAATTTATAAAATTTCTATTGACTATTATTACGTTTGACTAAATGGCTTACTTAGTTAGAGTATTGCTAAATTAATATTAAGTATTTATGAATTTAAAGATTACCAGTTCATTCCCTTGCTAGATTATTCCTGGTCAGATCAGCAACTCTGAAGAAAAATCATCACTCAAAATATATTCCAACTTGTGGGTTATTATTTACGGTTAAATCTATTTGGAAAATTATGAAGTTTAAATTTTTCTAGAATATTTAGTAAGTTCAATTAAATAGTGCAAATTCAGTTTGAAATTTTACTATCAAACTATCATCAACATTATCTTTATTGCTCCTACCAATATTCGTATTAATCATAATATAAAAAATAAATTGAAGAAAGCAAGGAAAAATAGACAAAGATAAGAAAGAAAATACATCCTTTTCTTTTGAAGGATTATTAGAGAAGAAGGTGAAAGTCTGTATAATATGAGGCATAATTAATTAATAAGATTACAATGAGGTAAACAGTTTTAAATATTAATTGCTTTGCAATCGGAATTGGTTACAAAAGAATGACTACTAATATATATATATATATTTCTAGAAACATTAATTATTTATCTTATAATTCAAAACACAATGGATAATTGGGAAAATATTTAATGATTGCAACCGTTTTTGTTTTGGAATGTACGAATAGTAATTGGTGTTTCTAAAAATAAATTACGAGCATGAATAAAAAGGTATATATATATGGTGAAAAGATATTTCTCTTTATTATCTATAAAAAGTATTAGATTATAGGTAGTTGGGTACTTGGGCCTATGTGACCGCTTGATGGCATTGTTTCTCTGCAAAAGCACAGAAATGTGTCATTTATGTGGCCCAAGTTACAGCCTATACAACAGTTCTGTTCATATTTAAGCCATTAGCAGGCCTAGATGGCATTGCACACATTATGCCCCCCCCCCCACATTCCAGCGGTATGTGCTGAAAGCTTTATTTGCTCAGACTAGTGCATGTATTGGCTGATCCTTTGGATCGCAAAATTATCAGGTCCCCCCCCCACTGATTCCAGTGATACATGCTGAAAGCTTGGTTTGCTCAGATAAGTGCATGTATTGGGCGATCCTTCGGATCGGCAAAACCATTGGACCCCTCTCCCTGCACATGTAATGTAATTTAGAAAATAATGTTTTGTAAATTTTTTTAAAATACTTTGAAAAATTGTTGGAGAACCGAAAGCAAAAAATTATCGGCCCGGTAGCGTTACATTTTATTATTTTTGCAAGCAACAATGCCGTCAAGCGACCACATGAGCCCAAGTACACAATAACCTAGATATATTTAAATGCTAATCTTATTTAAAGTCTATATCTAAAATAAAAAGAAATGTAATAATTTTTATCATGATAAAATCGATAATTATTTATATATTTATAGAAGAATTGTTATGAATAAGCACTGGTTTATCTAATACTTAATTGATAAATTTCTAACTAATACTCTATAGCAGTGTTCCTAATTTTATAATCTACTCCATATTAGCAAAGTGTTTGTAATAAATGTAGTTGCTTTTAATTTGAACTTATATATCATAACTAAACAAATAGTCCAGTAATGGAATTTAAAAGAAATGAAATAACTTAGCAAACATATGCACATTTACATTCACATCTCAAAAAGATACAGTAAAATTCAAATACCTGCACCACAGAGTATATAAAAACTTGACATTAATCAATTGATGTCTGTGCCTTTTTCCATCATTATTCAATTTTTTTTTTTTTTTTGTATATCTTTCAAGTGTCTTAGTTTTATTGCAGTTTGAGAATTAGAGCTGCAGATTTATCCAAGTAATTTTAATGGGAAAAATATGTGCAGATTTAGATCAATATTTTTTTTTTAACATGTATATAATTAAATATATATATATCAATATAGAATAGTTCAAGTACAAATTGGAATTAGCCCTTTTATTTGGTTTACAATAAGGTTATGGTGTTACTTAAAGGCTGCATATGTAGTACTAAACAAGATCCTCATTATTAATTAACACTGATTAGGCTTAATAAATAACATGACCATGATTGGTCTTAATGAATGGCTATTTAATTATAAAATAAATGTATTATGTCTTTAAAATGGCCTACTCATGATACTTTGAAATATTTGTGTATGTGTGTTAATAATACAACATTTCATCACATTCAAAGTTATAATAAAATGTCATCTTCAGAAGCTTTTAAATATAATCATTGATTAACTTAGAATAAATTTCTTGTGGAAAATTTCATCTTGAAATTAATTTCATGATTTAATTTTACATATTTAATTTAAAAAATTGCATAAAGTAAAAATTGTTTAAATTTAAGTAATGATTATGATAATATAAATAAAATAAATGTATTTATAAAATGTAATTGAATCAATACTCAAATATTTTTTTTTTGAGTTGGTATATGTTTTATTGACTCCAAGCATGTGTGGAGGCACATATCCACATATTTACAATGGGTATTCATGTACATAAATATCAACATACTGTACAATTGCCTAATCTTTGTAAGGGAGGCTCAAATGTAAAAAATTCAGAATTTATTACTTATGTCTTGATAGCTTTGTTAATCTGTTGAGGCTTATAATTGTTATATGTATTTTAATAATAATTAAATCTTGCCTTTATCACTTAATTATTTTTCCAATAAAACCCATTTATATATTTTTTCAATTTGTATAATTTTTAGGAGGAAAAATATTTTTCCATAGTTGATATGTTTAATACAATATGTGTGTTTATTCACAAATTATTTTTGTAAATAAAATATATTAAACATTTTTTTTTGTCTTTTTCTTTCATCCTGAAAACATTTTAATATATACATTAAAACACAAAATTAAATGTTTTTCTTATAAGCGTTCATGTAACTTTGTTTGCTTCGATCAAATTTTAAAAAGTCAATTTTCACCCACTTCCCTATTTCTAATCTAATTGAAACTTTGCATATATATGTATTTTGTATGACTAAATTTTTTTAAGAGTTGATAACAATTTTAGTGAAATTTTTTTTATGGAATTCACTACTCTTGATAGTACACCTATTTAGCAGTATTGAATTCTATCTAAAAAAAATTTATTCCAAATTTCAGAACTATAAAAGTAAAAAAAAATTAAAGAAACACTTATTTACATAAATACAGTTTTTTAAAAATCTTAAACTTTTACAAATAAAAGTATGCAGAATCATGACTTTTATCTGAGAAAAAGATTGGCATTGATATAAGAAAACATTATTTTGCAAATTTATTTAACTGATTTTTTGAGAAATTGACTTGTGAATTTCTAAGCATGATCCCCCTACACTTTTATTTGTGAAAACTAACGACTTTTTTTTTTTACTTTTTAATCCCTGTTTTTGCGAATAAAAATGTTCTTTTTAAATTTCCTTTTTTTAAAAAAAGAGATCAGTAATTTGTAAATAATTGAATAGTTATTTTTTAAAAAAATATATAGATTAAACATATATTTAAAGAAGTAATGTTAAAATCTGATATCAGTCTTCTGGGCTTATTTTTAGATGAAAAATAATCGTAAGAAAATTGGAAATTAAACATAAAAATAAAATAGATCATTTTAAAACGATTATCTCTCTAACAGTATCTCATAGAGAAACATTAAAGTAATAGACATTATTAAAACAGGCTTGTCTAGTTCTGGAACATGAGGACTTGATCTTTTTTATTTTGTTTTGTACTCTAAGAATATCCAGATATCTATTCTGAAAGATTTTAAGCCTGGTTAGAAACGGAAAAAAAATTCAAATTTATCCAGCCCGAGTTTGAACTTAGATCATAATGCATGTGTAGTAAAATATTTTAACAAATTTTCAATTACCACAATTAAATGACTTACAGCTCATTTATAACTTAAATAGAAAAAAATAATGGTCATTACTGTTGTCTAATTTATGATTATTTTATAGTTCAACCATATAAAAAACATATAATTAAAAGTCATGTATTTACTTCAGTAAAAAAAGAATTCCCATAGCCTTTATTGTATTATCACTATCATTTTCAATATTGTAAGATAAAGAAAGGTGTCTAAATTTAATTCATTTTTTACGATCTCTAGCTTCTTAATATCAAACTAGCAAATTTCGTTAATTTTTTTCAATTCATCTCATAAATGGTCTCTTTTAAAATTTTTTTACATTTTCAACTAGTTTCACTGCAACAACATCCGTGTGATTAAAACCAGATATTTGAAAGCATAATGAACACACAGAGAATAAAGGAAAAACTACAAATTAAAATATTAACTAATAGAATAATAATAATAGTATATAAGTTGACTGTTGATGAATACAAGCAAAAAGTAATACACATTTGTCAATTAAGAATTAGAATTATCAGAATATCGATATGGCATTGGTGATCCATATGATAATTGTGATATTGTTATTTAAGATTTTAATAACAGCAAAAATTAAATGGATTGGTAATTAGCGATATTCAAGTATAATATTTATCATTGTAGTAGGTAAACATATAGAACTACTTAAGAAAATGTTAAAGATTTTAAAATGCTTAAGTTCATATTTTTTACCAGGTTTCTACACATTGAAAAATTTAAATAATGAAAATAAATTATTTACCAGAAAGATAATTGACTCTGGTAGTTACCACATATATTGGCAATCCAACTTTCCAGTCAGTAATTTGTTTCTATGGATATGTAATTTCTTAGTATAATTTGGCAGTAAATAGTTGAAGAAATAGTTTGTTTTCTAATAACCTTTTATATAAAATTTTAAAATCAAAAGCAATTCTTGTGAGATAATATATAGCAATACAGAACAGATAGTTCTCATAATTAATTCAAAAGAAGTCTAGCTAGGCATTATTTAGAACAACCATTCATCAGTAGTAGTGATATGAAATCTATAGGATTTCCAGCAAGATTATATATTTCTTGCTCATCATTCTCAGTATATTGTATAGAGATTGCTGGCTTTTCATATAAAACTAATTGTTGATATCTCTTTTATATAGCCTTTAAAATATGTTTATTGAAAACTACAGATTGTGTAAACAAATAGAGTTACAAAAGCAATAATGATTTAATGCAATCAAACAATTAATTGATATTTGGGTCCTAGGTGGTTTAGGGTAGTGTTAGAGTGGCAGAACTGAAAGCTAAGAATCAACTGATTGTGGATCAATCTGTCACTTCCAGTATTTGGGTACCTTATCACATTCTAAGCAACAAATCATGTTTAGTTTTTTTTATCTCAAATACTAAACTTTATAAAAGCTTACATATACCAGATAACAAACCAAAGCAAATATTGTTTACACTTAACTTTATTTATAAATGAATAATAATCTCAAATCTTGATACTAAACTTTATAAAGCTTACATATACCAGAAATTGTTTACACTTTATTTATGGAATCTCGAAAAATATATACATTTCATAAAATATGTAATCATACAAAACTTGTACTGTTCAAGTTAATATGAAAAGGTAAACCCAAGAACACTGAGCTAACTTTTGGTAGGTTGCCAGAATCATAGTGCTAACACTAATTATGTTATTACAAGTATAGCAAAGATCAATATGCAAATAAAATGCAGAATGTAAGATAGAGGTTCCATATTTTAACAATGAGACACAGGAATCTTTTACTAATGGAATGAGAATCCCTAATAATACTTCATGCTTCTTTATATATTTTTTCCTATCATCCCTCTCTGCATATATTGTTTTAACATTAGAGGAGAGGAGGAGATATGTTCCATAGCCTTCTCATGATCAAAAAAGATCAGTTTATGTTCATGATTTGATCTCGCTTTATTATATGAGTACTGGGCAACTATCATTGATCTATTAGTGCAAGATTTCCAGTAATACACTGATTTATAGGTAGGGCTTGAAATTTTATATACAATTTGGGGGGGGGGCATGTTAAACCATGGATAAACTTACTGTACATTCCTCATAAGGCAATGAGTCTTCAAAAAATCTGCATGGATACTTTCAGAGTGGGATTCAGATTATCCCCCCCCTCTCTCAAAAACTTTTTAAACAACCCTAAAGGCAGAATTCCATTTGAACATGCCCCCTCTTTCCAGATTGTGTATAAATTTTCATGCCCTTCCCTGGCTTGTAATTCAGTGTATTACAGGGAATCTCACTAATAGATTAATCAGTCACCCAGCCCTCATATTTATATATTAAAGCAAAGTCAAATCATGAATATAAATCTATCTTTTCTGATCATAGCAGGCTTTTTCCTTCTAATATTAAAGCAATTTGTGCAGAATGGAATTATAGGAAAAGAAAATATAAAGAAGGATGGGCTATCCATTAATAAAAAATTCCTGCATCCCATTGTCAAAAAAATGGAACATCTAATTTACATATGGTGCTTTATTTGCATATTGATCTTCACCATAATATATATATTTAATGATGCAGTTAAGGTTAGCACTATGAGTCTGGCAGCAACCTGTCAAAAGCCAGTTCAGTGATCTTGAGTCTTATTGTATTATATTTATGTTTTCATATATACACTACAAATTTTATATGATTTATTTATACTTATAAATGGATTTCTAGACTCTCTTTCAAAACAAATTTATAAAATTATAAAGAAAACTTAATCATCATTTTCACATGACAGTATAGTCTCAACATATTGACAAATAGAACAATACATCAGAGATGTATGTCATAAAACTACATTATGACAACATAAATATTAGTTATGCAATTTTTGAAATAATATTGGATGTATAACAATACTTAACTACTATAAGATAATATATATTCCCCTTTTTTACATTAAACAATATCTTTTAAGTATTCAAATTGTTTGTACTTTTGGACTGCAGTATTATATAGTGTTCTTGCATTTAATTATTAAACAATTATCCCCTGCATAAATAAAAATCAGCAATTTAATGCACATTTTGTCCAAAATCACATGGAAAAAAGTAAAAAAACAAGGCAGTAAATAAATTTGTCATGAATGGTGAATGCTTGTGAATTTTTCTTTTTTGTTTTATATTTAATTAAGAATACTTAGATATCCTTTTACCAACCAATATTGAATGTCACACTGATTGGCTAAATTCAACTACCTGAAGAAAAAAATCTAATTTTTTATTTATTACATTCCTTAAAATTTACTTTTAGTTTTCCTGAAGGTTTGTGATGATGGTGTTCTAATTGTATTTTTATATTGAACTATTTCCATCATCTAATATGTGTATTGAATGTCTTTAGAAGAATTTAACTTTATTTAAATACTCCAAATACATTCATTTGTTAGTAATAGCATATCAAACAGGCTAGTATATGCTCAGCATTTTGTGAGATATTTTCTTGCCACTTTTTCAGATGTTGCTGGCCTGACCAGTGACTACTAGCATGGGATTCGAACCTGGGCCCAATTATTTTTAGTTTCTCTACTATTTTATTTCTGTGAAGTATAAATCTGTCTCTGATTTTAGAAAATATAGCATATTAAAAACTTTGAAAGATGGTTGAAAGAATTTATGAACAATCCATAAAATTTAGTTATAATTACAAAGAAAGATGCAACAAAATATGAAAACAATATTAAACGGAAATTTCCTGTTTTTCTGTGGTTTTGTATAGATTTGTGTTTAGTTATTTTTTATGCACTTATAAATTCTTTACTATTTTTTTTTATTAATTTTAAACAATCCTATCAAATCTTTTGTCTCATTAAATAAATTCCATAATTAGTGAATTAATACTACACAGTTTTATCAAATATTGTCTTCATTTATTCATCGTTTTCTACCATGTTTTAATTAAACAATAGTTTATTTTTTCTATTGTGCTATGTCCTGAGGATATTAATTAGATACTAGTCAGGAGAGCATCAATAACTTGAAATAAATTAACATAAGTTTAATAACAAAATTGATTTAATAAATAAATAATTTGGAATTCTATTAGAAATGAATAAGCATCATTATGTGTTTTAAGGTCTTGTATACATGTGCTTGTTACTGTTATATATATGTGTGTGTGTGTGCTTATTACTGTTATATATATGCTTTCCAAAACAATTATGCTTCTAGCAATTTAATATTTTACTTTAGTTGATAATCGGTTATTAAAAGTAAATGGATCATACTTTCTCCAAGTTTTCTTTGTGATTATATAGCCCACACTTTTCATACACTAGCCAGCCATCTTTGCTAATCCTACTTTTAGACTTTTTTATATATGAATCTGAACTTTTGTATATAAATGACTAATTTACATAATAGCCTTTTTTATTACACTTGCAAATTATTAATATTACTTATGTAGCTTTTTTGCTAGAGTATATTAAAATTAAGATAATTAATTTAGGAACAATTTGTACATATTTATCTAAGTTATGAAATCAATTTTATTTATATTCTATATCTACATAATATAAGCACTAACATTCCCATCCTATTCCTACTCTAGATATAATGCTTTTAATTACATATGTTTTTCTACATACCATGTTTCTCTGAAAATAAGACCTAACCAGAAAATAAACCTTATCACAATAGTGAGTTTTGCCTGTTTTAACAAACAGTTATACATAAGCAGAGGTGGTCATGTGATGTTTATTGGCTTAATTTTTTAAGATGTTTGTAATATAAGCCTTATGCCAAAAATAAGCTTTAGTTTAAAAAAAAGAAAGAAAATACTGTACAAATATTATTTCTCTCTTTCAAAAATGCATTTCAATAAGACCAGAGCAATTCTGCTTTGGCAATGTAATGAAGCTCTAAGATCATTCTATTGTAAACCTGCCAAATAACCAATCAGAATGGGACACAACACATATGTGAACCTCTGGTGATAGGAAAATATTTACTATATTGTCAAATGCATTAGATTTTTTTCTTTTAAAATGAAAATTAACCAGAAGGGTTTACATTTTGGAATTACTAATTTATTATTATATATATCGTATATTATAACAGACTTGATTACAATTATACGCTCATATGAAATAAATAAATGATTTCAGAATTTTATTTCCTGCAATTTTTTGTCACATATTTTGGAATTACTATTGTAACTTTATTATTATGTACATCATGTGTCATAACAGATTCGTGTGAAATAAAAAATGATTTCAGAATTTTATTTCCTGCAATTTTTACTAACTTTATTATTATATATATCGTGCGTTATAACAGACTTGCTTATAATTATGTACTTGTGTGAAATAAAAAAATGATAGAATTTTATTTCCTGCAATTTTTAGCCATGTATCTTGTAATTTTTCAATAACCATTTTGGAATAAATGTAGATTCTTATACATAAATAAATGCAGACGTAAGCATGAAAAAAGTAAGATATTCCCTGAAAATAAGCCCTAGAGTGTGTTTTGGAGCAAAAATTAATACAAGACACTGTCTCTCTTTTTCAGGGAAATACAGTACATATGCCTTTCTTCCTCCTCTTATGGCAGTTTACTATTAATACAATCTTCCTCAGGCTCAATTATTTGATCCATATTATGATAATTTATTTTCACTTGGTCTCTGTCAATTTTTTGTTCAGCTAACAATGTATTTTTTTTGCTCTATTTCATTCTTATTAGAGTTTTCTTCATTCTTTGCTAATTTACTTTCAAAAACTTAAACATCAGGTAATTCATTTATATGAGGACACAAATAATTTACAAGTTCCCCCCCCCCCCATTTTCTAATTTTACCAGTCATAAGTACCTTGACAAAGTTCTTGGCATCTATTTCTTTTTTAAAATATTGTATATCCATATGCTCTCTCCAATTTTAATTTTTTTTCACAATCAAAACTTTGCTTAAATGTTTTAGTTGTAGTTGGTAACAACTTAGTAAGGAGAGTGTAAATTGGAGTATTAATAACATGACTAGGGTCTTGTTGGTTGCTATACATAGAATAAAATGTAATAGAGTATAGTGTGAACTAATGCTTTTGATACATCCTTATAACAAGTTTCGTTCAACTAAACTTTAGATGTTGAATGACTTTCTTAACTATGCCATTACTCTTATAATGATAAGATGGAGTAAGAATATGCCATATTTCTTTATCATTTAAATAATCCCTAAATTGCTGAGAGGCAAAACTATTTCCATTATCAGTCATAATAATCTTTGGATAACCATGTATAGCAAAATGTTATCTATGCACTTTAATTGTACATTCTGCACAAGAAAACTTAACAACTATCAAAATTACATAATCTTGACTAGTCCTGTCTGGTCTAAATGTAAACATTTCCTAGGTTGCATAGACTTAGGTCATGCTTCAAAATTTTAGATGGCAATTTAGCTATTGACTGACAACTTGCACATTTCTTTATTATTTGTTCTATTTCATCACTCAGATTTGATCATCAGATGTATGATCTAGCTAAAACTTTTATCCACATGGCTACAGGATAATCTTGTTGAAATTAAGTATGTGATTCCAGATTTCTCATAGTATGAGCACATGCTCAGTCATTAATACACAAACATTGCAAGATAATACACTAACAATTGGAGATCTGTCTGGTTGGCCTTATTTTATCTATTTCAGTACATAAATATAACTTTGGTTTTTATTATCTTATATATAGACCAATACAATAAGAAAACATATCAACAACTATCAAAATTATATATCCATGTGTGGTCCTGCATGGTCTAAATATAAATGTCTCCAATGTTATGTAGATTTAGGTCATGCTTCAAACTTTTTAGATGGCAATATAGCAGTTGATTGACAACTTATGCACTTTTTTTACCACTTGTTCTATTTCACCACTCAGATTTGGCCCTCAGATATGTGATCTAGCTAAAACTTTTATACCCTTGACTCCAAGATGATCTTGATATAGCAAATTAAGTATGTGGTTCCAACCTTCTGGTAATATGAGCATGTAATCATTAATACACAAATCTTGCAAGATGATATGCTAATTTGTATATTGCAAATGGACTTTACAACTTCAATTGAACATTTTTCTGATCACCCATATTTTATCCATTTCAATATATAGATATAATCCTGATCTTATTTAGACCACTTAGTGATTATTGAACTATTAAGTGAAGTATGGCTCAGCATCAGGCAAACATGATAAAGCTTCTGCATGTCTATTCTACATTCTGGCCTATATACTAATTCATAATTTTATCCTGATATTTATTCAGTGCAACATGCATTAATTTATATGCTCAGTGATTTTTTTTCTAGTACCAAATATCTCTAGAAGTGGATGATGATCTATGTGAATTTGAAATTTTTATCCATAAATATACTGATGAAATTTCTTTATGATGAAAATAACTGCTAATGTTTTTTTCTTCTGGCTACAGTTTTTGCAATGTTATTGAGGTGTTTGTTATAGATCATTCACCTCCATAGCACAGATGGAAAATTGCTGTGTTGTCATCATATTCTGATGCATCCATAGTAATAATATCTAGATGATTACAGTAGTGTATCAGGAGCAGACTTGAAGTTAAGAGATATTTAGCCTTTTGGAAAGCTAAATCTTAATTCTGTAGATCATTTCCAATATTGTTTCTTTTTTAACAATTGATACAACAGTGATAGCAAATAAAATATTCCTTTTAGGAAACTTTTGTAAAAGTTTAACAGACATAAAATTGCTTCTAATTCCTTTATATCTTGCATTGGTTTTTATGGCCTTAACCCTGTCTGAATTTGAATACTTTCCATTTTTATGTGGACCAGATATACTTCATTCCAGATACACCTAGTTTCTACTTTATCCAATTTTAAACAAACTTCATTTACGTTTTTAATTCCAGCTCTAATTCTGCTATGATTAAAATATTTAAGTATGCAAGGTTGCCATCCATGCCATTGAAAATATTTATTTTTGCCTTGGAAAATATTCAGTGCTACCATAAGTTCACATGGTATTTTTTTACACTTATAGAGTCCCATATTTGTGGTCAGTGATGATAATTTCACTGTTCTTTCTGTCACAGGGATTTGAAGGAATGCAGCTTTGAGTTCTCTATTTTTTGTGAAATACTAAGCTTTTTATCATTAAAACCAATTCTTCATGTATGCTAAGAATTGGATAGGCAATTTTATTAATAAATGTATTCAACATAATGTGAGAGTCTTTACATAATGTAAGATTTCCATCTGGTTTCATAATAATAACTACATCATAGACCAGAAGGAAATCTCATTTGTACCATCTTTTTTGCTTTTTCTTTTAGGCCAAATGGAACTTTACATGGTTTACAGATAATGGGCCATGTTTTCTTTATCATTTCAACATTGACTGGTCATGTTTTTAACTCTGTTGATTCAGATTAAACAATCCAGGTTATTTCATCTACACTATAGTTTTCAATTGAACTCTCTTTATGTTTATATGGATTCCTAAAGGTGAAACAATTCTATTCAACTAATGGACTAAAATCTTTATTAACAATATGTAATAGGAGAAATTTGATCTTTGAATTTGGTGTAATATTACTCTTCCATGCATACCGATTTTATTGCCATTAACATCTGTTGTGATACTATCCATTTTCACAAGTGTTATTTTCTTACAATATCCTATGTTGATTTTTTATCCAATCTCTATATAATATCATCAATAAGCCTGTACCACTATCTATCTACATTGTTAATTTTTGATCACAAATGTCCACATTAAGTAGTACATGATTATTGTTTGTGTCATTAAACTTCTTCACGTTATAAGTACTAGTACTACTTATTCTCCAGATTTGCAGTCTGGAATTTGCTTAATTTTGACACAGTTCTTTGCTGCAACAGATGCATGCTAAAGGTTTTCTTTTCTTGAAAACAGACATGTTTTACTTTTATATTTGCATTTTTACTTAAATTTCCAGTTTTGCTATCACAGTAGTATGTGACAATGTGTTTTATTCTACTGGTATCTGTTGTATTTCTAGTTGATTTCTGTACTGAGAGAGATATTTTATCGAGCTGTTATGATAATAAAAATTCTTATGATTTCCTGTATAGCACATTTCTCTATAGCACATTTATAATTGAGGTTGAGTTCACTTGTTTGTGAAATTTGAATCCAATATGCATACAGAAGTTCATCTAACAATATTCATTAATTTCTAAAGCCAAAATCAAAAAAGACTTGACATTTTTTGATCCTAAACTTAGAGGTAAAAAGCCAATACACTTTCCATTAGCTAATGCACTTTGATGAATAGATATTCAAGTTTTTATATGGAATGGGTATTAGGAATTTTCCCTGCTCATTTCCTTCAAGGCTTCAAAGAGGAAGCAAATGTTTTGTTTCAGTTAACAGTAAACTTTTTTCTGCAGCCACAAATATATAGCTTAGTAAAAAATAATGAATTATATCTATCAATGATAATATATTTATAAAAACTATAACAAACCACAGAGATAGTTTCAGTTATTTCTTTACCTTTGTCAACTAAAAAAATTATAAATTCTAATATATCAGTAGTAAATGTCATCAAATCATATTTCATGATTCTTGAATTTTAACATTAGCAAATTGTCGATTAATTATTCTCCTCATGAAGAATTTTAGCATTTTCCAAGATTAAAATTGAAGGTAAACATGTTTTTTTGTGATCAATTATTTTCTTTTTAATATGTTTTATTAGGTTTTTAAAATTGTTATAAGATATAACATTTTTTGAACATAAACTGAAAAATAATAATCTTTATATATATATATTTAAAATTAGCTTGATTAATCACGTGACACATATAGAATAGAATTCTCCACTCCTATGAAATTTTTTTTAATTAACATAAAAAGCAATAAATTTGTTTAACATCATATCCAATTTCAATCAATTCTTTTGTGAATGTCTCAATATTTTGTTATTTTTCTTTGATCACAGAAAAACATGTAAGTTTGTTTACCTTCAATTTTGATCTTGAAAATGTTAAGATTTTTTATGAGGATAGAAATTATAATAATAATAAAATTAAGGAGAGATTTTATTAGTAGAAATAGGATGTCTATAATTAATTGACAAATTTTTGCTAACATTAAAATATTGGAAGATATAACTTAATGGTATTTACTTCCACCATATTTTTTCAGCTGAAGAAGGTTAAGAAATTAACTAAAAGTACTTCTGTGGTTTGTTATAATTTTTATAAATATATTATCACCATTATTATTCATTATTTTTATTACAATATTTATTCCATAATGGACATTTTATTTTATATGTATATAAGGAAAAATTATTCCCCAAAGCTACGATGTTGTGGTTTGAAATATAGTAGGATGCTACCTAGTCCATATGGTAGCTTACAACCATATGTATATTATATTATTTGAAGTTGATAATATCATATAGTGCATCATTTGTAATGAGAAATAGAATGTGCCATATTAATGCTTAGGATAATTTAAACTATTGGATCATAATAAAACATACATCAAATATCAAACATCCAAGCCTAATGATCAAACCAATCACTCTATAATAATTAAAATTATTCCATCATGATATATTTTCAAAATAAAACTTACCTTTTTCAAAATAAGAGTTACATTTTCAGATGTATCATCTAATTTTAAAGAGTTGCAAAATATTGATACTAGTGAGAATTACATTATTGACTTTCACTTCAGAATGAAGAGCTCTCTTCAGAACTTTCTGGACTTTAACTAGCATAAAGTATGAACATTGATAAGAATGATAACATTCTTTAACTATTCTTAATTAACTAATTAAGAGAAAACAGGCATATATGAAAATGTGAATAAAATGTGGGTTAATAAACTAGCAGTATATTTGTTAATGTAAAGAAAAAAATAGATATAACTACACATGTCATTACATGGTCTGAATGTGTTTATTTGTCATATTTATGCATTAATTAAGCATTAGTTTTATTCCTACTTAAGTTTATTATCAACAAAGCTCAATGGAATTAAATTATAGATATAATATTTGACAAATGCTTCAGATTCATAACATACAACAAAAATATTAGAGTTAATGGAGAATAAAACATTTAATTTCATCTTCATATAGAAAATCTTGATTCATCCTCATAAGACTTGAGATTAACTTCTTATTATTCTCAAAATTTCAAAAGAAAAAGAGAAACTACATTCACTCCATAAAAGAATAAATTCCTTACAGATTTTCTGTATTTCATTCCTAAGTCTTTTTAATCGAATTAATCAAAAATTCTTATCAGTATTATTTACTGAGATTGTTTGTGCACATACTATTATTAAATACCTTGTATTAATTTTGAATCTTTAATCAGAAAATCTACTATTAATTTTCAATAGGGATCTCTCTTCTAGCACAGATCTTTGTGTTTTATCCATCAGTATCATTGCAGATCAGTTTTATTAAGTTGTTGATATTCTTTGATCTTGTATATATGGTAGATACCAAAGCATCAAAGAATCTCAACTATGGACACTGTTAACATATTCCTTGGTATAATAGAAAACATGCCACAAAAATTAAGGTTTTTTTGTACTGTCTTGACATATAATTAATTTCTTATGGACATTACATGATTGGAAAGCAATTGCAATGGATATATATTGAACCGGGTCCATCGAAATAAACCTTATTTTTGATATGTTTACATACTTTTAAACATAACTATAATATCTTTTAAAATTTTAAACTCTAATAACTTTTAATATTTACCTTCATATTTCTAAGCTTGTTAACACATTTAATACATAATTTCTTATTAATTATTATTTTATATCTTTAATGCTGCAGGAACATACTGGCCCATCAAGCAGAGGAGTAGAATACCATTGATAGATTAATCATCAATGGTACCTATGGCCAGATCAAGTGCAAGATAAGCCTATGATCACATTTCCAGGCCATAGCTCTCCTCGACTGCTAGATCAATACCTTACATCCAGAGCACTTTATTTCTTATTGAATATACAATTCAGGCACCATCTGACTATATAAATTATATATAGCTGGCATGCTTGGATGACATGCCACAAATCTAGTGCTTGAAATATCCCAAGCTAGCTCATTGTCTATATCAGGGGTTCAGCACATTTATTTAACACATAAAAATAACTATACTCTTAAATTAATGGTGACACACTGACAAGAGATAGAGTAGACCAAATTAAAATTAAGCAAACATTATTTATGCACACACATATTTAACAGTATATCAAAGAATAAGTTTTACATAAGAAAATATGATTACTTTCAAACTAAACTTATGATAGTCCTTCATTAAAGTTCATTTCATTTAAAATAAAGTGTCTAGACCATTATTTAAAAGTATATTTACCCATGTTTTCATTTGTGTGTATTTTCCATTGGTTTTGATTCCAACCAGTTGACATTTTGATTCTGCATTGATGGCTTCATGGCTTTCCTTCCAGATTTCTGTCAAACAATGAAAGAGAAAGTATGCAGCAGTATCTATTTATTATCTAGGCATTTGTTCCAGGCATTGGTTGCAGGTAAGAACAGTTGATTTTTTCTGCTGAGGACTAGGGGCATGAAGCCCATTTGAACATCCTATATCTGCCTAACAATGCATGTTGCTAATTCTGCAGCTTCTGCATTCTTTAGAAAGAATTCCAATGGATCTGGTTCTATAGCAAGAATCCGTACTAAATCTGAACTGAACTTGAACTGAATAATAATGGATGGCTGCAACTTTTTATAACTTTCCTCTCTCATTGTTTTAATTCCTTATCATAGTTTTTTTAATTCTGATTGTAACTTAAATCTGTTTGTAATTTATTTTTACATTGCATGTTATCTAATCTTTTTCTTAGATTAATCTACTATTACTTTTATGAGATAGTTTACATGATTTTTTTAATTAATTCAATTATCAGTTTTACCCATTTTTTAATCAGTCAGTAATCTTTTAAACTAATTACATTTTCGAAAGTTTTCTTTTACAAACTAATTTTATTCTAACTTTCCACATTTACTTATTTATATAAATTTTTTCTTTAAATTTATAAAAAGAAGAGAATGAGTTTTAAATCTTTTTATTTTACATTTTTATCCCACCCACTTCCAAGACTAAAACTTTTCTATTTTAAAAGAGAGAGAAAAAATATATATGATGCAATATTTTGCTTTTTCAAATTTTCATTTCTTAAAACTTACTCTAAAAACATATTATACTTTCTATTTTCATTTTTATTATTAATTTAAACATTTATTATTAAATTGTAATTATGTAACTCTGGTATATATGTTTGTTTCATAATATATATCTTGCTAGCATTACATACTGAAAGAATTTTTTATATTGATACCTTGCTTCATTATTTCTGTAAATTGAAAGGGAAAAAATATTTTATTGATGCAATCAGAATTTAACTGTTTTAGCTAGCTGATTAACATTGCTAGCTTTACTTTGTTAACTTTGCTATCTGCAGCAAAACTAGATATCTCTTTGCTTAAATTCTGGTTTGACTGAATTATCTCTGAAATCTAATGTTTGAACTTTAAAATTTATTACAATTTTTTCTTTAAAATGCCTTTTATAGTTTTCCTATATTATCATGATGAAAAAACATTTGTTCCAAGGATCAAAATTTTACTTGCCCATCTGTGCAGGGTATCTTTCAAAAACATCTGCTTGTTTCATCTTGTTTTTCAAATTCTTAATTATTTGTGATTTCCAAGGATAATAAATTGTATTTCAAATTGTAGATTTCAATATTTTTAATTTTATACACATTAAACATTTATAATTATAATATACAGTTTGATGAAACCTGATTGTGTATATACTAAATTTGGGATAAAAATTATTATTTTAATTATCAGTTAAATTATTTAATGGATCCAAACTAACCACTACAAAATAAGACTGTGAAAATTTATGAAGAATAGCTCTCTTTCCTCTCTATTATAAGATAAAACTTTAGCTAAGAAGTATTAGTATGTGTGCAGTACAAAATTTATATATCTTGTGTTGCAAATACAAATATGAAAAAAATGTTTGAATTTTCAGCTGTGGATAATTTTCATAAACAAACTGTGGAAATTATTCAATGTGACTTATTTATGTCTTACACATGTAAATTTGGGAATACACTTTTATATGACATACAAGTATATTTTTTATTTTATCTGTATTTTGTTCAACTTTTTTTTTTATGTGTCAAAGCGTCGACTGGGAAGCGAACCCCAGAGCAACTGCTTGTAAGGCAGCTATGCTATTCACTCGGCTACCAACGCTTGATCAAATTTTTGTGATTCAAATAACATAATATCAAAGTCTTTATTTTTAAGATAATTTTCTTAACTCAAATCCCTACATGCTTGGTATTATTTATTTTTAAATTTATATCAGTATTGGGGACCAATCCATGCTTATCCCAACAGATTTTTTTTTATTTCAGAAAAAGAAACGTTTACAAAATAATGACATTAGTGTGTATTTGTCATATTTAAATCTAATATTCTATATCCTATATTTTATCTTAATCCTTAATTTTATAATTCTTTTAAATCAAAATGTAAAATAATTATTCAATATAAACACTTTTATATAAAATTGTACTTATTTTTTTCTGGACTTTGTGGGCCCCCTAGTGGTAGAATGAATAATTAATAGTTCCATTTTAATTAAACTAAAGTGAGTTTTTTTTAATATTATTACTCAGCTGAGAAGCTATTCTAGAATCTTTAGATATAAGTTTGCCAATTTACTATTGAATAAGTATTTTCTAAAAAAAAAAAAAAAAAAATTAGTTATATAGGAAATTAAGATTTTCAGATGTTGCATATGTATTAATTTCTAAAATAAAAAAAAGGTAAAATTCATGATGATTACAGGCTGCAATTTTGGCAAATTTCTTCAGTTCTCTTAATAAAAATTTCAGACTTAAGAGCTAAAAATATTTGAGAAAAATAAAAAAATCTCACACTGATCAAATGAGCAGATCTTGTGCTCAATATAATGTGAGAGACCATATGAGCCTCACCTAAAACAATTTGTGTTTCTTTGTGAATTTAACTGTGCCTATATCGAATCAACAGATATAAATAACTTACACCTATCTTAAGCTTTTCATGTATCAGCTATATATATATATAAACTAGTTAGTATTAAAAGAATAATTCTAAAAATGAATAATTCTAGTTTATTTATACACACACATAAATAAAATGTGTTTTTCTGAAGGTTTGTGATGATGGTGTTTTAGCTGTATTTTTATATTGGACTATTTCCATCATCTAATATGTGTGTTGAATGTCTTTAGAAAAGTTTAATTTTTAGTTAAATATTCCAAATGCATTCAACTGTTAGTAATATCACAGCAAATAAATGTTAATAATATCACAGCAAACAGGTTAGTATATGCACTAACTGTTAGTAATATCACAGCAAACAGGTTAGTATACGCACAATGTTTCGAGAGGTATTTTTCTCCCTTCTTCTTCAGGTGTTGCTGGCCTGACCAGTGACAGTACTAGCATGGGATTCGAACCTGGGTCCTTAGATTCTTGATTATTGAAATTGAAGGTAACGCTCTAACCAACTGAGCCATCCTGCCAAAGGCAACAGTATGTAGTAATTTCATATACTTATCTATGAGGTTCCTCCTGATTTCTCCACTTTTTCCTCAGAGCAAAGTTGATTAGTGATTTCCATACATTATGTATAGTCACACTAGGTTGGCTTATGGGATTTTTTGCCATTGTCATGTGAGCAGCTTCTTTAAATTTTCTTCTTTGTACCTTTTCTTCTTTATCCAATATTTTTGTATTTTCCCAATTGAACGTATGTTCATTGGTCCATACATGGTCTGCTACCTTAGACACATCTGTTTTCTCTCTTCTAATCATCAGTTTATGTTCTTGCAAGCGCTTTTGAATGGGACGGCTGGTCTCACCAATATATGTTCTTCCACATTCACATGGTATTTCATAGATGCAGTTTTTTCTTTGCAGCATTTCAAGTTTAGGCTTTGTAGATGTTAGAATTCCTCATAGTGTGGTATGGTTCTGAAAGCTGTTCTGATGTTATACTGATTGCAGATTTTCCTTAATTTGTCTGCTATTTTTGGAATGTATGGATACACTACAGTACCAATAATTGTCTTAAATTTCAATAATCAAGAATCTAAGGACCCAGGTTCGAATCCCATGCTAGTACTGTCACTGGTCAGGCCAGCAACACCTGAAGAAGAGGGGAGAAAAATACCTCTTGAAACGTTGTGCATATACTAACCTGTTTGCTGTGATATTACTAACAGTTAGTGCATATACTAACCTGTTTGCTGTGATATTATTAACATTTGTTTGCTGTGATATTACTAACAGTTGGTGCATATACTAACCTGTTTGCTGTGATATTACTAACAGTTGAATGCATTTGGAATATTTAACTAAAAATTAAACTTTTCTAAAGACATTCAACACACATATTAGATGATGGAAATAGTCCAATATAAAAATACAACATGAATAAAATGTTTCTAACTAATAGTATTTTTTTTTTGTTAATATAAAAACTTGACATTTGACAAAGCCTTAAGTCAACATTGCATTTTTATCAGTTGAAACAAAGGAAATAAATGTTTGGGGTTCATTACAAATTGTATATGTTAAACAATAGAGAGCGTGAGCGTGATTATGTGATATGCTTGCTGAAATTAATCCAGTATAAAAACGAACTAATATTGTTATAACAATAATCTTCTATTTAGTTATCAAGGCAAGAACTACGTTTGTAAATTTAAATGTGTTCGAATTTAGAACACATTTAAGAAAAATTAAAAAAAAGAAGATTCAATATTTTAAAACCTGCTTCAAGTAATTAATTTACTGCCTTTGAATATTATAAAGAACTATAAAAAAATAATCAGTGAATTTAACAAGGCTATAAAAGTTATCAACATCTTCGAAATGAGCTTTCAAAATATAAATTTAAGAAGACAAAAATTTATAAAGATGTTCTTTGGCTAGATAATTTATGCCAGAGATTTCTACTGATGTTTTAAACCCGAATATGTAAATTTATTCCTACTTAAGCAATGCCTAAAATATAATTGTCGTAATTCTCATTTAAAAAGCTGCTTTAATATTGGAGTATTATATTGAAGAAGATGTTAAATATTTTACTACATAAATATTTAAAGAATGAATATCTGGATTGCCTCTTCGAAGAATGATCAATGAACTTTATGTTTCAACATTCATCATCATTTTATTTCATCTAAGGAGGGATATAAAACCGCATTCTTTCTCATCTTGGATTACTTCATTGTATAATTTAAGAACTCTTAAACTTTATTTCCTTTGTGGATAATTATATTTACTTAGAAAAATTACTTCATATATTAAAGTGGAGAACTGATAAGATGAACACTTTATTTTTTTTTTTATTTATTTAATAAAATTTAGATGTTCATATTTTGATATATACTCTGATGGAAATGACAGCTGACTAAGGTAAACATTTTTAAATTATTTCAATTTGGAAGTAAGTTTTATTATATTCCAAATTGAATCTTACATGACAATTAACATAATATATTTTTAAACATACATAACTAATATCAGAATACATTTTATTATTAACCTAGTGTGAATGGATGTTATCGTATATAAACATACAACACACACTGAATTATTTTAATGACACAATAGGTAGATTTATAATGTGTCATGTGTATTTATTATACGCATGATTTTAAATTATATATATATGTAAATGATTACATTATTTTTTTTTTGAATATTAAATAATTTATTAGTGTATATAAGCGCAGATTATAATTCTAAATTTTAATGTTTTTATGTGGTAATATTTTGTTTTTTATTACTGATTAAAATGTGTTAAACTTGATTTCAAAATTAAACAGGTCTCGTTTGTTTATTTTATTTAGTCGTTTTATAAAACCAATATTTATAAATATACATACTCATGCATATATATGTTAAATCAACTTAGTGATTTAATATTTATAAAGAAGTTATATATAGCTTATATTAAATTTATTATTACTATGGGATATTTGTGGAAATGCCTGAAGAGAGTCGATTGCAAATTTCTACTCTGAGCTCGAATTCCGAGAGTAACGAGGTTATTAATAAAGGAGTGAATTGGATTATATTTTAAATAACATCATCCATGGCATTCTATAAGAAGACTCAAAGTCCGACTATAGTTAGATGCAACTTCCTCGAGTCCTGAAAAGGATCGTCCTGTTATAATATCATTCCAGAATATTTGAAATATAATTATTTAAGTATATTTAAGAAATGTGTGATGTAACAACTTTCATACTTTTATTGAATTAATTAATATCCACTCTAAATAAATAACATTCTGCTAATTTCTGAATTACTCAAAAAACTTAAGTTAGCAAATTCATATGAAAAGGTATGCCAAAACAAAATTAGATTAATAGCACTAAGCTAGATTTCGATGCATTTTCATCAGAACTGATGATATTGGGGCACCAGCTAAAGAATATGGACTTTTTTAACATTGTAATTTGTAATACTGGGTCTTTTTTATTTTATTCATTATTTTGTCAATAATTAGCAATAGTCTATAAGTTAATAAATCAATTTCATATTTTGTTAAATAGAGATCATCTTTGCATATTGTATCAGTGTTTATCAAATATTTTTCATTATACACTGATGAGAGCATAGTTCAGCAATGTAAAAATACATATTTTAAATAGATTGAACTTTATGTAAATATAATATGCATTGTACTCAGAAACATATACCTATTATACCTATTCTAAAATTAGGAAGTGTAATTCCATAAGCAAGGTATATATCAAAACAATTGAATTCATTATAGATTTTGTATTTAAAATCAAAATTCAAAAAAAAAAAATTTTTATTGCAAGTTTATAAATCTTTATTGTATTTAAAAGAATAAAAAATATAAATTAGACTTTAAATATAAAACAAATTTGATAATAGTATGAATACTGAAACCTACCAATTGATGGTGCTCTTTTTTGCACAATGCACATCAATATACTGATTCATGGGCCCTCGGTTTCTTTACAGAATATTACGTTAAAAAAAATTTTTTTCCCACTTTCTATACATAAAACTCATATGTTTTTTTTTTTCATTTTTAATAAACAAACACTTTGTTTTTATATGGTGTAGGGGTTAAGGGATTTGTTTGCTTTTAAATTATCCACTTGTTTTTTGATTTTGAGATTTTTTTTTTTGATTTTGAACTATCGGTTCCTTTACATAATACTACGGTAAAAAAATTTTTTTTACCCCTTTCTATGCATAAAACTTGTATAGTTTTTTGTTGATTTTTTAATAAACAAACACTTTGTTTTTAGATGGTAGATGGGGTTGGTTTGCTTTTAAATTATTGCCTTTTTTTGGATTTTGAGTTTCTTTTTGAAAGCCTTAAACAATTCAGTTTTAATTAATAAACCAACAGTTGGTTTTTAGAGGGTGGAGGGAGGTTGGTTTGAATTTTAATTCTCATCTTTTAGTATCTTTTGCCGATGTACTGGAAACTTCGCATATTAATTTTAAATGTGTTCTAGATTAACAAAATACATGAATTATTGGAGGGGGGGGGTTGGTTTGCTTTTAAATTATTGACTTTTTTCTTATCAACTTTTTATTAATTTTGAGCTTTTTTTGTTGTTGGAAAGCCTTATTAATCAATTCATTTTTAATGAACCAACAGTTGGTTTTTAGAGAGTGGAGGGGGGTTGGTTTGATTTTTAATTATCATCTTTTATTTTCTTATTATGAGGTTGTTTTTTTTTAAATATTTACGCTACTGAAACCTTTATATGATAGTGAAGAATTTATTTTTTGCCTTTTTCCAAAAGCCTTAAACAGATCATTTTTTTAAAAAACATTTTTAGGGGGGCAGGGAGTTATGGTTTGTTTGATTTCAATAGGAGATGAGCCTCAAAGCATAAGTAACAGGATTTTGAACCATCCAACCAACTTCCCTTATGCAGACCCCAGGTATGCTTCAGGAGTGGCAACAGAATTTCCCAGATCCTGTAGTTGACTAAAACCATGCTCCTCCCACAAATGCATAGCTTCGCATCTGGCAGGATGTTGTCTTTCTGAAAAAACACAACAGCATCAACTTCTGTGGCCAGCAATTCACTCCCCTTTAACCAATGTTGAACACTTGCCCCACTGACATTTTGCTGTTCTTGCATGGATTCATGCATAAACATGCATTTTCACATGAAATCGACAGAACTCTGCTGAAAACCCTAACATTTTCAGGTTGTGTGCAGTTCAAAATCATAGGGAAGCGTGCGTGACAGCCTGACAATTATTAATATGTAATACTAAATCCACTATGCTTTCTCAAAATTTTTCCACAATGAATTTTTTGATAGTTCCGCATCCTTCAAATATGGCCACCATCAAATCAGACCATAGTGAGAGTTGAATTGCGCTCACATGAGGAATACTGTTGCAAGTCAATGGGCATAGTATTTCATTATATAATTGTAAAATACATCGCCCTCTAGGCAGCCTGTTATGGCTCTAAACAACACTGTTGTAGTGTTAGCTGTAAGTTAGTGACTAAAATGGTATATTGATCTGTGTTGTGTGAAAAACAATGCCATCAAGGGATAGAGTTCAGTATTCATACTATTACCACAAATTTAGACTTTTATCATGTAAGGAAATACTTTTAAAAATATGTTTCAGTCCCTTTATCTCCACTTCTGATTGTATTTATATATTTTAACTTATTAAATATATAATAAATATAGGAAACTTGAACTCGGACTTTCAAGCAACTTTCAACTATCCACACCATCCCATACTACTGATACACATGACCACACACATGTAGAAAAGATAAATGATTACCAATATACATATTTCATGTGGGACCAGCACTTATCAGTTGATCCAGATTATCATCTTCCATACATATATATATAATCAGTACTCAGTTTATATTAAGATAGTAAATCTTTATACTTTAATGGACAGGCTTCAATCTACTCCAACCTCCAACTCTTCAGTCATCCATACCATTGAAAATCTGATAGAATGCCCAAATCCCATGCTGATACCAATATTGTTGTTATGCCCATGATGACCTCAAATCACTCTGACCCCTCATGTGTAGGACAGTATCCATTTAAATACATAGAAAAATGATGGGCAGAAAGCAGACTTAAAGTGTAAGATTTGAAATACAGGCATCCTTATATTGGAACTTAATTGTAAATATATATAATAGTAAATGAATGAATAAATATATTTAAAATCCTAATTAAGATGTTGTTGCTTCTATTCAGAAATTAAATCAAAGTTTGTTTGCAATTTTTTAAAGCTAAATAAAGAGAAATGGAAGTTATTTTTAATTTCAGATGTCAAAATTCTAAAAAAAATATTGTCAGATATTTATTATTGTTTCTTTGAAAATAAATTTTAAAAAGACTTACTTCTTTTTACTAAAGAAACAAATGTAAGACTGGCTTTAAATTTGATGATACATTCCTAAAAATGAATAAATATTTAATTGTCTTTTTCTTTTTAAAATTACTGTACAAAAGGAAGGGGGGGGGGAGTGAATGTATTTTTTAGTTCATATTATTTTATTTTATTTACTTCATAACTATGTATTTAAATAAATATATGGACTACTCAATAGTTCATATATTTATAATAAGTAGTTTATATCAATATATAAAAGTAAAAATATTTTAGTTTTATTGGGCCAACTTTCCTAGTCTAAGATCCTAAAAAGTAATGCATTTTTTGTGATACTATTCAAATGTTTTCTTGGACTGGCTATTAAAAAATACTACTTCTATATTGAATATTTATAGTGTAGACTACTTTATTTGAAATCTAACTCGTCTTATTTGATTCAAATTTCACCATTTAATATATATGCAGAATAATTTTGAAAGCCAATGAAGTCTCTAGCATTGTCTATATTAAATATCAATTTCTCATTAGCATCATTATTTCAGCTACTCTTAGCAAATAAACATATAATTTCTATGAATTTTTTGAATTCTTATTAACATAGCAAATATGGATAGTAGCATATGCAAAATTTAATATCTGTAGGTAAATTAGGAATAAAATGACTTTTTAAATAGCCTATTGCAGAACAAAGGTCTCTATAAATGCTTATTCCTTCATAGAAAACAATAAAAAAAAGATATCATTCACCAAGTATTTCAATTGTAGGATGGGTGATAATATGAATGTTTTTCCATCATTATTTTACTTTCCAGATAAGAATGTCTGGATGTATATATACTAATTAGTTGGGATCCCTCTGGGTTAGAATGTTTATAATAATTATTTTAAATTATTTTATTTAATATATTTATTAACAGGTCACTCATTCATATATCTTTTCAATATCTGAATGGATAAATATGATTTTCCACTTAATCTGTAACAAAACTCTGTAATATGTATCAACGAAAATAGATTGGTTTTTTTTTTATTTCTTGTCTCTTTTTTGTTTTGTTACTATTATTCATAGATATATTAAGTTTATATGAAACTAACCAGTGTATTTGCTCTCATACAAATAACACATACTATATTGTATAGTATAGATTGTGAGATATAAAATATATCAGTTAGTTATATTTATTCAATAAAAATTTACTTTTTAAAAAAAAATACAGTATATCATAAATAATCCAATTCAGAATGAGACTCATGAGATAAATAATTATCTCCTATTGGCAATGCAGTTAAGTTTAATTAAAATTGAATTAATTTTTTTTTTAATATCCAAATTTTTTTTTGGCCATAAGAGTACTTCTTTTGATAAAACAAAAATAACAAAATAGAATATAACTTTCTCTGAGAATTACATTATACATAGTGGGGGGGGGGAGGCAAACATCAATATTGATGTATGATTTATTGATATGTATTATAAAAATATTAACATTGTAATCCATATGTATATAATATTTCATTTTTCCCTTCAGATATATATTTTGGCTTTAGAAGCACCAATTTTTTTTTTTAAATCAAATTACTCATCCAAAAAAATGAATAAAAAAAAGGAAAATTTAAACTCAAATTACAAATAAAATAACTAAATTTAACTTACTTTAGAACTAAATAATAAAATTTAATGAAGTTCTAGAATATTGGTATTAATCGTTCATATTGAAAATTGGACATAAAATGATCCATTTTGTAATTCGATACTTATAAATTTAGTCAGAACGATGAAATTTTAGTCATCATTACTTAAGATTATTTATGATTGCTAAATATTTGATAGTACGTTTTATTTAATTAATTAAATAAATTAAACTTTCAAAGATTTAAAGAATCATTTTTAACAAAGTTGTAAATAACTTTTTGTATTAATATCAATTTATTTACTTGGCAAAAGATGGCTATCTTTAAAGCGTAAATCAGCGGTAGCTAAAACTTAATAAAGAATGTATAGTAAATATAAAAATATTCTAGAGATCTTCAACAACTTATATTTGAACGTTAAATTTACTTACTTAATTAAATACTAAAATTTCACTACCAGAGTAATATATAATAATGATATTAATGATTTTCGAAAAAAAAAAAAAATGATTTTTTCAGATATTGTATGAGCTACATTTATTTTTTTCGTAAATAATAATAACAACAACATGAAAATAGCAGTTCAAGATGCGAATGAAGTATATTAATTTATTCTAAAAACAAAAAAAAAAAGATTAAATAGAACATGTAAATAAATCAAATTAATCAGGAATAGATGATAAAAGTCAATAAAGTTTTAAATAATTGGTCTTTATCTATAAAATATAATTCATACACATGCGATATGTCAGATTTTGACACTAAAATTGTTTCCACTAATAATACCAGTATCAAAATTGATCTTTTAGTATTTGGGGTTGTGTGAGAATAAATAAATATCCTCACTGTTGCTAATGGTGTATAATTAGCTAAATGACTACTATCTTTTAATTTTCTTTAAAAAAATTAGCTAAAAATTGTTGTAGAAATTAGCTTTAATTGTTGTAGTCTTCTAATATCTCATTTCCAATTACATTAAAACAATTCAAACGCAAATTAAAAGATCTCTTTTTTATTTACAAGACAATTTTCTCACCAATTCACTTAAATCTATTGACTTTCCCATTTACTAGTTTTTAAATGATTTTCTGAGCGTGTACTTTCTTTTAATTTATTATATTTTTTTAATGTAAGCTTTAAAAAAAAGCCTTTGATTCTTTTAATTAAAAAGATTTTTATTTTTTCTGCCCTTTACAATTTTTTTAACCGATTTATTTCTGTATTTTATTTACTAAATAATAATAAACAACCACTCAAAAATGAGTATGGTCATTCCAAGTTTAAAAAAAAGGAGAGAGAGGCAGGAAGGCAAAAAAATACTTTGGATATGATTTTTGTGGTGACTGTACGAACCAATCTGTAAACTATAAATATGTCCACATATAAAACATGTTGGTCCATTTTTTCTGTTTCCTTGATACTTTATCATATTGTATTTTAGTTTCCTCAGCAAAAACCTTTCTTTCTTAAATACTTCAACTCCATGTTTAATTGTAGCACTCCAGTATGCATTCTATTTTCTGCCATATCTTCCCAATGGAAACAATTAACATTGCACTTTTTTAAAATGTCTTTAAGATAATTCTTATAATATAGACATGTTCTATCTCTCTTAAAAAATCCTTACTCAAGTTCACTATAAAACATCTTTTAGGAAGTTTTCCATTATTCATTCATTTTGCATGCTTAATCCAATGAAGGTGTGATTTTACAATAGAGGACTCAATAGTAAGCTGAAGAACAAAATGATTGTTTTTATGATGTTGCCATTGTATTTTTCAAAATTTTACAACCTTTCTAATGCATTTATATTGCACCAATAAGGTTTTCAATTTCACGTCCATCAATAAATTAGATAAAATAACAACTCTGTACAGCTAACTTAATTGCAGTAGATGATTATTTATATGATTTTGCCATTGTATTTTTAAAATTTTATGGTGACCCTTACATGAATTTTTCTAATGCTTTTATATTTACCAATAAGGTGTCCAAGTTTCATATCCGTACAATACATTAGATAAAATAACAGATCTATATATACAATCTTAATTGCAGCAGTTATTTCCCTATGATGATAGTCTCTATCTTTTAACTTCGTAAAAACAGCAACAACACATTGGAATCTATGATGGATCCCGATATTCTAAATACACCTTTCTACTTATAAAACTACCAAAGTATTTAATCTGGTTAATATTCTCAAGATGATACATCATTTAAGCTAAAAATTGCTATGGTTTTTTTTTTTAACATTAAGTGGCATTCAAAACATTAAGAACATTTTATAAACTATCTCTTAAACTGGGAAAAATACAATTATCAGCATATTGTAAATACAGAATCCAAGAAGATGAAGTTCTTGTTTTTGCTTTTAATCAATTCAAGTTAAAAATGCCACCATCAAACCTATATTGTATCTTTGATCCCTGTCTGATTAAGCCACCTATAAACAATTCCAAAGACCACTGACCTAAAAATTGAAAACAAAGTTGCTTAACACTAGTTTTCATTTCAGATATTTCAGATTTTCCACCTACCTCTTATTCCATCATTTAAAAACTATAAAATTAACAAATTTTGGTGGATAACCAACTAATTTCTAACAATGCCATAGACCTGTCCTAATAACTGATTCAAATGTCGACAAAATCAATAAAAGCTGTATGTAAATCACTCCTTTGTTCTTAACACTTTTCTTGCATGGTCTTAAGAAATTTCACAATCTTATTAAATCCAACAATAACACTTTTATATGATGTCAGTGATATTTTAAATAAGTGGAAAGAATATTTTGGTCATCTTTTGAATAATGATAGAGAATTGAGAAGATGACTTTTAATTATATATTCATCTTATTTACTCATTTAAATTAGAATAAAGTTATGCAGCTTAATGTCAAAACAGCTATTTGTAATCTTAAAAATGAAAAAACTGCAGGTTCTGATGAAATATCTGGAGAAGTTTTAAAATATGGGGTTAACATGCAGCTCAAAAACATTGGAATTTTTTAGAGATATCTAAATCCATGACATTCCATCCAATCTCAAGGTTGCTTTTATTGTTCAAGTTACTTTTTGTTAAAGTTTTTCTCTGAACATGCACATATATGCATTTATCTTACTCAAAATAAAGCTCTCTACTATCATTAAAAACAAAAAGAATAAACATTTTGTGGTAATTATCATGGAATATTATTATTATCCACTACATTAAAAGTACTTTCAAGAATTTTGTTGAATATGTTGATTTCAGTTATAAGTGAATAATTACTAGAGATTCAAGAAGTACTATAGATGCGATTTTATTCATTGATTATTACTATATTTATTGTCATGTTTATATTCTCCATTTATTTTGTTTTTTTTCTTTGTTTTATCTTCAACTTTTATTATGCATTTCTTTATCTGAATGTTTTTCTCATGTTCTCAGTTACAAATTTAATTAAATTTCTATATTTATTTAGTTTTTTGCTAGTTTCCGATTTTGTCCCATGCTACCATTTGAGGGCACATATTTCTAATAGTCAGAGATAATTATACAGTTGCAGGGACTAATGTTTAATGGAAGTAAATAAACCACATAGTTGTGACTTGTGAATTTTTAAATTTATTGTATAAAAATACAACAATGATATGCTATGGTGGTGAATCAGAATGCATTTTACAAATATGTGATTACTTGCTTGCTAAAATCAAAAACTGCATTGATTGTCTTTTTATGCTCAAGATGATGAGAATTTGTGATCTACTGGCCACAGAATGTGAGGCATGGGGCAAAATTGGAAAGTACAATTTTTTGTAATGCTCCCTAAATTGCAATTTTTTAATTATCTATTAATTTTTCTTTTCTTTAACAAACAATAATTTAAATTGTATTTTTCTTCATATCGTTAATTTATCTTTTGATTTTTTTTTAAATTTAACTTTATTTTTAAAATAAATGAATAAATATTTTATTGCTTGGGGATTCACAAAAAATTTGAGCAATAAAAGTGATAGAAATGGAACTGCAATCCAATGACCATTCCAGAATCTGCCATTCTATTATTGGATAAAATTATGCAGGGTATATAATCTTAATAATTAAATTGCCAATACATTTTTTTTATTTGTATTCTACAAGTTTTATTGTTGCATTTTCTTGCTAACCAAAGATACAGGGGCCCATTACAAACTATTATGATGTGTTCCTATTTTGTCATAGTACCACACTGTCTAATTTTTTTTACTTAACTTACATCTAATTATTTGTAATCATTTTTTGACCATGTTAACGTACAACCATATTTATTAAATAAATTACCATTCATCATTATAATTTTTTACAAACTAATTAAGCTTTCTACTATTTGTAGGGTTATTTGGTGATCAATTCACTGTTTCTCATTGTAAAATAACTTGTTATAGGGAAGATAGAATAATTTGTGTCATATTGTATGTGGAAAATAAAAAGTATCAAAATTGATCTTTTAGTTTTGGGGTTGTATGAAAATAAAGAAATATCCTCACTGTTGCTAATGGTGTATAATTAGCCAAATGCCTACTACCTTTTAATTTCCTTTAAAAAATAGCTAAAAATTGTGGTAGAAATTAGCTTTAATTGTTGTAGACTTCTAATATCTCATTTCCAATTATATTAAAACAATTCAAATACAGATTAAAAGATCTCTTTTTTATTTACAAAACAATTTTCTCACCAATTCACTTAAATCTATTGACTTTCCCATTTACTAGTTTTTAAATGATTTTCTGAGCTTGTACTTTCTTTTAATTTATAATATTCTTTAATATAGACTTTTAAAAAAAAACCTTTGATTTTTTTAATTAAAAGGATTTTTTTTTCTTTTTGCCCTTCACCATTTTTTTATCCGATTTATTTCTGTATAATTTACTAAATAATAATAAACAGCCATTCAAAAATGAGTATGGTCATTTCAAGTTTAAAAAAATGAGAGAGAGGCAGGGAGATAAAAAAAAACTACTTTAGAAATTAGTTTTGTGGTGACTGTACAAACCAATCTGTGAACTATAAATATATCCACATATAAAACATGTTGGTCCATTTTTCTGTTTCCTTGATACTTTATCATACTGTATTTTAGTTTCCTCAGCAAAAACCGTTCTTTCTTAAATACTTCAACCCCATGTTTAATTGTAGCACTCCATTGTACATTCTATTATCTGCCATATCTTCCCAATGGAAACAATTAACATTGCACTTATTTAGAATGTCTTTAAGATAGTTCTTATAATACAGTCATGCTCTATTTCTCTTAAAAAATCCATGCTCAATTTCACAATAAAACATCTTTTAGGAAGTCTTCCATTATTCATTCATTTTGCACAAGCAATCCAATGAAGATGTGATTTTACAATAGAGGACTCAGTAGTATTACATTCAGTAAGCTGAAGAACAAAATGATTGTTTTTATGATGTTACCATTGTATTTTTCAAAATTTTACAAGCTTTCTAATGTATTTATATTGCACCAATAAGGTGTCCAATTTCAGGTCTATCAATAAATTAGATAAAATAACAGTTCTATGTATAGCTAACTTAATTGCAGTAGATGATTATTTATATAATTTTGCCATTGTATTTTTAAAATTTTATGGTGACCCTTTCATGAATTTTTCTAATGTTAAAACAGGCAAAACTCACTATATGTATTGCCACTCACTGCAAGATAGACATAATCAATGGATGCCAGAAGGTTTGTGCATAAAATCCCTATTTAGTGCCTACTCATCCAACATCCCCAGACTAGTTTCTGACTTGTAGCCTTCATCAGTGAGGAGCTTTGGATCTGAGAGCACTGCACCTAGATCTTAGGATCTAATGCAACCCTCCAGCAGCCAACTTTTAGCTTTACTTAACTACAAAACTATGAGTCTTAGACTGAAAACATCTTAATATTTTCAATCCAAGCTCATTAGCTTATATAGTCATATGACTTAGTTCAGTACCTATACATTTTGGTGTCTTTGGTTCTTTAATAACCATAGCCACTGCTATCCTATTAGGCAGGATTATTAGGCTGAAATTAGTCTGGGGATGTTGAATGAGTTGGCACTATATGGGGATTTTATGCACAAGCCTTTTATCATCCATTGTTTACCCTAGCTTGCAGAGAGTAGCAGTATGTATAGTGAGTTTTGCTTGTTTTAATAACAGTTATAAAATAGCATAAGAAATGGTGATCATGTGATGTGTAATTTTTCTAATGCTTTTATATTGTACCAATAAAATGTCCAAGTTTCATATCCATACAATACATTAGACAAAATAACAGATCTATATATGCTAACTTAATTGCAGCAGTAATTTCCCTATGATGATAGACTCTTATCTTTTAACTTCTTAAAAGCAGCAGCAACACATTGGAGTCTATGATGGATCTCAGTATTTTTTACTTATAAACTACCAAAGTATTTAATCTGGTTTATATTCTCAAGATGATACACCATCTAAACTAAAAGTTGCTATGGTTTTTTTAATATTAAATAGCATTCAAAACATTAAGAATATTTTATAAACCATTTCTTAAACTGGAAAAAATACAATTATCAGCATATTGTAAATACAGAATCCAAGAAGATGAAGTTCTTGTTTTCACTTTTAATCAATTCAAATTAAAAATTCCACCATCAAACCTATATCATATCTTTGATCCCTGTCTGATTAAGTCATCTATAAACAAGTTGAAAGACCACTGTCCTAAAAATTGAAAACAAAGTTGCTTAACACTAGTTTTTATTTCAAATGTCTCAGATTTTCCATCTATAGTAATAATATATTCTCTCATTCCATCATTTAAAAACTATAAAATTAACAAATTTTGGTGGATAACCAACTAATTTCTAACAATGCCATAGACCTGTCCTAATAACTGATTCAAATGTTGAGAAAATCAATAAAAGCTGTATGTAAATCACTCCTTTATTCTTAATACTTTTCTTGCATGGTCTTGAAAAATTTCACAATCCTATTAAATCCAATGATGACACTCTTTTACATGATGTCAGTGATGTTTTAAACAAGTGGAAAGAATATTTTGATCATCTTTTGAATAATGATAAAGAATTCAGAAGATAACTTTTAATTATATATTCACTTTATTTACTCATTTAGATTAGAATAAAGTTATGCAGCTTAGTGTCAAAACAGCTATTGTAATCTTAAAAATGAAAAAACTGCAGGTCTTGATTAAATATCTAGAGAACTTTTAAAATATGGTAGTGACATGCAGTTTCAAAAATATTGGAATTTTTTAGAAACATCTAAATCCATGACATTCCATCCAATCTTATTGCTCAAGTTACTTTTTGTTAAAGCTTTTCTCTGAACATGCACGTATATGCATTTACATTACTCAAAATTAAGCTCTCTGCTATTATTAAAAACAAAAAACATAAACATTTTGTGGTAATTATCATGGAATATTATTATTATTATCCACTACAGTAAAAGTACTTTCAAGAATTTTGTTGACTATGTTGATTCCAGTTATAAGTGAAAAATTACTAGAGATTAGCTTGAAAGGCTGATATTTGAATGTAATATAATTGTAAACACAACGCTAGATAAAATAATTGCTTATTTACTCATAATTAGGTTTCAGTAAGAATGACATTTAGTAAATTTTAAGTAATTTCACCGATGTTATTCAGTCAAAAAACATCGTAAATAGTAATTTAAAGTGAGAATTCTACTCACACTCTCCTTAACAGTTCTTCATATTTGCTCGTATAAAAGGATTTGAGTCGTAGGAATAAGAGGATCCTTTTTATTCCTGCATAAATACTATATCTTGGATTGAAGAGGAAAGTATTCATTTATTTAACACTCTCAAAAGGCGTGTGCTCAATTAGCTTGAAAGGCTGATATTTGAATGTAATTACTGACTTTTACTATATTTATTGTCATGTTTATATTCTCCACTTATTTAATTTTTTTTCTTTGTTTATCTCCAACTTTTATTATGCATTTCTTTATCTGAATGTTTTTCTCATGTTCTCAGCTACAAATTTAATTATATTTTTATATTCATTTCATTTTTAGCTAGTTTCCGATTTTGCCCCATGCCACCACTTGAGAGCACATATTTCCAATTGTCAGAGATAATTATACAGTTGCAGCGATTAATGTTTAATGAAAGTAAATAAACCACGTAGTTGTGACTTGTGAATTTTCAAATTTATTGTATAAAAATATGGCAATGATACACTATGGCTGTGAATCAGAATGCATTTCACAAATACGTGATTATTTGCTTGCTCAAATCCAAAACTGCATTGATTGTCTTTTTATGCTCAAGATGAGAATTTGTGATCTACTGGCCACAGAACATGAGGCATGGGGCAAAATCGGAAAGTAAAATTTTTTTAATGCTCCCTAAATTGCAATTTTTTAATTATCTATTAATTTTTCTTTTCTTTAACAAACATTAATTTAAATTGTAATATTTTTCATATCGTTAATTTATCTTTTGATTTTTTTAAAATTTAACCTTATTTTTAAAATAAATTAATAAATATTTTATTGCTTGGGGATTCACAAAAAATTTGAGCAATAAAAGTGATAGAAATGGACCTGCAATCCAATGACCATTCCAGAATCTGCCATTCTATTATTGGATAAAATTATGCAGGACATTTAATCTTCATAATTAAATCACCAATACATTTTTATATTATTTGTATCCTACATGTTTTATTGTTGCCTTTTCTTGCTAAACATAGAGGCCCATTGCAACTACATGATAAGTGTTTCTATTTTGTCATAGTACCACACTGTCTAATTTCCTTACTTAACTTACATATAATTATTTGTAATCATTTTTGACCATGTTAACATACAACCATATTTATTAAATAAATTACCATTCTTCATTATAATTTTTTACAAACTAATTAAGCCTCCTACAATTTGTAGTGATATTTGGGGTTTGATTCACTGTTTCTCATTGTAAAATAACTTGTTATTCTATATAAAATGGTGTAACTGTGAGCAAAGACTTTGATTACTCTGTAGCATTGTGTGTGTGTGTGTGTGTGAATAAAGATAAAATAGCTTTAAATAGTCAACTGAATTTCAAAGGCTTCTTCAACATGGTTCCAAAGACACAATTTTTTAGCTTAATTAGCTTTACTTAATGAAATGTTAGCAGTTTTTCCCCTTTGTTTTATTCAACCTATAAATGAATAATTAGTAGTAGATTTGTAATTTAATTTTGGCTAATGATTTGATTGTGAATTGTTTTATATATAATATATCAAGAATAAGATTCATGCAACTGGTAAATTAGATAATTAAAATACCCTATAGCCATAGGATTGTTACTTTCATTATAAAGTAACATTTATAAATTAAAATGTGCATACATTAATAATATTTTATTGTCATGTTTTTTTTAAAATTCTTTTATAAACATCATATGATCACCATTTCTTATGCTTGCTTATAACTGTTATTAAAATAGGCAAAACTCACTATATGTATTGCCACACACTGCAAGCTAGAGTAATCAATGGATGCCAGAAGGCTTATGCATAAAATCCCCATCTAGTGCCTACACATCCAATATCCCCAGACTAATTTCTAATGAAGGCCACAAGTCAGGAACTAGTCTGGGAATAGTGGATGAGGAGGCACTAGATGAGGATCTTCATCAGAAACTAGTCTGAGGATATTGGATGAGTAGGCACTAGATAGAGATTTTATGCACAAGCCTTCTGGCATCCATTGATTACTCTAACTTGCAGTGTGTGGCAATACATATAGTGAGTTTTGCCTGTTTTGAATTATTTTATAGTTGGTAAGATGAGTGACTCTTTGAAAATCTTGCAGGAAAAAATTTAGTCTATTTTCTGGCTCCAGGGTTTTCTTCTTATAGTTTTCTCAATTATTATTTTCATCCAATCATCTTTTCTTCTTTTCTTTTATAGCTCCAGATTTCAGTTTAACAATTATTTTTATTAAAAGTTGACCATTTCTTCCTTTATCTTTGTGGCTTCTGGTTTCTAGTTTAATAATTTTATTCCAGATTAACCCTCTTGCATTGTGACAGTTTTCTTTGTTGTCACCTGATTCAAGTTTTCAATTATTATTTTAGTATTAAACGATTATTATATATCAGAATATAATAAATTTGACTTCATTTTATAAAAATATTTTTGTTTGTAAATGTAATAAATTCTAAAAAATCACATATACATTTCACAATTATTTTAAAAATTGGATTTTAATCAAAACAAAGCACTGTTTTCTCATTGAGTTTTTGGGAGGAGCATAATCATTGGAAAAAATGAATGATATCTTACTTGTTTAATGTTTGTATTTAAAATGGAAATGAATAACTTATGCTTTAAAAGATTAAATTTTTTTTAGTAATTTTCACTATGTTACTAAATATTCCAACAGACTGTGAATGATGATATGTAACTGGCACTCCATAATTTCCATGGTAACATTACTCAGAAAAATACAATCTCTTATCTTTAAAAAACATTGATGTAGAGAATAAATGTGTAATAATATATATTCCTATTTTGTAATAATTATTATACATTTATTACACAATTATTGTGCAAAAATGATCATAAACTTTCCAATAAATCAAGTTTTTAGTTATTTGAAATATTTTTTCAAAGTAATATTGGAAAGTTTGAAACCTTCAAGAAAACAATGAATACTCATCAATGTGGAATTTAGCAAGCTTTAAATTTCTTACATTTTAAAATATCCTGCCATCTTTAGAATTTTTTAAAGTTAAAATAGTAGAATAAAATGAATGTGACTTTTAAAATTAAAAAGTTAGCAAACCTTTTCAATAAATGAATTTCTTATCCACTTGAGCCACATTTTAATGAGAAGAAAGATTAACACAGATTTTCAGTTCAGTAATAATTTTCATTAAAATTTTAGCTTTTTCTGTTTTTTGTAGCTCCAGGTTTCAGTTTAACAATTATTTTCATGTAATATTAACATCAGTTGAGTCATTCATGGTTTTGGATGGTAAATATCTAGTTGATAATTTCTATCAGGAATATTTTCCTTCTGCAATCATTTAGTGAAATTGGTTACATAGTTGGAGAAGCAATGACCAGCTTTTAGCAAAATCTAAGTACATGGATCTTGTAAACTCCATACTATTATAGATATTAGCAAAAATCATTTCTTTTTTTAACTAAGAGTGAAATCACTTTAACTTCACACTACCAAACTAAGCTTCTGTCTGGTATTCACCATTACTGAACTTCTATTGAATTCTGCTGACCACATCTCTTGTTTTATAAAACAAAATCCTATGTTAACCTTTCATCCAATCCTATAACCACCTCAGAAATTATGATATTAAGCTTTGACCAATTAATTTTCTTTCTACATAAATGATTATCTCTTTTTCTCTCAAAAATTGTATTTATAAACTAATTTGATTGTTGTTATTGTTTTTAATTTCTTGAAAAACAAAATATTCCATTTATACATTATTTAGAAAATGCACTATATTTCCTCTGAGCTAAAGATTCTAATCCCTTTTAATCAATTGACAAACAACTTTTAAAAACCTTTAACACCTCTTTTTTTAAGTTCATTGATAAATAGTATATTTAATGATTTTAATCTTCTTTGTTGTTGTTTTTCAAATAAATAAATAAATGAAACCATATAAAAAAGAAAAAACTATTACCCCCGCCCCCCATTTTCTTTTGCACTTATACCTAGTAAAAATTAAAAAAATATTGATATAATGTTTTTAATTTGTCACATAATCATTTCATGTAAACTAAGTTTTTAACAATTTTAGTATAAATTCCTATTTAACAACTAGGCTATCCTACAGCTAACATGGGAAGAAATAACTCTTCTCAATTTAAATCACATAATAACAGCCAAAGTCTAAATAAAGCATGAATCCCTGTATAGATAAATGTACTCTGCTATCTAAATTTTTTTTATTTCAAAACTCTATCTACAATATCAAATTGTTTTAACTCAGACTTTCACATGATCCTCAACTATCCATGCCATCTCATACTGCAGACCCACCTGATCACACACATGTTGAAAAGATGATCTTTTCAACATGTGTGTGATCAGGTGGATTCACAGTATGAAATGGCATGAATAGTTGAGGGTCATGTGAAAGTCTGAGTTCGAATTCCATATATATATATTGTAGCCTAATAAAAAAGAAGAGAGAGGAGGGATTGAAAAAGATGAATGAAAGAAATAGAAAAGAAATGGAAGGAGAAGAAAAGATGAGAAGAGAGAGAATAAAGATAGGATAAATTATGATGTAGGAAAAGATAAAGAAAAGAAAGAATGAAGAAGAGAAAGATAGGATGGAATGAAGTAGAAGATAAGAGGGAGAAAGATGAGATGATGAAAGAAGATGAAAGAGGGAGATGATATGATGATAGTGAAGAGAAATGAGAGAGGGAGATGATGATGAAGAGAAAGAGAGATGAGATGATGAAACAAGATAGAAGAGGGAGATGATGATGAGGGATGAGATGATGAAGATAAATGATGAAGATGAATAAAAATAGTGTGGAATGGATGAATAAAATGATCTATAAAAGATGAGAATGCATTAATTTATTCTAAACTATTTGGATGGAAAAGATGATTATACTATTAGAGACTCATAATCACTTGACTCAGTGGGGTTAAAAAAAATTTAAGAAAGAACAATGATCCAGAGATATACAATCGGATAGAGACAAATCCAATATCAATGCAAATATAACTATTATAGCATATTAATAATTTAGCATAGAAATATAAAAGATAATTTAAATCATTATTTAATAGTTATCAGAATTGGTCTACTATCAGATCATACACTCTGAATAACACAAATTATACTTTGTTTGGAAGGACTATCACACTAAATTAGAACTAACAAGGCAACAAGAGTAAACACTCTCAGGGATTCTAAACTAAACTCTTGTGCATAATAAAAGTTTAAGTTGCCTAATAAATAATTGCTAAAATAAATAAACTAGTGAGTGATATTTTGGCTAACCATAAGATAACTATCATACCTTATGTTCAATTATAGTATGATAAAAAAATATTAATCCAAAGATTTGGTTAATTAATCTAAATTTAAATTAATAATGGACTATTACCCAAGACATCACTCGAGCAAGGAAAAGGACAAGGGTACTTTTTATTCCTTTCCCCATGCTCACAGACAACCTATTAACGACCTTTAATGCAGATGGATTATAATTCTTTAAACATATAAGATGATGATAGATAATGTGCAGCTTTAAAAATAGTAAATAATAAATACTCTACTGAAGAACTAATATTCTTCATTTCATATTGCATAATCTTTAGTCTGAGAAGATATAGTAATAATTTAAAAATTAATCTTTAAATGAGCATTCAATTAAGCATCTGATATAATGTAATTATCTGTTACTGTGATTCAATCTGAGAATCACTTAGATTAGCATGGCTTTATATAATTTAAACCAGTATCAAAATATATTTTATATATCTTATGATATTTTTATGAACTTTGGAATTCAAGACAATAATATTTTTCATATAAAAGTAAAACAAACAGAAACAAAACTTTTTAAAATAATAATAATATGGTTTATTAATAACAATATAAAAAATATTTACAAACAAAATTACTAGAATAAACATTGTCAAGATAGTGCTGGAATTTTTTTTTTAAAAATGAAAACATTTTGACTTTCATACTTCATTTGGATTTACAAAATTATAACAATTTATCTGGCTAAAGTTACTGAGTATTCCTCTTTAACTCTTTTAAAACTGTTTATCTTGATAAACAAAATAATAAAAAAAATACCTACATGAGCAAGCAGAAGCTATTTGATATTAAATTCTAATCTCTTTTAATAGTTAGAGAAATTTCAATTACAATGGTCTAAGTTTAACAAGCATAATTCTATTTTTATTGGCATATTTAATAATACTATGGTGTCATCTAACAATCAGAATAACATACTAATAGGTTTATATTCATTACCCTAAGCTAAGCAAATACTAAGCTAGAAATAGCATATACAGCATGTATTTAAAAAATTATCACTAGTTATATCAACACCATTAATACTATAGCTTGTGATGCCTTTAAGTAAAATTTCTAGCTAACTTTAAACTAAACTAGATGCATGGGCCACTCACTTATCAGAGATAATTTATATACATTTTTAATAAATTCTGTCCACATAAAATTATTATACTAAATGTTTTTAAAATTAAAATTTAAAAGACTTCCAAATCCAGTGGCAAAAACTCTGGATGAACATATTAAAATTAGTATGTGTGAATTGCCACTTATACCATATGCATAATTTATGTACTAAAAAATAAATATAAATTATTGCTGGCTGGTTTATTGATGATAAAACTATCATAACAGCACAATTCAGACATTGATATATCTATAAGCATTAAATTAACTAACTACAACCTGAAGAAGCAAAGTTCCTCAAACAAACATATCTTGTCATCACATATCTAAAAACAAATGCAACATCACCTACTGTGGTGGAACTAGCATTAATTTATCATGAGTGATAGGCCAAAATAAGTACATATATGCTCCACAGAGCTGAATAAGAATGTGGTGGCTTCCAAAAATACCTATCTTTGAGGCAGAAAAAGAGGATGCCTGGACCTTGTCTCAGCACATCAAGAACAGGAAAAACCCACCAGGAAAGTATGATCCTCATCATGGGATCTCAATACTTCAAAATGTGATCACAATCATTAGGAATACAAATATCTGGCATACAATAACTCTCAATGGGAACAAGCACTATCACCTCATGGAAAAGCAATACAATAAGGATGGAGGACCTTGTCTACTCCATTAAGCATACTCATAATAATTAACAAAGCCTAGCTCTATGAGGCTAACAAGTACTAAACTAACAAGATATAGATTTCATATGAACTAAGTTATCACTAAGAATTTTAATAATACAACACGTATACTCAATGTCAGAACCAACAATGCAAACTGTGTCAACTGACTAATATAAGAATTACTTAAAAATTAAATGCATATAAAAATTCTAGGCAAAGGTACAATGCACCCATAATAAAATATTAAATACTAAAATATAGTGATTAGTGGACATTTAAAAGATTGCAAATTAAATGCGAGAATATTAATTCTCAATGCATATAAAAAATATTTGCAGTTATTATTGATGTAGCATTTATAAAACAAATGAATAGAAACCCTCTGATAAACCTCTTTGGCTGATTTAAAATAAAACAGTGAAATATCCCACATATAAATAAGCAAAGACTGAGATATTTAAATCTCCAAAGATAAAAAAAAATATTAAGCATAAGTTAACTTGTAAAATGTTTAATAAATATAATAATATAAAATTTACCTGAGAATAGTAGAATATATACTCATTCTAATAAACCCATTAAGATTAAAATTATAACATTAGCTTAACTAGCATACTTATGCTAATAGTATTACACTTATTTTTTAAAACAAATATATATAGCAAAAATATTTTTCTGGTTTCTTTTTTTAAAAACCAATAAAAAATGCAAGTAAAAAAATACAGTAACTTCAGTTCATAGTTTCAGCTTCCTCCATATTTCTTTTTTCCCTTCTGTTAAAAACATGCATATAATTTATTAAAGATGATTTATTAATCTGATGGCATGAAGCTTCTGGTCAAAACATTTCATAAGCATGACAATGATTCCTAAAATGAAACATGTTTAATAGTTCTTTAAAGATATTTTAATTTCTTCCTTTAAAGATATTCTAGATAATAAAACACTGAAATAATAAAAATAGGTCAGCACTAGAATGATAAGTAAAACAAATTCTTCAGCTGAGTATATCGTTATGGAATCTCAGGTTTACTTATACAATAATTGTCATTTTTAATTCCACTTCTTTTTTCTAAATAACATGCATTTTTAAACAGCTTTTTTTGTTTTAAATTATTTTCTCATACAATATTTTAAAATTTGTTTCCAAATAATTTATCTTTAACTCTTTTTAACATAAGAGTAGAAACATTTTGCAATTAGAAAAGTTCATCTGTTTAGGAGCTAGGAATAATTGTCACAAATTTACGTATAGTCAGATAAAATTCATCCTCCCTTAATTTAGTGCAGAATATTTTTCTCTTTTATAAAACTATTTTTAAAAAACAAGCAATTATTATAACAGGAGTATCTTGGAGTTAACATCAGGCATCATTAATAGAATCTCAATACTTAAAATCAGCTTTAAATGAATGAAGAAAAAAGGCATTTTAACTATAATAAAGTTCACTACAAATGTCTTTCAATTTTTCTCATTTAAGTTCTAGGCTACTTAAATAATAGCTAAGTAATTTCCGACTATAAAAGTTCAGTGCAATAAAAATATTTAGCCATAGATATATTAACTTTTGATACACTAATTTCATTTTGTGGAAAATATGTCATGCAATTAGGAGATAAGATAACAGATATAAAATTTCCTTCAAACATTTTGTTACTATAGCTTTAACAGTTAATTGAAAGTCAATATCAAGAAATGTTACCTTGAGTTTAGCAGTTGCCCATTACAATTTTAGAACCATTAGTTATAATTTTAACATACTTTTGTTTTAAAAAGAAAATAATAAATTTTTTTAAAAAAATTTGCAACTTGCTTTTTGAGGAAAAGAAAAGTTTCAGGATACTTCAGAATTCAAGAACACACACACACCCTAAAACACAATAATATCTTCTATTTATATCCTGATAATCTCTACCCCTCCCCAAATTTTTATGTCAATTTTTTAATATAACCAATCAATATAATCTATTTTATATTTAACTGTAACCCTTTTTTAAATCAGCTGTAACTGATCACTGATGTAATTTTCATCTATTTATTTAAAAATCACATGAGTTAATGACCAAATTAAAAGTTAATTATTAGTTTTTTGTGTAACATTTAAAAAAAATATTATATTACATAAAATAAAAACTAATATAAAATTAAACTAGTTTTAGTTATCACAATTTTTTAAATATTTAATTATAACAATTGTATTCATTCATTTGTTTTTCTTGTTTTTAATTAATATTGTAGTTAAATTATTATTTAATCATTTGCTTCATACATCTCCATGCATGCACACATAGGGATGACCTTAAACCTGACCTCAATTAATTGCAACTTTGTTTAAACTACAAATAAAAATATTAAGAGATATTATATTAGAAATAACTTTTAACAGGTTAAGGCTCATTTAGATTAAACATTTAAATATTATTTGACTGCTTTAATAAAATTTAAAGATTACTTTTAAATCAATTTGATTTTATTTATATTTTTACCTTAACTATTAATTCTAAACTAGAAATCAATAAAACAATAGTTATTTTATAGTACATTTAACACTATTTATTACCATTTTAAATACTAATATAAATTTTTACTGTAAGAAAATAACTATCCTACATCTCCCACAAATTAATTATCAACATGCTACTGACTTTATACACATAATCATATAAAATTTACTAAATATTACAATATTATACATTATAATAATATCTTATTCACTAATTAATTTCTTTTATTTTTATCATTATTTTTTTTTTAAATCAGATAATTACAAATAAATAGTTAAGCTAAGATAAACTCTGGCACCTGTTTTCACTTATATGCAATATATTGTATCTACTGCTCTATTAGTGTTTTTTATATGAGTTAACTACTCGTACTGGGTAACCAAATTACATCCTATCTATTAAATTTGTTTTATCAGACAATTCAGTAAGATTTAATGGATGCAATTATTTTTCCTGGTCACATGCCACCCTTTTAACTAATGTAACTACTAAAATAATGGGATCATGAAAGCCAGCTTTTAATTTATTTGAAAGGTGCCAGGATTCTGTATTGGAATCCACTGACTAAACCCCTTTTATTTATTTAGTTATGACTAAATTATCTGGAAACTCCAGAGGATTGAGGTTCAATACAGTGTTGGCAAAGGTAAATTATATTTTCAAATCTTAATAATTAACATTAATAAATTTATTAATAGTTATTAATAATGTACAATAAATAGTTGGTATTAGAAATAAATATTTTTATTTTAACAAATTAAAATATAAAAGTAAAAAAAAAAAACATTATGAATTAATTAATTGGAAAGATGACACACATGCTAATCCAGATATGAATCAATAAAAAAAACAGTTCAACAATTATAGTTCCTAAGTAAACAAGAGTCTCTTGAAGAATAAAAATTTAAAGTCTTAATTGGGATTATTTTGATATTATTTTTAAGAATTGTTTGCAAACTTTGTCGCAATCGAGAAAAGTTACCCTTAACTTACCGGTAAGTTAGTGTAGATTTGTGAGATCCAGAGCTCATAGGAATTTCCATTGGTCTCTCCTGCCGGCATCTTCAATTATTGGTCCATTCTATAGCTAGAGAAAAAGCATGGTTGTGGTGAACCTTTTATTGTAAAAAGTGGTATTCACAAAGCTCTGTTTCCATGCTTGGGTGACAGATTCGGTACAGCAAGTGTCTACCTGTGCAGAAATATATTACTGCCACAGGTTATGCTCGTGGAAACCCCCAACTCTAAGACATGGAACCAGAAGGTAAAAAAAGACCTAGATCAAAGTTGTCCTCTTCTTTTTATACCTCGATCCATTTTTCAAACTTCTGCACATATCTTTTGTTTGTCAAAAATACCCGTTGATAATCTTGCACATTCTTTATCAAATTTACCTTACAAAGTCTTTATTTTTTTAGCATAATTCTGCCATCTTTATCTAAAAATATTTTTCTAATTGTAATCTTTTTACTTCTGGAATACTTTTAATTTTCTAATTGTAATCTTTTTACTTTTGAAATTATTTTAACTTATTTGGATTAGTAATTGGCATGTCATTTATTCTTTCCAATTTTAACTTTTATTTTTAATTACATAAAAAAAAATGGACGAAAATTTTAACTTTCATTGTATGCTATAAAAAAAATTATACTAATCAAAAAAAAATTTAATTTTGTCTTTTTAATAAAATTGCCAAATTTACTATTTTTTTCAGCTTTCAGTCTTATATCAATATATTTGTATCATATATAAATAAATGGTACAATATATATATATATTGTGCCAGGCATTTTTGATGTGGCCAAGCACAAGGTAATGTTAATTTGATTAATGGCCAAAAATACGTAAAAATCCATTAAATGGGGGGGAGGGGTATACTATTTATATAATCAAACTTTATTATAAATTAAGAGAGATATCTGTGGTTATAACATAAACTCTCACACATATATGATTACAGCCAATATTTAAAGGCTTAGAAATATGTATTGGTAATTTTGATTTTTGTTTTTTTATTTTTTTTAAAAAACAAGAAAAAAGAAACGCCAGAATGTATTTATAATTTTTTTTTTGTTTGTTAAAGAAACGGCATTTATTTAACAAATTGTAATTCTATATTTTTTTTTGAGTGTTTACAAAATGTAAAAAGGAAATTTGAAATATTACTATTTAAAAATAAGTTAAAAATAATTTCAAAATCGAAGTTTTAATGGTCATTTTTTTCTTCAGTTGCATTTGAGCAAGTCATTGTCTTAAATTTAAGAAATGCCTAAAGGCATTCTGATTTCCTGTCCATTCTAAAATAATTTCAACTGGACAAAAAGAACTTGATTAAACTTGTGATAATGTGAGGAGAAAAGAATGCCCAATCTAAGTGAAATATTTTTGTTAAAACTTCGATTGTAATAATGTAATTACTAAAGAAAAAATGGAAAAGATGTTATCATTCATTAAAATTTTCATTAGTGATATTGTGATCTGAATGGAGATATAAAAAAAATTTAATTAATTGATTTTTCTTTCTTGGAGGGGATACATAAATTGAAGGGTGTATTGAAGTAGGAGTTCTGTTATGAAGTTGCGAGACAGCAGTTCATTTTTGTTCTTCAAAGACAAATCTTATTAGGAGCCTAAGTCTAATTATTATTATTAAGCTAATGCTGTTAATGGAACAACACGAAATCTAGCAACCTTTTGAGCAAGCATGCTGTTTCCGATTTACTCTAATCCGTGGCATTTATGCTAATTAAAAAATTCATTCAATCATTCTAAACCAATGGACACTAAGTCATGCAGTCATTCAAATAATCATTCAAGCAGTTAATCAGTGAGTAGCCAACAGTTTAAACATCAGACTACTAAATGGTGTTGAGTAACGTCAGTTATCTAGTCAACCTGGAAAGTTAAATGATGATTAGAAAGCTGATTATTCCACCATAAACTCAGTTGATGCCGATAGAAGTTTAATTGCAACACGCCACTGAAGCCAGTAATAAATCTAGAATTATTAAACAAGAAAAGACTTTATAGTGTGTAATATCCATTGTCCAGCCTAAAGATGCAAATCAAGCACTTTCCTGTATATAGAATGATTATGGAGTAGAAGCCCACTTCAGCATATCCATCCAGCTCTGCTCCTGCCATCCCAACAAAATGTAAATGCCAAGATTCAAACACCAAAGTGATGATGATCAATTCTATGAACTTGTACCACAGTCAAGTTCAGCCCTTGCCGCAGTAGATGTATAGCCCACTTAAAACCCATAGAAGAGTGAAGCTTAGAGACTATTGGGTATACTATTTTTTTTGTGTGTGTTTATTTTATTTAAATTTAATACACATTTTGTAAATATACATCTTATGTACATACGAACACAAACACATCTTTTAAGTAACTTGTTAATCTTTTCTTGCACGTGTGTGAGTTTGTAATCCACAGATCTCTATCTCTCACACATTAGATATTTAATACATTTTTCTTATTAAGAAAGAAATTTCCTTTTATTTAATCTAATTATTGCTTTGTTAAGTACTTCTTTATGATTATAATTTTTGTTTTATTAAAATAATTTATGTAGTGTAATATTCGTTTGTATATTTAATCCATCTGGGAATATTAATTTTGTATTCATATTATAAATGGTCTGGGATAAAGGGTTAGTAAAATATTTATATTATAATTTTAAAGTGACTACTGCCATATATTTTTTATTCTTTTTGTCATTTACTTTCTCTAATTATACTATTAATTAATTGTGCAAGTTTTCCGATCCCTATTCTTTTAACTGAGAATAGAGTATGCTGAGCTAGCAAATGGGAAATCATCTTACCGGGTCTTAAATCTTTATTTATCATGAGGATACTTGTTTATTAGTTTTGTTTGAATAATTATTTATATTCATATATGCTCCATAATATTTGAACTTGCATATCCTTTCAGGAGGAGAATTAACTTTTCTTCTGTGAGTGGCATGAGAGGTTGGTTTAGAGTCATCCCCCAAAGATATGTAAGAATTAATCTTTTTATAAGTATCTTCTGTGTCCGTAATAATATTACGGTAAAGTATTTAAATTTCTCCTTATTCCGGCATGTCGCCATATTTCTTTTCATGTTCGATTTGTGCGCATGCTTATATTAATGGAGTAAGCGGTTGACCGGTACAATATATATATATATATATGCAGGTTTAAGCCTGTATAGGGTATTTAATTTACAAATTGTTTTAGGTAAACAGCCAATGCTAGAGAAACTAAATTCTGGTTTCTATCTACTAGTCATTAATACAGATAGGAACCTGCAGTCTTTAGTGTTGATTGGCATTATATCTATTTAAAATTTTAGTGAAGATAAATATTACTATTGAAGAATCTTTGGTAGAATGACAGATTCTGGAACTCAAGGTCCATGAATTGTGGCCCATCTCTGTCATTTTGATGTTCAAACTTATGAACTGTCTTGCAATTAATCTTTTTTTTTTATAAAGTTGATACTATTTAATCATAATCTACATAATAATTTTTATGATAAATGAAATTATCTTTTTAATGAATTTTAAATAATATTAAACCATGATGCTTCTTGAAACTTATGGCCAGTATTGTAGCTAAAGTTTTTGGGCTACTATCTAAATTTTTTTAAAAAGTCTATTTAAAAATTACATCCTATACTTTAACATTTTTCTGAATGTATGTACAAAAAGGATCTAAAATCTAGGAGTCCACACACACTGCTTTGATTTGCTTTATGATAATTATACCATTACATGTGGTCATTGTCACTGAAGGTTGAGACAAATATAAAAAGTGGTAGTTAGCATTCTATTTTTAATTATTTTGAGAGATTGTTAACAATAAATAATTCATGACAGAAGTACTGTTTTTATTGAAAATATTCTAATGTATTTTAGAGATTTTAATACAGTATATTATAAATTTATTGACTAATATTAGGTAGTGAGCCAAGTTGACTAATTACCTGAAATAAAAATTCTAAGTCTGTGTGGAATATGAAAAAAAGTCCTAAATTTATTCAACTGATGATAGTACTGATTAATTTCTGGCACAGTAATAATAAACAACATATATTACAATTGCAATCAGTTCTAAAATTAAATAATGCTTTGACATTTCTGAATAATTTTTTTATCAATGAGAACATTTAAGCATTCTCTATTAATTCGTTATTAAACTAAGATATAAGACTATTTATAATACTCAAATCAAATGAAAGTGTGAATAAAGATAAATACTAAAAAGACTAAAATAATATTTAATGCATTTTTTTTTTAAAAAAATGTCGATAATAATAAATTAGAAGTTAGCAATTATAAATAATTAATACAGATAGAAACATAATGAATGGAATTAATCATAAATTTAAACCTGGATGGAATACTTTCAATAGAAATAATATTAAAAACAAATATGCCTATGTGTTTGAAAAGAAAGATTTTTAATAAATCTGTTTCACCAACTCTTGTTTATGAATCTGAGATTTGGACACTCAACAGAAGAGAAATGCAGATATTTAAATTATTCAAGAAAATATGGAGAAATGTGTGTTAGAAATAACAAAAAGGAGTCAGAAATAAAGTACATGGGTGAGAGAACAAGCGGGTATTATTAAAATCATTGAAAACATCAAGAGACTGAAACAGAGCTAGATTAAACATATTACTAAAAGAGATAAGAATAAGTGAAGAGTTGAAGCCTTAAATTGGATCCTAATAGGTTTACTAAACAAACCTAGAAAGAGACCATATGTGAAATGGATAAATGAAATGAGGAAATTTCTGTCAAGCGTCAGTGGCCTAGCGGTTAGCATAGCTGCCTTCCAAGTAGCTGGCATGGGTTCGTTTCCTGGTCAGCGCTTTGACATATATAAAAAAAAAAGGAAATTTACTTGCATAATGTGGACAAAAGAGGCTAGATATTAGGGAAAAATTAAACTTAGAGAGACCATCCTGCAGTGGATGAATAGTGGTTAAAAATAATGGCGATAATAAACAAATTTTGAATTATGATTTATGACAAATCAACGCTCATAAGAGCAGGTTTAAAAGAACCTTCTTCATTAGCTGTATCAAATTCCAACATAGCAGTTATGGCTCAGTTGGTTAGAGTATTACCTTCAAATTCAATAATCAAGAATCTAAGGGTACACAATCGATTCCCATGCTAGTACTATCATGGTCAGGCCAGCAACATTTGAAGAAGACGGCATAATAATACCTCTCGAAACATTGTGCATATTACTAGCAGTAATATCTGTGTGCTATTACTAACAGTTAAATGTATTTGGAATATTTAAATAAAGTTAAATTTTTCTAAAGACCTTCAATACTTATATTAGATAGTCCAACACATAAATAGAAATACTGTATATCAGAATAGATTTTAATTTTATTTATATTAAGATTTCATTTGCTTTAATTCAAAGTATCAAATATAAAACACAACTTTTAAATGATATGCTCCTTATAGTAAGTACTGATAAAATTATATTTTGGATAAGTGAAAAGTATTATTTTGAGTGTGTGTGTGTGTGTGTGTGTGTGTGTGTGTGTATAAAATAAGATTTCCGAGAATTAGTCCATGAGCCTGGCATTGTCATAGTTCAGAATTTTGAAATCCAATACTATAAATGAGAGCATTTAAGTAATCTATATTAGCTCATTATTTAATGAAGATATAAAATATTATATCATAGTCAAATTATAGCTCTGCAATATATTCATTATTTAATTAATTGTTAAATGCAAGTAAAATGGAATTAATTTACCATCTGACTAGAATATATTTGTTTATATGTAATAAATGTGTAAAAGGCAACACATTGAAAGTAATGAATTTCATAAAAATAAATAATACCTTTTCACATTCACACATTTATATATAAGAAATATATTTACAAAGTAGTGCTAATGAAAGAAATGTAGCAGTAGGTGTTAATGATATATATGTATATTGAAACTATAAAGGTCATATGAAAGCTAGAAAGTATTTCAAATAAAAATAAAAACTCTATTATTATTGTTATTGTTTAAAAAATTTATTCAAAGTATAATCCGTGTGGATCACCAGATGTAAGTACATCTTCGATTACGCGCATCTTCCAGTGTCTGCGACACCTATACGAAGGTGCTCATTCGTTCCAAAAAACATGACCGGCTTTTGGCTCCAGACTGGCTGCATCATCAAACTTGGAACAAAGTTACACTACCAGAAGGCTAATCAAGCTCGTCTCTCAGAAAGCAAATGTCGAAGATATCAACGTAAACTTGCTACTTCAGAGTACATAAGTCACTATAGTGTAAACTTATCAGTCTTGTCTTAAAAGGTTCTAATAAATTCTTTTTTTTTTTTAAAAAAAAAAAAAAGAAAAAGTATAGTTGATAAATGAATATATAATGTGTGTGCATGTTATAAGAAATAAATAATTATATTAAAAATATACACATCAATATTAAAATATATAAAAAAATATTTGTTCATTATTTTAGATTATTAAATAATTATTATTACAATTTATAAAAACATTATTCTTTGTATTATTTTTATTTATGTAAATGAGTTGATTTATAAGAACCTCAAACATAAATAAGGTGGGGAAAGTAGTAAAAATTTATTGAAATGATTGACTGCTTTGTAAAAGAGCATGATTTTGGATAAAATAGCGAAAACAAAAAATACATTGAACTTAGTAATATGTATCTTAAAATCTGTTTTAAAACTGAACTGTGTAATAATCATATATTCCCTCATTACTTTCCTGGAGATCAGATGAAGGGATTAATGTTAAATAATTGGAATATATAACAGAAATCTCTCTTCAAAATTAATAAAGCACATGAATGTGAAATAAGAATTGTATAACACAAGTTTTTCTTCAAAATTAATGAAAATCATAGCATGGAAAGTATAGCATTGAATAACACTAATCTTTCTTCACAATTAATGGATATATCATTATTTAGAGTATTTGTTGATCTACTAGGAAGCAAAAGAATAAAAAAAAAATATTGTTCAAAAACAAAGTTGGATGTTGAAAGTTACAAGCGTTGGTGGCCGAGTGGTTAGCACAGCTGCCTTACAAGCAGTTGTCCTGGGTTTGCTTCCTGACCGATGCTTTGACGCATTAAAAAAAAGTTATTAGCAATAATTCCAGTCAATTATTATTTCATCAGCACCAATAGATTACTGGTGAGTTCTGCAGAAACAAATATCTGTGAACAATTAATAATTTTTATTCAATATTGCAGTATCCAGGGAAAATAAAAAAATACTATTATTTTTTTTTTTTACTTTATAAAAAAATAATTTCCTGAATCACTGTACATAAAGTATAATATTAATAATACTTTTATTAAATATTATTCATAAAAATGTATTAATTAATGCTTGATATGCATATGTGAACTGATTATAAAGGTAGTTGTTTTAATTAAATTATTTACTTTTATTAATATGATAAAAATATTTAATCAATAAATGTAATTATAGATATTAACTTTTGCTATACTTAAAACATTTATAACTTGAAATAGAACAAAGATATATATATATAATCTTTATCATATGACGAGAATTAAATATTGTCAACTCTTAATGAGATATTTTTCTGCTCTGCTTCATAATTCTAATATTCAACTCAAAAACATAATTTAAGTTATCAATAAATATGTTTGATTATTGAAATCATTACCATAGTAATATATTCTAATAAAAAATTTGAAATGATATTTTATAATATACATCAATTTAATTGCTTAACAGAAGTATAATTTTTTTTTAATTATAAAATTATTATTGAAAATAAATAAGGAGTGTATAATTATTAATTTATTGTACTTATTATTATTATTTAGTATTTTAATTATAAAAGTCATAATATATATTTTGTATTATAATGAAACGTCCATGTTTTATTTATTTTTCAATAAATTTATATCAGAACCATTACACAAGCAAAGATAAAAATATAGTCAATATTTTACTTATTAACTATACTAACAGTCAAACTGAGATGGTGTATAAATACACAAACTGTGGCCATGTTTCAAAACTGTTACACCTGCTTTATAACTGATAAAAGCAAAATACTTCTCCTATGAATACTTTTTACTTATATTGGGAATAGGATCCAGAGTACCACCCAAAATTAACTAGAAGATTCATAAGAGAAGATCTTAAACACTCCTAGCACTTGATTTTACAGCTAGCTCAAATAAACAAGAAAACTAATTTAAGCCATCAAATAATGTATATTTAAAACACAAAACAATATAATTGACAAATTTTGTCTTAACTAAATTTTATATGGTGAGACACAAAGAGAAAAGAATTATGACCAAATTAACAATTAAAACAACATATTTATTTACCCATCAAATTATAACAACAAAAATAAAATATAAATGAACTAATTACAAAGTTATTTTACCATTGTTAAATCCAATTTAACTTAGAAAGTAAGAGTTTACACATTTCTAATTACACATTTCTAATTTTAAGAAAGTGTATAAAGAAAATATAAATCTTACCCCCTGCTTTCAGTTTCGAGTCTAGACTTTGATTTTTGCTTATATTGGTCTAGATTTGGCTATTGATTTTCTGGAATGATCATCCCTGTCTTCTTCACAGTTTCTAGAGTCCATGAATGGAGTTCTTGAATTGGTTCCCATTTTCCTTAGTGGCTTGCAGCTTTTTCCCAAGGCAGCATATATCTTGATTTCATTGGTTAGTAGTAGTCTTGGATGAATCATGGAAATATGCCTCATCAATGGCAGATCAAGGGTTTTGGTCACATGTCAGGCTATTGAATGTATAGAAACTGGATGGTGAAAACTGAATGAACACCCTTTTTCCAAGTTGATCAGGGTGCGGTAATGTTAGAGCATTTACAGAGATTCCTACACATTACCAAAAGTTCCTGATGGTACATATCACAAAATTCAGTAAACAACAACTGTTGAATAATAATCTTCTTGAATAACTTCAATAAAAATAATAATCAAATTAATATAAATTTATTAACTTAAATACCTTGACAAACCAGTATTTGAGTTTACCCATGTCATTAATCAGTTTCAATCTTCTTTTCTTTCTCTATTTAATTAATCTTTTTTTAATTACAGATTATAATAAAACAGCATAACCCCTTTTTTTTCTTGATTAGATAATTCACAAAATTATTTTATATTCTGACTAGATAAAGATTATTTTATAGTTAATTAATTAACTTTACATTTCATTTCCCTTTTTAAATGAATGCATATATTTTTAAGATATCATTTTAGAATATGTAGTATTTTTAAAGAAAAATAATAAGCAATTTCTTTCAAATAGAAAATCTAATGTAAACTATTAAATTATGATTATATTTTTTATTATATTTTTCTATCATTTTAAATCATTTATTTTAATAAATCAAGTCTAGAATTTTATTCTCTTTTTGTTTAATTCTTAATTATCCTTTGTTCTATATTTTAAAATCTCTTTCTTTTTTGCTATTGTACTGACTACTTAAATGATAGTCTTTTTATTTAATATATATATTAAGGTGCATATCCGTCACACACTATTAAAAATACCCTTTACCTAATTCAAATCCAAGATCCAATAAATGAAAATGAATTAAAATTCATTTCAATAAAAAAAATGAAATTCACCACAAGCGCTATAACTGAGAAACCACTAATTGTTTTCTCCAATTTAACATCTAAGATAAAAATGTATCTCAATTAACTATAAAACATATACATGAACACTAACCTTTGTTAAAAACATCTTGTCAGTTGTGATGTAACTCCTGTACATTATAATAATATGAGAGAAATATCAGATAGATTAAATGCATGTAAGAAACAAAAAATTATTTAAAGAAAAGGTATAACAAATTAAATTTTTATTATTATTAATGTATTATATATATATATAATCACTAATAATGATATAAATAATTAATCTAAATCATAACCAAGAACCTGTTAGTTAAAGTCGTCAAAAATCATATTATATAGAACATCCTCATTTTGGTAATTAAAGAAATATAAAAAACAACGAGCTTCTTCTCAAATATCAGACAAACAAAGCTCATTGACTGAACAACCTGCATAAAGTTTAAGCTGATAAATCGAACTTGCAGTTTGAATAGAAAATTCAGCCACCATTAAAGTAAAATATTAATGAAAACAACCTTTGGATATTCAGTAAAGAAGTTGCAATATTCCAGGTCAAGGTATAAACATATATAATGTATAATGAATATGTAAATAATAATAATTGTATAAAAAAAACGAATATGTAAAAGTAATAACTGTAATGTATAATAAATATGTAAAATAACTGTATAGTAATTAAGAATAACGATTGTGTAAAATTACAATGTTATTAAATCATAGAAAGTTGTATAATAATAGAAAGCCCAGCTGACCTTATAGGGTCAGAAAACTATGTAAAATACCATATATGGTGAGAAATGTAAAATACTGTGTGTATGTGAAAACGTAAGTGAAAACACCATATATGGTTAGGAATGTAAAAGACTCCAGAAGTCTTGAGGGGTATATAAACCCCCATAAACTAAACTAATTGTTCTGATGTTCTGAATACGTTCTGAGTATGTTCTGAGTTTTTAATTATGAGTCAGAGACTCCTGCCTCTGTAAGTTGAAAACAGGACTATGGTATTTTATGCAGGGCACCACGACCTTTTATTATTTTATTATGCCTTATAATAGGCGATGTATATAGTTAAAATTATCCGTATTAAACTATAATCTTACCATCTCAATTCTGCCTTTGTCCATTTATTTACTTGCGGGTCATAAGACACTGCAATTGGTGCAGTCAGCATAGGAATCGAATCAAAAAAAGTGGCAGTTAATACAAGAATGGAACTGCATTAAAAATTGGTTCGGTCATCATAGAATCGAATCTGCAAATAATTGCCTAAACAGCAAGCTGAGACAAAACGTAAGTGGATTCGAATCAATAGAGAAATGGTGAGCATATCGCAAGTTTCTATTTGCGAATTTAATGTACAAATTCCGAGTGATTGGCCACTGTATGTTCAGAGGATAAAAAACTACTTTATACTAAATAGTATTACCGATACTGTAAAAGTAGCCTCATTACTTTGCTTTGCAGGCCTGAGGGTAATCGAAATAGCGAACAATGGAAATTCGCCAGAGACACAAAAATATGATGAGCTCGTGACACAGCTAAATGAATATTTTAATCCCCAGCCATCCAAGTTTGTTGCTCGATTGCACTTTAGAGGCAGAAGGCAAAGAAAGGATGAAAGAATAAAAGAATATGATATTGGTTTAAGAGAGATGGCAAAGCCATGCCTTTACGGTAAATATTTAGAAGAAGCCCTATTAGAACAATTATTATTCAGAATAATTGATGACCAGTTTAGACAGATCTTAGTGGCAATAAAAGATATAACCTATGAAGAAGCTATCAGACTGCAACAGCTTATGAATTGCAGCTTGACCAAGTAAGAGTTCAGAAGCTTAACGAGAACAGAACCACTTCAAACCACAATATTTAAAATGTTTGGAGTTAAACCCAAAACCGATAAACAAATTAAATGTTTTTGATGTAGAAAAATCGATCACAAAGCCCGTGATTGCAGTTTACCAGAAACTGAAAGTTATCGAAAAATAACCGAGTATCCTGAAAGATGGCACCGCCATACAAAGCCGAACAGAGAATTTACGTGCAAAGCGATGGAAAGTAGCTACCTAAAAAGTGCTACTATAGATGAATCTGATCAAAAAATAACCAAGTATCCCGAAAGATGGCACCACCATAAAAAGCTGAACAGAGAATTTACATGTGAAGTGATGGAAAGTAGCTACCTAAAAAGTGCTACTATAGACGAATCTGATCAAATTATGATAAAAAAAAAAAAATAGACATTAGAATTGCTAGTCAAAAATAATTACCCCAGCTTGTTCAAAAAAGAACCAGGAAAACAAAAAACCTCACCTATAGAAATAGAGTTAAGAGACAGAGGAAAACCTTTTGTAACAAAACCTTGGAAAGTACCTATAGCACAGCAAAAATTGGCGGCTCGAAACCACCATCAACAAACCGTAAATTGGCGAAGCACAACAAAGACCGCCAGCAACCGGCAAGAACTTGAAACCCCTAGTCTCATCTCAAAGACTATGTTAGGCAAAAAACCATACTTCTGGAGTGGGGGAGGAGTGCAGTATTCAAGGTCAAGGTATAAACATATATAATGTATAATGAATATGTAAATAATAATAAGTGTATAAAATAATGAATATGTAAAAGTAATAACTGTAATGTATAATAAATATGTAAAATAACTGTATAGTAATTAAGAATAACGATTGTGTAAAATTACAATGTTATTAAATCATAGAAAGTTGTATAATAATAGAAAGCCCAGCTGATCTTATAGGGTCAGAAAACTATGTAAAATACCACATATGGTGAGAAACGTAAAATACTGTGTGTATGTAAAAATGTAAGTGAAAACACCATATATGGTTAGGAATGTAAAAGACTCCAGAAGTCTTGAGGGGTATATAAACCCCCATAAACTAAACTAATTGTTCTGATGTTCTGAATATGTTCTGAGTTTTAATTATGAGTCAGAGACTCCTGCCTCTGTAAGTTGAAAGCAGGACTAGGATATTTTATGCAGGTCACCATGAACTTTTATTATTTTATTACACCTTATAATAGGCGATGTATATAGTTAAAATTATCCGTATTAAACTATAATCTTACCATCTCAATTCTGCCTTCGTCCATTTATTTGCTTGTGGGTCATAAGACACTGCAGAAGTAAAAGGCATGCTGATTCAAATTTGGCAACTGAGAGGTTCTAAAGTGAAATCTCCAAAATTAAATTCAAATTATTCGACATTTCCAAAACATTTCTAACTTTAAGCTCGAGATCAAATTAACTTTAATTCAGGATATCTAATAGTAAAAATATTGCTTTACTTCACTCAAGATATTCTACTAAATATATATAAATAGAAATACAGACAACCATGCATTGCTAATTGCAAAATGGCATCAGGGGAAGAAAATCATCACCCATGGAGCTGTAATTGCTAAAACTGAAATGAAATCAACCTAGCATTTACTATCCATGCTATGAATCATCAAATTTACTATTGAGAAATGAATCAACAAACTCTACACATCAAAACAGGTCTTCTAAAAAGAGAAATTATGTGATGTAATGGATGTACTAGAACACTTGAATCTTACCACCTATAACCTGGAATGGATTAAGGAAGATGATTATAATCTTTTACTAGAACCTTTTCTTATGAACTCTTAAGTTACATTTAGGTTAACATCATAAATTTTAATTATTTATTACTTCATTTATCTCTTCTTAATATGGATGAAAGGGGGGTATAAGTTATTGATACATAATAGAAGAATTAAATATCATTAGCCTTATTGTAAATTAAAATAAAATATAGGTTCTGATGAGAGCTTGCTTGCTTATAGAATCATCAAGGGAGATATAAGATTTTATCTTAATATATATTAATTGCCAACACTTATATAGTGACAGTTATTTATGTTTTTTGTTTGCTAGTTAATCATTTAGTTAATTGTTTTCAGTGTACCTGACTAACTATTTCTAATATAAATGGTCTTTCCTGTCTTTATCATAATCAAACACTATATCAAGGAGATCCCATATCATCAACATATGATTGATGTGAATTAATCTGTCAAGTTAGTGGGAGTAATAACAAATCAAAATTTTAATAAAATAATTTAGCAATCAAGGATGATTTAAATAATAAGTTGTAAAATAATTTTCTATTGTGTTGATTTGGACATCAAATGGTTATTTTCTGAAAGGAACAAGGGATTGGATCAAGATTCAAAATAATGATAATAAAAGAATATCCATCAATGTTAAACTAAATTATTTATACTTTGTTATAAATTTCATTATGAAGTTTATCCTTACTTTAAATAAACTGATTATATAAATATATATATTAACTAAAGACTATCATTTATATTTATCCATACTTATTTTTCAATTTGTCATATATTCTTATACATTTACATATATTATCACACTATTACACACCATCATAAATTCATACATTTGCACATACCCACACATTAAGTGATATTGATATACCCTGAACTAATTGACTATGCAAATTCTTCTTGAGTTTCAAATCTGGGAATAATGGAAATTATATGGTAAGAATAAGGTGAATATATGGATATAGTTTGATACATGTTTGAGTATTAATACCCCATCTATCCAGGGAATGATATTGAAGTGTGCATGGGTATATACATGCAGAAATCATACATAGACCCTCTTACCTACTATAATGACCATGTAAAAACCCTGTTCCATTACATATGGTGTGTGTGGCACTATAATGGTAAATTAATGTCACACTTTGTTATATATATAATACATCCTGTTGCAAGGTAATTGGATTTTATATTAATATGACAATTGAATAATTTCAATAATAAAAATTAATAAAACATAAACACATTTCTTTAGAAAATTTTTGTTTGATATGAGAAATTGAACTTGAATATTGAAATTTATTTATGATTAAAAATAGTGTAAAACAGCTTATATTCAACTGGTTAAAAGGCTTTAATATTGAGAGATTAAATAGTAAAGATGAAAGGTCAAATATATATATATATATATATATATATATATATATTTATATATCCTTGCCAAATATATATATATATATATATATATATATATATATATATTTGGCAAGGATAATGAAAAGTAGTGATGATGAATATTTCCATGATGTACCTCATTATAAGAAATATTTATCAGCATTAAAAGTTTAAATCAATTAATACAATAAGTTAAAATAAATAAGTAAGAAAATAGAAGATTACAAGAAGCAAAATCAAAATGGTATATCAAAAACTAGTAATGAAAAAGAAATTTAAATTTAAATATAATATGAGACAATATAGAAGAAATGAGTGTGCTATTTTAAAAGAACTTAAACAGAACATAACATTAGTATATCTGGGGGAACCACAGTAGAAGTTATTCAATCCCCAAACATATCTAGAACTCCCAAGAAACAAAGAGAAGAGAAAGGAAATGCTAAAGATGTATCACTTAATTAAATGATAATAATGATGCAGCAAATGTCTCTAAATCTTTAGCAACTGTCAGCAATTCAGCAACAAATATCCACCAATATGGAGACTATGAAAGCAGATATCAATGCAGATCAACAGAAAATAACCATTAGGATAAATAATATGACAATCAATTTATCTAAAATAAAAAATGATCTGACAAATGATTTATCTAAAAATTATAGGAAATATATCTGAAAGAATGGACAATATAAAAATTGAAATCAAAACAAAAGTATCCCAAAAAGTATAACAAAATATAACAACTCAAAAATGTCATAGAAGAAAAAGATTGTAAATGTGAGAAAAGTTTTATTGAATTTTAAAAAAAAAATTGAAAGTAAAATGGATATCAGATGTATGGAAATGAAAAGATTATATGAAAATTTTGAATGTAAAGTTCATCAAAAACAGAAAGAATACCGAAAAAATATTAGTGAACAAATAGGGAGTATACATATAGAAGTAGATCACCATAAAAAAGAACAAGACCCTAAAATAGATACTTATAAAAAAAAATTTCAATCTATGGAAAATAACTTGGCATCTACCTTCCAAACCTCTGACCATGGTTTCATGCTTTGGCACTCCTCAGAGAGGCTCTGGTCAGAGGTTGGGGGGGGTCCTGACAGATATTTTAAATGCTTTCTCTGACTAAGCATTGATCACAAAGCTTGTTGAGCAATTGGCAATGCTCATTGTTTATATCTTACAAGCTTAAGAGAATGGGGTCATGTGATCTATGACTCTATTTTTTATTTGACTATTTATACAATTGTAAAGTTTGTTCAAAAAATGAACTTAATTATAATTTCTACCTATTCCAAAATATAATTATATATATAAATTTATTAATTATGCAGAGCATTATCTTTTATAATTATATGTAATTCATTTTTCACACTGTTTAATGTAAATAAGATTCAAGTCTATTTTGATTTCTAGTTAGGAATATTGAGGCTTGTCACAGCTAATAAAAGGAGTTCCCTTAAATTGGTTTGGTGAGCCTTGTATCATCATAATTTACAATTCAGAATTTAATTATTATATAATATTATTTTAAATCTTAGTTAAATAATGAATTAATGGAAAATACTTAAATGTTCTCATTCATTTTACATTATACTACAGCTATGTTATTTATCAATTATATAATTAGTTTTTCTGGTACTTACGAATTAGTGCTGCAATGTAGGAGAGATGGTATGCATTTTCACATTCATAATAAATGTCTAACCTTGCAATCTCATCAAATAATCCCTGTGATTTCATCTCATAATGTGATAAATTTACACTTTCATTTAATGTCCAGATTTCATTCGGACAAGTTCTCAAATAATTTTTTTACTTCAGTGCTGATTTATCTTTTCAAATTTTCTGATTAATACCATTTTTTTTGTTTTTTTTTTAAAAAAAAACTGTACAAAATAACGAACATTTGGAGTTTACCCACAACTGAGATCAATGCAGTCAAGTATATCCACATTTCATATAGGCAATGGGATAGTAACATTCAAGGAAGTAATAATAAAGTAGACCTTCATAAAGGAATGTGGTTGGAGCATTCCAGAATTCCATTTTTGATGGCAATCTGATTTATTTAAAGCTGGGCTCACAAATTAATATCCATAGAATTGTGGGAAACTGAGCTTGGTTTAGCAGAAAAAAAATATAAAATTGGAAACTGCTGAATTATGAGCTGCCAGTTACCAATCATTTTTATGCGAATCATACTGGATGACATCAAAAAAATTAGTCCACCACATTGAAGAAATAATAAAAGTGTAATAATTTAAATTTCTTTTTTTTTTTTTTTTTACATTTTTTTTTTTGGTTTTGAAAAAAAAATATTTACTATTTATTAACATTTCTGGTGAAGATCCCAATTGTATGTTATATCTTAAGTAAGTCTCAATTTTGAGAAAAATAAAAAAAATTACTTTTAGTCTCCATTTTGAGACAAAATTTTATCAACTTAAAATAAAGTAGAACAGACAATTTGACTGTTTCATAGTGGCAATTTCTATTATGTATTACAAGGCAAGTACTGTATGTGTATATTTTAAGCATTTTGTAATTTAGTGATTGTTTTGTCCAATTGCATAGAACTTTTTCAGATTTATTTTTAGTGAAGTTCATATTTTTAATATTATTAAAAATGTACTTTTTCAGATTTATTTTTGTGTGAAATTCATATTTTTAATATTGTTTAAAATGTACTTTTCACATTTGTTTTTATGTGAAATTTATATTTTTAGTATTCTTAGATTTTGTTTGGTGCAAATTATGCCTTTTCACATACATATTCAGACTGCAAATAACTTTGCAAATCTTTCAAAAATATCATGTACATACGATCCATTTTGACGAATTTATCATTTTAAGTTTATACAAAAATCCAAGTGTACATGTTATTTGGTCAGATCACAATATTAGAAAGTTATCAGCAGATTGATATGAATGTGAAAAGAAGTAATAAATCTAATACATTGCAGAACTAATACATAAGTACTTGGAGATCTACAGTAAAAATTTTGATTCTGAAAATAAACCACATGATTGCAAAGTATGCTGAGATTTTCAGAGAAGTGCTAATAAATGTCTTTTTTTATATAAAGAAATTAAACCAAAAGTACAAAAAATAAAAAAATAAAAAATACATATTAATTATTAGACTTTTATTACACTTTTATTTATCCTGGTTCTTGTCAGAAAGAAATCTAGATAATAACTGAAATGTCGAAGTATTACAAAAAAAATCATATTGATAAAAAAACAACACATTTTCACATATACTCGCAGGGATTATTTTCTTTATACATTTATTGTTGGTGTGAAAAGGCCTTTTATTTCCCCTATGTTGCAGCTTTAATATTAAAGTACCCAATTATTTTATTGATGATGAAATTAAATGTATTATATTTCTATTATAGGATAAAAAAGATTTGGTAATAAAAAAACAGAAGTTTGTTTTTATATATTCATAAGAAATAAAATATTTTTTATTCATTTTTAATATTACTGAACAGAATAGAGTACTAAAAAAAAACAAAGACAAAGAGGAATCAGCTGGACTTCTATAGAATTGGAAAAAGTCAATTCAAACCTATATTATCTGATCATAAGACATACTATTCAATCATTAAGAAGATCATAATTAATGCAAAAACCATTATGTCAGAAATAAAATTATTATCAAAAATTAGTATGACTATCAGATCAAAAAGATGCCTGACATGAATCAGATAAAGACGATAAAAAAAAGGGCTTTTATACAATTAGTAATAAAGTAAAACAGTATAATGCAAACAGTAATATTATTTAGTTATTTTTGTTTTTACAAAATATAATTGTAGAGTAGTAAAAAAATCTTTATTGAATTACATTTCATCTTGATTTCTTAATTAGAAAACAACAATAACAATAAAAACCTAATCTTAAGATTACTTAAATTTTTAATTAAAATAAATGAGCACTTATCAATACATGTGAGCTCAATATAATTAATTAAGCTATATGATTGCATTTTATTTATATTATTTGTATTTATTAAAATAAACATTATTAAGTTTAAAAATAATTCATCAACAGATATTAATTTTTTTAAATGTATTTTAACATATATCAATAAGCATATAACTGTAAAAATAAAATAAAAAAATTATTTCCAATTAATAAGATACGTGGTTTTTAAAAAATAGTATAAATACATTCCATTATTTTATAACGTAATTATTAAAGAATGCGTATATAATGCGATATTAAATATTTTATTAAAGGATAGAGATCTCATTATTTCATTAATGAATTAAGCATAAGTATTATTTCACCTATAAGTTTAGAAAATATATATTTTCCACATATAATAATCTTAATACATACATCATAGTAAATTATACATTAACATATCCAGACTGTTTGTAATAGTTTATTACCGTTATATTTATTATTTTTATTATAAACATATCTATATTTATTTTAAATATTAAGTGAAAAAGTGAATATAAAGAAATATCCTTTGGCATAACAGTATAAAGTATTTTAATGAACATTTTTAAAATAATTAATTTAGAAATATTCTACTATTTCTGCCCAAATTCAAAATACAACATCGCCTAACTAATAGGTTACTTATGACAAATAAATACAATAAATACTTACAGAGTATGATTACTATAATATGTATTATCATATTATAATTAAATCACCAAAACATCATAATGATCACCATTTCCTATATTTATATAAGCTGTTATTAGCAGTAGCAAACTGTCCATACAGTAGTGCCACCTAGTGCACGCCTTAGTAATCAATGGGTGCAGGATTGTTTGTGTATAAAATTCCCAACTTGTGGCTACTCATCCAATATCCCCAGACTAGTTTCTAGCTTTTGGTTCTCATCAGTGAGGAGCTTTGGATCTGAGAGCACTGCATGTAGATCTAAAGATTTAATGCAACCCTCCAGCAGCCACCTTTTATATATTTAATTAACTATAAAGCTAGGAGTTCAAGATGATAACATATTAATACTTAGAATTCAAATTCATTTGTCTGTATAGTCATATATATCTGAATTATTTTGATGTTCTTGGTTTATTAAACATTTCAATCATCTTTATCTCATAAGCAGGCAAGCTATAAACTACCAAACATCACATGATCACCATTTCTTATGTTACAGAAGCTATTATGAGCTTTTAGTTTTATAATTAACTAAATAGGTAAAATATGGGGCAGGGTTGCATTATATTTTTAGATCTAGGTGCAATGCTGTCAGATCTAAAGCTACACACTGATAAAATGCATAAGCTATAAACTAGTTTGGGGATATTGGATGAGTAGGCACTAGATGGAGATTTTGTGTACAAACCTTTCTGCATTCATTGATTACTAAGGCTTGCATTGCACTGGATGGTACTAATATATGGAAAGTTTGCTACTGCTATTATAATTAAAAAAAATGATTGTCTTACAAGTATGAATGAATTTGATCAGTGAGATATACATTTATTTCCAACTCGTAAAACATAATTTGAAGATATTTATTTTATTTTGAAATTATAATAGAAATTTCAAAGACAAATAAATAATTATAAAAATAAAGCTTTTGATAATTGGATTAAAACTTCAAGATGTTATCTACATCAGATATTAACTTATATTTAAATAGGATCACTCCTCAGTGCCCTTCTTTTTACAATTTACATTAATCTTCTCATCAAAAATATTGAGGATCACTTACCTGGTGTCTATGTTCATAGCCTAAATAAATATATTAGAACCATAGCATATATGGACAACATCCTAGTTATCCTTTTGTCCAAGAAATACCTGTTCCAGTTATACCAAACTATTAATTCATTTCCTAATGCATCTGGACTAAAAATTAACACCAGGAAATCATTGACCCAGTGTATTCTGACTGAGAAAAGAATATCATCAAACTATCATGCTGATCCCCAGAATTTTCTGGGCTTTCCCATATGCAAGTCACAGACAGCAATGTCAAAGGTACTCCAGGACACCATCATACACTCTACAGAGAAAATAACTAAAACTCTGGCAGGAATTACCTATCTCTACAGGGTAAGGTAGTCCGGCTGAACATGATGATTATGTCCAGGATTTCTTACTGCTTATTTATAATGTCTATCCCAAATTTTCTTCATAAAAAAATAGGTTCTGCACCAAGCTATTCTGGAAAACTAAAACAGTTGTCATGAGCATAAGCAGAATGCAACAGCATCGCAGATTTAACAGCATGTCACTGCATGCTATTCCAGCCTTACTTCTACAAAAAACTCATACCCTCCTTCACAACCTAGGAATTAAATAGTCACTTAATTGAATTAATACAGCTGATTGACATACCATCCCCAAAGAAAAGAAGCTGGCTATATAAAATAGCACAAAACATCCAGCAGTACATCAACATTATTCCAGATGTCATCACCAATAAAATAAATATCTGGAGTGCTCAGAAATTAATGAATTCAAATCAACATAACCAATTATAAAACAATGTTCAAATATTGGGTTCTGGAACCTAAATATTTGGACTTTATCATTAAAATAAGCCTGGATGCCTTGCCTACATTGTGGCTCCTGTACTTTAAATGGCATATCATCAAAGTTGACCCAGTATGCCCAAACTGCAGAAGAGAAGATGAGATATACTATCATATCATCAATTCATGCAATGGACTTGGAACAATAAGATCTATTATTTATCGGAACATAAAGTTAGACTACTACCTCTTTATATCATTATAAGACTGCATTAAAAAACAATTTCCACTCATTAGAATGTCAATTTTCATCACATATTCAATCTGGTATGTGAGGTGCAAAAAAATGTATTCGCAGCCTTCCCCTGATGAAAGATTGTGCTTTATAAATCACTGCAAAAGGTAAAACAAAGAGATAAACTACTATCATCAAAATTCATTTATGAGGAGACATGGAAGCTATTGCATACACCTATGAACTTTATATTACAACTACCTCAACATCAATCAATTTCAAACCATATGAACTACTACTAGATTCATCTAATACGCAATTGTAATGCATGGTGATCTGTTTGTTTTGAGATAATGTAATCTTATTTAGCCTAAATAAAATTATTTAAAGTAAAAAAGTAAATAAATTAATTAATTCAATTGTTTTAAGCTTAACAATTTTATATTTACATTATTAATGTTTACTTCTGTAATAAATTTATATTGTATTATTTATCTGTTGGTTCTCATTGTCATTCATATTAATATTTTTTTATTTGATAAATATTTATGAACAGCAGCTCTTCTTAAAAGTTACAATATAATTTTATCATATGTTTTATTTATTATTATCAACATGATGTTACATTTCATTATGACTTATGATTTTGATTGAGCAAATATATAAATATTGTAAGTTGAGATAGATAGTTGAGTTTTAGTTGTAAATTAAATATTTTATTATTAATATTTCCTAATATATAAAATGAAACAATTAGAATACATGTTCTTTACATAGGTCCTGGCATATATAGTCATTTAAAATTGTCATTTTCCCTTCTGTTACATTATGTAAATTGAAAGATAATAATGATTTTTTGAATTCACGATTTTATAAAATTTTTCTCTAATTAATATACACATTACCTTGCATAATTTTATACAACTGTAAAGTAATAAATTTAAAAGATAAATGTCTTTTGATCTGGTTCTTTAACATCTTGATCTCTTGTTTTCATAGCACATGAGAGTGATACCTAAAGATTCTGAGCTTTTTGTCAATTGTAAAGAAGTAAAAAGATAAAAATCCAAATAGATTACAAGTTATTATTGTGAAGAAACTAGCTCCAAATATTTATATGGATTTATATATTTATCCTATTAATAACTTTTTAAATTTATATTATGATATGAATATTTTCTTTTTTTCTTTTACACAGTCATATATATATATATATGAAATATAAAATTGAGTTTTATATTGGAAGCCAAAGTATAAGCCAAACTTTCAGAATAAAGTTTAGTTTCTAAAATTTAAATTGGATTAGTCATTGGCTTATATTCTGGTTTCAGTGATAAATTAAATGTTAAGTTTTGCTTTTCAACATTTAAGAACAAAATACGTTTATGATTATTGCAGCTTTTGTAGGATGTCACTATCCTGCATCAAATCATTAGCCAAGTTAAGCACATTATCTTAATCTGATGCTTTTTTTAAAAAAAAGTTGTCAATAGCACCAGTTTTTTTTTTTTAGTAAACTCATACATAAATTATTTGAAAAAGATTGAATATGTTTATCAATATTTGATTTAACCTCAGAATAAAGTTTGAATAATGAATTCAATCCACTTCTATGCATTCACATTATAAATTTGAATGGACAAATAAAAATATTGGAATATTTTTAAATATAGAAATATGGTATATAGAGATATAAATTTGTTTAATTTCGAGTTGCGTACATATCATATTTATTTTAATCTATAATGCTATAATTTGTCTATGTTTCAGATTTGTATGTGTAAGGCCTAAAATTTGATTAGTTCCATAAAATTATGGTTAAATAATTATATTTATTTACATATATAAGTATATCAGCGTAAATAAACTTAGGGAAGTTTTTTATCATCATCAGTTATGTGAAATAATATCAATTTCTTCATTAAAATGAAGTAGGTCAATATTAACGGTGCAGTTTGTTAATAGCATCTAATATATGTATCTACGGGTTGACTAAGAAAGAATTGATATACACCTGGGTTTTTTTTTATGCAGATTATTTAACATGATTTTGAAGTTATGTGATTCATGTTTCACCGGAAGTCGAACTAAAATAATACGCTATTACTTTAAATAATAAATTTCGCGTACTTAAGTTATATTGAAAGTAATAGCACATTATTGGAATTCGACTTTCATCTTAGTAATTTCAATATTTTCAGTGCTTTATAATAGTAAGATTTTATGCAATAATGAAATTAAAATCATGATTTCCACATTTTATGTATACACACATTAAATTTTACAAGATTATAATGTAAATTTGTTCAAACATTAGGCGTGTTAATTTTGCATTTTAAATCACATTCTGTTATTGCTTTTTAAAAAAGAACGTAATCAATTACAGTATTAATCATTTAGTGTCCACAAGTTTATTTTTAAAAGGTGAGTAATAGCAGTGGGCACAATTAAATTTGACAATTAAAAATTAAAATCTGATTTTTAATTGTAATTAACAATTTAAAAATTACTTGGCGACTTGAAATTAATGTGATGTGAAATTTGATTTTTAAACAGAATTGAAAATTAAAAAATTAAAGACAAAAATAGGAATTTAATTTTTAATTGTTAGTTTCATAAACAATTAATAAAATCATTGTCTCAAAGAGTAATTACGTTGTCACCAAAAACCATTGACACAACATGAGTGTGAAGTTGGCGCTAGTTGCATTTAGGAAAACAAGGAAGTAAAGTTTTAGGGAGTTTGATTTATAAAGAATTTTTTCAGAAAACTTATAAAGAGGGGTGGGTTTTTAAATTGTAATATTATTAAAAAGAATGGATGGAATATAAGAAGTAAGCAAAAGGAATTTGATTTTGATATAAATATAGATATGGAGAAGGAATGGGTTTGTAAAATTAATGGTAAGAAAGTAATTTATAAATGTAATGGAGAAGAAAGAATTAAAAGAATTTATAAAAGAGTAGTTAGGAAAGAAGAAATTGTTAAAATTGGGTTTTTGAATATGCAAGGTGGTAGGAAACCAGAAAAGTGGATGGAATTAAATAAAACAATTGAAAATGAAGAGCTTGAGGTATTAGCAGTAGTGGAAACACATTTAAGAGAAGAAGAACCTATTTTGGAACAGTTGGTATGGCAGGGTATAAATAGAAAAGAAAAAGAAAAAAGGGGTGGTGGTATAGGTGTTATATCAAAAAAATATTTAAATATTGTTATATGTCAAGAACATTTGTGGTTTGAAATAAGGTTGGGTAGACAAGAATGAATGGTGGCTATAGTTTATATAGCTACTGGAGATAGTCAAATTATATTGGAGTGGAATAGTAACATATACGAATGTCTAGTTAAGGATAAAGAAAGTTTTAAAGAAATGGGGAAGAGAATAATGGTTATAGGGGATATGAATGGAGATATTGAAGAAATTGATGATGCAGATAATAAAAATGAACAGCTTTTGAATAATTTTTGTCAGAAAGTGAATTTGAGTATTGGAAATTTATTAAATATTTATGAGGGACATTACACATGGTTCAGAAATAATATATTTCACACAATAGATTATGTATTGGTAGAGAAAGAGGGAATAAATAAAATATGGAAAATTAAGGTATTTGATAATGAAGAAAAAGTATGCACTAGTGATCATAATTTCATTGTAATTGAAATGGTTAGTAATGTGATGGAGAATAGAAATAAAAGTAGAAATAATAGTGAAAGATGTGGATGGAGAGTGAATGGTAAAAATAAGTTGGAAGAGTATAAAATACAAGTTGAAGAAATAATGGAAGAGTAAGTTGGGGATGAGTATAAGAACTGGTGTAAAGAAGTAGAAAAAGTGGCAAATAGGGTTTTAGGTGAGAATATTCCGAAAAATAAAAGTAATAAAAAAATGAGAATTAGTAAAAGTGTAAAAGAAAGGAAAGAAGCATGTAGAGAATATAAGTGTTCTATTAAAAATAAGGAAAATGAAAAATATATTAATGCTAATGGGAAAGTACTTAGAAAAGAAGAAGTTGGCTAAAATAGATATTTATAGAGAGAGAATGAAATTGAATAGTAAATTGTTGGAGGATATTAATAAAAGTGGAAGAGATGGGAGTAAAAAATTTTGGAATTATATTAAAAGGACAAATGTAGGGGAGAGAGAGTTAGTATTACTAGATGATGAGGGAACAGAGTGTAGCTCTAGAGAAGATTTCGAGAGAATCTTAAATAGTTATGTAATGAATATAGAAAAGATGTTAGATGTGAATGATAGAGTGTTAAAAAATATGAAAGAATATAGTAATGGGAATATTAGTTTTTCAGAAAATGAACTAAATGAGGTAGAGAAGAAATTGAAAAGTGGGAAGGCAAGAGGGTTAGATGGATGGACAGCAGAAATGGTAATGAATTTAGGATATAGAGCAAAAGTAAAGTTATTATCCTGTTTTGATAAAATGGCACAGAATAGAGTTTTCCCAAGTAGTTGGAGTAATACAAGAGTAAGGTTATTAGTTAAAGGAAAGGGTAAGGATCATAGAAAGTTGAATAATTATAGACCGATAGCGGTAACATCAGTTTTATATAAAGTTTTCTCATATATGGTGGCTAGTAAAGTTGTAAAATGGATGGAAGGGAATAATGTAGTGGGGAAATGCAAGGAGGTTTTAGATTAGATAGGCATATAGGAGACAGTTTATTTGTAGTTACACAACTTATGGATATGAGTAGGAATGCAGGTAAACACTTTTATATGAGTTTTATAGATATAGAGAAGGCATATGATAGAGTAAATAGAAATAGATTATGGATAAGTTTAGCAAATTTGGAAAGGGATGAAGCTTTAATAGATATTATTAAGAAATTATATGAAAATAATTATTATATATATCAATTAGAGAATATAGAATCAATTAAAGTTAAAAATGGTGTGGGACTAAGGCAAGGATGCCCTATGTCACCTATTTTGTTTGTGTTGTATTTGAGTGAAATGGAAAGAGCAATAAAAAGATTAGGAAGAGGGATAAAGATACCGTTTATAAGTAGTAAGGGAGTATATATTTTGTCAGGTCTTTTTTTTTGCAGATGATATATTTTTGTGTGCAGAAAAAAGAGAAGATATGGAAGTTATGTTGAGGACATGTGCAAGGGTGGGTGAAGAGATGGGGTTTAAATTTAGTGAAGAAAAATCAAATATAATGATGGTTAATACTGGAGAAAGAAAAGATGTAGAATTTTTATTGGGAGATAATAAGTTAAGTGTGGTGAATAGATATAGTTATTTGGGAATTATTTTAAGTAATCAGAAAAATTATTTGGATGAATGGGAGAAAAAATTGATAAATGAAGCAAAGAAAAGAAAGGGATTGATAAAGAAATTAACAGTATTTTCATATAATAAATATGATATAGCTAGAATTATATGGAAAGGAGTTGCAGTAGCAGGGTTAACATATGATAATGATGCATTATATGTTAGTAAAAAGATATTAGATTACTTAGAAAAAGCTCAAAGGGAAGTAGGAAGACATGCATTGGATGCAGAAGTATGGTCAGCAAGGGAGGCAATTCAAGGAGAAATGGGATGGTCAAGTTTTCATATGAGAGATGCAAAAAGTAAAATGAAAATGTTTGGTAGATTGCAGTTTATGGATAATAAAAGAATAGCTAAAATAGTATTTAATTGGGTTATGAGTAAAGGGCAGGTAACAAGATGGGTGAGAAAGGTAATGCGGTATGCAAAAGATTTGGATAAAGAATTTATATCAATAGATTTGTACAAAAGATGGGATGATTGTGTTAAGAGGATTATTAAGGGTTATAGTAGTAAGGAATGGGATAAAAGAATAAATTTATTAATAAAGAATAGGGGGTTAGAGAGATGGAGAAATAGTATGGAGAGTAAAAAGAGTTTAAATATATATAGAAATAAACAGAATATTAGGTGTGAGTTAATATATGATAATAGTAAGGAAAGTAGTTTATTGTTTAAGGCTCGAACAGGATCTTTAGCTACAAAAGAATATACATATCAATGGAAAAATATGGGTGATTTATTTTGTAAATTATGTAAGGAAGGAATAGAAAATATTAGGCATTTGTTAATTGAATGTAAATGTTTGAAAACAGAAAGGGTACATATAATAAAGTTGTGGACAAATAAATATGAAAAGAGTGATTATACAAAAAGTGAATTATTGGCTTTTATGCTGGGTTTGGGAAAAGATAAGGGGGATTTAGTTATAAAGGTTATAGAGTGGACAAAGATTATGTTGTGGAAATGGGATAGAGCAGATTATGGGTAAATTTAGAGTGGGGAATGTAAAATAATGTGGCTAACAGGTTTATCTGGGCATAATTGCTGAGATATTCTTGACTTCGTTTAAGGAGAAGCCATAATACATCACATCACATACAAACGAACGTGTTTTTCGCAAATAGCGATAATTAAAACGTGTATAAAAAAATGTAAATTACTGTACTGTAAATTATGCATAAAAATATATTATTTTGAATAAAATTAAATATTATAGTTAAAAAAAGTTTGTCTTGTATCAATTTTTTTCAAATTGAAATTTTTTATTAGTCATATATCATTTCCTTATTATTATTTTTTTTGTGCGAATTTTAAAGTAATTTTACATTGGTGCTTTGCTTTTACGTGAATTTTGAAAAATCACAGACTGCATCCCCCTTTTTCAATGTAAGTTACGTCTATTTTTGCGTGATTTCGTTTGCAAGTGTTTTCTGAGGAACCTATCTATCGCGTAAAATGAGACCCAGGTGTATATGAATTGGATTAATTTGTTAAATATTTTAAATAGAAAAGGTATAAATTAGAAGGAAAAACCAACTATTTAAAAAATGCATATATGAATTAGAAGATATTTGTAAAATTAAATAATCTTACAAAAATAATAAATCTGGACGTCTTCCTTTTGTTTTGTTAAAGTATTAAGTATGTGTTGAAGAGTCTTGGATCAAGAATAGTATTAACTTTCTGACAATTGGCCGTTTTTTTTTTCATATTTTGAGCATCTAGTAACTTTTTTTTTTTTTTAGAGGCATCATTAGTCAAACACACTAAATAATCACTGAAATAAAATGAGCAAAATACATTAGACTTTAGAGGCAGAAAATGTATAGAAATACCTCTAATTTCTTTTATAAGATACATTTTATCACATCGTCATAAGTTATTTGCTTGCAAATAGAAAGATATTTTAAAAACCTCACCTAACTTAATTATAACAAGATCTGAAATGGATTCATTTCATGCAATAATCGCAGTAGATTACTTATTGTATTTAAAATATATATTCAAGGATAAAAATAGCAACTAATTAAGAATAGATAATTTTAAAAAAAGTATTATAAATAAATTAAATATAGTAGAAAATTTTGAATTTTATTATTATTTTCGAAAATATTTTAATAAAAAAACATAAGCATACTAAATAATATATACGTGGATTTGTTTATATCTAGTATACATTAAAAATAAAATGTAATAAAAATAATGGGTAACTGATGTGCAATATCGTATAGTAACACATTAAAATAATATGTGTAATAATAAAAATAATATTTTAAAATACATTGAACATTTAATTTCAAAATAATTTTAACAATTATTGCAATCAAAAATTTAAAATATTAATTGCAGTACAATAAACTAAATTAATTAGATCGTATTTTTACATTTAAAAATATATTAATATAATCATTATCGGCATATTAACATTAATATAATTATCGTAATTCTAAAATACAAGGAATAAATTCGTTATATTGCTTTTGCAAATTAAAAATAAATCCTAGATATGATATAGAATAAAATATCTTTATCTAATAACAAAATAATATATGATAATAGTTGTAATATAATCATATAATCATAACATATAAAAGCTCTTTTCAGCAATTTTTAAATTTTTGCCCTTTTCAATATGTCTTGGTTAACTACAAAAATAACCTATATTGCATACATAGTGACATCTACTGGCTCTATATAAAATTAACACAAGCCTATAATTTATGCTTTAATATCTTTATAATAACACATTATATAACCCCCCTCCATTCATTTTTTATTATCCAATTATTAGTTAAATATATAATTATTAATTAGAGAAGATATTAAAGGAGGCATTTTACATCAATGGAAACATCCATGCCATTAATAGAAAGGACACTTGCTTCGAGATCTCGAAGAAATGGGCTACGTAATACTAGCTTATTTGAATATTTGTATTTGCATATTTTATTATACATTTTATGAAGGCTATGAATATGAGGCATGGATCCTCGAAAACGTTAAGCCAATAAACTTTAATACTAATTAATATCTTCTCTAATTAACAATTATATATTTTACATATAGTGAGAAGTAAAGCTATAATTATTAGTTAAATTAATTGACATTTTATAAATGTTCATACAATTATTTCTGTTATAATTAATTTAATTAGTTTCATATATCTTCCTTCTATTAATTTAATGTAATTTAATGGACTTATATTCTTAACACAATCTATTCTATGTCCATATTTTAAGTAGTGAACATATAATGCAGAACTGTCATGTCTCCTATTAATAGCATTATTATGTTATTTAGCTCTTTTTTCTAATTGTTTTGCCATATGTCCATAATAAACCATATTGTAAACCTCACAAGTAATTTTATATACTATACCCTTTTTATATCATCTTTTATTTTATAATTCCCTATTAATATATCAAGATTTTTACTGTTTGACCATCCTATTTTAATATTTTTGTCTATATAATTTTTATTTTTTAATAATGTATGATAAATTTTAAGAACATATGAAAGTTTTACCCATTTTATATTTTCTGTTTCACTATTATTACCTAAATTGTATTGTTTATAATTAAAGAATATATTTCTAATGTTTCTAGGGTTATATTCATAACTAGTATATAACTTTATAAATTTCTCTTTTTGCAAAGTAGCTATCTTCCTATCTGTGTTACATTTATTTTTATTTTAAATTTTTTTAATAACGGCTATTTTTTGTATCCATGCCTGTTGCAAATCTATAGAAATTATTTTCCTTAATCTATCTTCTTTAATGAAGTGTTTTAATGTAATTATGTTATTATCATCTATCTCTATATCTAAATATTTTATTTTAACATCAATTTCTATAATTGTAAATTTTATATTATCCATATTATTATTAAGTTCATTATAAATTTTCTTTATAAGTCTTTTATTACCAATTATTAATATATCATCAACATATCTAATTGCACACCCCATTTTCCATCTCTTATGTATATTCTAAAATTCACTATTATATTTAAAATACAAACTATTATGTATCAAAATTAAAACTTCTGTAATATTAATTACCTCTATATCATTAATATGCATATATAATTTATGTATGAATATTTCTATACTTTTTGTTCTTGGAATGTTAGGATGCATCTTCTCAATATCCATTACAAATATACTTTGATTTCTATACAATTCTATCATATTTAACTTATTTATAATAGCCTCTGTATTTTTTATGCAAAACTCCCCATAACCAATAATGTTTACTATTCACTTATTTAAATATTTACAAAATCTTTGTAGAATAAAATCAGTAAAATTAAATAATAATCTCAATGGATTATTCTCTTTATGAGTTTTTACCTTAGTAAATAAATATGGCAGTTATTAAAAATTTTCAAAATAAAAATGATAAATATAACATGGATAGGAAGATAACTACTTTGCAGAAAGAGAAATTTATAAAGTTATATACTAGTTACAGATATAACCCTAGACGCATTAGAAATATATTCTTTAATTATAAACAATACAATTTAGGTAATAATAATGAACCAGAAAATATAAAATGGGTAAATAAAAATAAAAATTATATAGATAAAAATATTAAAACAGGATGGTCAAACAGTAAAAATATTGATATATTAATAGGGAATTTTAAAATAAAAGATGATATAAAATATATAAAAAGTATATAGTATATAAAATTACTTGTGAGTTTTGCAGTATGGTTTATTATGAAAGGGCTAAAGAACATAATGCTATTAATAGGAGAGATGACTGATCTGCATTATATGTTCACTACTTAAAATATTGACATAGAATAGATTGTATTAAGAATATAAGTCCATTAAATTATAATAAAGAAATTATTAGAAGAAAGATACATGAAACTAATTACATTAATTATAACAGAAATAATTTTGTGAACATTTATAAAACGTTGATTAATTTGACTAATAATTGGATAATGAAAAATAAATGGATGGTTATATAATATGTGTTATTATAAAGATATTAAAGCATAAATTATAGGCTTGTGTTAATTTTATATAGAGCCAGTAGATGTCATTATGTATGCAATATAGATTATTTTCATTTTATTGTCAGTGCATTTCCCTGATTATATATTGTAACCCTCCCCCAACACCTTTCCTATCTTTTCTAACAACAAATAACCAGGGCAACAATTCTATTGGTAATATAATAAAGTACTAGTCTGATCTTGCTTTAAATTATTAATGAGATTCTTAAAATGCTGCCCTAACCATAGCTTAGCTCAGTTGGGGGCTACAGAGATCTATAAGGTGTAAAATGCATACTAAATATGGAAGGAAACATTATGATTAATAGGAATAAAACATCTATTAAGTTTTAAAATAAATAAATAATTCAAAATGCTAAAGTTCTACCATTTAAATTTACAGGTTATAGTTTAACCTCATCTCCTCCCATCCAAATGCATTGAACAACCTCGACTGTGTGATAGAATTAAAATAATAAAATAAAGATGTAATACTGATTAACTCTAGTGTATGGTAAGTTAGAATTAAATACAAAATAAAATAAAACAATGTTTAACCTTTATTATACAGTAATTTAAAATAACTAACAGAATTAATGTTTAATCTAAAATAATAAGGGAATATCTCATGGAATTAATTTATTGTATGGCTTAATTTTAAATTTATACTTTATAATAAGATGCGATATGTTGGCCTATTTCCATCATTTATGAGTGAATGTTGAATGTATAAAAAATTTTAAACTTTATTTAAACTTTTCAAATACAAACAACTTTGTTAGTAATAACACACAAATAGACAATACAGGTTAGTAATTACACAACGTTCTTCAGGTGTTGCTGGCCTATATGCACAGTGACAATATTCACTTAGAAGTTGAACTCACACCTTTAGATTCTTGAATATTGAATTTAAAGCAAACACTCTACCAACTGAGCTATTGTGTCAAAGGCAACATATAGTAGAAATTTGATATATTTATATATGAGGGTAGGTTCAAATCCTCCTGAGTCCTTCAAATTTTTTTTAAAATCTAATTATTTTTATTTTTTCCTAAGAGCAAGATTAATTAGAGGCTTCCATACATTGTGTATTGCCACAATGGGTTGACTTATAGTTTAATTTCATAGTTAAAAGAGTTATTCTCCATTATAATTTTCTGAATAATTCTTTATTCAAATATATCATTGTGCAGGAGTCAAACCATTTACAGGCTTTCGAATAAAGTATATTAAGTTTTGTACATGTACAATGCTGCTGGCATACCTTTCCTTTCTCTTATGGTACTTCCACATATATATTTCTTTAGTGCTTTAGTTCTCAAAATCGTTCGTAATCAGGGACACTACTCCCTGTGGAATGCGAGGTTTATAGGTTTATAAGTCAACCCAGTGTGGCAATACACAATGTATGGAAGCCTCTAATTAATCTTGCTCTTAGGAAAAAATAAAAATAATTAGATTAAAAAAAAAATTTGAAGGACTCAGGAGGATTTGAACCAATCCTCATATATAAATATATCAAATTTCTACTATATGTTGCCTTTGACACAATAGCTCAGTTGGTAGAGTGTTTGCCTTAAATTAAATAGTCAAGAATCTAAAGGTACGAGTTCAATTTCTAAGTGAATATTGTCACTGTGCATATAGGCCAGCAACACCTGAAGAACGTTGTGTAATTACTAACTTGTATTGTCTATTTGTGTGTTATTACTAACAAAGTTGTTTGTATTTGAAAAGTTTAAATAAAGTTTAAAATTGTCTATACATTCAACATTCACTCATAAATGATGGAAATAGTCCAACATATCACATCTTATAATCTACCATCATTACAAACCTTCAGATATATACTTTATAATAACTACTAATTACTATCACAAAAATAATGACACAAATTAAGCATTATTCTAATAAAAAATGGTAGTAGTTAGATAATGAAAGAAATAGAATGCATTTTCTTTTCAATTCATCATCTAAATAATAACTCAGTAATAAAATTTTTAGAGAATCATTAAATAATCAAACATTAACATCATCAGATCTGAACATGTTCATCATTAAATTATGGAATAGTGCAACCATATCATATTGGATATGTAAGTGTGTGTGCATGTGTGGAAACATAGATCATGAATGCATGCCCAAGAATAACTCTGAACAAAGCTTTTAAGTAAATAAAACACTTATTACAAGATAATTAAATAAACATTTGGTTTTCTAATTTATGCGTATACATATTTTGAATAATTCCAACATCAGTGATTTACTTCTTGGTATTTTATTTCAAATACACATACGTTACCAGTCAATTCTGATATGCTTATGGAAAAGAAAAACTTTATTTAAACACCACACCAGAATAATTAAATATCAAATTATTTATTTGTATTTTATTTCCAATATACTCAAGCTATCAATCAATTCTGATATGCTTATGAAAAAGAAAACTCTGTTAAACACTGGCATTAAAATAGTAAAGTATGAAATTAAAATTCTTGGCATTTTTACGTTAAATGCACATCAAAATAATACAAGAGGGGTTTAAATCTATGAGTAAGAGGTCAAGCTATCTTTCATAAATCAAATAAATAATTCTTTTAAATGGCTACACTTTCTTTTCTTTTGCTTGCTCATTTAAAATGAGGATGAAACATTCTGAGAGTTGATGGTATAAAACCTAAATAATTAATATAATATGATTTGAAACAATGATTAAAGAATCACAAATCAATTATGGATTTTCTCCATACCTTCCAATTAATATTTTATGCATGTGTCTGAATTATGCTACCTGTTACAAAATAATTAATATAGTTAAATACAATCAGTTTACTTATGAAATTGGGATAAAATGTCATAATATGGATGATGTCATGGCCAACCAAGCTTTGATACTAATTCTACTTCAGCTGTTCTGTGAGAAAAATCAATTCAACCTTTATTTGCCTTTCTTAGCAAAAAATCTTACACATGGCTATGAATAAATGATGGGAAAGCATTCCACATAAATACATGAGGGATAAGAAGACTTTCTTAACTCTAATCATTTAAATAACAAAACAGTGATTTCCTAGCCCAATTTTGAGGCTTAAATGCTGGTGTGAACTTGGTCTCATCACTGAAAAAGCAAGAGAAATACACTACTTTATTTCACATACTATAATTATAAAATATGCCATTGCTTAATCTGAAAAATATAATCCACTCATGATGAATATTTCAACAAACTAAAAAAGAGCTCTCTCAATCCCTGACAATACAATATATAACAACAATTTACTTTTCAATAAATTCCTAATTCTTCCATTTCTTTTTAGCACATCACATCATCCAAAACCAATAAAAGCAAGTCAATCTACTTCTTAGTTCAACAATTATATGACTGGATTAAATAACAGACAGGTACAAGCATAATAACACATAAAACAATTTCAAATTGCATTTAATAAATAAATACTATAATGACCTTGATTAATAAGTTATAAAAGAAAAATGAACCTCTCATTTCTGACAAATTATAAATGTTTAAATTTATAATATAATGCTTACTGATAAATAAACCTCATCCTTCTAGCAAAACAGTGTTAAATTAACTCTTTAGTGTAATTGACATTTTAGTGTTATTGATATTAACCAATACTTGAAATAAAAGTTTTACTTGTGATGAACTATAAATCTTTAAATTTGAAGTAAAATAATTATTGAGAAATGAACCTCATAACTTCTTTAAAATGCAAAGATAAAACAATAAATTTTATGCAATTACCCCTTCTCAAAATGAGCTGTTAGCTCCCTAAGGGCAAGCAGATATTTCTATTGCCAACATCGCATATAGAAATGCAAGTATACAATAAAAACTATATTAAAATAATAACTAATTACCAAGTATAATATTTCTCCATATTATACATTTCCATAATGTTCTTGAAGAGAGAAATAATAATTAAATAATAGTAACAAATATAAGACAAATAATTAGTCTATCTATCTATCTATCAAATGCTAACAAAAATAGTAATAATACTCATTAAAGCTTTTTTTCTTTTGTTAGCTGGAACATAAAAGTTCATTTACAGTCTGTAGATGACACATCATGGTCATGTACAAAAATGATGATGGTCACTTGTATAACAGTAAATATTGATAAACACATAACAATTTCCTGCAGGGAGACAAATAATATTAATTGGATTCAATTGGAGAGCATTTCAAAGTCCTTAGCGATAGCTAATGAAACTGCTGGCAATATCACATGAAATTTTTCATGATGGCAAATAAATATTCAGTATTGCATAAAATGAGCAATAATTTACTAATTAATTAATTACACTTGTTAAAGCATTTGTTCTAAATTCTCAAAAGTCATTCATTAGGAGGATATATAGTATATTATCAGAGATTGAAAGAACTATCCCTTAGTTTATTTAGATATTTACCATGAGCAGATTGTATCTCCTAGATTAGGTATTTGGGCACTATGATGATGGTATTATATAAAGTGAAGCAATGTATTTCCCTTGTTTTCAGTGATGATACTGAGTCCACACCACTATTGAGCCTCTGAGTAAGATTAGGGAGTCACTATATTTTGTCATTTAGATTATTAGAATTAAGAAGGTCTTCTCGTCTCTCATGTGTCTATTTAAGAATTTTTTTATCATATAGTCATAGCTTTGTGTAATAAAGTTTGTCAGTTAATGTAAAGGTAGGATTAGCTTCCTTTATGGAATATCTACAGCCAAAGTAGTATATAGCTGTTGGTTGGTCTATGGCATCATCCATATTATATTTTTTTCCTAATCTCATGAACAAACTGAGAGAACGTAATTATGTTAGTTATATCATAGCATAGAATAATATAGCACACATGAAATACTATTGATTCTGAAGATATGGAAGTTTTATCACTGAATTTGCAAGTTTTGGGTAAATATTTCAAATCATATCACCCTAATCATCAAATCCCCAGAATGAATCATCCTTATTGTAAATGAATGAAAAAATGCAGCTATTTAATAGAATTTTCTGACTTTAAAGAGTTATTGTAGGATAAGGTGATGCCTTTAACTTACATATTAGCTCCCTATTACATTGTTTAATTGTTACAATGTTAGTTTGTTCAATAAAGAATATTAGTATTAGCTGATAACATGGATATATGTGAAGTAAATATATAAAGATGTTTATTTTAATTGCATAATGTAATAAATGTTTCATTTATTATAAACTTTGTTGAGAGTTATTCTTTTATAGACATTCATATTCTGAATTTCCACACCTACATATCCAATATGACATAATTGCACTTCTTCATGAATTTGATGAGGAACACATTCAGATCTGATGACATTATTTTCTTGACTTAGACATTACATGAAATGTTTAATTATTTGATAAACTTATGGAAAGTTATGTACTCAGTTATTATATAGATAACGATTTAAAATGAAAAGGTACCCCATTTCTTTCATTATCTCATTGCTACTTCATTAGAACAATACTCAATTTTATATCATTACCCATCATCATGGTAATTATTCGATGTTATATAATATGAATTATTAAATAAATATATAATAGAACCCTGAGATATCCCCTTAGTGTTTCCAAGTAAATATTAATTTAGTCATTTAATTTAAACTTATTATACAGTAAAAGCTGATTAGGGTTAAATCCTTCTTCTAACTTCTTAAAGTATTACTGTAGTTAGTCAAAAGTGTATTTGTATAATAAGAGAGGTTAAGCTTGAGCTATAATTTATTAGTTTGAATGGATGGGACTTTATCAATTTCAACCACTTATTCATTATGAAACAGAGTAGATATTTTATTCTTAGTGATTTATAATACTTTCCTTCATCTTAGTTACATTTTATATATCATAGTATTCTGTAACCCCACCACTGAGTTAAGCTATAATTGGACATTATTAAGAGTCCTGATAGTAACTCAAATGGAGTCAGAGTATTAACTTATTCTATTGTTGATAAAATTGGCACCCTGGGTATTTATTCACAAATGATGTAAGATTGGTGTAAGGGAGGGGTTACAATATATATATATATATATATATATATATATATATATATATATATATATATATATATATATATATATATATATATATATATATAATAGTTTCCAACACAGTAACCACCTAAACATTCACAGTAAATATAGCAACCAATATTTCTAACTGCTGTCAAGGCAACCTTCACACCTTTTAATAGCAAGAATGGAAATCCATTCTTACTAATGATCCATTGAATATATATATATATTTAAATGGTAATTACAATATTATAGTTTAAATTCTTTTGTAGCACTTCCAATTATGTGGTAATCCTTGTCAGCTTTAACTAAATTTCAAATTTTTTAAACTTAATGTTACATATATTTCCATAAGCTATGTATGGCTGTATTTGCAACTTGTCTATTAATAACATCATCCTTATATTTATCAATCAAAATTGCCTCTTTAATCTTCCTCTTTTTATGATTTCTTTCTTCCATTAATATTTTTATTTCATTACTATCAAATAAAAATATTAATGGAAGGAAGAAATCATAAAAAGAGGAAGATTAAAAAATAAAATATAAGGATGATGTTATTAATAGGCAAGTTGGAATATGGCCATACACAGCTTATGGAAATATACATAACATTAAGTTTAAAAAGTTTGAAATTCAGCAAAAGCTGATGAGGATTACCACATAATCGAAAGTGCTACAAAAGAATTTAAAGTATAATATTGTATTTACCATTAAATTATATATATATATATAATATTTTATAACGAGTATTGTATTTTACATTTTATATATATATATGTAAAATAAATAAAATGTCCGTTAATTAAAAACAAAATTGTAATTACAATATATTGTAACGATATATAAATATGTCGTTACATTAATTTAAAATAAAAACTTAAAAGTTCGCAAATAAAAGTAAAAAACTAAACGCTAAAATTAAAATGTTTGTTAAATGTATATACATTCGCACAGATGCCAAACTTTAAAAATATTTTTTTTAAAAAAACAAAAAATAAGTATTTGAACGTACTTTTTTATAAAAAAAAAAGTACAAGATTTAAAAATAAAAACATGTATTAATTAATTCTTGTAATCTGTAAATGGAAATGATTGTTTATAAATTGTTTGAAAAGCAAGCTAGCCTTGGGCTCTTGTATAATTAAAATGATCTGATGAAAGATAGATAAGAAAATAAAGAGAAATTAGCTTAACCAATGGAAGCACTAAGCCTTGGCTCGGACCCTAACGAAAGTGATGGATTAGTGATGTTTTGTTGATTGAATCCGTGTGGATAATATAAAAAGGGAAATATAGTTTTTTCTGAGAGTTCCAGCGTTTTGTGTTTGAGAGATGTGGTAGGACGCACATACCACACTCTCTATTTAAAAAAAAAATGAAAAGACTGGGGTACCTTGAACCAGCTATTGCTATCTCCAGAACACTATCTTCCAATGGAGGCGTCACGGGAATTAAAAGCAGAAACCTGGACTCTTCTACCGTGAGCTATGAACTTTACAAATTAACAACAACAAAAAAAAGTAATTAAGAACTTTCGTCATTGTTTTTTTTAAAGATTCAGCTAATTTAAATTTTAAAATGAACTCTTATTTGATTTTCAAATTAATAAATGATTGTTTAAATTTATATAGTTAAGTTTTGCTAAAATCATTTCCATTTTATTATTTTTATTTGTAATAATATTTATTGTAGAAATTATTAAATGCATTACATTTAAGTTGGGTATAGACATTGCATAGATTCGTTAGCGGTTGGTTATGTTGTGGTTTTCACAGTCGATTAGAACATATAAGTCAACAATGTCACTGCGGTGTCTTATGATGAACACCAAAGGGTGTCCTGTATTCCCTCAGCAATTGACGTTATCGATTGACTTTGTATTTTGATCGGTTGTGTTTAATTTGGAATGTTTTTGACCATGGAATCTGCGCAGCCAATCTATACTCGACATTATAAAACAAATTGTATAATAATAATCTGTGCGAACGTATTTAAATGTTAAATTTAAGTCGGGCGTGAATGGCTATATAGTTTTGTAAAGTTATATTAAGGGAGGGTAATCTTAGGTTGTTAATTTCGTAGTTGAATTTGTTCAATGGATTGGATATATTTGTGTAATTGTAGATGTAGTATGAGATCTGCTATGGGCAGGATTATATATATATATATATGCCACACACCTTCTGTTTGCCTATGGATGGGTTTGTAAGACGGCAAAGGACTGCAGTCCATTCCTATGGAGTTTTATGTTTATTGTTCTACTCACCAACAGATGTAACATTCCTGTTGGTGGAGAGACAATGTCTTTTCTAATTCTACTTACTGATCAGATGTACATTCCTGACAGTATAGTATTTTGTGTTGTCGTATTTTCATGCTACATTGAATGCATAAATGTATCATATGGATTGGCACTGGTTTGATTGCGAAATTTGTTGCCTAAGGTTAAATCAGGGAAGAATATTTTCTTTTCAAATGCAGATCTATGTAGTCTATTCATACTCGACTCACTAAATAAATATTAAACTCATGGTTGTAATTTACTTAAATGTAAAACTAAAGATTAATAGAAAAATCTAAAATGTTGAATTTATTCCTCAAATTAGAATGATTTTATATGTGTGTAAATAAATATTTTTTATGTGTTAATTTCTGGCAGTGGCTTTTATTTATTTATATTTAAGATATAAATTAAGATATAGATTTTTATCTCTGCATCTCCACTGAGCTAGTGACTTGGGCTAATGATCTGAATATTTAAATAAAGTGGAATCTTAACAGTGCATATCTGCCTACTCTATAAATTTTTCTAGGTTTAAATGCCTAGATGGTGCCCCGTAGAGCAGATATCGTAGTTTGCGGTTAGATTCGATCTTCACTTTGCATTTCGATCAGGCGCCAGTTATAACGATCAAAATGCAAAGTGAAGATCGAATCTAACCGCAAACTACGATATCTGCTCTACGGGGCACCATCTAGGCATTTAAATCTAGAAAAATTTATAGAGTAGGCAGATACGCGCTGTTAAGATTCCACTTTATTTAAATATTCAGATCGTTAGCCCAAGTCACTAGCTCAGTGGAGATGCAGAGATAAAAATCTATATCTTAATTTATATCTTAAATATAAATAAATAAAAGCCACTGCCAGAAATTAACACATAAAAAATATTTATTTACGCACATATAAAATCATTCTAATTTGAGGAATAAATTCAACATTTTAGATTTTTCTATTAATCTTTAGTTTTACATTTAAGTAAATTACAACCATGAGTTTAATATTTATTTAGTGAGTCGAGTATGAATAGACTACATAGATCTGCATTTGAAAAGAAAATATTCTTCCCTGATTTAACCTTAGGCAACAAATTTCGCAATCAAACTGGCGCCAATCCATCTGATACATTTATGTATTCAATGTAGCATGAAAATATGACAACACAAAATACTATACTGTCAGGAATGTACATCTGATCAGTAAGTAGAATTAGAGAAGACATTGTCTCTCCACCAACAGGAATGTTACATCTGTTGGCGAGTAGAACAATAAACATAAAACTCCATAGGAATGGACTGCGGTCCTTTTCCGTCTTACAAATCCATCCATAGGCAAACAGAAGGTGTGTGGCATATATATATATAATTCTGCCCATAGCGGATCTCATACTACATCTACAATTATACAAATATATCCAATCCATTGAATCAATTCAACTACAAAATTAACAACCTAAGATTACCCTCCCTTAATATAACTTTACAAAACTATATAGCCATTCACGCCTGACTTAAATTTAACATTTAAATACGTTTGCACAGATTATTTTTATACAATTTGTTTTATAATGTCGATTATAGATCGGCTGCACAGATTCCATGGTCAAAAACATTCCAAATTAAACACAACCGATCAAAATACAAAGTCAATTGATAACGTCAATTGCTGAGGGAATACAGGAGACCCTTTGGTGTTCATCATAAGACACCGCAGTGACATTGTTGACTTATATGTTCTAATCGACTGTGAAAACCACAACATAACTAACCGCTAACGAATCTATGCAATGTCTATACCCAACTTAAATGTAATGCATTTAATAATTTCTACAATAAATATTGTTACAAATAAAAATAATAAAATGGAAATGATTTTAGAAAAACTTAACTATATAAATTTAAACAATCAATTATTAATTTGAAAATCAAATAAGAGTTCATTTTAAAATTTAAATTAGCTGAATCTTTAAAAAAAACAATGACGAAAGTTTTTAATTATATTTTTTTTGTTGTTGTTAATTTGTAAAGTTCATAGCTCACGGTAGAAGAGTCCAGGTTTCTGCTTTTAATTCCCGTGATGCCTCCATTGGAAGATAATGTTCTGGAGATGGCAATAGCTGGTTCAAGGTATCACAGTCTTTTCATTTTTTTTTATAGAGTGTGGTATGTGCGTCCTACCATATCTCTCAAACACAAAACGCTGGAACTGCCCGAAAAATTTGTATTTCCCTTTTTATATTATCCACATGGATTCAATCAACAAAATGTCACTAATCCATCACTTTCATTAGGGGTCCAAGCCAAGGCTTAGTGCTTCCATTGGTCAAGCTAATTTCTCTTTATTTTCTTATCTATCTTTCATCAGATCATTTTAATTATACAAGAGCCCAAGGCTAGCTTGTTTTTCAAACAATTTATAAACAATCATTTCCATTTACAGATTACAAGAATTAATTAATACCTGTTTTTATTTTTAAATCTTGTACTTTTTTTTATATTAAAAAGTACGTTCAAATACTTATTTATTTGTTTTTTAAAAAAAAATATTTTTAAAGTTTGGCATCTGTGCGAATGTATATACGTTTAACAAACATTTTAATTTTAGCGTTTAGTTTTTTACTTTTATTTGCGAACTTTTAGTTTTTATTTTAAATTAATGTAATGACATATTTATATATCGTTACAATATATATATATGTGTGTGTGTGTCATAGGATCTACTGCTACCCCCTTGCCATTAAGTGTTTATTTAACTCCTACCTGTATTACTCACTTTTATGGGTATAGATATTATTTTTTTAATAACTACTTTTTGTTTAGTCTATGTTTTATACACCTATCTCATCTACTTTAACTTATTTTCATTAATTAGTTAATTGTTTATGGTCTCTGTTTATCATCTCCCACTCATTAACAACTTATATTTTAGTTTTATTCGATGTATCACTTTTTATGATTGGGTGTATCAATCTGTTGCTACTGACATAAATCCATCAGGGTTGTAGACGGTAAAGTTTGAAAAGAGCAAATTTCAGAAAATTTTTTATTTTATTTTATTTACCAGTCCACTGGCTGGAACTTCCTTGAAACTATGATGTAACATTCCAGATCTACTATTTCATGCCCCAACCTTGGTCTGACCTAAAGTCTTCAGGTAGGGTGCTGTGAATAATGTGATGAAGTAACTAACCGATGATCATATCCACCTCCAATGGGCTAGCTCTTAGTTTACTCATTAAATCTAGATACAATTTAGGCTAGTTCATCCACACTTTACCCCTCTTGCAAATTCCATTACACCTCAGTATTTGAACCCAATGAGAAATGTTGCCTTTGGTTCTCTTCAGGGGTGAATTTACTTTATGTAGCAACTAAATTTTCATTGACTTAATGATACATCCAACTCTACTGCTGTGTTATATGTTATAATAATATGTGTGTGTGTAGATATTTAATCAATTAAATTAATGAGTGAGTGTATGAATGAGTTTGATAAACTGGAGACTAATTTGATTTAAAACATATTAACAATTTTTACTTATAACAGAGAAAAATCTAAATTCTATTAACATAACAAAAATGTGATTGTATGTGTCCCAGATGCATCTCTGCCATAACAATGATTAAAATTATTTGTTATTTTATCCCATACCCATAGTAGATATGCATCAATGGACACTCCTTATAGACAAAGTCTATAAGATTGACCAAACCAAAAAAAAGAGAAAAATTATTTTTTTATTGTCATGATGATGATCATGAATAACTATTTACAAAAATTATATCACCATATGTTCAATAGCTCCATTGTTCAATTTTTGTTGGAGAAGTTTCATCTTCTATGGGGACCCCTCTCCTTTAATCTATATACAAGTTCTCCAAAGTGAATAGAAAAAGACTTTTACACAAGAACATAAATCATTTATACCACATAACGAAATGTAACAATCATTAATTAAACATAAACAAATAAACAAAGAACATGACCTCTATCCTGCACTAGTAAATGTAAATTAATATGGAAGAGAATCAAAAATTTTTACCTTATCCATATTATATAATGATGGTGATGATCAAATGGCAAGTCACTATAGAAGGAATCAACCTAAATTTTATTTACAAAACAAAAACATTTCTAGCTTAATAAACCTTCCCTCTGTTCAATGTTGCTTCTTATGGAATGGACTCTCCTGATTGCAAACATGCTGAAATTTCCAAGTGTGAGAATAATAAAATTAGAATTTTACAAACGTATAATGTAAAAAAATATATATAACATGATAATTTTGATTTTGTTCCAATCTTCCTGATTAGAGTCTATAATGTGATTGTCAGGGTCTTTCATGAATACAGTACATTCTGATAAATCCTCCATCACTCTCCAGATTCTCCGATAATGCTTGGATGAGGTTGTTTTCATTTCGGATGTCACTATCTTCCAGGCTCCACTCAGACACGTTAGATCAAGCATTTTTTTAGGCATTATTTATATGAGTGAATTACAACATCATGCTTTATGGCAATTAAGACAGCATCCCAGTTCTATGGCATGTTTATCTAACCAGTATGCATTGTTTGGTAATTTTAAAAAAATTAAAATTCCTTCTGCTTATAAATGGTATTTAAGTAAATTTATGCAAAGGAAAGTTTTACTTCATCATTTATTAATATGTGCTGGCTATATGACATTCTTTTTTTTTTGTTGTTTTATTGTGCAGTCTTCTGTCTTCGATTATTGCTATAAAATTATTTTAATTTTTTTACTACACAGCTAAAGTTTATTGATTTTTGCCTTATTTAAATGTTGATGATGATTTGCTTCAACTTTTAGCACTTTAATATCTTATAGACAATAGATAATATCTTCGAACACATTGCCCATTTTATCCTTTGTTTTAATGTTCGATATTAAGTCATTTGCTGCTTGTGGTTATATTACTTGATAAAATATAAAAGAGAATGGAAATTAATTGGGTTTGTTTTTATACTGAGGCTTAACATCTATTGTTCAACAAAATCAAATTTTCAATTTCCTTTTCTATCACTGTAGGTGCATATTGTTGTGCGAATTAATGGTTGTTGTTGATGTTACATAATAAAATTATGTACTAAAATTATGTCCTAAAATTTTCTCATTTTACATTACTTGGTTGCTTAGATATTGACTTGACCTCAGATCATCACCACATCTACCAAGCTACTGTTCTATATTGTGACATTTACACAATAACAAAAAAGTCATTATATATATATATATATATATATTATACCGGATACTCAATCTATTCTGAAACAGAGGGCGCCACCAGACCACTATGTGTCTGAAAAATTTGTTTACTGTGATCAGAATAGATGATGATGATGGTTTGCGCTGACTAGACTCAGGGAGAAACAAGAGATCTTAAATTGTTTAAACAATTGAGACAAAAGCACAAAAATAAACGTCAGCTAAATTAAGTTTAAACATATTTCATAAATTTTATTATGAGACAATAAATTATTAAATATAAGTTTATGCCACAATAGATGGGGGTTAACTCAGGCATGTACCAGACATACTAAAAGCAAAGCTATGACAGACTGACTGATCTTCTAATAAACAAATTTAAAAGGGAGGAAGCAAATTTCATTCAGCAGAGGATTCACTGAAACATTGGTTTTCACTTTCTGATATTTAAACCATATGCCCCTGAAATAGATCAAAGAACCCAGTGCCGATGAGCTTTCCGAGATCTAAGCATGGTCAGATCTCGAATGTCCTTATATCGGTATGAACTGCACCAATTACTACATTTAAAATAACGGTGATTGATCCACCTCAAGAACAATTGAAAAATATCATTGAAATGAAGAAATAATTAAATCTGGTGAATCCCAGCCAAACGATTGGCGAAAATTACTTTAAAATTAATAATTAATGGCCTCAATAAGAGACAAGTAAATGATTAGAAAAACAGTTACGTCTGCCCAGCATTTAAAGAAAATAAACTTACAAACAAATTCTGAGTACACGCTCTGACAAATTTAAAGCACACATAATAAATACAAAAAGAAATCTATAGGAGAGTGCACATGAGTACGAAAATATCAAAAGTTTAAATACTCTAGCAGAATGAAAGTATTGCTCACCTGTAATTTAAGAAAGGATAAATTTTATCCTCCTGCTGACGACTTATAAACTTACAAAGAAAAACACAATTCTAATTTCCGCCTTTAGAGATATTAGAAACGAAATCTCCACCTGCGAAAATCAGACAATAAAGTCGTCAGCCAAAAGAGTTTTGGAGGTTTAGCAAGAGGGCAAACATAGAGTATAAAATTAATTATTGAATACTAAATAATTACAGGTAAGCATAAAAAAATATATATACAAGACTGCTAAAGCATTTACAAAAGCGAGGCATAAAATATAAAACTCATTCGTCACTCTCCAATAAACAAAACTGAAAGCAAATTGGAAGCTTAAAACTAAGATTCCAAGACACACTATAAAATATTGGAAAACACAGCAAATATTAGATATGAGGCTATATTGATTTAAGAAGACATATTTATGATTAGATTGAGCGGAGATTTAATGAAAATTAATTTACCCTGGGAAGAATAAAAACGAAAATAGTTACCTTTCGGTAAAACAAAGTTCATGTAGAGTGCGCACTTTTACTTAAATTCATTTTCAGGTTCTTTAGGCAGCAAGGTAGATGTAGAGAGGTTCCGGCTTCTTTTAGGTGTTCAAGGCATTACTGGAGCAAACTTGGAAGTCAGGGATCCATCTTTTGTGGAGTTAGCAAGCCATTCAGGTGGTGGTAACAAGTATAGAATTTTTCATTTTGTTGTAGGCAAAAGTATTTAATCACAGCTGATGTCCTTTAAGAAATTAAATGTCCGCACTGATATAAATTCTCACTTGATAAACAGCTTGTCTATCAATGAACAATGAATTAACTGACACTTCAAATTTTCGGGGCTATTTATACGTTGCTCCATTTCCCGCGAAACACTTTCCTTGTTGTTCAATTTCTTCGCCTTAGGCAGGGCAAATATTAATCTCCCGCTCAATCTATCTAGGAATTCTACCCAGGGATTATTGAAATGAAAACAACTACATAAAAATCAAATCTCCACTCTTTAAAATAAAAGCCACAGGAATGCAATTAGCTAGCCAGCTTGTTTTTAAATCAAATGGATTTAAAAACAGGCAGTATATGAAAACTATTTTAAAATAAATCGATAATCATTTTTAAAAAATCCGTTTTACATATAAACGTGTGTATAACTGGATACACGCATTCTTTTTAAATAATATAGCAAATTTAAACTCTTCATTTAATTAAAATTAAAAGCTTAATAAATTTCTTTTTTTTTTTTTGTTTAATAACAACAACATTGAACCGGATTTCAATCAGGTTCAATATATATATATATATATATATATGAAAGGTTTTCGAAGATTAAACTTTTATTTTTCATTAAAAAGGAGCACTTACATTATTTCAACATTATTTTGGTCTGGTACTTATTAAAACAAACTTCAACTATGTGCATATTTATACGTATGTTTGCATATAGAAAAATATCATGTTTCTAACCTATTATTTCAGTTTGTTTTTTATGGGTTTAGTTTAATACTGTGGATGCATAAGGGTGGGTTTGAGCCAGATTTTAAACTACCCCTACAATATGTATATATAATCAGTACTTGGTTTATGTTAAGATATCCAATCTTCAAACTTTAATAATCAGGCTTCAATCTTCTCCATCTCCAACTCTTCAGCCATTTATATCAGTGAAAATCTGCTGATGGCATGTTTAAAACCCTTGTTTTCCAATTTTGTTGTCATACCCATGTTGACTGTAAGTCATCCTGACCTCTCATATGCAGAACTTTTAAGCCCATTTAAATACACGGAAGAGGAATGGGCAGAATACAAGCAGAATATGTAATATTTAAATACAAAAATATTATATATACTTTTTAAGTTAGATATAATTATAGAGGATTTGAACCTAGACTTTCAAGCTCCCTTTTGTCAATCACTCCATGTTATACAACCAATACACATGACCACAACATAATGTGAAAAATATAAATGGTCTCCAATATGCATATTTCATGCTGAACCAACACTCATCATTGGTCCAGATCATCATCTCCCATGCATACATATAATCAGTGCTCATTTTGTATTAAGTCAGCAAATTTTCAAGCATCTGATTTAAAATATATATGTAATATACTTGTATTTAAAACACTTTTTATATATTTTGGATATAGTTTAACGTTTTCATTTTAGTGATTTTTTTAATTTAGCATATTTTTCTATTTATCGTTCTTCCAGTCTGTATCTTAATACGTCACTCTGTTTCACCTATCAATATCGCCTTTTTTATAACTAAAAAGGCTAGAAATCCTTTTTCTTTTTGACAAGACATTCTTTCTGAATGAAATTCATTTTAAATTTCTTCCTGATTTTGTGCACGTCAATTCAAATCTTAACACTAACAATAATATATATGAAAATATTTTATAAACCATGTAAGGTACAGCTAGTTAGCAATCTTTTTTTTCTTTCTTTTATTTAACTCCCACATCATTTCATTCATCTGCATTTATAATTTTAGTAAAGCTTTTTTTTAAATCAACTTTTAGTTACCTTCTATTTTTTTTATTATATTATCATTTTAACTGCCACATCATATTTTCATCTTGCTTTTCCTTTTTTAATTTACTTATATCTTTTAATTAATTCTGTACCTATCATTCTATCCAATTTATTTTTCAGTTAATCATTCTAGTAAATAGAATCTACTTACCAACTCCTTTTCACTAAGGTTCTTATTCTAAACTCATCGATTTTTTTTAAAGTTTTTTCTCTCACTTGATGGTAATTTCTGGTACATCAAGCGAGACTATCTAAAGTAATATTGTTATTTAAATTACTTAGTTGTGTATAACATTCTACTCTCAATCTCATTTCTAATGCATAAATAACAATCCTCTATGGATCATAAGAATTTATATTCTGAGATGAAATGAAGTGGGATTGTTCCCAAGAAAACCATGGCCATGATGACAGAGGGTAGTATATTTGTAGGTGTTCTTTCTTAAATGAAAGTGCATTTCAAATTAAGATTAGTGAATTTCAAACCCTGTATATTCAAATGAACATTTATGAATGAATATCAAGTAAGATCTTCTGAGAGATTATTTGATGTATGATGATCAGGAAATAAAACCAGGCTACATTATATAAGTAGTTATATAAGGGATATGAAATTTGATCATCATCAAAATCCATTTTACTTAAATTTAATTAATTGAAATTCAAGTTTTAATTAATCTTTATTAAATTAATGATTTTAAAATAATTTAGCTATATGCCATATATGTTAAAATATATGCATTTATGAGTTGTCAGTATGGATGCAAACGTCATTAACAATAGAGTAAATTCTCTGCACAATATGTAAGGGAAATTATTTGTACAAATTACCAACTAACTTTTCCTTTGTTTTTTAGGATAATAAAAATGTAATAATTTATTTTGTGAAAATAATTTTGAAATAATAATTTATTAGCGTCTTTACAAATGTATGTATCATGTTAAGAAAATTAGTTACTACTATGTTTGAAGAAAAAAAGGAAGAAAATTTATTTTAAATTAACTTTTAAAGTTAATTAAAGATTTTATTTATTTAAAGATTCAAACATACATAACTTTGTAATAGAAATAGGATTACGCCTAAATCTATAAAAACTACATTTAGGACAATAATTGTAACCTATAGATTAATTTTAAAAACAGATAATACCCTTTCTAGAGAGAAAGAATAATTATAAAAAAAAATAACAACTGTTATGCCAGAAGTAAAGAAACATGCTAATGGAATATAAAAAAGTATGAAAAAGGGTAGATTTAATGGAATATGCAACAGTATGAAAAAGGATATATTTTAGTATGCATTTTGCATCTGAAGACTGACTGCTGCAATAAAAAAGGAATTTCCAACTCGGATACAGCTAGCTTAAAAAGTAAATCTTAGGAACTTTTTCGAGTCACATTTGATCTTATTTTATGTCATAGGATTTTATTTCTTATGTATGTTATTGTAATATATAAGAATATATTTTGTCAGATTTTATAAATATATTTGTTAATAATTAAAATAGAAAATATTAAGTCTATATCTATAAGCTCTCATTTTAAATTAAAATTAATAAGCAGGAAATTTATGTAACACTAAGTTAAGACAAAAGAAAATTGCCACAATCGATTAAGAATTTTGGAAAAGAGAGTTTATACCTAAAGAAAACTGATTCAGTCAGATGAAAATTTGTGTAGTTGATCAAAGGCACAATCGACTAAAATTTGAGATGAGAGAGTATTGTATGAGGAAAGAAAATAGAAATTTAAAGCACTCAGAAATCTAAAAATGTTAACCTGGACAAGATAGAAAATTTTAGCATTAATAACAGCAATAAAGTATCCTAATTATGTATAAAAATTATAATCACTCCCCCCTAAATTTTATTAAAGAATAAAAATGTTTGGTCAGTAGTACAGTCATTAACTTAAAATAAAATTATGCAATAAACTTACTTATGTTGAAGTGATCAGAAAATTAAATAATTATTTTAATTCTATCTCTAACTGCCATGTTGCTAGACTATATTTTAAAAATAGGTATCAAGAAAAGGGAAGACATTATCTGATTGTCATTTGATTTTCAGGAATTTAATAAAATATAATTTTAAACATTTTGCAGAAAAGACTCTCTTTGATTAACTTATTTGGGATACGTCTTAAGCCATTCATCAGCAGCTAATAAAAAAAGGCAATTTGTCATTCAAATAAGTAATTCTGATAGGAATAGCTTACAAGTTAATTTTAGATCAAGTGAGAAATTTCTAGGGTCCAAAACTAATTGATGTCAGAAAAAATTATGAAAATAAAAAATGAATTAATTTTGGATAATACTGAAAAATTAAATACAAAGAAATTCAAATGTTTTTGATGTGATAAACTAAATCATTGGGTAAGCAAATGGAAATGGAAAAATGAACAATGCAATAAATACAGTCATAGAGACCATTTGGAAATATCTGTAAAGCAAAAAGGAAAAAAAAGAAACAGAACAGTAAAAATCGAAGGCTATTATTTCTAAAACAATTGATAAAATGAAACAATAAAAAATTGACCTAATCAATTGCTAATTACAATATATTTCTTTTAAAGAAATTTAAAATGGAAGTTGATAGCAGTTCAGGTATAATATCAAATAATGATTGAGAACAAATTAGGGAGAAAATTAAACTTAAACCACGTGCATCAACCTAGAATCATAATAAAAGACAAATAGTAATATAATGAAAATGATGGAAATAGTTAAAGCTCATGTAAAATTAAATAATAGAAATATGATGGTAATCCCACAAATAAAGTGCAGAGTGGTTTATAGGGATAGAGGTTAACATAGTAAAAAATATCATAATTGAAGAGGAAATCAAATTAGCATTTCTGAATTTATTTTCAATAGAAGAAATTAATCAAAACTGAATGCAAAGTTATTAATTGAAAAAAAAAAAAAAGAACTAAATTTACTCTTTTGCTACTGAATATATATATATAAAAAACAGTAGAAGGACACATAAATCCAAATACAAAGTTAATGGTGAAATTTGAATTTAAGACGGATTTAGGAAAAAATGGAAGCTAGGATTTCCAGTAGCATTAATTAAAAAACAAAGAAGAAATCACTGAACAAACACGAGTCAACTTTCAGGCGAAATCAGTAGTCCAGAAAATCAGAAAATTAAAAAAAGAAATAAAAAGTCAAGATATTTAGAAAATTATGCCCGCAATTGAGATTAGTGTAAAAATCCGTTGTTTTTTTTTTTTGGATTAGAGGGGGACAGTATTATGCTTGAAGAAAAAAAAATCACTTTAAATTAATTTAGTTTAGTTTTGTTTTATCTCAAAATGTTAGATAAATTTCCAATTTATTTTCATTTAATATGATAGCTATTTTTTATTTTAATTATTAACAAATGTGTTCACGAAATCTGGCATAAAGTATATTCTTATATATTATAATAACATATGATATAAAATCCTATGGCACATTAAAAGAAGAAGATTAAATATGACTTGCAAAAGTTCTTAAGTCTATGGATTGAATATATAAATCTGGGTTGGAAATTCCTTTTAATGCAGTGGTCAGTCTTCAAAATTGAAGTGCGCATTAAAATATTCAAATAATGTGTTTCTTTACTTCTGGAATAAGAACTGTTATTTTCGATTTAATTAATGTTACGATTATTTTTTCTTTGTAGAAAGAACATTATCTTTTTTTCTTAATTAATCTACTGATTACAATTATTGAACTAAACCTGATTCTCATTGTATTATTAAGTTATTTATGTTAGAATCATTAATAAAATAAAATCTTTAATTTCTTTGCTACTTTTAACGATTAATATAAACTGACTTTTTTATCATTTAATCTTTCAATGTGATCTTTAATTTAAATTTTAGCAATTATATAATTTATAAACCAATTAAGCGTATGTCACGCTTGAATGTGAAGCTATAATAATATACAGGAAATAATATACGCTAAGCGCTTTCGAGGTCCTTTACCTCATATTCATAGCGGTGCTGTGAGCTGCGAAATGTAAAAAATGGAGCGGGAGAAGTAGTATACAAAGCATATGCAAATGGACTAATTAGTCCAGCGTTTAGAGATGTCGAAGCAGGTGTCACGTCTATTGATCGAGTAGTTATTGTTATTAATGTAGAACGCTTCTCTGATCTTCCGCTTAATGTCGTTTTGCATACCACTTCTCCCGCTCCATTTTTTACATTTCGCAGCTCACAGCACCGCTATGAATATGAGGTAAAGGACCTCGAAAGCGCTTAGCGTATATTATTTCCTGTATATTATTATAGCTTCACATTCAAGCGTGACATACGCTTAATTGGTTTATAAATTAAATTATCGAATGTGAAGATTTAAAATTATATAATTTACAATTATATAACTAATTCTCAACCTGTCTTCTCCACCCATTTAGCAGATTTATATATTCCATTAAAAAAATTTAAATTAATTATCTTCTTGTTATTATAATTTAAAATATTTTTTTTCATATTGTTTATATATATATAAATTTACTTTCAATCTTAAGATTGTCATTTGATATGACCTTTTTTAACGAACCATTGTTCAATTTTGTAGAGTAGAAATGAAAAAACATGACTATTTGTAATTACGCTTAATTTACTAAACATATATAACGTATAAGAACAAAAAAATAAGTTGCAAAGGAAACAAAATTTTATTTATATATGAACCACTGTTCTTTTTAATTATTGATAAGTCATATTTACACACATACACATTAATAATATATACAATTTAAAATGCGTTACATATATTAAACAAATAAAACAAATATTCTATTGCTCTTAAATTTATTAAAATAAATATTCTAAGCTTGATTTATCATTTGAGGAACAGACTTCTCTAGCATAATAAATATAGCTGTGTACTGGTAACTAAGTAAGTCTTTATGAGATATTCTACATTCAGATTCTGAAGAGGTCTTCTGATTTATCTGTATCTCTTTTTTTTTTTTTTTAGTTCTGTATAGGTCTTTGTCTCTCTAGGGCACTGATTTTTACTAGAACTATTCTACTTTTAATGTTTGTAGTAATAACTTTTCTTCTATATACAGTATAAAGAAGTTTATCAATAAATTAATTTTGTTTATACAATTAATTATCTCCCATTATCTGTTGTTTTTTGCATTTTCTTACTGCAACAAAACAACAATTTAATCTTTAGATGTTCTTAAGAAATATAATTTGGTTAAATTTAATTATTATTTATTATTGCAAACTTAAAGATCTATAACTAAATCTATCTATATATAGTTGTTATTAAAATAATATTATAATAATATTTGGGCCATTATGTACAACAGCAACATATGTCAATTTTGTTTGATTGAAAAAAACCCATCCCTTAAATGTAATTATTATGAAGTGCTATTTTATAAATAATAATAAAATTAAAATTACATAGATTATATATTTTAAAAAGAAAATCTTTTTATTTATTATTTTATTGTAAAGAAAATGGTAAATAAAATGTTCAAGTAATTTTTTTATCTTGTTTTGTTATCTTGAAATCTAATTAATTAATTTTGTTTTATATTTCATAGGATTCCACTGTCTTATCTTTATTAAATGTTTTTGTTCTTAAAAAATCTGTTTGTTTTTTTCTGCTTTACATATCAGACCATATAGAGAGAATGAATCAATTTGGGATTATTTATATTTATGAAAGATTTATCACTTTATATAAAGTTTCTGTGATATTTTTAATTATAATCCTTATATTTAGTTTCCAGTAAATGTTTTAGAACACATTTTTAGTATTTAAATTTTATTTCAATATGGTCTTTAATTTCATTTTTATAGCATGTATATAATTAGTTTTCAAAATCTCCCTCTTCCCATTTAAACAAATTTATATATTATAAAAATATACTTATATATATATATACTTATATATAAATATATATATATATATATATAAGGTGAATACACTAAATTTCTTTTTAAAACTTGATTTTTATATGACTATTATAAAAAATATAACTACACTCCAATGTTTCAACTATTTTATAATATAGTCTTTGTCAAGGAAACTGAAAAATAAAATTACAAATATATAAATATAAATATCACATATTCCAAACAAATCCAAAAAATTGCAAAATGCTAAAAAATACTTTTTACCTCAAACCTTTTCTATTACAAACAATTTCAAAACTTTATCCAATTTTTTTACATTTATATATCCATTCAAAAATACCTTCTAGTGGACAAGACAATGCTTGCACAACTACACAAAAAATAATTATATTTTTCCTCTTCTAGATTAAGCATATTCACATTCTGCCATTGCAAACATTATCTTCTCCACTAGAAGGCAACTGTGTGCTCACTTATTAATCACAAAATTTTGTTAGACTTTCAATACAAATAAAATCACAAGTATGTTAATAAAATCTTTTTAAAACTTTATAAATTGAAACTATGATAGTTTTATTTTCAATTTTACTACAAAGTAGAGGATCTATATATCCCGGATTTATCCTGGTTTTATCTCTATCTCTTATGCTTTTTTTTTCTTTCGTATTTGTAATGTTTTTGTTTTTTTTAAACATATGTTCCGATTAGGCCCTGTGGAAAATATAGACATTACTGAAGAGCCACATACACACACACACATATATATATATACATATATATACACACACACACATATATATATATATATATATACACACACACACAGAAAGAAACCACATATGACTTGCAAGCCATAATTTACTGATGCCTGGTATAGATTTATTTGAGTAATATAAAGGGAAATAACTAAAGCTAGAATTTTAATTTAATAGATAAATATTTTATTTACCTTGGTAACTAGGATGTAGATAATGAAATTATATACTAAAATAATATTAGCTTATAATAACTAATATGTGTGTATTTACACTATGGATGATGTTTAACAAGGTACTTGGCTTGAATTAAAGGAAGGTACACATTTAGCTTAATTTTGCTAATAATAATTTAGTATTGTGAATTATTAACTTGGTGTTAAATGTAAATAAGTTATCTTGGTAAGTATTATTCAATAATTATTTATACTTTTGTGGTTGAAGGCAGTTTCCTTTAATTGGATGCATAAATGTGATTGTTTACTTTGTATAATCCTATACATGAAATTATTCATTAATACTTGTATATAACACAAGTTAAATAAAATTAAAGACAAACTTGAAGACATCACTGAAACATTTGGCATTTAAATATTTATGATACATGGTAAAATGGTCAAATTGGTATAAGCATTTGTAGGTATCTAAAATGAAATAAAAATAAAACTAAGACTTTGATTGGAGTCCCTGGGATAATCCAATATAATCTATTGTGTACTACTTTAGTGTCTTAATTCTTTTATATATAAGATTGAAGTTGATAATTATTATAATCCACTTTCAATTCATATAGGAATCTATCCAAAGATAAATTTTAATAAACACCGATTCCTGTATTATCTAATAAGATTGTAGTATCATAATTTTTTTAAATATAAGCTATAAGTGATCAGCTATTTATTATATTATTCATGAACATTGTAATATAGGTGTTAGAATTCCAACATGTGCATAATAAGTATGTTTCTAGTGGGATGTAATAAAATGCTACATGTGATAGGTAGAGTTACAGTCTTGTGACTAAAACTTGGTATGCTTGATATTCTATATTTGTTCTCTTTCTTTTAATGAACAATTTTTTAAAGTAGCTGTTTAATTAATTTGTTTCCTTCTATGAAACTGACATTTCATTTTATTTATAAGGGCTAACTTTACTCCTAATATGCATGCGATTCTTTTGGCTTTATATGCCTATGTTCCAAATTCTAATTGCCATTCGAATGACTACTTTCTAAAAACAATAACAAATTTATGTTTTGGAAATTTTGGTTTTATTCATTAGATGATCTTAATTTAAATCCGTGGCCCTTAGAAAACAAACGTCAACATGTTTAAATCTAGTTGTCCATTTTTATTGTTTTGTTTTACGAATCCAGCCATTTCATTAAATAGAATACATTAATTAAAATATAGTTTCTTCTAGGTAGTTTATTAGTGCATATGTGTATATATTCTAAAAAAAAAAATATCGAGTAAAGTTAATAAAAGAGTTTCCTTTTTAATACAACTTATCAATCTGTTATTTTTACACACACACACACAAAATCTTTTCATAATTCCTTTTCTTGTTGCTTTCACATTTAACTCTTGCGGATTTTATTTGATTGTTGCTTTAAATAATTGATGTAATAATATTTACAAAATATTAAATACCCGCACACATATTCCTAAACATAAAATGTTTTCATTTTCTTCTTTTCTAATAGTGATTTCAAATACAGTGTAATCGCAAGTTAAAATTGTTATTAAAATTTGCCATACTAAATATCTGTATTAGTTACATTCTGATAATCCTTCATTGATTTTAATTTTGAATTACTTTTAAACGAAATAAGTAATAAAAAATACAGTTCAAATATTAATTAAATTCTTGTGGTAGGCGTCGTATTTTGCCAGATAAAGTAGATAATTATCTATTGATAGTTTTAGCAATTATTATTTCAGAGTGAAATAACAAGTTGACAGCTAAAAAAAAATTTAAATATTATACATACATAATCATAAAACCTCCTAAATGGCACAATGTGTAACTTATAAGTGAGAGTAATGAAATAATTTGCAGAACAAACAAAAATTTTTCAGCGATATGACCCTTTGTTCTTTTTAATTATTAACAAGTCATATTTACACATACATTTTAGTAATAATATAATTATTTACAAACTTATATCTATAAAACAATTACTATTTTTCTGTTAGGTTTATTAAAATAAATTTTGTAATCTTAATTTGTGACCTACAAATACAAAATTCTCTGAGGTAACAAACAGAGTTGTGTACTGATGACTGGTTTTTGGTCTTTATGAGACTTCCCACATTTAGATTCTAAAGAATTCTTTTTGATTTCTCTGCATTTCTTTTTTTTTTTTTTTTTTAGCTCTACATAAGTCTCTTTCTCTTTGGGATTCTGATTTCTGATTTGTACTAGAACTATTAGTAATGAAGTATTCTACTATATAAGATATAAAGAACTTGATGAAATAAATTAATTTTGTCTATATAACTAATTATCTTTTATTGCCCGTTGTTGTTTTTTTTTTTTTTTTTGCATTTTTACTCTGAAACATAGTGATTAAATCTTCTAGATATTCTTAAGAATTAAACTGAATTATTATTACCACAAATGTAAAAAGGTCTATAAATACATCAATATATACAGTTTAGTTATTAAAATAATATTGTAATAACATTTGGGTTATGATATATAATAGTAAAATATATCAGTTTTGCTTGATTGAAAAACCTTTAAAATGCTATTATTATGAAATGCTATTTTATAGATACATTATTTTTAAATAATAATAATAAAAGAAAATTAAACATGCATTTTAATTTTTATTATTAAAATTATATAAATTATGTATAAATTTTATTTCATAAAAAGACAATCCTTTCACTTATTATTTTATTATAAAGAAAATGATAAATAAAATATTCAAGCTTCTTTATTACGTCTTTTGTTATCCTGAAATCTAATTATTTATTTAATTTTGTTTTTTTAATTACTTAATAGGATTCTGATTATCTTGTTTATATTAATTAATGCTTTTGTTCTTAAAAATTTTTTTTTCTGCTTTACATATCATACTATACATATATATTTAAATAACAAGTGTAATAATGCTCAAGGCTAAATAGGTTTATAAGTAAAATTTAGATAATCCCAATATAGATAACAGTCAACAATTTCAAACTATTGTCAAGGCAACCTCCTTTTAACAATAAAGATGGATCTATATATATATAAAATTAACTCAGTTCCATTATTTATATTTAAAAAGGATTTAGCTTTCTGTCTAAAGTTTCTGTGTCATTTTAAAATTATAATCTTTATGGTTAGTTTCCAGAAAATATATTTTTATCATTTAAATGTTATTTTAATATGGCCTTTAAATTCATTTTTATACCATTTATATTATTACTTTTCAAATCATTCCCCTTCCAATTTAAACAGAATTATATATTTTTTTAATTATGGTTCTTCTATTAACATAATTTAAAACATTTTAATTTATATATATAAATTTAACTTTAATATTTGAATTGCCATCCAATGATAATTTTTTAATTAAACTATCAAATGGGAAAAAAAAAGTATGAATTGGAATAATTAACTAATATTAATTGAGATATGATCCAATTTGAGAAGTTAAAATAAAGCAATAAACATGGCCACTTGTTTGACCTTGATTCACTAAAGTTACACAATATATAAATAAGAGCAATTAAATAATTTGCAGTGTTCACCAATATTTTATACAGATATAAACCAGTTTGTTTGTATTTGAATTATTGGTAAGTCATATTTACACACATATTAGTATTATTTTTTATTTACAAATTTATATATATTAAAAAATAAAACAAAATACTTTAATTTTTTAAGCTTATTAAAATAAGTATACTAAACTATTTTTTGTTATCTTGAAATTTAATTAATTACTTTTTTTTTTAATTACTTAATAAGATTCCCATTATCTTATTTTTATTAAATGTTTTTGTTCTTAATTTTTTTTTTCTTTACATATCATACTATACCTATATAAATTAAATTAGTTTTATTATTTACATTCAGGGAGGATTTATCTATCTGGTTTCCATGATATTTAATTTAAACTTGTTAAGTTTCTAGTACTATTGAATTGTAATTTTTATGCTTAGTTTCTAATAAATGTTTTAGAAAACATATTCTTATCATTTAAATATTTTAATATGGTCTTTAATTTCATTTTTATATCATTTATATAATTAATTTTCAAAATCTCCCTTTTCTTATTAAACAGATTTTATATTAATTGTTGTTTTCTTGCTAGTATAATTCAAACAATTTTTAATATTTGTTTTCATTTAAAGGACAACTTTAACTTTAAAACTAGAATTATCATTCAGAAATGATCTTTTATTAATTGTCAAATAAAAAAAGATTGCATGAATTGGAATAATTAACTTATAGTAAATGATATATTATTCCATGTCATTTTAATAAATTAATATATATTTTGAATAAATAAATATTTCAATAAACAAAATACACTTAACATTTTTGCTATCTTCAGCTAAATATATGTATGTATGTTAGAAATTTGTGCATATATATTGTGATTCATACATGTTGCTATCTATAGTTTTCTTCCTTATAATGTATAAATAACTAAATAAAGAAAACAATTAAAGTGTCATGTTTAATAAAATATATTTTATTGTTTTGAATGAATCTGGAATAAGTGAACCATTTATTTATTAAATTTCAAAATGAAATAATTTTTATCAAGTTATTATCAAATGATAAAAATGCCTTATTAAGATTCGGAAAAAGAAAATCATATGTTCACAAGCCAGTTACCATAGTTTACAGGAACAATTTCAGCAAGAAGAACATACTTTTTTTGCTTAAAAATTTGTGTTTTCTCTTATCTTTCTTTTACAAATAGATTCTGGACTCATCATAAGGAAACATGCACCATGAATAGAAAATTTATTTAAGGGGGAGGGGGAACAAAACTTTCCTTCATTTAGTATTTTATGATGAAATGGAATGCTTACAATAACAAATGCTATGCTTAACTGTCATGAAGCTATAAAACTATTAAAATTTACCATGGATTGTAATATCAACAAAGGAATAGCTGAATATCATTTAAAGATAAAAATGTTCATGGAAACCTACATTTGTATTTTGTTATCATTTCTGGCCAAGGAAAACATCAGGAGATAATAGAATCTAAGCTAAAATTATATATAAGCTAAAATTGGTAACCAACACTAAGAAAAATTTATTAAATTATTTACATGAAATAAATTTCATTTATTAATAATGGTTAAAAGTATACTACTGACTTAATGATAAAATATTTATTAAAGACTTTTTTATGACTAATTTTTACTATAAAATAATTATATTTTGTCATTCAATATAGACTCATGTAATTAAGACTTAAATCAATTGTTAACATATTAACTTTTTTATGTGAGAAAGATTTTGTTAATAATTTTAATCATAGATCATTTCTATTAATTGTAATCTAGTAGGGGCTAAATTATAAAAATATATATGATATTAGATTGGAGTTAGTAAATTAGATTTATGATTTTTATTTTTGCCACCTCAATAAATTTATATTATTTTTAACCTAATTATTTTGATGTTTCTATTGCATAATCATTATAAAACTACTTTATTACACAATTTATTTATAATTAAAATATTCCAGTGTATATCCTATACTATAGCTCATTAGTAAATAAAATATTATTTATTTGAACTTGATCTTCTTTGTTAAGCAGATATCCTTATTATGGAACACTGATGCTTTAAAAATTCATGAATTCATTATAAATATAAATCTAAACTGCCACAGAGCAATTTGTGGGTCACATATTTATTTGTCTATTTATTAGTTAGAATTTTAGTTGTTTAAGTACAACATTTATGTAGCATATTTTAGATTTTAGTGCATAAATGGAGAAAATGACTTGGTTCACAATTTTATTTACTATATGCCATTTCCCAAATCTATGAAAAACTTGCAGGGTCAGTTAGCCCTACTCAGTTATAATATTTTATTATATTCATGATTACCCAAATATGCAAGCTATTCGGTGAACAGCATTTAGTTTTCTTTTACATTTTAGCTCATCCAACAAGGAAATATTGCTATTTATGACACAATGTTCCTTCATTAGCATTGTTCTTATATTTTAGAATAATTATCTTCACATATTGGCACCCAACATGGGACTCTAGTATTTATTTATGTTCCGTGAAACATTTAAAGTTATATAATAATAGGGATAGATAGAATTAAAATATTTGATTAATGATCACAATTAATACCAGTTATTTTTGTTTATGTTAGTATTAGATTAAACAGAGTAATGACTCAATAAATAATAAGTTTTAAATTTGTAGTTGTGTTTTGTTAAAAGTTTGAATTTAGAGCAGGTTATCAAATTGTTTTTTGAAAAATAGAAGTGTAAGAATACATGAGTTGAGAAATAGCAAAGTTATAAAATGCTTTATAAATAAAATGTTTTATAAGTATGCCAAAAAGGGGCATGTAAAGACAAAGTACCAGATGATGATGCCTGGACTTGCCATATAATAATAAAATAAGAGTTTGTGTCTGTGACTTTAAAAGCACTAGATATGTGGTATATGTTAGTAAAATGCCAAAGGAATAGGGTTTCATTACTAATTCCTCATGAAGTAGCTGTAAAATAAATAATGAAAAATATTTGAAGCTAGCTTATTTTGTTGAAGGTATTGGACCTTGTTACTTGGAAAATAGATGGAAAATATTAGTTCTCACTATTTGAATTTGTTGATAATGGCATAACATAAAGACTTTTGAGCATAACCATAAAATTTATACTATATTACACACAATATAAGTTGAATTTAAAATAAATAAATAAATTTATACAGATTAGTTTGGGATGGTAATCAATCTTTATTGAAAAGTGATGTTATTGTGGTATTTTATATTAAAAATATATATTGCATGAGTTGAAATGTGCATGAGTAGAGATTTATTTAATTTGTAGGGCTCAGCACATAAAGCATAGCAGAAAAAACAAGTTATTCATTTTGTTTGGTCTGAGATACTGAATTGAAGGGGATAGTCATGTTCTTTACTTTCTAAAATAAAATAATAAACATAAGTGTAAAATAAATTATGGAAAATGAAAAAAGATTAGATGTGTTAGGGCTGGTAAGAGAAGTTAGTGAAGTTTCTGTCACATCAAAACCTGATCAGCAAATCTATAATGGCAATGTTGCAGAGCTTGATGATTAAAATTAATGAAAACCAAAAATAATATGACCAGAATCAGAAAATACATAAGCCAATAAATGAATCAAGATATGAAAAAATACCAGGAAGTCTTTTATCAGGAATTGAAACAAAAACAAGAAGGTCAAGAAATGTTAATCATGAAGATAGAAGAGGGTCAATATGAGTTAGAGAATAGATTAAAACAAGAGATCAATCATGTGCATACAGAGTTAGTTCATGAAATAAAAATGGGATGAGCAAATACATAGCTTAAAAGTTAAGTTTAATGAATTAGAGAATAAGATGGAAGAAATACAAATAAAAATCAGTAAGAAGATAGTATAAAAGAGGAACAAAGTTGGACCTGGAAAATCGAAACTAAAATTGAAAAGTACAGATTAGAATGCAAAATTAAGAATAAAGCTTTAAAAGCTTATTGAATGAGTATCAACAAATTAATGATAAAAAGCTTGAGAAGGTACAGAATAGATAGGAACAAGAAGTCCAAAGTTTGGAAACTCAGCTAGAGTAAGATCATTCATATTATGTTAGCTTAAATGTAAAGTAATCCAAAGTAAATGGCCAGGTTTCTTTAGAGGATAATTTTCTCATAAGCTTAAATAATGGTGATGATTGTGTTCTTAAAAATTTGTCTTAATCACAGAGTAAGGCATGTGCGATATGTCTTATTTGTGAGATTGGCAATTTGAAAAATGTAGTTTATGGTGAGGCTTTAATCAAATGTGTAACTCATTATGGATGTATTAGTAAATATTTAGTTTTAAACCATTAAACATCACATGATAACCATTCTTTATGCCTTCCCAAGCTGTTTACATACAAGCAAAATTCTCCATATAATAGTGCCACTCAGTGCAAGCCAGAGTAATCAGTGGAATGTTACATTAGATCCTAAGATCTAGATGCAGTTCTCTCAGATCCAAGGCTCCTCACTGATGAAAGCCAAAAGCTAGAAACTAATCTGGGGATATTGGATGAGTAGGCATTAGATAGGGGTTAATGTACAAACCTTTCTGTATCTATTGATTACTCTGGCTTGCACTGATGCTACTATATGGAGAGTTTTGATTGTGTATAAATATTTAGTTTATAGCAATGAATATATTCATGAGTTTATTTGGTATGAAGAATCCATATTCATTAGAAATGAAGAAGTTCATTTTATTAATCAAATATCCCACAATTTATATGACATCATAAATTTGTTTTACAAATATCCATTTAGGATGAAATGTAAAGGTGCTAGTAGGACATTTGACTTGTTAATTTTAATCTGTTTAAAAAAGTATAAGACACATAACTGCACATGATCATTAACTTCATTGTTGTAGTGGTTTAATTTTAATTAACCATGAGTTATTCATATAATTTTCAGTTTGTCATGATAATCTTATGTTAATTGTTTTGGATTGTTTTCTTTATTTTTATTATGGGTGAGAAGATGTGGTGTACACATGTTACCATCTATAGTTTTTTTTGTATTGTATAAATAACTAAATTAAACAAAACAATTAAATTGTCATGTTTAATAAAATATACTTTATTTTGGTGAATGAATATTAAATAAGTGAACCATTTATTTATTAAATTTAAAAATAAAATAATTATTATCAAGTTATTATCGAATGGTAAAAATGCCTTATTAATATTTGAAAAAAGTAAATTATATGTTCACAAGCCAGTGTTTAAAAAAAGGATTATATTTTGTATTACTATAGTTACAAAAAAACAATTTCAGCAAGAACGCACATTTTTTGCTTAAAATTTTGTTTTATCTTATCTTACTATTACAAATAGATTATGGACTTACAATAAGGAAATATGGACTGTGAATAAAAAAATTTATTTAAGGAGGGAACCCAAAACTTCATCTCATTTCGTATCTTTATGACTAAATGGAAGGATTACAACAAAAAACACTATGCTTAACTGTGGTGAAGCTGTTTTACCATGGATTGTAATATCAACAAAGGAATAGCTGAATATCATCTAAGTAAAAAAATGTTAATGGAAACCTACATTTGTATTTTATTATCAATGGTGTGCCAAGGAAAACATCAGAGGATAATGGAATCTAAGCTGAAATTATATATAAAGTAAAATTGGTAACAGATCATGAAAGAAAAATTTCTTTTAAATTATTTACATGAAATAAATTTCACTTATTAATAATGATTAAGAGTATCTTAGTAGCGTAATGATAAAATATTTATTAGTCTTTTTTATGAATAACATTTATTATAAGGAAATTTTATCTTATCATTCGATATAAACTCATGTAATTAAGACATAAATCAATTGTTAATATATTAACATTTGTATGTGAGAAAGAGTTTATCATTAACCTTTTTATGACTATGCTTTAATAATGTTAATCATAGATCATTTCTATTAATTGCAATCTAGCAGGAGGTAAAATATAAAAATATATGATATTAGATTGCAGTTAGTAAATTAGATTTATGATCTTTATTTTTGCCAACTCAATGAGTTACTGCTTATTTCAATAAATTTATATTATTATTATTAATCTAAGTACTTTGATTTGCCTATTGCATAATTATTATAAAACTACTTTATTACACAATTTATTTATAATTAAAATATTCCAGTGTATATCCCATACTATAGCTCGCTAGCAAATAAAATATTATTTATTTGAACTTTCTTTGTCAAGCAAATTTTTATGGACCATTGTCATCTTAAAAATACATGAGTCCATTGTAAATATAAATTTAAACTACCATAAAGCCATTTGTGGGTCAAGATATTTATTTTTCTATATATTAGTTATAATTTTAGTTGCATAAGTACAACATCTGTGTAGTATATTTTAGATTGTCTGAATATTTAGTTCATAAGTGGAGAAAATCACTTGGTTCATAATTTTATTTATTGTATGTGGTTGCCCAAATCTATGAGGCACTTGCAGACCAGCTAGACCTGTTTAGTTGTAATATTTTATTATATTCATGATTACCAAGCTATTCAATGAACAACACATGAACAACACTTAGTTTTCCTTTATATTTTGGCTCATCCAATAAGAAAATATTGCTATTTATGAGACAATGGAGCTTCATTAGTATTGTTCTTATATTTTAGAATAGTTACCTTCACAATATGTATATATGTTTTATGAGATATATAATGTTTAAAATAAGCAATGTTTCACATTTTTTGTTAAGTTTAATGTATTTTCATGCCATGCATCATAATCATAGTTATTCTTGTTGAGTCTGGAGACATATTCCATAACCACTGTTATTATTATGCAAAATACCCTGATTTACATATTTCAATAATTTGCAAGTTGGATGTTGTTTGCTTTTTTTATTAATGATATTGTTGCTGTTCATGTATACCACTCCTCTTTGATTTTTCTTTTCTTGTCATCTCACCTTACACACCTCAATTTAATTCTTTGTGGATCAAAACAGTATCCATGTCCCTCTCATGGTCAAGAATATAAATATATATGCTGGATTGTCATTTACTCTTTTATATAATTGTATGTGCTATTTTATTCATAATTTATATTGTTTCAAGATACACTGTACTATACATCAGTGGAGACTGTTGCATTGAACAGCATAGACTATTTTTGAAAATTCTTCTTTCTTGATTTTGTTTTTGGAGTTATTGATTAATCTATTTAGATTATTTGCCTGAAACTTATATTTAAAATACGATTACATATTTTTGTTATTTTTGTTGTAATATCTACCCATGTTTTGTAATTGTCTTTGCTTGTGGTATTTCATTTTGTTTTTACATTAAAAATTTTAATTACTTTGTGCAGAGTTTTTTCTCTGTATCTGATGTTCACTAGGACTTTCATTTATGTTTTGGTGTTGCACTGTCTATCTGCTTTGCATCCACATAACCTATGATCTTTATTTAGAAAACTGTTGAAGCCTGAAAATTTATATGTCATCAGGATTTAAGATTGTGGTTGTATAGCACTTCTGATTTCTATTGATTTAACTGTCATTCTGTAGTTGAAAATTTTTTTTGTTTCTACTAATAATCATACCCAAAAATTTTAGATTTCCAATAACATCTTCATTTTCTATCATCCTCTGTAAAGGTGATTCTGCATGAAATTGTCATTGATGTATCTTTTATATATTATATTTTCATCTTTTTAGAAAATACTGTAATATTCTGTTTTCTATTTTATCCAGTATTAGGCTACAAATTAGGTGAGGTATATCATGACAACAATAATGTCAGCAGCAAAATATCAAATAGCATCCAACCTTAAAATTATTGGAGTCTATAAATCAGAGCATTTTGCATAATAACATAAAGCTGTCTCCAGAGTCAATGAGAAGGGCTATGATTATGATGCTCATCACTGATAATACATTAGCTGGTACTTTATTATTATTCCTGCTATAACATTATTCTGGTAACATTTTTGATCAGTAATATTTATTCACATTTCCACTTATGATGACATGGCAATCAAGAATCCTGATATGACTAATCCATATCAAATAAAGTAATCCTTTTCTTTCCATTTTAAAAGATATTAAATGGTTCACTCTGCCATAGTGATTTTTTCCACCCCACAATAAAATACATTTCTCACATCATTTGTAAGTAACACAGTTTTATATTTGAAAATACATTTACTTTATATATTTGTAATATTAGAAAATACATTTACTTTATATATTTGTAATATATAGGGTATATGAGCACAGACTTTCACATGATCCACCACTCTCCACTCTATCTAATAACATTGATACCCTCAAGCACATATATGCTGAAAAGATGAATAATCACCAATATACGTATTTTATGCTAAACCAGCAATCATCAATTGGTCCAGATTATCATCTCCCACACATATATACTATAAGTGCTCAGATATATATTAAGATAGACTATCTTCATACTTTAATGGACAGGCTCCAATCTACTACACACTCCAACTCTTCAACCGTCCATCCAATTGAAAATCTGATGATGGAATGCTCGAAGGACACCCTGAGGCTGAAATTCTGGTCACACCCATGTTGTCCTAAGATCAATCTGAAACCCATATGTACAGGACATAATCCATTTAATACATATGCAAGGATGGGCAGACATCTCTACAATGTAATAGCTGAAACACAGGCTTATTATATACCTGTGTCTATATATGTAATATATAGGGTATATGAGCACAGACTTTCACATGACCCACCATTCTCCACCCTATCTAATAACACTGATACACTCAAGCATATATATGCTGAAAAGATAAATAATCACCAATATATTGTAACGATATATAAATATGTCGTTACATTAATTAAAATAAAAACTTAAAAGTTCGCAAATAAAAGGAAAAAACTAAACGCTAAAATTAAAACATTGTTAAACGTGTATACATTCGCACAGATGTTAAACTTTAAAAATATTTTTTTTTCATAAAAAAAAAAAAAAGTATTTGAATGTATTTTTTTTAAATAAAAAAATACAAGATTGAAATATAAAAATATTTTAATAAAAAAATAACGTAAGTTAAAATAAAAACAGGTATTAATTAATTCCTGTAATCTATAAAGGGAAATGGTTGTTTATTAATTATCTAAAAGCTGTTTAATTAAAAAGTCAGATGGAAAGTTAGATAAGAGAAGAAAGAGATTTTAGCTTGACAAATGGAAGCACTAAGCCTTGGCCCGGACCATAACGAAAAAACAGATTAGTGACGTTTTGTTCAGTGAATCCTTGTGGATGATATAAAAAGAAAGAAATATTGAGTTCAAGGAGCTTTTTTTCAACTTGGTTGGGGAGACGAGCGATAAAGACGCACTTTATCGTTCTCTCCCACTTATCTCTGAAATGAAATGACTGATACCATGAACCAGCAAATGCCACCTCCTGAACATTAGATCGATCTTTCAATTAAAGACTCCGTGGACATTGACACCAGGAAACGGGAGTTCTGCTACCGTAAGCTATAGGAAAGGAACAATTCTTAAAATCAATCAAGAACTTTCATCAAGTTGAACAAATTAATAAACAAGCCGACTTATTTAAAATGGACTCTTATCTGACTTTTTGTAAGTTTTAAATGAAATTAATAATGGTTAATTTTATATCTTTCCCGATTGTTAAAAGAATCATTTCCCTTTTAATATTTTTTATGTGTAGTAATATTTTATTGTAGAAATTATTAAATGCATTACATTTAAGTTGTCTATAGACGCTTGCATGGATTCGTTTGCGGTTAATTAGATTTTGGTTTTCATATTTGATCAAAATATATAGACATTCGATAAATAATGATACCTTACGGTGAGTATCTAAAATGTATTTATTCGGATGTCTTTTAAGTTATTGGTGACAATCTTATGGTGAATACTATTGGGTTACTTATAAGTTTCCCTCTGCGATTGTCGGTATCAATAATTTTGTATTTTGATCGTTTATGTTTATTTTGAAATGTTTTTGACCGTGGAATCTGTGTAATCGATCTATACCCAACATTTTTAAATAAATCTGTGCGAACGTATATAAATGTTAAAATTAAGTCGGGCGCGAATGGCTATACAGTTTTGTAAAGTTGTATTAAGGGAGGGTAATCTTAGGTTATTCATTTCGTAGTTGAATTGGTTCAATGGATTGGATATATTTGTGTAATTAGTAAATGTAGTATGAGATCCGCTACGGGCAGGATTATAGATATACGCCACACACCCTCTGTTTGCCTATGGATGGGTTTGTAAGTCGGCAGAAGACCGCAGTCCATTCCTATGGAGTTTTTAGTTTATTGATCTACTTGCCCACAGATGTCACATTCCTGTTGGTGGAGAGTCAATGTCTTCTCTATTTCTACTTATTGTTCAGATGTACATTCCTGACAATATAGTATTTTGTGTTGTCGTATCATGCTACATTGAATACATGAATGTATCAGATGGATTGGCGCCAGTTGATTGCGAAATTTGTTGCCTAAGGTTAAATCAGGGAAGAATATTTTCCTTTCAAATGCAGACCTATGTAGTCCATTCATACTCGACCCTCTAAATAAAATATTAAACATTATAGCAAGCTATTTTAAATGTAAATTAAAAATTAAGATAAAAATCTAAATGTTAAACTTATTCCTCAGGTTTAGAATGATTTTATATGTGCGTAAATAAATATTTTTCTGTGTTAATTTCTGGCAGTGGCTTTTATTATTTTATTCTTTTATATTTAAGATATAAAATTTATAGATTTTTATCTCGGCGTCTCCGCTGAGCTAGTGACAATGGGCTAACGATCTAAATATGTAAATAAAGTGGAATCCTAACAGCGCGTATCTGCCTACTTTATAAATTTTTCTAGGCTCAAATGCCTAGATGGCGCCCTTTGGTAGTGCGGTGCGATGCGATCTACCATTTCGTTTGGATCGTTATAATATATATATATTTCATGATAAACTAGAAATCATCAGTTGGTCCAGATTATCATCTCCCACACATATAAAAGTGCTCAGATATATATTAAGATAGACAATCTTCATACTTTAATGGACAGGCACTAATCTACTACACACTTCCGAGTCTTCAACCATCCATCCAATTGAAAATCTGATGATGGAATGCTCAAAGGCCACCCTGAGGCTGAGGTTCTGGTCACACCCATGTTGACCTAAGGTCAATCTGAATCCCACATGTATATTTGTGTTTGCTATTTTTTCCCTAAAACTTTTTGTGTGTGTTTTTTTAATATTTAAAATATAACATTAAACTTGCAGCAAATATATTACATTATTTGTTAGCAATTTTCTTCTTATTTTAAAATACATTGATAAAAATTGTTATATTTATGTTTGTTTTTTTTTGCTAAACTTTATATACATTTACAGTTAAAAGTTCTTATATTTGTGGATTCTTAAAAAAATAATAATTTAAAATTAAACTTATAGTTTGCCATTTTTTTTAGGTTAAAAAAATAACAGAAATCTAAAACTTTGTTACAATTCACCATTTTAAAAACATTTCAGGATTCATTTTCATATTTCTCCCTTTCTCCATAATGAATATATCTCACTATCATTAAAAAGTAGTTTTTTTAGATTTGAAGTTTGCTATTACATGAGATGTGATGAACTGTGACCTTTTTATATGGAATCAGGAATCTCTCAACCATTATACCCAGAGAAATCTGTTAGCTACTTTACCTTCCCTTTCCATTCACTGTCCTAAGTTTTTCCATATTCTTCTCTATCCTGTAAAGTCAGGTGGAAGAGAATGCCTTTATGCTCTTGACCCTGAAAAAACTTGAGACACCTACAATGTGTATAGTCTAAAATCTACATATCAGGAAAATTAATGACACTTATATGTGATTTTAATGTGAAATCATATTCATGTTGAGTAAGCCAATAGAATAGAGAAATGTTATTAGTAGATTGTGGATATAATTGGAAAGGACAGCAAATTAGTTATGTAAGTTTTCATAAAGGTTGACAAAATAATTTCAGAAGAGAGAGAAAAAAATTTCCATAGGGGAATGTAAACTGTAACCTTATATTTTGGTGCAAAATATATAGTTAGATGGAACTAATTAAAATTTATCTGTATATTCTTCTAGATGACTTGATTATCACAACTAATACTTTGTATAGTTCACACTTGTATCTAAATTAATTGAATGATGAGATTATATAATTCCATTTTTTGTGTTATTGTATTTTTTTTTTCATATATTGTTTTTTCTCTGTTTCCAAACACTATGTTAGGTAAATTGTGTTTAACCTACAAAAAACGCAATATCATATTATATCAAGTTTAGTAAGATAAATAAAAACAAATGGTTTATTTAAAATATTTATCTAATTTCTCTTTAATTAATTGATAGAATATGTAAAATAATTGCATTTTTTATTTTTTAACAGACATGTAAATGAGAAGAAATTTAATTGGCTAAGAAACAAAATAGAACTGCCATAGATTTTTTTAAGAACTGCTGTAAACACAGCATGTTTAAAATAATTTTTTTATTATTATTTTACCATTTAACATATAACAAAAATGTAAACTCTTTTTAAAAAGGGGGAGAAATGTAAAGTTAAAAAAGAAAGTTAAGTTAAAACTTATTTTAAATAATTTAAGTTGCAATATTATCAGGTATTACTAGCAAAATGTATAGCTAAATCTTAACTAATCCGTTCAAGTCTCCCAATTGTAAATCTAGCCACTAATAATCTTCCAAATGTCTATAATTGAAATTATACTGGAATTATTGCTAACCAAGATAACAGGAGCAGCTGTGTTAAAGATCAGTCTACTTGAAAATTCATATTGCTTACTGACTATATTTTAAATTTGGATTAAATGCTTTACTTTCATAACTTTAACACATATGGTAGTGTTACGTGTGTGCAAAATGAAATATTATAATTAACCTTAGATGAAATGCTTTACTTTTATAACTTCAACACATATAGTAGTGTTACGTATGTGTGGAATTAAATATTATATTTAACTTTGTATAAAATGTTTTACTTTTATGAACTCTAATGCATATAATAGTGTTAAATATATGTAGAATAAAATACTATAGTTAAGTTTGGATAAAGTTTTGCTCTCATGACATTAAAACAATAAAGTAGTATTGTTATATTTGTGAAATGAAATACTGTTTTAATATTTTTGTATGCCAGTGTGTTAGTGACAAAGAATTAATTATAAATCCACTTTAAATTTATATTAGAAACAACATTGTGAGTTATTTTATTATTAAAATTACAATCTAGTTGTGGAAAGAAATAGCAGATAACCAGGAAAACTATTTTGGCTGCTATAGCACTTGTGGGATAATTATTTCCTTGAGCAACCATTCTTAATCACTGACACTGATAGATCAAAAGTAGTAAAAAATTTCAATTTTGGAATCACAATTAAAATAAAATATTACAATTCTATTAACTTTTGAGGATAATTTGATTAGAATTATACATATCCTACCTTTTAAAATATCTTGGATATACAGAACCTATGTGTAAATCAACTAATTTATAAATATTCCTTATAAATGAAGATGAAGAAGTATACAATCAACTTTTAAGATTCTATGTTATATATATATAATTTATACTTGTTATTAAGTTTAAGAAATGTGCTTTTAATTTATTGACTGATGATAGTTCATATCTAAATAATGTCTTTGTATCTAGTGTATTAATTTAATGATCATGTATTTTGTTTTATTTATATTTTATATTCTTTATACATGTATCAGCTTCATGATGTATATAATATATTGTATATAAAATAATTACTTGTCAACTTAGATTTATGATTGAGCATATGATAGGGATTAGAGAATATCAATGATTAGGAACAGGCTTACATAAAGAGTTAATAATTAATTCAACAAATCTATAACATGCTTCAACACCACTTGACCTAATCCTGTACGTCTTTTTAGGGTTCTGTGCTTATATTCATATTACCATCTGGTTTACGGTCAACCATTATCTCAGTTATTTTCTGTAATAAAGTTTTATTACATTTCCTGCCTGACTTCATGTTTGTAAAACTGCATATGTCTTCCAATTGAGCTGATAGATTAATGAGGGTAATTTATTATTATTTATTAGGAAGTAAGTGTTAATACTATTTTAATGTTATATGGCTTTTTCTGTGCTGGTGATCTAATCTGCAGAATAATTGTTTGCCATTTATTATATTCTCCATATTATTCTGTGCTGGTGGTTAATCCACAAAATAATCATTACCATTATTTTTTGTATATCTTTAAGTTTGCATTGCTCTTGGTTATATAAATGTATTTTTTGAGCAGAGTCTCCATACATTATGATGCCTACATTGTTTCCCTCATCCTTATGTTTATCATACTTGTTCAGTTATCAGCCATAAAAGAGCTTCTAAGTAAATTATTGTCATAATTTATTATAGATCAATTATATGATATTCCAGTTGAGTTAAAGTTCAAATTCCCCTTTTGATTTATTATCTCATTATGATCAACTTCTATAGGTTTATTAATACTAATTGTTGTTATTAATAATATAATTTTGAAGTATAGGTGCATTGATTCTGGTTTTGACATATTGGAGGTGCCATTGACTGGATATTTAAATCTATCCTTGTCCCTATAGGGTTTAAATTAAACCCATTGGTAATAAAATCTTAGATTGTATTATTTAGGTAATTAATGTACATTACTTATGTAGAAACAATTATATGTGATATTTTTATACTGGACTATTTCCATCATCTAATATGTGTGTTGAATGTCTTTAGAAAAGTTTAATTTTATTTAAATATTTCAAATACATTCAATGGTTAGTAATATCACAGCAAACAGGTTAGTATATGCACCAACTGTTAGTAATATCACAGCAAACATGTGAATATATGCACCAACTGTTAGTAATATCACAGAAAACAGTTGGTGCATATACTAACCTGTTTGCTGTGATATTACCAACAGTTGGTGCATACATTCACATGTTTGCTATGATATTACTAACAGTTGGTGCATATACTAACCTGTTTGCTGTGATATTACTAACCATTGAATGTATTTGAAATATTTAAATAAAATTAAACTTTTCTAAAGACATTCAACACACATATTAGATGATGGAAATAGTTCAATATAAAAATACAACTAGAACACCATTATCACAAACCTTCAGGAAAACACTAAATATATGTGATATTTTTTGTAATTTATTTTTTTTTATTTAATTTTATGAATATTATGTCAACCAATTATTACTCTAATGTTTAGTGAATCATAAATAGATGTTGATTTTACAATTTAATTTATCTGTACCATTACTATTTGTCACACATAGTCAGAAATCCAATGTAGTAAATAGACAATAAATATTAAAAAATATATTATCCCTGATGATATATACAAGATCTACTGAAATATTCAGAAAATATCTTAATACTTTTGTTATTAGGCAATTCATGATGTTTAAGATATAATAAAATCCCATTTACCTTCTACATCACCTCCACTTTGCTTGTTAATTCTGGAATATAATCCAGAATCTATTATTTAATTGAAATGAATAAATGAATCTGCTAGCCACTATAACAAGTGAACCTACTTTTTCAATACTATAACTGATGCTTTTTCTATTATAATAAAAGGTCTCATTCTTATGATTTGATTTGATATTTCAGTTAAAGAAGAAAAAACAAAAGTTCATGCTTCTTATCTTGTACTGCAAAGCATATATCTATAAAGCATTTCTGTAATTAAAACATGAAGGTATATGAGATACAGCCAATCATATTATGAAGCTGATTATAATTATTGCTATCTTGCCAAATGGCTTGTATTTATTATATAATCTTTAGCAGTTTTAGAGATTATACCATCTGGTCTATGTGGCCATGGAATCTCAAGTGTAAATAAAACCATAAATTAAAGTTCTGAGTGTAGTTTTTAAGATATAGTCATTGAAGAGAATAGTTATAAATGATAAATTAATATTTGGTAGTGTAGTGTTGAAATCCACTCTTTAAGAACAATAGTTAATTAAAAGAGTCTTATATTTATTTTAAATAATTTACATACCTTCATGTAATGCTACAATAAATCTTTGTGGTGTACCCTGGTCACAATTGGATTATATAGTTACAGCTTTGTATTGTAACATTTAATTTTAGCCTGTTATAGTCCAGGGTAGAACGTTTTGGTCACAGTTTTTGGCTTCCCACATGGGCCAATTTACTGATGACTAATGTTTTGATATATATATGTAATTTTTTCTATCATCAAGAAATGAATTTACGAGTTTTAGAAGCTTGATGGACAATTCCATTGTATTTTTTCGACAAAAGAATTCTCATGATGTACTTTATCAAAAGCTTTAGAGAGATCAAAATAAATGATATCAAGTTGATATTTGGGATCTTGATATATACTCTCTGAAATGTGTAACAAATTTGTTTCTATTAAGCATCCAGAAATAAATCTATATATAGTGTATGAAAAGATATTTTTCAAATGGTGTATGATTTTATAATAAATTATTTTCTCAAATAGTTTTGCATATAGTGATAGAAGAGTAACAGATCTGAAATTTGAAAAATCTGATTTATTTCGTGATTTATAAATTGGAATTATTTTTCAGATTTTCCAACAGTCAGGGAACATTGATGTTTTTAATATTAGACTAAATATATATGTTAAATCCAGTATTAATCATTCTATTCAACCTTTGTAGATAAACATTGATATATTATCATAGGCAATGCTTTTTTTATTTTTCCAATATCTAAATAGTATCTATGATTTTTCCAGAAATTTATATTATTTATGTTTTTTGAATTATTTTTGAGACTATCTACAGAAAAATAGTTATCTGAGTTTTCTTAATTGTGAGAAGAGAAATATTCTATGAATTCCTCTGGTTAATATCTATAGTTACTGTATTGTAGATTTTTAAATGGCTTTTCAACAACCAAAATTTATTTGGTTCATTATAAATATTATTTTGTATATTTTCTATTTATAAAATATTATCTTGAAGAGTAGTAATTAATTTATTGAGCGCACAGAAAGCATATGTAAATACTTTAATCAGGCTTTAATCTGTATTTAATGCGCTTTATCAAGCATATTTTGCCGATAGAGAACCTGATTAAAATATAATCTTGTTTTTCAAATTTTTTATTTAATGAATGATAATTTTTAAAATTATTTAGATACAATATGTCTTTATATTTTTTATATAAAGAATGAAAATGCTAATTTAATCGTAGAAAAAAGAATGAAAATGTTTCTTTTAATATGTTTTATAAGCTTTTTAGAGAATCACTTAGGATATTTATGGAATCTGACAGTTCTTAAAGAAATAAATTTCTCTACATTATAAAAAATTAATTTTTGGAAAATTTCTGCAGCTTTTGATGCATCATTTCAGTTATCTATATCTTGTCAACTGTTATTTTTAACTGCTGTGTATAAGCTGAAGTAGTCACCTTTAGCATAATTTAGATTATATTGTAAATTTCATAGGTTTAAATAATAATGATAGTAATAGTAAAAATAATAATAATAATGACATAGAAATGCTTATTTTAGATAAAATCAAATCATACATACACAATACATATTTTATTAATGCATAAAATACAGAGCTATGAATATAATGCTCGTCACTGAAAATGCATCACTTCATTATGCATATGTATACAAAATAATTAAATAATTTATTTAATTAAAACCAGTTATATATTTTAATATATATATTATATGTAAAGTTAAATCTGATTGAACATAAAATAAATATAAAGAACATAATCAAAAATAAAAATAAATATATTTCATACAATTAATTAAAATAAAAAATAGCAGTTTTATGTATATAATATAAATATGTCATGTATATAATATAAATAAGTCAAGCTTAAGATTTTATACAGTTTCTAGCAATAAAATAAACACTATATATAAATTGACTGCAGATCTATATTTATGTCATGGAACCATATCTCTTTCATAATATAATACATTTATAAATTTTATTTTTTACAAATTATAAATATTAACTAGTCATTTGAAATCATTTCTGATATTCTTTCTTTTTTTCCCTTTTTTTTTTTTTTTTTGGTTCTAAGATCAGGAATGAGTGAAAACAAATTGGTCTTATAATATTGTAATCTCATCTCTCTTTTTATGCTGGCAGCCAATTATTAGTTTTAGCAGGAAGACTACACGATTAAAAGTCTTATGTGAGGAGTGCCTGTATTTCAAATATTTAAGTATGGTTATGAAAATTCAAGTAACAGTCCAACGTTAGTAAGTACTGCAGAATGGTGGTAGATTTTTGCTGATAAGTTTTTTCAGCTATAATTAAGATATTCTTGGAATGTTTTCTTAATATATTTGCCCCATGACAAAAGCAAAAAAAACAGGATTTTACTAGTTATCTTTACTTTCTACATGTATTCTGATCAATAATAATATCTGCACCCCCTCCAGTCATAATTTTTAGCTATCATAATTTCATTTCATTAAATCATTAATTTCTTTATTCAATAAGGGTTTTTTTTATAACAGAATGTAAATTAAGTATTCAATTAAGAAATTAGTGTTATAATTATATTCCTCGAAAATGAAGTTTATATCTGTTTTCTTTTGTTCTCTTATACTAATTAAAATTTCTCTCTCTCTTTATATAAAAAAGAAAATAATATAAGATTTGTTTACTTTCCTTATCTCCAAATAACATAAATTAAAAATAAAATTAATAGATTATTGATATAATTATTGTTTTTATCTGCATTTTTTTTCCCACTTTTTTTTAATTCACTTTTATTTCAATAATCAATTAATATAAAATAGCTATATTTTTATTATACATTGACATTAAAATATATGCATATAAATACGTCATAACGATATGTATGCATATAATTATATTTAAATCTAAAAATATATAAATAAATATAATAATCATAATAGTATTATTTCATGAAAAATAATAATTCTATTACTCAGAACTATTACTGCAGTAATGTACATTATGATGAAAACGTATAAAATAAACAAAAATGTACAATAAAATATTTTTTCATTAAAAATTAAAATGTATATGATAAATGTAAACAATACAATTATTGTAACAATTCTCAGTATGTTATTATTATATGTCTAATTTATTTTGTTAATTATCGGTATGATCACTTGAACCATTTTAATGTCCATCTCTAAAGAATGACAAATGGGATTACATTTGTTTTAATTTCTCATTCTAATATCTAAATTAAAATATTATTCACAGCATGCTCAACTTTTCATAGGAAGGTCCCTAAGTTTATTTCTATCTATTTATTTTCTATTTTTTCTTTTTTGTTTTTTAAAGTTGCCGGGCCATTTATTTTGGGGAAACCAAAGCAGGCATAATCAACAGGACAGCACAACATAGATACACCTATAATAGAGCAAAGAAAAACAACGATAACTCATCAACATTCTTAGAACATTCCAAGAAGACAGGACCTGTGTTTGAACCCTCCAACCCCAAAATAGTCGGCATTGAAAAAAATGACATCAAGCGGAAAATCAGAGGAAGCATACTTCATTAATGACAATAATAACGCTATCAATAGACGGGATAAACGTTGGACTATCTAGCTCATTTGCATACGTTTTGCATACTGCTTTGTTTCCTTGCCCTATTTCCTCAGTCTGCATCTCGCATTACCGCTATGAATATGAGGCAAATGGCCTCGAAAGCGCTTAGCGTATAATAATTTTTGGAATCTTTATAGCTTCTCGTTCATGTGTTTCATACGCTTTCTAATTTGTATATTAAATTATCGAGGGAGAAGTTTAAAATCCTTAATATATATATATATCTTTTGTATTTCACTTATTTAAAAAGTTCATATGAAATCATATACTCCTAATTTCGTTTACAAAGACTGGATTGGCATCCAACAGTTAAGAGAATGCACAATAACTTGCAATCCAAGGATGCATAAAGAATCCAACCAGCAAATATCAAGATTTTAATACTGTATAAATACCAGAAATGTTACCTTTTTAAGACACTCAAAAACTAAATAAACCCACAATATATTTCTCATGAGTATTTTTGAGATTTAAAAGCTAATAAACAAAAACTAACTCTAGAAATAAATGTATTGCTCATTTTAAATCTTAGAGCAATGAAATAATTGATCATGGCTTACTGCAATGCTTGAGGTGTTAATAATTTATGGAATTTAATTACAACACCAAGTTTTCATATATGATAACCCTTTCCTCATCCAAAAAACTGAAAGCATAACTGAATGATCTCCTAACAAGAAAAAACTCTATTCCAATTCTTAAATCCTACTCATCTTTTTTCCCTAACTGAATAATAAATTCCTTGGAAACTATTTTTTTAAAACCATATTTTATGGACTTTTCGCTTGTGCTCAGTATTGAAGTTCTCTATTCTGAATAGTAATTGTGATGGAATATTTTGATAATTTCTCCTTTCATCATATCACATGCAGATAATATCCATAATTTGGCTGTCTGTTTTTGAAAGAACAATATGTAACTTTCCTCATTATGCACTTTATATTTTTTGCATGATTTGGTAATATGTTTTTTGTCAGTCTAAAAATAATTTTATGACAACATTCAGTAACCTTTGTATGAGACTGATTCTGTACCAAAGATTTCTACCATTTTTTGGCTAGGCCTTGTAGGTGGCTGTAGGTAACTGCTACCTAGTCGTCTTCTCTTAATTTGTTTAATAGGAAGTATGTGTGATTCACCTGCATTTCATCAGGAAAAATTTATTTTTAAAAATTAATTGATATTACTAACTATTTCAGTATTTCTCATTTGCTAATTCTTGCAATATTACTATCTTATATTTAATTAGGTTTCACTTTTTTCAAAACCTTTCTTTTATCCTCTTTAATTTCTTTCTCTCATTTTATAATCCAATTCTGAGTTTTTTTTCATCTTCCTATAATCTGTCTCTATTTTCCTATGAGGTAATCCTCCTTTCTTCAGTTTCGATCACCTATTTTTGGATTTGTTATTTTCTCATGTTTTTCTGACATTGACTTTCTTTCACTATCAGATCTTAATTTCTTCCATTATGCTTCATATATTTATTTATATTTCATTTGTATTACCATCCATAGGTTTTTCCATAAGTTCTTTTAAATCTATGCTTAATTTTCTTTTTATGATTTCCATTTTCTTCTCCACTTTTCCATGCACTTAGATTGCCATTTCTTCTTTGATTTTGTTCACTATTTTTTCAAACATTTCTTCCATGTTTTTTCTGAATTTTTGCAGCATAAGATCACTTTCTTTGCATTTATCTGAGCTTTATTTGCATTTTTTCATCATCTCTTGTTGATTCTCCAAAACCATGTATTATTTTTTTTGCTGCATTTCTCTGAGTTTGAATTTCATTTTTTGTTCTCCATAAACATTTTGACATTAATCTTTTGTATAATATTGGGGATGGATCCTTATACTCTTGACTTTGTTGATTCATACTATTGTTTCCAATGTCTCAGCCATTTGATTTTTCATAGTTGGTTTAATTTTTTTTTTTTGCTTTAATCTCACTTTCTTCTTATTCATCACCATAGTCATGATACATTACCTTTTTCATAATCCATCTATATAATGTGATATTATTTTATATAGCACTATGTTTTAATACTGTAATAGTGATAGCGATTAAGCCAATGCACATGCACTTTAAAGATAAATTATAAATGAATACTCTCACTTTTTTCCAGACACAAGATATAGTATTTTAGAAAGAATGGAGTGAATCCACTCATTCTTCCAATTCAAACATTTATGCATGGGCAAATATTAAACATATGGAAATGAGAGTGTGAAGGTATTAAGCAATCACTTTAAATTACATTTGTTATGTTTGAATGAATGATGCTTATGAAATCTTTACAATTTACAACACGTCATTCTTTAGTTGAAATTAAACATCTATAATGAGATATTATTTTATATAGCACTATGTTTTAATACTGTAATAATGATATTAGTGAATAACCCAATGCACTTGTGCTTTAAAGATAAATTATAAATGAATACTCTTACTTTTTTCAGACACAAGATATAGTATTTTAGGAAAAATGGAATGAATCCACCCATTCTTTCAGCCCAAAATTTTATGCATGGGCTAATCTTAAGCATATGGAAATGAGAGCATGAAGGTGTTAAGCAATCACTTTAAATTATATTTGTTATGTTTGAATGAATGACACCTGCAAAATCTTTACAATTTACGATCCATCATACTTTAATTGAAATTAAACATATATAATGAGATTATTTTATATAGTGCTATGTTTTAATACTGTAATAGTGATATTAGCAATTAAGCCAATGCATATACACTTGATAAATTATAAATGAATATTCTCACTTTTTTCCAGACACAAAATATAGTATTTTAGAAAGAATGGAATGAATCCACCCATTCTTTCAACCCAAACATTTATGCATGGGCAAATCTTAAGCATATGGAAATAAGAGCATGAAGGTGTTAAACAATCACTTTAAATTACATTTGTTATGTTTAAATGAATGACGCTTGCAAAATCTTTACAATTTATGACCGGATTCATTCCATTCTTTCTAAAATACTACATCTTGTGTCTGGAAAAAAGTGAGAGTATTCATTTATAATTTATCTTTAAAGCACATGTGCATTGGCTTAACTGCTAATATCACTATTAAAGTATTAAAACATTGTGTCTGGAAAAAAGTGAGAGTATTCATTTATAATTTATCTTTAAAGCACATGTGCATTGGCTTAACTGCTAATATCACTATTAAAGTATTAAAACATAGTGCTATATAAAATAATATCTCATTATGTATGTTTAATTTCAACTAAAGAATGACAGGTCATGAATTGTAAAGATTTCACAGGTGTCATTCATTCAAACATAACAAATGTAATTTAAAGTGATTGCTTAACATCTTCATGCTCTCATTCTCATATGCTTTAGATTTGCCCATGCATAAATGTTTGTGTTGAAAAAATGGGTGGATTCATTCCATTCTTTTTAAAATACTATATCTTGTGTCTGGAAAAAAGTCAGAGTATTCATTTATAATTTATCTTTAAAGCGCATGTGCATTGGCTTAATCCATCTATATAGATGGTTTAAGTACCTGCATTATTTTACACCTTCTATTTTCACAACTATTTGTCTTACTAATATTTTGGTGATTATCCCTTTTAACTATTTTTTATTTAATGTGTCTCATACTCAAAGTTTTTATTTTATATTCTTAAGACTCGAAAACTGATGATTGTTTTTTTTTTTCACCAGAAATTAACATTGACAAATTTATTCATAACTTTCTTTCCATCAGTAATAAATCCTACAATATTTTTTCTTATAGACATCAAAATTATGAACTGTTGATGCAGAATAATATATATAAACATTCTGTATATTTTCTCATTTTAAATCTGTTTGTTTGTTTGTTTATTTGTTAACTAAGAGTGGAGTATATATATTTTTTCATTTTAATAACATTTTTTTAACATTTTAAAAGTTGTATTTAATATATTCAAGTTCAATATAGTTTGTTGAAAATTTGTACATTTGTTTAAAACATCCATGAAAATGATAGGACATGTTACTTTTTTGAATTTCCAATCAATGTAAAAATGTTAAACACTTTTTACAAATTAATATTTCATATTTTAATCACTTATATACACATGTATTATTATGTACAAATACTAAATATTATATATACATAAGGGTATACATTTTAACTTATAGCAAAAACATCTAATGATATATATATTCCTCAAGGCTAAATGGGTTTATAAGTAACCATTAAAAACCAGTCAATACTTAGACAATCCCAATATAGATAATAATCAGGAATTTCAAACTGTTGTCAAGGTAATATCTTTTTTGACAACAATTTGAAATCCTTGATTGTTATCTATATTGGGATTGTTTAAGTGTTGGACTGGTTTGGTGCTTAAAGGATGTTGCCTTGACAACAGTTTGAAATTCTTTATTGCTATATATATATATATATATATTGGGATTGTCTAAGTGTTGACTTGTTTCTAATGGTTATATATATATATATATATATATATATATATATATATATATATATATATATATATATATATATATATATATATATATATATATATATATATATATATATATATATAACAGTCAGGGAAAATTGACTCTTACCCTATCTGCCATACAGGGCACCACTAGGCTATTTGAATCTAAAAAATTTATAATGTAGGCACATACTTCTTGCTAAGATATAATTTTATTTTATTATTGACTGTTAGCCCTTGCCACTAGCTCAAGAAGAAGCAGAGATTTATAATCTAAATTCTTAAAATGTATTTCAATACTAAAATAAAAAATAAAATAAGCCACTGCCAGTAATAATACACAAAAACATTTATTGTCGCACATATATATAAATTTAAATTTTAGGAATACAATAATCTTACTTTAATTTGTTATTATTATTTTATACTTTAATTAAAATCCACACAGCTGGACAATTTATATAATTTTGTTTTAGAATGTTGAGCATAGATAAGCTACATAGATTATGCAATTAAAACTTTTCAAAACATCAAACCTCAGGCTAAAAGTTCGTAGCTAAACCAACCCTCACTTCCTAATATACAGTTGCAACCAATGTCAATATGAAGATGTTAGCATAAAACCACACTGACAGAAATGTGCATCTGCAGTGTGATATTATTTAAAAGACATGATCCTCGTCCAGTATAGGAATGTGTGTCTGTCTGGCAAAGGAGTCATATATACAAAACATTAAAAGAAATGCTTCATATGGAAAGAGCATGGTCTATTGCCAACTTATAGTCCCTATCCATAGAGCAAAAGGAGATCAATGTCACAGCAAATGCTCTGCATACATTGTAACATGATGGCTACACCTTTGGGGCCATGCATTTTGGGCATGCTTGCCAAGTATGATAACATGCTTCACATTACATTGATATAAACACCCATATATCTCTCTACTAGCATCGACTCAACTACAAAACAAATAGTTTGAAATTAAACATTCTTAAACTAACATAATTGTTAAAAAATCTATGCAGCCATCTACACCCAACTTTAAATTTAATTATTTAGTTAAACAGATAAAAAGAAAAGAAAAATGCAAATGATTAGCAAACATATACATAAAAATATTAATAAGGGATTTAGAATTCTTTAAGTCAAATAAGAGTTTATACTTTAGGTTACTAATTGAAAGTTCATTTAAGAGATCAATCTATAAGTTCATATTGAAAAAGTTTATACTTCCCAGAGTAAATTTTTATGAATCCTCCTGTTTGTGGGAGGTTTATGGAAGTCCATCCTAAATCTCACATTTTGTGTAGATTGTTCTTTGGGGGTGAAACCACTGCTTGCCACTACTCAAGTCAGGAATCTGTCATAGGGAGGTCTCAGCTGATACAGGAAATTAAATCTATTGCAAGATTCCTACATAATGGAGTCTGCAATACAGCTACAGTTCATATCAATAGTCAGATTCAAAAAACTTTTTTTTTAAAAAAAGAGTTTTCTATCTGTTCAATATATATTGTAACCTATCAAGATATGGGGTGGTGGTGGTGAATGGTGATGAAGATAAGAATGAAATGATGTAAAAAAGAAAAAAAGAGAGAACTGAGAAATGAAGGATGATAATGAAAAGAGATGAGAAGAGAATGTAAGGAAAGGTGAGATGATGATATGAAAGAATGGGATGGGAATGAAGAGATGAGAATGAATGATACATATCAAGATGACATGAGAAATGGAAGATGAAGAGAATGGAATATTAGATTAAAGAATGAAAGAAGATGATGCATATTGAGATGACATGAGAAATGGAAGATGAAATGTTCTATACATTTTCTACTACTTCTTTAATATATTAGAGATTCTTAATGACAACTCAGTGGGGTTACAATAAAATCAAAGATGAATGATGTTACAGAGATATACAATCAGATGGAGACAAAATCCAACACCAATGCAAATAACTATTGTGGCATGTTCAATAATCTAACATAAATAATATAAAGTAAATTTTAAATCATTATTTAATAGTTATTAAAGTGAGCTTCCTATCAGATCATATACTCTGAATAAACTAAATGACACTTTGTTGAAAGACTATCTTATTAAACCCTATTAACAATGACAACAAGAGTAAACCATCTCAGAGGGTTTAAATAACTCTTGTGAAAGATAAAAGTTTAAAGTTGCCTAATAAATGATTGCTTGGATGAATAAATGAGTGAGTGATATCTTGGCTGACCATAGGATGCAAGCACTACACTTGTAATGACTGCCTCCCCAAGATAAGATAATAGGCTATAATTAGTTTAAAGGACAAGGGTGCTTTTTATGCCTTTCCACCTACTCACAGACAACCTTCTTATGAAATTAAATGCAGATGTATTTCAATTTTAAAAATATACAAGATAATGTGCAGTTTGAAACATAATAAATAATATTCTGAATCACTAATAGTCTTCATCTTATATTGTATAATCTTCAATCTGAGAAAATAATATTAATAACTTAAAATCAATCTTAAAATAAACATAATATTAAATATCTGTGAATATGTGATTATCTGTTAATGTGATTCAATCTGAGAATCACAATGATAAGCATGGCTTTATATAATTTAACCCAGTATAAAATACTTTGTATACCTTGTGAACTTGTGAAATTTTAAAACTTAAGACAATAGCATATAAAAGAAAAGACAAACAGAAACTGAACTTTTAAAATAATAACAAATTTGTATTTATTAATAATATAACATAATAAATATTTGCAAAATTATGGGAAACATTGCCAAGATAGCGCTGTTATCTTTTAATCATTTTGACTAATAATATTTATTTGACTTAACACTAAATTACAAAATTTTAATCAAATAAAATAACTGATTAAACCTCATTGACTCTTTTCCAACTGTTTATTTTAATAATAATAAAAAAATAATAATTACAAGAGTAAACAGCGGCTAATTTAATATTTAAATCTATCCAAATAAACTCCGTAAAATATTAAGGTTTCTAAAATCTTTTTATTTTCATTATAATAGCATAAGCTTAATAAACATAACTTTATTTTAACTGATACATTTTATAATACTGTGGTAAGATTTAGAAACCAGAATAATAAACTAATCTGTTCATATTTAATACAATAAGCTAAGCAAAAGCTGTGCTAGGACTAGCATATACAGTATACATTTTAAAATTATAATTAGTTACACTTCCATTATTTAGAATTATAGCTAGTGATATACTTAAGGAAATTTAAATTAAATTAAGATGAAATTAGATTATATGCATGGGCCACTCATCAGAGGTCATTTATACACACACTTTAAGAAATTCTTGTCCACTTAAAATTATTACACCAATTGTTTTAAAATTGAAAAATTGAAGGACTTACATTTCCCTCAGTGAAAAACTCTGGATGAACATATTAATTACTTAGTATGTATGAATTGCAACTTATAGCCATGTGCATAAATCTACATACTTAAAAATAAATATAAATTATTGTTGATTGGTTTGTGAATGATAAAAGTATTATAACATCACAATGCAAACATTGATATACCTTTAAGCATTAAAAATAGCTAAATACAACCTGAAGAAACAGAGTTTCTCAAACAAACATATCTTGTCATAATATATCTAAAACACATACAATTTCATCTACTGTGGTGGAAAATAGCATTAATACATCATGAGTGATAGGCTAAAAATACATATATACTTCGTAGAGCTGAACAACTTAATAAAACTGTGGTGGCTTCCAAAATACCTATCTTTGAGGCAGAAAAGAGGATGCCTGAACCTTGTCACAGTGCATCAGAAATAGGAATGACACAACAGGAAATATGATCTTCTCTAAAGATCTGAACACCTTCAAAATATGTGATTACAATCACTGAAAATACAAATACCTAATATATGATAATCATCACTGGGAATGAACACTATTACCTCATGGAAAAGCAATAAAATAAGGATGGAGGACTTTGTCTACTCCATCAAGCATACTAGTAATAATCAATAAAGCCAAAGATCTCTGGTGCCAACAAATACTAAACTAACAACAAGATACCAACATCACTTTAACTGACAAAAGTCATCTTCAAGAATTTTAAATTACCATGTGTATGGATCAATGTCAAAACCAACAATGCAAATTTTGTATTAATCAATGTCAAAACCAACAATGCAAATTTTGTTAAAACAACCATTAAAAGAACTATTTAAGAATATTAAATGCATATAAAACTATAAGCAAAAGTACAATGCACACATAATAAAATATTAAATATTAAACTACAGTGGCTAGTGGACATTCAAAAGACTGTGAATCAAGTGTGAGAAAATTAATTCTCAGTGCATATAAAAAATATTAACAATTATTATTCATGTAGCATTTATAAAAAAAAATGAATGGAAAACCTTCTGCTAACCTTTTGAACTGTTTTACATATAACTGAGTGAAGTACCATACATTCAAATTAGCTAACAGTGAGATATGAAAATCTCCATGGGATAAGAGTGACTAAAATATGTTAACTTATTAAATGCTTATCAAATATAATAATAATAATATTACCTGAGACTGGTAGGATGTCTACACATTCTATAAGACTAAAATTATATTAATTAAATTACCTGGTATATTTTATACCAAACAGTATTACACATATTTATAAAGAAAATATAGCATAAAATATTTTCCTGTTCTTTTTTTTAAAACCAATAAAACAAACAAGAATAAAAATACAATAAACTTTAGCTTATAATTTCGACTTTCTCCACACTGGCTGTCTGTTAAACATATGTATACAATTTATCTGACAGGCTGGTATTCTGTGCAAAGTTTCTGGTCAAAATATTTAACCTAAACATGGCAAAGATTTCCGAAAGAAATATATACAATAGTTCCTTAAAATTAACGCAGTTCTTCATTCCAAGGTGTTATAGTTTAAATAAGCAATATATAATAAAACATCAACATCATAATCATAATAATAATAATAATAATAATAATAATAGAAGAAGAAGAAGAAGAAGCAGCAGCAGCAGCAGAAGCAGCAGCAGCAGCTGGTGACAAATAATAAAAATGGCAAGTAACAAATTATTCAGCTGATAATATCATTATGGGATCCCAGGTTTACTTAAACAATAATATACCTTCATTTTTATTCCATTTCTTTTTTTTTTAGAAAGAACACATTTTTAAGCTTTTTTGTTTAAAATTTACTCGCATAAAATACTAAGACGCTTCCAAGTTATTTCTTTATACTTTCTTAAAATAAAAGTGCAAGCAATTTTGTCAGTAGAGAATTCAGCATGTCTAATATCTTTAGAATGACTTTTACTAACTTTTGGTAAGGATGTAAGCTTAAATATTTTCTTAGAATATTATTACTCGGTGAATTGCAAATTTAAAAAAAAGCTCCAACTGAGTAAACATTTTAGACTATTATTAATATAAACACTCTTTTTTATTCTTCTTTAAATAGTGATGATACAAAATATTCTATAATATCAGTTTAGAAGCAAGTGAATTAACACAATGAAGAATGTTTTAATTAGTGTCAGGAAAAATTAATATAATGTGGAAGGTTTGAATTAGCAATAGACGAAATTAACACAAGCATATTTAAACTTTTAAAACATATGGCTAAGACTCTATACATTTTTAATTTTTCTCTTTTTAGTTTTATTTTATTTAATGAATAACTGAATAAATGTAGACTATATAGTTCTGTGCAATAATAGTAATTTAGCAATAAATATAATAACTGCATATATTTTAAATTTATTTCATAGAAGACATTATTCATGTAGTTAGTATTGAAGATAGAATAAGTAAAATTTCCTCCTAGCATTTTTACGAAAGTTTTTAAAAGTTAATTGAAAGTTCGATGTCAAGAAATGAGTTACCTATTTTTTTAGCAGTCGTACATGTAGATATGAAATACTTAAATATAATTTACAATACTTTTTTTTAAAAATAATAAGATTTTAAAAATAATTAATACTTTCTTTTTTAAAAAACTTGTTCTAGAGAAGATAAGACTTCAGAAATAATTCAGGACCCAACAACTAAAAAAAAATAAAACTTCTCTCTTATATCAATTTTCTTTTTTATTCCCCTCCCAAATTTCAGTGTCAATTTTTTTTTAAACAACCAATAAACACAACTTTTTAAAAAAAATCAGCTGGAAGACCGATCATTAATAAATGACATCAGAATAAACTAGATATTTAAATATATTATGTGATTTAATGACTTTAATTTAAAAAGTTAATAAAGTTTCTTTTATAACAATAATATAAAAAAATATTACATAAAATATAAATAGAAATAGAGATATAAAATTAAAACTTGTCTCATTTATTAACCGATACACCTTTAGAATTTACATCCCAAAATTTAAATTAATAATTATTTTATTCATTCACTTGGTTTTTTTTAAATTAATATTATAGCTAATTATTTATTCATTTTCTTCTTTTCTTTAACGAGTTTACATAACTCAAATAAAACAGTTTAATTAATTTAGAAAACATTTTTATACATCCATGCATTCAAATACACAGGGAAGTGATGTATACATTAAAACCTTTAACTTTTTCCAATTTACCTTTAAATATTTAATTATAATTTTTAATGACTACAGTTAAAAATATTTGGGAATATTATATTAAAATAGCTTTTAACAAGTTAAGGTTAATTGATTGTAAATATTAAATTATTATCTGAATTTAAGAAAACTAAAGATTAATTTTAAATCTCCAACACAACTAACTATATAATTATATCAACTTATCACATATAACCACATTACCAATTATTTTGCATCATATTCATTAATTAACTAATTTCTTCTGTGTTTTTTTTTTATTATTTTTTAAATCAGACAATTTTACAAAAATGGTTAAACTAATACAAAAAATTGTAACTATTGGAGATAAGTGAGACTTCACTAGCCACAATATATATATATATATATATATATATATATATATATGTTAAACATAACTTTTAATTATTATTTTTTTTAATAAATCAATTTTATTTAAGATTTTCCTTTTTATTTTAATTTTAAAATAATGTAATAGCATATGTATATTGTTACAATATACATGTATCAATTTCAAATAAGATATAGTTTTATATTTTCATTTACTGTGCCAGATACTTTAGCATTTTTAATGCTATGATGTATTATCCTGAACAACTTTTCTGCTTGTAAGATTTTATTGAAGATTATATTAACACTGTCATGGCAACTAAGACACTGGCATGACTAATCCATGGGAATGATTATATTTACATAGTGATCTGTGAGATTTTAAAGGCACAAGATCTATGGGATCACTGTGTGTAAGTAATTATCATTTTGTCTTACATTTTAATAATATGCACTTTAGATATTATCTATCTGATTCTTTGTTTTGTTTGTTGTTTACTGTTGTCATTTTTATAGAAATTATTCTTATTTTTGCAAAAAATATTCTCCTTATTTCTAATTTTAAAATAACTTAAAATTTTTTTACATGGCTATTTTATTTCATTAACATGTCACACTTTATGACAGACTTTGAGTATAGAGAGAAAAGGGTTTTTTTTTGGAAAAATTACCTAAATTTATATTTATGTTTAAGTGAAAATTTTCAACTTTTAAGACAGAAATATTTGTGTAATTAATTTAAATGAATTTTAAAATAAAAACACTTTTTGTTATTTTAATAGACGGATTATATAAAAAAGAGGCTTTTTTTTTTTTTTTTGGAAAAATGAACTAAATTTGTATTTATGTTAAATTGAAAAATTTTTACTTGTTAGACAGAAATATTTGTGTAATTACTTTAAACAAATTTTAAAACAAAAACACTTTTTGTCATTTTTATAGAAATTATCCTTATTTTTACAAACAATATTATCCTTATTTTTAATTTTAAAATAAGACCTTTTATGACTTTTTTTTAACATGGCCATTTCATTTTATAAATATGTCACACTTTATGACAGACTCACAATGTGTAGAGAAAAGGCTTTTTTTTTTTAAAAAAAAAAAAAGACCTGTATTTATGTTTAATGGGAAATTTTCTACCTTTTATGTCTATTTCATTTCAAAAAATTAACTTTATTCATAGAAATAGTACAATACATCAATACATGGGATACAATAAAATTTGAATATAGTTAGGAACTTGCATTTGATGTTCCATTGTTTTGTGATAAACACTAATAACAATTCTGTGGAATGTAAAAAGAGAGGTATACAAACAAATTTTACTACAACCAGCTTAATGATTGAGGTGTACATCAAGCAAGTTACAAACCCCACAATATTTGGCTATAATGATTTAAAAGAAAAATTGTGTATAAATATGAAATACAATAAAAAACTTGTATATGGCATTCTATTAGAAGGATAGTTTAAAACAAATACAAAAAAATGTACAAATTGAATTATACAATCAAGGTTCACACTTTTGTCGGCATTTCAAACAGTTAACCCAATGATTAGGTACTACATCAAATGAGTTATGAAGTTACATTAATTAGTTACAATAGATAAAGAAATTGAGTATCAATATAGTCAGGAACATGCATTTGCCATTCCATTGTTTGGCAGGATGCTTCAAATGAGTTTCACAAACATGTACATAGGGAGTAATACCCTAAATAGTAATAAAAAAGGGAGGTCACATACTTATGGTGTAGAGGGACTGAATATCAACATTCAGTAAAGTCTCAATAGTGGCTAAACAATAGGTCCTATAAATTGGATAATTTATATGATAGAACACAGTAATTGCATAAACCAGTTTAGGTAGGAATGTTCAGTTGGTCATAGTTCACTATATTTTCAGCTGCCTACCAAGTTTGGTCAGTTAGTGAAGGCAGACAAGTCCTCTTATCAAATCCCCTTCCCTTACGAATGAATTTCACAAAGAAGTCTTCAGTTCGAAGAACAGATCCTTTCTCAAATACCGCTTTAAACCTGATGATCCATATTCTGAAGTTTATAAAGATTGCCAGATGGATGCAGATGAATATACCCTTCTCAAAGGCAAGCATGACACAGGTCAGGTCAGGCACAGTCATTTTCCTCAGCACATAGTTTTGGAGTTCTGACCAGGATTCACATTGAAATAGAATGTGGTCAATTGTCTATTTCTGTTCCCCACACATTGGACACAAGGATTGATGTTAATAGACAGGGTATGAGCACACTTTCACATGACCCACCACTCTCCACACTATCTCATAGCACATACACCTGAACACACATATGTATTTGGGCTCAAGTCTGAAAACTTGGTCCATTTGATGAATCTGGGAATGGCAACTGGGAGTTTTGGTTTTAGAGTTAGACATCAGCTGTTAGGTGTCCCAGAAGATGAGCTTGTAGACAAACAGGGAACTGGAAGTTGTAATGCTCCATAGCACAGGGTGACCTATTGCTGAAACTAGAGACCTTTGCACTTAGGTGGGGGCCTATCAGTTGCTTCAACCTCCTCCATTGAAATGGGGCATTTGATGTCCAACTGGTAGTTTAATAGTTTAACCAGGATGTTATGTGTTCTTTGTACTTGATCTCCTTGTTGACCATGTATGCAATAAAGTCCAAGCCAGTCACTGTGTAGCTTGACTTTGCTGAGGCCTTTGATTGTGTAATAATTGACAAAACTACTCAGTGTACTGGAGAAACTCGAAGTGACTGCAGCATACCTCTAGCTTTCAGAGAACATCCTACAAAATCAGGAGGTATTTCTCTTATTGGATGGGTCAGTTGCTCCAAATTTTAGGCCCTGTGTTTCCATCCCACATGGATCACCACTAATAGCTCTCCTCTTTACAGCCTACATGAATTCATTGCTACTAAGCATCAAGGCTGCCCTCCCGAGGATCATATCTTCTATGTAGATGATGTGGTAATATTTTTCTCTAGTAATGAATTCACAAGGCCCCTGTTATCAGTCTTAACCTACTACAAAAGCCCAAACCCCTGAAAGGGTTGGCCTTGCATTCCATAAAATCTTTCAAGTATGTTTAAATGAATTTTAAAAAAAACCACTGTTTTTGTCATTTTTGCATTTTATGATAGGTTCGCAGTATATCGGGAAGAGTGTTGTTTAATTTAAAAAGTAGTTACTTTTTTGTACAGAAATATTTGTATAATTATTTTAAAAGATTTGTAGTCATTTTATATTTAAATGAATTTTAATCAATTATTTTTTTTTGTTTCAGGAATGACAAACATGGACTGTCCAATGTCTCAACCGCATGTGTTCTTTATTACTCTAATCTTGCAATACATGATCTGTGGACAAATTTTAGTTATTAAGTTTGTCTGCAAAACACTTGGAGATGTTATCTTAAAGATCAGAAGATTATAGTAATACATCTTTGGGGTAATATGTCATAGCAAAAAAATACTAAAGAACCCTGTGCCAATATTTAAAGCTTAAAAAATACTAGAAATAAAAAATATATATTAAATATTTTTATTGGCTGTGCACTAAAAATAAAAATAAAAATGTTTTCTTCAACTACAATTGGGGTTTTAGATTTAACTTGAACTAAAAGCATGGTATCCAGAAATTAATTAAGTCAATCCCAATTTTTTATAATAAGGGATTGACTTAATTAATTTTTAGAACCTTTCCTTCCTCTGCTATGCTGTTATTTCAAATTAAAGCTAATAAAAACCCTATAGTGGTTGAAGAAATTTTTTAGTGCATGATCAATAAAAGCATTTAATATAAAAAAAATTGTTTTTATTTTTATTATTTGGTAATTCTTTTAAAATGTTGTATGGCATTTTTATTAATCCATTTAACTCAGAATGATGGGTGATGATGAGGAAATAAACAAATATAATTTGATATTAATATTTATTAGTATTCATTAGATTAATGTCTCATAATATGGATCAGAATATTACATTATTACTTCTGATAATTTATTCATGAGAACATTTTACTCCCAATCATTTCTTGAGACATGTATTTAATGACATGATTCTCTTCCTGTCTAAAATATATGTCTATCAATACAAGTTATTCATGTGAATTGTTTACTATGTTGTTGATTATTATGTCGTGATATATTTTTCATGCATTATTAAGTTATGAACTTTTTTTGTATTTTTCTATACAGAGCCTTCATAATTACAAAATCTAGGTATTCCCTATGCAATAATTTTAGTATTTTTTCTGTATTATATCACTCTTTGTTGTCTGATGAAGTGATAAATCTGTTATCCAGATTTATACTTCATTGTTCAACCCCATTACTAATCACCAAGTAGGTTCAAACCCATCCATCCACACTCTGGTTAATATAGCAAATCAAACACAGATACACAACTCTTCCTGGCCTCAAATAATCATTTTCAATGTGTATTTTAAATATAAAATTCATAGAATTAATAGTAGCTTAAAATCCCTAAATAATCAAGAGTTGTATATGTGCATTTATGTATATATAGTGGATACTTATGTGTTATGCAAATATTAATGTTATATTTTATTTCTTTTTATAATATTATTTAATATATAAGGGACTCAAACTCACTTTACCACTTACGGAGCTTTAAACATTTCATCATTAGATTTTCAATGAAATGAATGGCTGAAGTGTTGTGGGTTGGAGTAGTATGAAGCATATCCATTAAAGTATGATGAAGATTAGCTATCTTAATATAAGACTGAGCACTGATTGTATATATATGTGGAGACGGTAATCTGGACCAACTGATGAGTGCTGGTTGATTTTATCTTTTCAACATGTGTGTGATCAGATGGGTCAGCAATATGAGATGGCATGGAGAGTTGAGGATCCTGTGAAAGTCTGAGTTCAGTCCCTTATATATTACATTATATGTGCAGGTGTGTGTAAACTTGTACAGTATATTAAGTTATATATTATTTAATATAAATGGTCGTAGAAACTGATGCAATGTTTAAGAAGGTTCTAGAAGAAAATTACAGATTGTAAGTTTAGGGAATAATAGAGAAATCCTTAGTAAAATTTAATTCTATTTAATTAATTTGTTGTTACAAATAGTTAATGAAAACTATATGAATTCGAACAATACCTTTGAGGACTTATCAATATATTGCATCTTCTACTATATAAAAACAAAGGCACATTTTTTGCTGATAGAAATCACATGAGGTAAGTTGGTATCTGCATTGCCTCAGATGATTTTCTAAAAGCATTCTTAAAATAATGTAACTGAGTATAAATAGTGTTAAATTTAATACAGAGGAATTAAGGTTATTTATTAAGTGTAATGGCTAACCGAATCCATGTCACTCAGAATTTCAACATTATGACTGTTGAGTAGAGGGACCAAGTTTACATTTTCCCAATCACCAAGATCATCTCTGTGCTACAATGCCATTCCATAATCACAAATCGGTGAACTGCCTAATTAAATGTAGAAAGTAATTTATAAAGGAAATGTTGCCTACTACATAGTGAAATAAGTGCCACCCATGTTTGAATATGATCTGCCTCACAATAATACAGACTCACCCAACCAGCAAGTCTGCACAATGTCAGGAGGTAATTATTCATTGCCACCTAAAGATCTCACTAATTCTATTTCAATTATTTAAATACTCTATTTAATCTCATAATTTAATTGTCTATTTAATACTGGCAATGCAGTTCCAGTTATATCTATCTATTTTACTCATTTGTTTTATAAATCTCTATAACCCTACAAAATCAATATGTAATTTTTTTCATCCATTTCATGCTTTACTTTCTTTCTTTACTTGAGTGTGGTATATTTTCTTAATTAAAATTAATTCTTAATTAAAATTAATTCATGTTTATGTATTTTGATTTAATTTTAAATTAATATGCCAATCTTACCCAACCTTGCAAGTACATTTATTTGTATAAGACCCAGCTTGGGGGAGGGGTTACTTAATTTATCTCAATTTTATTATAAAGGTACTCACTTGCTAAGTTGAACATGATTAAATAATTTTATATGTTTAATGTCAGATTGCCATAATGTTGATTTATTTATTAGTGATATTTGTCTATTGATAGTCATTAACACTATCAACTAAATCATATTTTTTATATATTCTATAGTAATTTGATCATCATTTCTGTTATTATAATAAAATCACCACTTACTTGTAACACCTTTTAAGCGCATTATTTATTTATAATATTATATTGCTTAATTTAAATGTAAATGCTCTTATTATTATTAGGACATTCATGTAGTTATTAAATCATAGTTATTGCTATAATATGGCTTACTAGATGTTCATGCCCTTGTGTGTGATATTAGATATTAGATTTATTTTAGGCTTTAATTCATATCAATGTCATTAGGGATGTATTTATTTATTTCAGTGTGCTAGCAGATGTCATTGTTATTTCAATTTATATTTATATTTTGCTTTATCATTTTGGGGATTGTTAGGAGCTCCAAATCTACCCCTTTCATCATATTTCATTCTAGTCAGGGTATATGTCTACACCTTAGAAACATTTGGTTAGAGTAGAGAATGCTCTGCATGGAATGATCCCAGGTCAGCTTGCCTGTTGCATCTTCCTACCTGCTCCCTCTTGAGATATGCCCATTGCATCTTCCTACCTGCCCCCTCTTGAGATATGGCTCCACCAGAAGCATGGAATACTCCTTTCTTTAATAAAATGATGAAGCATCTCATTGGTCAAAATGGACCAAACCTTTTATTGCTGCCATCTGTGCTAGAATGGCCACTTATTAATATTTTATATTCATGCCTGTTTAATAGCTGTAAGTCATAATGCTGTAATAATACTAAACCATTCGTTATTCATTAATTTATTTGTATTTAGAATGCCATGACCAAGCTTGTATTACGCTATCTACCCTTTATAATGAATTATTCCCAGATGCATCAATAATTTTTTCTTTATTATTTAATATTTATTAACTCCATAAAGTTATGGATGAATAAAAACTTGTTATATGAAATACACGTGAGAACATATTCCTATCATGCTTATTGTAAATTATCTTACTGTACCTCATATGAATAAGTCACAAATACTATAAATGGCATTGATTATATTATATTATATTATATATATATATATATATATTTATATGTACTATAAATGGCATTGATTATATTATATTATATTATATATATATATATATATATTTATATGTTTCACATATGATAGTAGTGGCATTGATCATTATTTTGATTATAACAACAAATGCTTAATTATTTATGTATATTAATTCAATGGTTATTAATTCTTTACTTGTCTCAATTCTGATATAGCATTAATATTGTAAATTATTATGTGAAATTTTATTTAATTAATATTGGCATATTAAGACTGCCTTTTATTAACTGTACCTCTACATATGTATCAGTTGAGACACTAACCTTGTGTCATTATGAGATCCCCATAATGATAAATTATATAACTGTAAAGAATCAATGGTACATATTTTTGCATAAATCTGTAAATATAATACATATGTATATAAGATTATGATAATATAATTATTAAAATTTATATATATAATTATTCAGTAGTTTGAATCATTATTTCATTTAATCACTAGTTTTATTCAGGACATGTCATATTTTTAAAAATTCATTCTTCCTGGGTTACCTAAGATTATCCTCATTATGTGTAGCTTTGTTTTATCAAAGTTATTTGCTTAGTTATCTCACTTTTACCATCCATAAATTCTTTTATTATGTAAGCTGCACATCTTAAGTAGTATTTAATGGTTAATCTGTATCATTATTCAGCTAGTTAGTCATCAATAATCTCAAGATATCATGTCTCTCCACTGTGTCTCTGGGACTGGAATGAATTAAATTCATCTATATCACCAGTGATGTTCATAGTGAGAGAGATTTAGGGAATGGGCAAATAGGTTAGAATTCATAATTCTCCTAACCTGTGTATCTTGGGCATGACTGGATTTGAGATACTTTTTGTAAGATTCTGGTCTTATTGAATGAACATACAAATCTGACCGGTACACTGATAAACTGTCATAATTCATCCAAAATGCTACTACTAAGCATCCAAAATGCTACTACTAAGCATTGAGGTTTCTGAACTGACCACCACTTCTTGATACAATTTATTAATAACTGGGAATCTTTTACCATCCTTTATCCAGCTCACCAAATTCAATTTTTATATTTTGGCTTCTCTTTCAGAATTTCTGGACAAAGAGTCTGCACATTTAATTTTTTCATTGATTATATGTCAAATAGTAATCATAGGAGTATTTCTCCATTTTAATTATACATAGACTTATAGATGTTATAATGCTAAACTGTTTTAAATAGTATTTGAATTATGGTAATATTAAATAGTGCTATCACACTTATAACATAAAGCTGTATAATTAATAGCAATTAGTCAATTGAAATGATTGAGCACTTTCGAAAAAATGTATTTCTCACAATCATAGCCTGTTATGACTCATATTATACATATAGAATTATTCCAATGAATGAGTCATAACAGGCTATGATTATGAGAAATACATTTTCTTGAAAGTGCTCAGCCATTTTAATTGACTAATCACTATTAATTATACAGCTTTGATGTTATAAGTGTGATAGCACTAATTAATATTATCATAATTTGGACAAGCATAAATCTATAATTTATTACTTAATATTTCAATTATGGCTTATTTTGATCCATATTTGCGCCATTGGAATTTTTTTTTGAGACTGAAAATTATAGTTACAATAAGTCTCTAGTTTTTCTCAACTTTTGATGAAGTCTATGATATATATGTTGTTATTAAGTGTGACTAAGATATAAGCACAATTACTGGATATCATTGTTTTGGAACAGTTCTTTATGAATCATTAAATTAGTGTCATTATTCTCTTAAAAAAATAGTCTCAAAATAATTAATCAGATTAAGAAAATTCTGGAGTCTTTTATCATTCTTTGGCCTGAAGGTGTTTTGGACTAAATTCACTTTCTCTGAATCTGGACTGTTCCATGTATTATAAATAATATATTGTGCTCTACACACACTTGATTGCATTCAATTTTTATGACACTTTTACAATCATACACAAACTTTGGTTATTCCTTGTCATAATCCTTTAAAGCTTATTGCAATGAAGATGTCATCAAAATATGTCTATTTTTGTTTGGAAATATGTTGCGTCATTGTTATATTTTTAATAATAAATGATTACATTTAAATAATAGATAGGGGTCATAACAGTTAATAATTGGGCAGCCTTGTTAGTCATAGATATTTGGTAAATGGACACGTTAAAGCCTAACTTGGCAAATTAAAATTCTTCATATTAGTTAATATCTCCCTGCAAAAATATTTCAACATTCATTGTATATTTTTGTTATAAAAATTAATTTAATTGCCATGTTTATATGAATATCTACACCTTTGAATAATGATCTATCCATGTAGAGTTAATATTTGTTCTGCCTTTAACTAATGAAAAATTATTTATTTTTAACTTCACATTTACTTATATTTTTATTCCCATCTTGGGTATTAATATTAAATTTTTTAAAAGTAGAATCTTAGGACAATTTTCCTCAATACTGTCTGAACATTGATAAAATTTCTGAGCCACTAATTATTTCTATTTTATCTTTTTTTACCAAATGGTGCACTTCCAGCATGAATTGTTTTAAATCTGTAATGGTATTTTTGATTACATAGCTGAGAGGCAAACTCCACCCCTCCTATTTCTTTGCATCTAGAAGTATTTTACTTTATCAAGTCTGGCATTCCAGATACTGTTTTTTTTTTTTTTTTTTCATATGTCATAGCATCGGCCGGGACGCGAACCCACAACCGTCTGCAACCAACTACTTGCTTGTATGGTGGTTGCGATACCTCTCGGCTAACAACGCAAGACGTTCCAGATACTGTTTTTACATCACATTTTAAAACATTTCCACAAACAGATTTTCATTCTATGGCCTATTTTACCTTAGTAATAGCAAATGTCACTCTAGAACCCGTGAGCCATTTCTCGTCTATTTTTATTGACACACCTGTGGTACTCAAAATGAAAATATCTATTATAATCAACAAATGAAGCAAAAAGTTATTTTTTTTTATTATATAAAATTCACAATCAGGAAGTTAAACTATAAAAAATTCAACATATACCAGTACACATGGGTAAATTTTTCATTTTTGTAAAAATCATCTTCAAAAGAAAACATTTTTATTATTATTATTGAAAATAGTTTAAAACATAAAGAATAGAACATTTTTAAAAAAGAGATAATGGAAAAGAATTTTTTTATTTATTAAAATAAATTAAAATTTATTAGATGCAATTGAACATGTTTATCTCTACATAGCTATATTCTTTTTACACTGTTGCAAGGCAGTCACTCTGGAGAGCTACTATGGTCTGGGACTGGGGGCCATTGCACTCCTTCACTCCTCCAGAAGGGTGACCCTAGCTCAAGTTTCATGAAAAAGCCAGTCTGAGGCAGTAATCTATCTCTGTTCCTGAGCTGCTTGAGTAATTTGATATAGATGTTGCAGACACCACGATTAGCATTTTCAAATATACAACTTGCATCTGGGAAAGATTGCAAAGATTAGAAAAATGGCAATTCTGATTTTCAAGAATATGCCACTCTTTATACCCTTTTGAATGACTAAGATCAAGCGACATAGTTTTTGTTAATAAAGGTTCGGATTAGCTTGAGAAAAGGGCAAAAATACAAAAGGTGATGAATTGTCTTGAATTGTCTCAGCTGCTGTGGCACATAGTTGGCAGTGAGGCTTGATCTTTCTTTTCCACCCCAGAAAATGATTTGTTGGTGGGAGAAGTTGATCTTTAGCAGAAAGTCAATGTATTTTGGTTCTAAGAACCAATTTTTCGATTTTGCTATGAATTGTTTATTGTTTAACCCTAGATCATTCTGTAAAATGGTTTGATTGGTGTATTTGAGTTTGAATGTTTTTGCCAATACATCTTTGTTTCCTCTATTGTATGTTGTGTTATGTTTGTTGAGTTTCTGACATAAGTCCTTATATCCATCATCCATTTGCTAGCAAGCAGAGGTGTATCCATGGGCTCCACTAATGGCATGAGGTTTAGATCTGTTTGTTCAAGGCTGGCCACATGCAGCACTCCCAGAGCTTTTTGGAGATAAAGGATGAACACTGACTGCAGGCTGAGCCCATTTGATTCTTTGGGCATTTGAGTTTTAGCAATGCTTATGGCTATAACTTTGCCATTCTAAAGCAGCCTAGCATAATGAGTTCATTGATCGTTCAAATGTTTTGGTGGGTTTTATGAATGACAAGTAGTAGCTTAGTCTCAAGTAAACTAGAAGGTTAGTGATATTGAAATTCTTGACAGCAAGCTGACTATCTTTTTTGTTTTGTCTAGGATTGAGTTCAAGATTCCTTTGACATGGCAAATCTAGACTTGGCAATCCCAGAAATGATTGTGGCTGGGCCATGAATATTGAGGAAATCATTACACCTGTTTTGATTTTCCAGATGAAAGATTTATTGTAGTTGACTTAGAGATTAGTTTTTTTGGCATATTTGTTTATGATTTGTATTAAGGTTTGAAGCTGGGATTTGTGGGGAATGAATATGGAAACATCATCAACATATGAGATGCGGTGAACTGGATGTTTCAGTGTTGTCATGTATATGCTTAGCATACTGCATTCAATTTCCATGAGAAAGGGGTTAAGGTACATTATGAAACAGAGGGTAGCCAAAGGGGATCCCTGTGGGATGGATAGATGGGGTCTGAATCCCTCTGAAAGCTTTCCATCTAGAGAGGTAATTATTGATCTGTTGAACAGTAAGTTGCCAATAATGTGGATGTAAACATCCAACACTTGATAATCATGGAGCATTTGTAGTAAGATTGATGGAACAGCATTGTCAAATGTCAAGAAAAAGTCTAGTTGAATAACTAATGGGTTTGATTTTCTTTGTAGTCTGACATATTCAGAAAGAAGCATGAAGTGCTGGTGGAGGCACCTTTGCAGGTGAATTGATATTTGGTGAGGTATCTATATATCTGTTGTGGTATGAGATGTTTAACTATGGATTCTATTGTTGTGGAATCTTGGAAAATGGGCATATGTTTATTAGCTTTGAGGGGTTAATTTGTTTTTTTTTTAAGAAAGGTGCCAATGCAACTGAGTAGAGGTCAGAGATGGTCTGGAAGTCCATGGCGAGAACATTGATCATTTTTGGACTATGGGTGCAGTGTATTGGCTCAGATGCAGTAGCACAAATCTTGGGATACCAGGTAGTTCCAGATGTGTGCTTTCTTGGTAGTTCTGTAGCTTTGGTACTATTTGTGTTTCAGTGATATTGTGATTAGTGTTTCCATCTAGTTCTCCTTAAACCCTTCCAATCTCAAAGTTATAGCTTTGTAGCTTGCATCGAAAATGGTTATGTATTTTGGAAAGCATTGCTGAACCACCATAGCAATTTTTTATCTATGAAAATTATAGAAGGCAGCTACCAGTGTCCATCTGATGTAGCTGCATGTCCAGTTATGTCAATTATTTAAATAATATTTATTTTAGAAAGTGCAGACAAAAATGTTAGACCTTTTGGTGTCCACATATTGTGTCAAGACTTTTTGTTTGTGATAGTATTGTAATTTAAGATCCATGATGTCTTGGACAGTAGCATCTGTGTGAGAGAGTTCACTTAGCCTATTTGTAATGTTGTCTAGATCTTTTAGAAGCTAGTTTGGTCCTTTGGGTTTCCATGTGTAGAAGTCAATCAGAGAGCTCATTATTCTGACAAACACTGACTATATTTGGATAGATGGCAGAGAAAGAATTTTAATTTAATTAAATAAAATATATGCTTTGGAAAAAATTTATTCAGGCACTGCAGCTTTGTTTAGTAGTCTTGTGGAGTGAGAATAATTTGTTTGAACCAATTTATTAGGGTTAATTTGCAGTGATATTAATGATGAATAGTGATCTGAAAAATGCACATATTGCAGTCAAGCATTGAGATCAAAATGTATGTCAGGAGTAGTAGAGCAGATTAGGGATCTTTCTTGCAGTGTATAAAAAGAGAAGGCATCAAGAGAAAAAAAGCCTTCTCCACACAATAAGACTCTGTTGAAGAGTTGTGTAAATACTTAGTGTTGAAGTTGTGGTAACTTGTATTGAGGTCTCTGAAGCAAATTGTTGGTGAAGTCTTAGATGACAGAAATGGAATTGATTTTGTTGATTGCTGCATGCACTGAGTCAGCAGTATTCCTTAAGTACAAATAGATTATATTGAGTGAATATCTTCCAAAAATTAAATTTAGCAGCAGTACTTTTTTATGTAGATGAAGTGTCCTGAGTTTGGTATATTCTGTAGTCTTATTGATGGTTTAGCTTTGTTTCAGAAAGGTATGCTATGTGGATGTGGATATTGATTTTATCAATCCATCTTTTTACAGCATAAATGCGGTCAAGGGAATTAAGGCCCCTTACATTAATGCCACCTATTTTAAGAAACATAGTTGGGGTTTCTGCCAGACTTGGGTGAAGTCTATAACTATTCTCCAGTAATGAGTTCATTCATTAAGACTAATTGTTTATCACAATTGGAAGCTTGCTGAGTATGTTTTTGCATGGCTTTTGCTATCATAAGTGATTTATTTAGCACTGGGATTTTAGATGATGTGATTTGATTTGGATTGAGAGTGCCTTCGTTGCAACTATAGTTGAAAGGTACTTCCAGGAAAGTACTGTCTTGCATGTCTTGTGATTTGGCTCATCTGGTTCTTTTAGACTCCTTTTTCCTTCATTGATTTTGCAATTTGTTAGTGTTTTGATGTAGCCAGTTTGGTTCCATGTTTGAGTCAGTGGTGGAATTGGTTAAATCTTCATGCTGGGATCTTGATGAATCCTGTGGGGTTTTTTATGTGTAGCTACTTGTTCTTTTTGTCTGGTTTGCATTGTGTGTGGTGTTATAATTGTGTTTCTCTTGCTTGTGATACTTTGCTGTTGAGGTGCATCTTTTAGTTTGGTTGTGATTAGATCTTCATGTGACAGTTGAAAAGGCAATTGTGATTGCAGTTTCTGTGAGGCAGTGTTTGCTTCATCTGTGTTGGTCTTGTTTTCAGCACTTATTTCTTGTTTTTTTAATTGTGGTGCTTCCAAGTATGATTTATGTGTTTGAGTTTTATTCTGCCCTACATCGTTTGAGGTGTGGGATTGCAGGGTGAAAGGTAGATTTGAAGGTGTTAGATTGCATTTGTGGTATTTAGCTTTCTTGACATTGCAGGTCATAAATTCTCATAGGACAAAATTTGGTGAGGTGTGGCCTTTCACCACATAAAATGCATTGAGGCTGAACACCTCAAATGACAATAGAGATAGGGCACTTCTTTTCTTCTAGTGTTGATGGAATGTCAAATAGTGTGGAGCTTTTGTGAAGTTTAAATGTAAAGGCCTTGTTGTTTGAAGGTAGTTCAAAGTCTGCTCTTCTTTTTGTGAGGTAATTAAAGTTGGCTACTTCAACATATTTAGATAGTGGCCTTTGAGAGTCCATTGGTGAGAAGTTTTGCATGGTAAGCCATATGCTATTTTAGGGTCCATGTCAATTTTTATTAGATAACATTGGTTCAGGTAGATTTGTTTTCTTTTGAAAAGTTCTTCTTGAATTAAATTGTGGAACTCTTATTATAAAATATCTCCTGTTGGGGTGGTGGAGATTCTTCTGATTGCTTCTCTCAGTTTTTGATTTTTAAAGAGTTCAAAAAATTAATCTGTAGGAAAAATGAACAGATTACAGTTGTCATTAGTAGTAGTGAGTATTAGAGTGTTCTCACTATGGTAGATCAGAAAGGAGTTGAAGAGTACTGGGGGAATTCTAGTGTTGAATTCCTGACTTACTGCTTGATAGTTTTTTAAGAGAAATTGTGAATTTTGATGATGTTGCTGACAGTTACTTTGCTCTATATTAGGTGTGGAAGGTTTCATCTTCAACGAAATCTAGGATGCTATATTGAGTTGTTTAATAATCTGTACTGAGATTTTGTGTAAATGACTCTGCTATTACCTAGACCTGTAGTGTAACTTTCATTATTTGTAGTGTTAGAATTATTTATTTTAGTATGAGTTTGGTATTGGGAAAATGTGAATTGATTAGCCACTACTTTGTTGGAGACCTGTGAGTTTTTGGTGTTTAGAGTGGGCTTTAGACTGGGGAAATGTGAGTTGTAAAGGACTTGTTCCACACTTGTTTTTTGTAGTTGTTTGTGCTTTGAGAAACTGCTGTGAATTATTTTACCATTATCACTTTTTTTTTCAGAGACTGAATTTTGATCAGAAAATTGCTGTATAGTTACTTCGGTGTCATGGTAGAATTTAGAAGGTATTTTTTTATTTAAATCTCCATTGTTGTGTTTGGGAACTGACTCTAACTCTGTTTTTGACTGAAGAAAGTGTTATTACAATAAAGATCGGCAGGTTCCTGTAAAGTGCCAACTGTGTTTTTAAATTTTTATCATGCCATAACTTTTTAATGTGTTTCTGTTTGAGATGGAAACTTTTTAGAATTGTAACTTTGATTTTGAGTATTATCATTTATTTTTTCATTAGGAGGATGGGTTTTGCTTAGTTTTTTACTAGAATTATTTTTTTCCAATTTTTTTAAAAATTCCGATTGGATCGATCACAGCAGCTTTCTGTTCAGCGTTTGTGATCATAGCTATCTTTTGTTTATTAACAGATTGAGATTCTTTTTGCTTTTGTGTACCTTTAGTAAGATTTTTAAATTAATAAAGTCATCCTGATAAATATTAGTCAAATTAAAATTATTGGAAATGCTCTTAACCTGTTCTATCTAAGAGCTTGATAGAGCCTGCCTAACATTAGAATCACTACACAATTTTGAGATTGGTCTAGACCTAAGAATTTGCTGTTCCAGAAGATCATGTATACTGCTCATTTTCAAAGTTTAATTAAATAAATATAAAAAAAGAGCTTACCTTAAAACTACCACTATAATTTTTATTAACTCAAAAATAACTGAACACTAGAATAAATTACTTAAAAATATATTAAAAGGGATTTGAAGACATTAATTAAAAATAAATTTATATTTATGAACATAAGAATTACTAGAAATAAAATGTAACATTGTTATTAAGTTTGTCACATCCATACATAAAATAAGTATTTTTATTTTTAATAAATATTTTTATATGTATTGTTTGAGATTTTTTTATTTGCTTATTGTCCTATTTATTTATTTTTTATTCACTCACAAAGACTTAAAATCTGTTATTCAGTCCTTCAAAGAAAAGTTTTGGGATCCTTGGAACACACTACCATCTTTTGTGATTCACAACTCTGTTTAACAAGCTTAAAAATTAATGTTTTTTTATATTCTTTTTAAGAGCATTAGGGTATTTGTTTTATTTATGAATATATGTAAATTTGTAAATAAATAAACTACCTTCCTAATGTGTGTGTAAATATGCCTTGTCAATAATTTAAAAACAAACAAACAATGAATTGTAACTATATAAAATGTTGGTGTGCTCTGCAAATTACTTAATTGCTCATACTCATATATTGTGTTTTTTTAGTCATGTTTGTTGGTTTTTTTCTAACTTCTCAAAGTCGGATAATGCCTCATTTAATATTAGCTAATTAATTTATATAATCTTTTTCATTTGATAGTTAATAAAAGATCGTCATCGAATGACAATTCTAGTTTTAAAGTTAAATCTATGTAAAAACAAAAACAAATGTTACAAATATTTAAAATTATATTAACAAGAAAACAATAATTAAAAAGAAAGTACAGTATAAATCTGTTTAAATGCGAAGAGAAAGATTTTGAAAACTAATTATATAAATACTATAGAAATGAAATTAAAGCCCATATTGAAATAGCATTTAAATGATAAAAATATGTTTTTTAAAACATTTACTAGAAATTAAGCATAAAGATTAAGATTAAAAAATATAAACTTAAAAAATTTGAATTAAATATCACAAAACCAGAGATAAATCCTTCCAGCATGTAAATAATGAAATTGATTTAATTTATATATATATATATAATGATATGTAAAGCAACAAAAAGAAAATTTTTAAAAGCAAAATCATTTATTAAAAGTAACATAATCAAAGTCCTATGAAGTAATTAAAAAACAAAATTAATTAATTATATTTCAAGATAATAAAAGAAGATTAAAAAAAATTGCTTGAATAGTTTCATTTCTCATTTTCTTTATAATAAAATAATAAGTAAAAGATTATCTTTTTATGATATAAAATTTATATATAGTTTATATAATTTTAATAATAAAAATTAATATGATTTATTAAAATTATTATTTTAAAAATGTATTTAAAAAAATAGAACTAGTACTTTGGTATTAGTCATGCTATAACATATTACTCCGATGACGTTTCCATCCGGTAATATTTATTCAAAGTTTAAGTTAACAATATTATGGCAGCCAAAATACTGACATAACTAATCCTTGTCAATGATTAAGATATGTACATGGTGACCTGGGAGATTAAAAAATGTTCTGCCTGTGAGATTTTGTGTTAACAATCTTTTTTGTACTAACACTATGATCCTAAATTTTACTGAGATTTTTTTGGTGATTTTTTTAAATTCTAGAAGACATTACACAGTTCAGTCTGACACAGTTACTCTCATTATTTATAAATATATATTTTTTAATTTAAAAATACATTTCTAGTTAAATGTTATATTTTTGTTTTATTTATTTTTGCTAAATGTTTTTGTTGGTCAGGTGTCAAGATTACAAAACTTATTTTAATAAACTTAAGAGCAATAAGAAAATTGCAAATAAAGTATATTACTAAATGACAATGAGACATATCTATATAAAATTTAGATTTGGTTTGCAAATTATTTCTTTATTCTCACTTATACATATATTTAGTAAATTTAGAATAATTAAAAGTGGTCATGTTTTTTTCTTTCTAATTTTTCAAAGTTGAATAATGTCTCATTTAATATCAGATACATATTTCAATTTATGCATTGTGTTTCATTTAAAAGATGTATGTAATTTAATAAAAAGTCATCTTGAATGATTATCCTAATATTGAAGGTAAATATATATATATATTATAACCTCTCCTTCGTGTATCTCCACTACACATCGAGCCCACTACGTTACACCACAATCTACCCTTTCACCCTACGTGTAATTACGTGTATACTTATGTGTACTCCACATCTCCCAAAATAAATAATATAGTATAGTGAAAGTCGCCTCCCCGGGTTCTAGCTCTAACAATTAATGAGATATTCAACTAAATGCTTTGCTAGCTCAGGTTGCTTAAAATTAACTTAGGTTCAGTTTTAGACTAACTCAAATAACTATTCTATAACCCAGGAGATTAGAAGTAGAAATAAGGTGACAAAGTAGATTGCATTGAGATAGTATCCCATAGGATACCACCCCAATAGCATAAGAACACTATCCCCCCTTTTACTACTATTACATATAATAACTACATAGTATTCTTATGACTTCTGCAACTTCTAATCACTAAACTCATTTCACAATTAAAGTATTAATCTTTTATCTATCATAACAATAATAGTAATTATCTAGCTCAGATAAAATAATCTCAGGTTCTTAAATTTATTCAATGTTAAATTAAAATAAAGTAGCAAAATATGATAAGGGATTTTGTGTCATAATTTACTACTCTGAAGTTAGATTAATAATAAAACAATAAGAATAATAATCACAATCTTCATTGTTTACTCCCACTAGTATAGCTTTTCTTTTATCGCAAATTTATAACCATAATAAATTGATTAATCACTCAATATCCTCCCTTTGTTTATCTTTTTCCTTACATAATAAAATAATTAGTAAGTGGCAGTGTTTAGATAATCTGATAAATGAAGTAAGTGGCAACTAATAGCATATAATTTAGCAAATTACCATAATAATGGATTTATGACCAATAATGTAATGCAATTTCATAATTATTCAATTACAAAATACCAACAAACATTTAAGATTAAATATACTTCTTTATTTATATTTTGTGCAAACAATTATATACTGAGTTTAATGACTGTAAACATACCCTATGAATCCATGCAATGATGTAGAGAAAACAAAACTCAGACACAAGTTTTAATAACAAATTTTAGAATTTTATTAACAACAATCAAAATTAAGATAAAACAAACAAATCTATTTACATTTATTTACAAGGGATATCATCCTTTGCTCACATGACAAATGCTAAATTTTACAAATTTATCTTTCGTTATCTTTAGTTAACTCATTGTACATTAAGAAGTTATTTATTTATTTACTTTAGGTTTATCACAGCTTTTATCTTTAACTTGTTATGGGTAACAACATTCTTTACCTTTTAAATATATTAAATTCACCGTATTTATAATTATTTTATGGATAAATATTTTATAACATCACACTTTATAATCCATACGGTTTTAAAAAAAGAAAAATTACTTTTCTTGTAACTTTAAACAAGTTATACAGCATATTATTAAATACTATGATTAACTTTAATGTTTGCTCTCCCATGCTCATATAAATTATAATGCGTTCTTGCATAAGCCATACTCCTGTATAATATTATAATGTGTTTAACTATCACCCTATTATAATTTTCACATATATTATAATTATCGAGTGTTATAGTATTTTTCAAATATGCAATACATATTTTTTTAAATTATAATTAATAATAAAAAGAGCGTGAAACTATGTTTAATATTTTGTATATTCTCATTTGATATACTTTTACAAAAATTATAGTTTATTTCTTAAAAATTAGAAGAAAATATTTCTATAACTCCTTCCATTATTTAGGATATCTGTATCTTTCTTTCAATGGTTATAATCTATTCTTAATTACTCTTAACTATTCTTATTCCAAGTAAAATCATAACATACTTTCTAAAATATCTATTGTTCCCTTCAATAAACTTATCATACGATGTAGTAGCACGAAATACAGATTAAGATAGCGACAAGATGTATAGGATATTGGGAAGAAAGATGGATAACTTGTCTTCAATATACTTAAAGAATGCATGGAACAGTGTGAACAGGTTTGACATCTATTGTCTATTAACCCTTAAGATAAGAAAATGATGTGGCAGCTATTTATTCAGCTTTACCAACCATCAAGTACAACTCACGCGAAATATAAGATAGCACTGTCCAAGACAACATGTGTATCAGTCATAGGGCTACGTTAACTACGCTGATTATCACCTATAAACGAAATGTGGATCAGCCATAGGGCTATGTTAACTATGCTGATTCTCACACAAAAACTACTTATTTCCATTCCCTGTATCATCCTAGCTTTTAATACATCATCTTGGTTTCCAAATCACCCCTGTACTCCCAAGTCACTACCCAAATTATCTCTCTAGATTTTCACTATATCAAACATCGATAAATACAAACAACTTTTAAAAAAAACAACAAACAAGATTCGCGAATATGAAAATCATTTCTCTATTCCTTAAGAATAATTTATCTCGCTTTATAACACTGTATGTTCATTACCTACATTTTTGTTAAAACAATATTCAAACATCCCAATAGGAAAAACCAATAGAAAATGTAATATAATCCTCGGTTATATTAAATTATTACTCTTAACACATAAAGTGATTATCGTATGCATATTTTTAAAAAATCTAATCACATCTCAAAATGTTTCAATGTGTTGTTTTAAATGCGTTTTACAATAACAATAATAATAAAAACTTTTGTACTACATTCATTCAATTTTCAGCTGATCTAAATAAATAAAACATACATTATATCATCAATAATTATAAATATTACCAAACACAATCTTTATCTTCTTATCTGGATTTGTAGTAGGCTTCTTCCTCCTTCGAGCATCGCACATATAAATTTTCACATACATACAATTTTCTTAAAAAAAAACATTCAAAATCAAAAAACATATTATTTTATATAATGTTATATTGCAAATTAATGTATTTGTTTCCCTATTGCTATCTAAACTCAATGTTTAACTTAGATTAATAAAGAAAATAATTTAAACCATAATCACATATTTTTCTGGTGGTAAATCTTGGTTAGTCCCCTAATATTTATTATTTCTTCTTTGTCCGAATGTTCTCCTTTCTGATTATTAAAGTTTTAAAATAACTTAGTTCATTTAGTTAACTGTTTAGACGATCTTTAGTTTCAAGGTTTAATTCAAAATTATTAAAAATATTTATTTAGTTATCCCACGAAGTTTTTAATGTTCGGGCGAATATTACCTCAGCGCGTTGATGCATCTTTATTTCCAGCAGAACTACAAGTATTTATATCATTACGGTACCAAATTGCGTTTTTTTCATGGATCCAATATTTTATATTTATTTCTCTGTAAACTATTTTTTTTTCTTCTTCTTCAGGCAAGTAATTTCCTTGGTAATTTTACTTTTATTCATTATTATTTTATATATGACATTTTGGATCTTTAACTATTTCTAGGGTAATTGCTCAGGTCATCTTAAAGAAAGTAATTCATAAAATTCTTTCTGTCCATTTATTTTTACATGGATAATATTTATTTTTATTTTTCATTATATTCATTAACTTTGCGCACAATGTCTTTTCATCAATTTTACACGCACTAAAGTAGTTTTCGTAGTAATATGCTATACAAACTATATCAATGAACAACGTTAACATTTTTGAAATATTACAAAATTTATAACTTAGTTTTAAGAATCCATCCATTTTTATTGAAAATTCAGATTATATTTTGATAGAATCCACTGGCAGGTAACTGTGGAGTTAGTGAAACATTATTATGAGAACTTTTTTAAAATTTTATTCTTAGATTCGCTTCGAAAGATTTTAAAATGTTAGTTAGTTTCTTTCAAAGATATTTATTAAAAATTCTAATAAAATTGACTAATAATTGAAGAAAGAAAGAAATTTTAAAGAGCTTAAAATTTTACCTCTGCTCTGGAGTCAACACATTTTTGTTCTCCTAGTTTATATAATTAATTGGCGCGATTTTTCTTGTCTGCCAAAATCTATCTTTTTATTGGTCACTCCATACTTTGGTTTGTAAACATTTTCTAAAGTTGTAAAATTGTGACGTAATAGACCTAAATATTAACCTATTATTATTTTTAAATTAATTATTATCTATTACAATTTAATTACTTCTAAATAATTTTGAAACAATAATTAATAAAATGTACAATCTTATCTTTTTATTATAATGTGTGACAATTCCATCCAGTTTTATAATATACTGTTTTAAATATTTTAATTATCATTATTAATTTAAACTGGTGCTTATACATAAAATATTCCAGACAGTCACGTATACATTTCCGGTGTTTAGTCTGGTTTTATCTGTATTAATAAATTTGCTACTTATATCATTTAAAATGATTATATAAAATTTTGAAAAATAATTTAGAAAAATATAGAACTAGATGCAATCCCCACCATCACAATACTTATTATTTAAATATATTATATTAACCCTTTATTGCTTAACTATAGTTTATAATTTTAAATACTATATAATATTAATTTTAAATTTTTTTAGCAATTGACCATTTATAACCATCATTGATCTATAGAAAAGGGCACAATATATATATATCATATGGGCCTGAACTTAATTCAGATACTCCATATATTAATAGGCTTAGCCATTTAATTTAGCCAAAGCCACAACAGCAAAATAATAATAGTAATATTACTATTATATATATATTGTAATGGAACGTACTTGCTGCATTCCATTTAAATTGAAAAAAGAAGGCCCCAAACATTGGGAAAGCCAAATATAATGGAATGTATTTTTATATATGATCTCAAATGAAAATAAACATATGAACTTTTGCAACAATAATCATTAGTTAACCAAGCCCCTAACTTTGATACACCAAATGTAATGAATAATTAAACGAACATATTATGCTGACCACATTGTGGCATCCAAATCTAATGGAACATACTTTTATTCCATTATACCAATCATCAGTTAACTGGGACCAACAGTTTGTGGTGCCAAATGTAATGGACAATATATCATATAAACATATTATACCTCAAATGTAATGGAACGTCAATATATGAGAAGAAAATAATGCTTCAAACATTGGATAATAAACATAATGGAATATATATATAATCTAAATGAATCCAATTGTTGAGAAAGCCTAATATAATAAATTGTATAATTTAAATGAAGAAAGACAAAATTATCCCAGTTATATTTAAATAAATTGTTTATATGCCCTTCCAACTAGCTATACATGAAATAAATCTAAAATCATACAGAGCAATGAGATCTATCATTATAATTTATTTTCAAGGTTGATATGACTAACTAATCAAACATATATCAGAAACAAAGGGAATTCTATTAAATCCAATATACACATCTATTATGTAAATTTATGTATATCTAAACATATCAATGAATAATAATATGTGTAAGTGGCCTAAAGACTAAACAATAAGTGAAATATAAAGTTATCCTCTATTAAATTGTGAATTCAATTAATTTCATAATGACTCTGGCATTAAAAGAAAAATAAGAATAAAATATTAATACTCTTTCAAATAAATTACAAAGGCATTACTTATAAAACAAATAGTACATCCTTTATTTTATATTATGGTTTAATTTTAGGTAATATCAATGTTTTAAATACAAACCCAAATAATAAATATACATATATACTTGCAATAAGTATATATATTAAATATATAAAGACATATCTGTGCTTAACAAGTAGGTATTAATATAAATACAAATCCATATTTATATCTTTCAGATATTTAAAATAAAAATAAAAAATAAAAAATATTATATACAGCAAATATATATAAATTATTGTTTTGTTCTGCATAAGAATTATTATATGAAGTTTAAAAAAAAAAATGGAAATACGTAAATTAATAATAAAACAATTTTTGTAATAAAAATTTGCGAATATAAATTTACTTATTAAAATATACATAACAACTCATATGCAACCCAAACTTATAAGCCATACTTTAAAATTTTAAATTACTTAAGTGTTAATTTTGACACCTGTTAAACGTTTATTGCTGTTAGAAAACAAGACGCTTGAATTGAATATTTATAAAACGTTATATTTTATAATGAAAAATAAAAATAAACAAAAATATCGATCTCAAAATATATTTATATATCATTTATACATATAAAATTATTTCTACCTTTCAAAGTTCACATGTCCAGTTTTCCTTCAAAAGTCAACTTATTCCATTGTTTTATTTCTTTATCCGTTTAATATTAGAATGCATTCTAGTTAAAGTGAAGAAACTCTCACGTTAGAGAAAATTGTCAATTCTTGGATGTATGTATATTTTTATCCTTCTAAAATTTCTTTCCTTGAAAAATAAATAAATAAATTGAAATGTTGAATCCAATATATTAATTCTAGTTACATCCAGATTATTATGAGATTGACCATTATAGATTCCAGATAGCTATGTCAAATTTCGACTTCAAACGCGATGAAATTCATGTTTTGAAATTTTCTTAGGTTTTCTTTAAACTGCCTTGGAATAAATGAAAGAAAATGGTGCAGCCTCTTGGCTGCGATATATCTCTATTAGCCTGTCATGATTTATGTATTTACCATAAAAATCTATCTTATTCCAATATTCTGAAGAATGGTAACTTCAAAGAAACGAAGTACAACAAAATTTTATCCTTTTGTTTTTTTAATCACCATCCTAATAATAATGGCTTCTTTTTGTTCTTGCTCCACGTGCTAGCAAATGCTGTTTTGAAAACCCTTGTTACACATGTTTTCTTTTAAACAATTAACATTAAAAAAAAAAAAATATCAAGCATATATATAAAAAATATTAAATTGAAAATTTATTTGACAGCTTTAAAATATACATAAATAATAATATTGCATTTTTTAATAATCACTGCAAATAAAATAATTTTTTTATATAATCAACAATTTATATGTCTTTATTTATTTATAATAATTAAATATTCATAACGATGTACCATCAACATATAAATAAAATAATAACTTCAAACAATAACTATACCTAATAACCATAAACAATAATAATACTTCATATATAAACATCAACTCAAAGAGATTTTTTTTTTTAATAACAAATGACAATTTTTAAAATATAGATAGACTTATCGATATTTACAATATATATATAAAGAAAACCAAATGTGAAAAATATTTTAAATTGTAGTAACAAAAGAGTAATAATAATTTTAAAAAATGTTAATGGAATATATAAATCCATTTAAATTGGGGAGAGGGATTTGAAAACTAAATATATAACTACTATAATAATTAAATTAACACTTTTAATTAAACAAATTTCACAGAAATTTTATGTAAAAAAAAAAAAGAAAGAATGGGAAGGATTTTTTTCTCTCTCTTTTATGTAGTAACTTAATAAAGTAAAGCAAAAAAAAAAAATTTAAGAAGAAAACTATTTAATAAAAAGAGGACATTATTCTTATTATAATCAAAAATAAAATTAAATAATTGGACTCCATGATAGTAAAAAATAAAAATTTTATCCAATATTTTACTTGAACAATAATTATAGTAAAGGAATAAGATAAAAAATTGACTTTTTGAAAATAAAAAATTCATACTAGTTTGTATAAATTATATATATTTATTTTTATTTTTTTTAACATTTATTTTTCAAAAATTAATAATACTGAGAAAATTTTTTTTATATTAAATATTTTTATTTACCCAGGACAAAAAGAAAGAAATAGTTTTAACTGCAGTCCAGAAATTAATTAAGTCAATCCCTTGTTAAAATAGGGATTGACTTAATTAATTTCTCAACTCCCAAGCTTTTATTTCAAGTTAAATCTAAAAACCCCAATTGTGATTGACGAAATTATTATTTTTTTTCTTTTTAGTGCACAGTAAATAAAAGCATTTAATATTTAAAAAAATTGTATCTCTATTATTTTTAACTTTTTACTATTGTCACAGTAAATAAAAATGTAAAAGTATATTGTACTTTAAATGGACTTGATATTTATAGTTGATATATATATATATATATATATATATATATATATATATATATATATATATATATATATATATATATATATATATCACTAGATATTTCTGCTATAACTTAATATGTATATCCCTTATGTATATTTCATATTTAGTATGTATATATAATTATATTTAGGTATAATAAAGCATTAAGTAACTTACTTTTCTGTTGAAAATTATTTTTATTTGAAAAAAATGTTAAAAAAAAGCTTAATCAAATTATATTGTAAACTATTTTTTTTAACTAAAATGAAACCAAGAAAATCACTCATATTACTTAAAATATATTTAATTTCTAAGAACAATTTTCAAATTTGATATCAAAATATTCAACGCTTCCTCTCACTTTTCCATATCTATGAAACTAGATCATCTACTTAAAATATTATTGCACTCTATCACTTTGGTAGAGATTTAAAAAAATATATACAAAATTTCAACAATTATATTTAATTTAAATATATTAAACCTCAATTTAAAATGGTTATTGAAACCTTAAATTGAAAAACAAAATCTTTACCACCCTGTCATGAATTTTACATAAAAAATATTAAAGTCCTAGGAACAATTTTTAAATTTGATATCAAAATATTCAAAATTTTTCTACTCTCTGTTCCATATCTAAGAAACTATGCCATCTGTCTAAAATATTAGAGCCCCATATTGTTTTGCCTGATATTTCTTACTAATGTATCAAATATTAACCAATTCTATTGAAATTAAATCTATTAACTTCAATTTTAAAATTGTATTCTAACTTAAATAATAAAAGTGATTACAAAAGTTTACAAACAAACACATATTCTAACTTAAATAAAAGTATTTAAAACAACGTATTTGTATAAGATAAGCTTTCCTCATCAAACAAAACTGATATATTTTACTATTATATAGCATGAATGAAATGTTTTACAACTTTATTTTAATAACTGTGTACATATATATTCATACCATTATTTCCATATAATGAAACTATATAATAGCTAAATATCTGATGTTTCAGTATAATAACAAGTACTTTCCTCAGAGCTTCTTTTTAAAAATCATAAAAATGTGTCTGGTAAAATTTAAAATCATTATTATTTTTTGTTATTTTCTCCTCATTCTTAAATTTTATTGGTTTAGAAGTTTTAAAAAATATTTTATCCTCTGATAACTTTTTCCAAGTATTGTTAATTTTCTTTAATTCACACTTTTTCTTTATGCTCTTAGGCCTTTTAAAAATCTCTGTCACTTTCCTTAAAAGTCTCTGGTCATATTTCAATTATATGTGTTTTATTAAAATTGATGTCATGATTTGTTAATTTAATATGTGAATAAATGGCCAATGAATTAGATTTTTCTCTAACTGCCAAAATGTATTCTTCCTTTCTTATGTTTATTCTTATGTTTATCTTGGCAGTTAGAAAAAAATCTAATCCATCAGCTACTTAGTCATACATTAAATTAACAAATCATGACAACAATTTGAATAAAACATATTCTGGCAAAAATTGAACAGTGCTAATTTAGTATGCACTCATGGCCATTTTGAATTTTAAGAACCACCCAAAACCTTAACTGGCATATCCAAGTGATAAATGAATCAATTAATTTAAACATGATCATCTATAATTCTAAAATTATCATTTGTTACGAAATTGCAATTTTCATCAATAATTAAAAAAATCAAAACTCAATTTTCATACAATTAAGCTTCATCTAATCATGTGACTAAAACATACAGTCACAATTTTCAGCAGTAATTAAAAAATCAAAATGCAATTTTCATAGTTATGCTTGATTTAATCATGTATCTAAAACATATTCACAATTTATATCAATAATTCTAAAATTAAAATGCAACTTTCTTCCAATTATATAATCATGACCAGTCATTACAAAATCGCAATTTACCTCAATAATTAAAAAATCAAAACACATTTTTCATACAGTTATACTTGATCTAATTAAGTCACAATTTACAACAATAATTCTAAAATTAAAGCACAACTTTTGTACAATTATGCAATCATGACCATTCATTACAAAATCGTAATTTACATCAATAATTAAAAAATTAAAATGTGAATTTCCTACAGTTATGCTTGATCATATGCCAATCACTGTTGTGTATTTTAAAATGAATTTAGTATTTTCCATTCTCATTAATGTTCATCGTTAACTATATTCTAACTTGGTCAATATTATTCCTAAATCTTATATATTATTAAACTCAATGAATCTCTATTTTTAACCAAATACAATAAACACATGTTAATTTTACAATTAGTAGAATTTTTTCTTACCAGAGAGAAAGTTTAATATCAGATGCTTGCTTTGCTTCATGTAATTAAAAAAAAGGTGGAAATAAAGAAAATAGCATTGTTCATATTTCATCTTCTGACATGGTCATGGGGTCTACACTTGATCATGTGAGGTCCCTATGGCCTCTTGAAATCGATAATTTACATCAATAAACCTAAAATTAAAGTGCATAATTCGTATAACTATGACCATGTGTTTCAAAATCACAATTTGCATCAATAATTAAAAAATTAAAATGAAAAATTATGCTTGATGATATGCCCAATCATTATTGTGTATTCTAAAATGAATTTATATGACTACCAATAAGTAAAAAGAAAGAAAAAACAAGTCAAGAGAAATTAATGATAGTAATAATTAATTACAAACTCTTGAAATCGTTATCTTTTTCACAAATATTTTAAAGTAACTTATGTTTGATCGTTTAATATCTTTTTCGCAAATATTTTAATGTAACATATGTTTGCTAGTTTAATTATCATTTCACATTTACTTTATCTTTAAGCAATCTACTTGTGCTGCTCTCTACTTAGAATAATACTTCTATAAGTAAACTTCACTTTTCTTTTGTTTTTCTGGAATCATTAAATATGCTTCCTATCTTATATATTATTACACTTTATAAATCCATATGCAATCCACAAATAATATAAAATTGATCATATCAGCCTTATAAATTCAAGAAAGTAAAGGCTTATTAAAAACGAGTTACATTCCAATTTAATAAATCCAAATATTTAATCAAATACAATTCACCACATGTACAAACAATGTAAAATTGATCATACCAACTTTATAAAATTGAAAAGCTAAAAACTTATTAACTTAATAAATCCATATTTTTAACCAAATATAATAAGCACATATATAAAAAATAATAATTCATAACCCTATGAAATGCATATTTTTACAATAGGATTTTTTCTTACCAAAAAGAAAGTCTGTTGTTGAATGCTTGCTTTGTTCCATGTTGTTAAAAAAAATGGAGATAAGTAAAAACAGCATTGTTTAATCTCATCTTCTGACATGATTATGCACTTCATCACATGAGGTCCATATGACCTCTTGAAATCAATACGTTACATCAATGAATCTAAAATTAAAGTGTGAAATTGATATTACTATGACCATTCATTACAAAATCACAATTTACATAATTAAAAAATTAAAATGCAAAATTTGCACAATTATGGTTGATCATATGCTCAATCACTGCTGTGTATTCTAAAATAAATTTATATGAATACCAACAAGTTAAAAAAAGAAAAAAAAACAAGTCAAAAGAAATAAATGATAGTAATAATTAATTAACATTACAAACTCTTGAAAATGTTGTCTTTTCACAAATATTCTAAATTAACATACACATTTAATGTAACATATGTTTGCTAGTTTAATATCTTTTTCACAAATATTATAATGTAACATACATTTGCTAGTTTAATTATCATTTCACATTTACTTTATTTTTAAGCAATCTACTTTTGCTATTCTCTACTTAAAATAACATTTCTATAAGTAAACTTTATTTCTCTTTTGTTTTTATGGAATCATTAAATATGGCTTCCTATCTTATATATTATTAAATTTCATAAATCTATATACAATCCACAGATAATGTAAACTTTATCACACCAAAAATTTGAAAAACTAAAGACTTATTAAATACAAATTATTTCCAACACACTTTTATTTGCATAGCTGTCTTTCTTCTTACCACAATTAGTTCTTTTGCTCTCTATTGTCCATTGTATTAAGGAATTTTTCTTTATCATTTCATTTAATCACTTTTATACATTGCTCTTTATATATACAATGGTATCTTTTCCACAAATATTTTAATGTAATATTTGCTATATAACATTTCTATAATTAAACTTATCAACTTCCTATCTTATGTATTATTAAATTTAATAAATTTATACAATTAATAGGATTTTCCTAATTAAAAACAAAGTCTAATGTTGCGTGCTTGCTTTATTTCATGTTGTCAGAAAAAAAATGGAGATAAGCAAAAATTATATTGTTCACATTTCATCTCCTGACATGGTCAGCAATCTACACTTGATCATATGAGGTCCTTATGGACTCTTGAAATTGATACAAATCTATATTTACATTCTATTGATTTTTACCATCAACAAACCGATGAAGTATATTAATTCTTCAATTAATAATAAATTGTAAGTTATCTTAAATAATTGTCTAAAGTAAAGAATATTAATATTACAATTAATAAAAAATTAATAAATCATATTTTCTCTTATTAAAGGCAATATAGCTGTGTGCTTCATTTTTCACATTTCGTTATGAACAAAAGGATGTAAATAGTAAAAAAATTATTTTCTTTAAACATGTTTGCATGTTCATTTGTTGATGGTAAAAGTCATTGCATTAAAATAACTACAGATTTATATTGATTTCAAGAATTAGGCTTAATGATATAAGTTATTGATTTCAAGAGACCTTATTGACCTCATGTGATCAAGTGTAGATCCCATGCCCACATGAGAAGATGAAATGTGAACAATGCTATTTTTACTTATCTCCATTTTTTCTAACTGGGTGGAACAAAGCAAGTATGTGACAGTAGACTTTCCTTCTGGTAAGAAAAAATTCTATTAATTGTAAAAATAAAATGCTTTATTTTATAGGGTTATATATATATTTATATAATTATTATTTTTTTATACATGTGCTTGTTATATTTGATTAAAAACATGGATTTATTATGTTTAATAAGCTTTTAGTTTTTCAAATTTATAAGATTGGTATGATTAATTTTACATTGTTTGTGCACCTTTCAGATTGTATTTGGTTAAAAATATGGATTTATTAAGCTGTAATGTAATTTGGTTTTAATAATTTTGAATTTATAAGACTGGTATGATCAATTTTACTTTATCTGTACATACGATGGATTATATATGGATTTATGAAGTTTAATAACGTATAAGACAGGAAGCCATATTAATGATTCCAGAAAAACAAAAGAGAAGCAAAATTTACTTATAGAAGTGTTATTTTAAATAGAGAGCAGCAAAAGTAAATTGTTTAAAGATAAAGTGAATATGAAATAATAGTTAAAATATTTGTGAAAAAGATATTAAAATAGCAAGTGTATGCTATTTTAAAATATTTGTGGAAAAGATAATGATTTCAAGAATCTGTAATGTTAATTAATTATTACTATCTTTAATTTCTCTTGACTTGTTTTTTTTTTCTTTTAACTTGTTGGAATTTATATGAATTCATTTTAGAATACACAACAATGAATGAGCATATGATCAAGCATAATTATGCAAATTTTGCATTTCAATATTTAAATTATTTATGCAAATTGCAATTTTGTAATGAATGGTTATAGTTATATAAATTTTGTACTTTAATTTTAGATTTATTGATGTAAATTATTGATTTCAAGAACCCATATGGACCTCACATGATCCAAGTATAGATACCATGACCACATCAGGAGATGAAATATGAACAATCCTATTTTTACTTATCTCAACTTTTTTTAACGACATGAAACAAAACAAGAATTTGACATAAGATTTTTTTCTGGTAAGAAAAAATCCTATTAATTATAAATTTAACACGTGTTTATTGTATTTGGTTAAAAATAGGAATTTATTGAGTTTAATAATGTCTAAGATTTAGGAATAATATTGACTGATTTAGAATATACTAAATTCATTTTAGAATACACAATAGTGATTGGGCATATGATCAAGAATATTTGTAGGAAATTTGCATTTTAGTTTTTTAATTATTGATGTAAATTGTGATTTTGTAATGAATAGTGATGATTGCATAATTGTACAAAAGTTGCACTTTAACTTTAGAATTATTGATGGAAATTGTGACTATGTTTTAGTCACATGATTAAATCAAATATAACTGTATGAAAATTGTGTTTTGAATTTTTAATTATTGATGTAAATTGAGATTTTGTAATAAATGGTCATGATTGCATAAATGTACAAAAGTTGCACTTTAATTTTAAAATTATTGATGTAAATTATGATTGTATGTCTTAGTCACATGATTACATAAAGCATAACTGCACAAAAAATATATTTTGATTTTTTTAATTATTGATGAAAATATCAAAATTTGTTTTAATTTTTTAATTATTGATGAAATTGTGATTTTATAATGAACGATCATATTGTGATGCATTAATCAATGTTATTTATTACTTGGATGTGTCAGTGGGGAGTTTTGGGTGGTTCTTAGAATTCAAAATGGCCATGAGTGCATACTTAACCAATTGAACAATATGACCAGAGACTGCAATATTTGGAAAAATATTTTTTAAAACTTCTCAACCAAAAGAATTTGAGAATGAGAAGAAAATAACAAAAAGAAAAAATAATGATTTTAAAACTCACCAGACACATTCTTATGATTTGATAAAGAAGAAGCTCTGAGAAAAGTATTTGTTATTGTATGAAACATCAGCTATTGTATATTTTTATTACACAGAAGTTCCTGGAAATAATATTATGAATTCATTTATCCATGGGAATATATATATATATATGTAGACTTTTAAAATTTGTTTTATATATATATGTAGACTTTTAAAATTTGTTTTAATACTAAGGTATTTTAAAAGCATATTTTAAGGGATTTTTTTTTTTGTAGAAGAGAAAAAATAAAATAACAGATAATATAGTAAGAGGATTAGTAGAAAAAATTTAATTTATGTTATAAACTAATTCCAGAAAACAATAAATGTACAACCATAAAAATAGGACTGTTATAATACAAGTCAAAAATTAGAGCTCTAAAGAAAGAGATTTGTTGAGTTAAAAAAAAAAGATATAGAGATGTCTGAAGAACTTTTCAGAATCTAATATGAGAATAATCTAAAAACCAAAGACCATCCAACAGAACAAAGCTCTGTTTATATTTTCTATATGTCAAAAAAGACTATTAAAACACTTTGATAAACTTAAGAGCATTAGAATATTTGTTTTATATTTTAATATATGAAAATTTGTAAGTAAACAAAGTGTATTGATAAGATGTGTGTATAAATATATTTTATCAATAATTTAAAAATAAATAACAGTATATTTGACTGAGGTTTGTGATGATGGTATATTATTAGATGTGATATGTTAGACTATTTCCATCATCTATGAATGAATGTTGAATGTATAGAAAATTTTAAACTTTATTTAAACTTTCCAAATACAAACAACTTTTTTTTCCATGTGTCATAGCATCAGTTGTGAAGTGAACCCGCTAACCTGGGACAACTGCTTGTAAAGCAACTTGTTAGTAATAACACACAAATAGACAACACTGCTTAGTAATTACAGATTACTAAACTGTGTTGTTTATTTGTGTGTTATTATTAACAAGTTGTTTGTATTTGGAAAATTTAAATAAACTTTAAAATTTTCTATACATTCAACATTTATTCATGGATGATGGAAATAGTCCAATATATTATGTGTAAACAAATCATTATTTGTATTTATATAAAATGTTGATGTGCTCTGCAAATTACTTAATTGCTCTTATACATTGTGTATTTTTAGTGAATTAAAACCAATTACAAGTAGTCATGTTTGTGGTTTCTTCTAAATGCTCAAAGTTAAAAGAAATACTGTATATTGTAAAGTTAAAGTATTATATAGACTATCTGTTATTATTTTTCTTCAAAGAATTGAATCAAAAACTTCCAAAACAGAGATTGTTTGAAAAATAATTTTATTTATATACATTTACCTGAAACTTAGCAATATCTTTTAAGATCAAGTAATTTTTAATGGAATATTTATTTATTTAAAATCTATATTAATTTATTAAGATGACATGGCAAAAGAAATATATTGTAAGTGTGCACAAATTATCTTCTATTATTTTGTCTCAAAGAAATGAACCAAAAACTTAATGAAATTGTAAGTATCTTCTCAATTAAAAACAGTTAAAAATAATTCATCATCAATTTATTACCAATTCTGAGTCAAAGCACATTGTCCACAAGCATAGTAAATAATAAGTAAGTAACACTTTAATAATTAGAGTTTTTCTATTTAATAAGAAAAAGGCATACAAGGAGATATGAGATACTTTAAAGTTTTTGAATTTTACAAATATTGAAATAAAATATTGTAAAGTCATATATTTTTCACTTATTTATTTTAACTGTTATTTTTTTAAAAATGTATATTTGTCTTTTTTTTTGGTTCATATGAATACATTTTTTTAAATAGATACAAATAGATTTTTTAAAATTATTGTTTGTATTTCCAATTTAATTTTTTTTTAAAGGTGCAATTCTTATGATTGCATGAAAGTGCTTTTTAATAAATTAGCAAAAAAATAAAAACTGATACTTGAGAATAGATGATCAATGTACATTTTTTTTAAAAGTTATCAATACATGTCTACTACTTTGTTACAAGTTCATATTAACTATTAGTGAAAGTGTATTTTCATTTCTCATTGTGAATATTATAAATTTCAATATGCATGGTCATGCATGGATTTTTTTCTATTAATATGTTTTTTTCTTCTTCTTTTTTAGTTATATATACTATTTATGTGATTCCCATGTCATCTTGTACATTTTGTATATATATACATATATTTTACAAAAAAAAATCAAATCAGACGTCACATGACCCAATTTAATAAGCTTGTATTTACAAATGTTATATATAGATCTCGCAAAATAAGCTCTTAACATTTAACAAGCTTTGCTTGTTAAAAGCTTATTTTGCGAGCTTTATATATAATATTTATATTTGAAATAGAAGACTGTTTGTTTGTTATTGATTTAATTTATTTATATTTTGCATATATTTATAGCAATTGCAGGTAAATTTTAATATTTCATCAGAGAATAGTTAGTTTATGTATTCAGTCTTAAACTGATGTTTTTAAATTCATTATATGAATAATTAAAAACATTCTGTGTTTATCATTTGAACTATTCATATTTATAATTATTTTGAAAGATTATCATTATATATAAAGAAAATGTCCAATCTATTTTATAATAGATTCGACAAAGATAGTGATAGTCAAGCATTGTTAGCCGAGAGGTCAGCGCAACCACCTTGCAAGCAAGCAGTCGGTTGCAGATGGTTGTTGCGGGTTCACCTCCCGGCAGATGCTATGACATATGGGGAAAAAAAACAAATATAGTGGTCAGTCTTTTCAATTCTTTATTGATGAACAAAGATATATATATACAGATAATAAATAAAGTGAAGTGAATCAAAAAATTGTTTTTATTATTATTATTTTTCTTAAAATATACTTTGCCTAACCCAAGTTAGTAAAAATTTAATAAGCACTGAAGAAATATACAATCACTAATGAATATGAATTTATTATTTTTAAATATACAATTTCTCAATAATTACTTAAATAATTCATAAATAATAGTTTATATTCACTGAACAATCTATTAGTACATATGTAAGTTTTTTTTAATTTTAATATATAAAAAGAGTTTTAAGTGATAGGAAAAGACAAATTATTAATAAAACAATAAAAACCTTAAAAATAATTCCAATATTTTTTTAAAAAAAGAAGCATGTTAGACTTTCTGTCCAAATGCAGGGAGAAGTAATCAGGTTATAGTGTACTGTGATCATAATCTGCACACCATCATCTTAACATATTTTAGTTTAGTATTTCAATTTTAGAGCTATATCATAAACTTTAATCTTTACATTGCCATAATGCAAAACAACCAAAGAACATCAATATTATCCACAAAAAGCATGAGTATTTAATTTCAAAAAGTATATCATGATAAAAGACACAAGCTAATTGATCTTTTGATAGTAAATTGTTTTGCATATGAAGACTAATTTGCATATATTAGCACACATCAATAACACTACAACATTTCTAATTTTTTGGCTATAAATATGAGGTTAAAAGACCTTGAAAGCACTAAGCCTGATATTTAACTAAAATTTTTCTAACTTCACCAATGAGCATTTGAAGTGCAGTATAATTGCTGTTAATAGTTTCAGAAGTATGTTTTTTAAATCTTCAAAAAACAACCTATTTATTCTCCATAAAATTTTCAGAAAGCATTATTTGATCATGTATCATTAAATAAATATATTCATTTTCATAAATAATTCTCTACAAATATTATTCAAAATACAACTACAGACAGTCACACATTTAAATATATATATCTTTACTAACCATTCACTAATTTGTATACAATATTTATTTAAATTTGTTTTCATAAAAATTATGTACACATTTAAGAGAAATACATGTTAAAAGTAGGCAAAATCTGTTTTTGCTACTATTAGAGATAAAATACAGACTATTTAAAATAGATGAAATATAATGTCTAAGTACCAAAAAACGACAAAGTTGAGCTTTGCTTCATGAACATTTAACTTTAAAATTCATTATTATACCACTGCACTAAACTTCATAAAGCAGCAAGAGAAATGACATTCATATGATCAATAAGAATCAATATTGTCTTGACATCATTTGCAATAATAATATATAAGACATACTGTTTAATAAGTAGATGCAATCAATATATTGTTGTGTGTACATTCATTTTTATACTTAATAAATATACATACAAAATTATGTTGAAGCATTATTTAATACAAATATTATTATTAACAGCCATTAATAAATGAGAATGGCCATTCTATATCTGAATGGTAATCAATAAAAGGTCAATTATGAATTATAATAATTATATACCAATCTTTGAATTGCACAAATATATCCACATATATCACATGTTAAACTTTTAATATATTTATTTTGTATTTTGCAATGCCATTGTTTAACTTCTTTTACAATATGCTTTTCTTTTTAAAAGATTTCAGTATTTTGCCTAATTGTGCTTCTTACTGTATTTTATTCTTAGCATACATTCAAAATGAATGCAATCAATATTGTACATATTTAAGTTATCAAGCATGCAAAAACTGTGCTCATGTTTGCATCATATATCCAATGTAATATCTTCATATGTAATCTAAAAAAACATACCAACTCATCTAATGATTTTGCATAGCATCCTTAAATAAAAATTTTACATTGTCTTTCTAATTTAATATGGGATCTACGTTTGCTTCTATACAATAAATTTGATAGAATAATGCCCCTATATAATAGTTATGTCACTATGATCAAATATTTGATTTTTCTTTTTTTAATTTGTTAAATGCAACAATAATGCATTGGAGTGTATGATGTGTGACAATATCCAAACTATTTTTTTATTCAAAATTTACCAATATAAAGGATTTGAACTCAGACTTTCAAGCAACCTTCAACTATCCACACTAGCTCATACTACTGATACACATGACCACACACATGTAGAAAAAGATAAATAATCACCAATATACATATTTCGTACTGAACCAGCACTCATCAGTTGGTCCAGATTATCATCTCCCATATATATATATATATATATACTTTAATAATGGACAGGCTTCAATCTACTCCAACCTCCAATTCTTCAGCCATCCATACTACTGAAAATCTGATAATAAAATGTCCAAATCCCATGCTGATGCCAATATTGTTGTTATGCCTACGTTGACCTCAAGTCACTCTGACTCCTCATGTATAGGACAGTATCCATTTAAATATATAGAAGAGGGATGGGCAGAATGCAGGCTTAAGGTGTACGATTTGAAATACAGGCATTCCCACACCTAGAACTTAATTTACACATTAAGCCTACATTCTGACCATCCTTCTTTCTATGTATTTATGTTTTTATGTATTTAAATGTATTTTGTCCTATACATGAGGGGTCAGAGTGACTTGAGGTCAACATGGGTATAACAACAATATTGGGATCAGCATGGAATTTGGGCATTCTATCATCAAAATTTTCAATGGTATGGATGGCAGAAGATTTGGAAGTTGGAGTAGATTGAAGTCTGTCCATTAAAGTATAAAGATTTTCTATCTTAATATAAACCGAGCACTGATTATATATGTGCGTGGGAGATGATAATCTAGACCAACTGATGAGTGCTGGTTCAACACAAAATTTGTATATTGGTGATTATTTATCTTTTCTACATGTGTCATGTGTATCAGTAGTAAGAGGCAGTGTGAATAGTTGAAGGTTGCTTGAAAGTATGAGTTCATATCATATTTACAATGAAGTTTCAGATGTGGGAATGCCTGTATTTCAAATCTTTCAATATATTAAAAATGAGTTGTGGTTTTAAGCTGAGAATTATTCAAGTTAAAAATTAAAGATTTTTGTTCTATCACCGGTTGCTAAAACTCATGTTTTTTTAACGTGACCTGGAATTTGAAATTTTTTTCATGTAACTGGTTATTCTTAAATAGCTTAAAATTTTATTTGAGTAATATATAATTATTGTTGGTAAATGGTAACCTAACTATTCTTAGTGGAGATTTAAACAAGAAGGAAGGCGATGAATTCTGTTCATAGACTAGCAGTTAAATTGACTGATATATAATTTATTTTTTTATGTTTTCGGTACTATGGAAAGATGTAGACGATGATTTTGCTTTATAATGAACTATTTAATGGTGTTTAACCTACCTATATATATATATTTAGTAGCAAATATTAAAAATTAAGTAATGATATACAACAAAGATAAATAAAAGTATTCTATGGTAATTTTAAAATATTGTATTATATTCTATAATAATTTTAAAATCATCATCATCAACCATTATCAATCCACTGCAGGATGAAGGTCTCTCCAAGTTCAATCCATCTTTTCCGATCTTTAGCTTCTCTTCTCCACATCACCCCTGCAAAATTTCTTATTTCATCCATCCATCTCATATGTGGCCTCTTTCTGGGTCTTTTACAATCTCTTGGAATCCAGTTTAAAATTTCAATTGTTATATATTGAAAAAATATTCTTAAACTCGGAGGTAAAAAGCCAATAAACTCACCACGCTGGCTAATGCGTGTTGGTGAGCAGCCCATCCATGTTCGTATATTATATGAATAATCACATAGTAATAACAGCTGCAACGACAAGAACGTATGGAGTGGACATTAGGAATTTGCCCTGCTCGGTTCCTTTAAGGCCTCCAAGAGGAATCAAAGGGTCTCCTTTCAGTTAATAGCAAACTCCTTTCTGCAGCCAATTTTAAAATACTGTATTATATATTTTTAAAAACAAATTTCGGAATGGTATTATTATTATATGCTTAGTCTTCATATTTTAACATTTGCATTAATTTTTTTAAAAGTTGGTAGAAGTTATAAAGCATTAGGGGATAAAAAACTTTAAAAAAAAGCCTCTCATATTTGTAGAAAATACATTATAAAAGAGAATTACAATTCTAAGAAAATATTTATTTTTTACTACTATAATAAAATAGCAAAACATCCGAGATATCATCCAAACAACAATTTTTAATTCTATTGAATTACAATGCAGGCGTCGCTTCAGTGACTGTAAACACTTTTCCTGCTATTATTATTTTTTTTCCAAGAAATCTTTTAAAAGAACTAAAGTGTCAAAGATAAATATTGCTAAAAAATTGTGACTGTTGCATTTATTAAAATGTGTTGTTTTTTAAACATGTATTGTGTATAATTTTTTTTTTAAAACATTCTGACATTTAAATATTATTGTATTTAGTTAACTGCCACGTTCTCCTTTGCAAATAATCTATTATTATTTATGAGCGTATATACGCACACCTTATGATAAGGCTAATGATATGATAATGGCGCATTTGCCTGCCATGCCTACAACTTGGGATAGAAGCCGAATTATAATCTGAACATTTTTTTTAGAAGTGTATAATAAAAAAATAAAAAAAAACAATCTTTATTTCAGATAGTAAGCTCATATTCTTAATTATAGGGTAATACAAAAATGAAAAGCATTCTTCTTATCAGTCAGCTATTGGCAAGCGTAAAGAGTAAAGTTTTCTCTACTGTATAAGGAGCTGTTGGATAAGCCTTTGATCTGCAGTAGTCTATTTAAAGATCATTTTATTTTTAAATATTATACATATTCCTGTATCTGAATATATCTGGCGTGTTACTCAGATTACAATGAAGCTCCAAGTTCTAATTAGTAAAATGACCTTCAAATATGACTAATGAATAGTATCTTCTGATATTTTGAAGAATAAATGTTGAAACATCAAAGGTTAAATGTTGATTGTGTCACAAACTCTTTTTGTATTCCTGTTTTTATTGTCATTCTTCAGTTTTTTTTCTTTATTATCACTATTTGTAGAGAACTAAGTTGTTAAGGGCATTTTATGCCACTGGTCATATATCTTCACTAAGTGTAACAATGAATTTATCTACTTAAACCATCTTTTAAATACAGGCCCAACAATTCTGAAACCAATCTTCTAAATTTTTTTTCCCCGTGTGCATAAGTCCTCGGGCATTGAAAAGAAATGACACTTATGGAATTAATAAATTAAGAGTTCTTAATTGTGATTTAGTTATATAATTGATAATGATTCACTTTAAATGTAATTTGTCACAAAAGTTTTATTAGGTAAATGATTATATGATTAATAAAAATAATAAATAAGGACTCATAAATGAGTATGGCCATTCCAATTGCAAAAAAAAAAGAAAGAGAGAAGAAAAAATCCCCTGGAAATGAGTTTTGCAATGACTATACAAACCAATCTGTGACTCATAACTACATTCACATAAAGAACATATTTTTTCTGTTTACTTGATATTTTACAATATAAAACTTTCTTTCTGAAGTAATTCAACACCATGTCTAATTGTATTACCTGCAACACATATTATTCTCTGCCATATTTTCCCAGTAAAAACAATTGATATTGCACTTCTTTAAATGTCTTTGAGGTAATTTATATAAAGTGGATGGTGTGTAGCTCTCCTATAAAAATCATGCTCAAGTTAATCATAAACATCATTTTAAAAAGCTTTGCATTATCATTTATTTTACATGTTTAATCCAACCAACAAAGGTGTGGTTTTATTATAATGGATTCTAAAAACAGTAGTAAACTCTCCATATAGTAGTGCCAGTCAGTGCAAGCCATAATAATCAAAGGATGCTAGAAGATTTATACATAAAATACCTATCTAGTGCCTAACTCATCTGATATCCCCGAACTAGTTTCTAGCTTGTGGCATTCATCAATGAGGAGTCTTGGATCTGAGAGCACTGCATTGAAAGAACTGAACTCAGTTCAGTATCTCCTCACTGATGATAGACACAAGCTAGAAACTAGTCTAGAGATATTGGAAGAGTAGACACTAGATAATGATTTTATTTACAAATCTACCATCCATTGATTACTGTGGCTTGCACTGAGTGACACTACTGTATGGAGAATTTTCTACTGTTTTTATAGTAATCACATGTTTTAGTAGTTTTATACCAATCCTATCCATAGAATGGTGGTGACTGTGGTTATTAAAAAATGAAAGACAAAATGTATAGATTGTGTATTGGGCTCAGATCTGTATGATTACACAAGTGAATTAGCTTGGATTGAAAACATTATTGTGTTTTCATCTTGAGCTCATAACTTTAATATATTAAATAGATAACAATTCAAAACAAAACAACACCCTACAAATACTAAATTATTCTATAAAAAAAGAATAGAAAGCTAATGAAGCCATTGTTTGTTCTTGAATGGACTAGTGTTTTTGGAGGGTTTTTTTTTTTGTTTTTTTTTTTATAAAAAATTTTTTGGTAGTATGAGATAGTGATCATGTGATTAAATGATAAAAGGTGACTGATAGAAAGTTGCATTAGAACCTAAGATCTAGGTGCAGTGTTCTCATATTCAAGACTCCTCACTGATGAAAGCCATAACTTAAAAACTAGTCTGGTGATACTGGATCAATAGGCACTAGATAGAAATATTATGCACAAATATTCTAGCATCCATTGATTATTATGAACTTGTACTGAGTAACATTACTGTATGGAGAGTTTGCTATTGTTTTTAATAGCTTGTAAGCATAAAAAATAGTAATCGTGATGTTTCAGTAAATTTTACAGCATCACAACTAGCAAGTTAAAGAACATTGATCGATTTTATGACCTTGCCATTGAATTTTTAAAATTTTAGGGGCATTTTAAATGAAACTTTTTTATGCCATTATATTGCATTGATAGAGTGTTCAAGTTTCACTCCCTTGTAATAAATTAGGAAAAAATATCATCTCACTATATATCTAACTTAGTTGCAATAGTTGTTAAAAGCAGTATCACATTGGAATATGCATTGAACCTCAACATCTAAGTCCCTTTTACTTATAAAATTATCAAGGTATTTAAACTGATTAAATTCTCAATGATAACCATCCAAAGTAAAAATTGTTAAGGATTTTTCTTCTATCACTTGGTTATAAAAGCCTTGATTTTTTTAACATGAATTAATAAACCAAAGTCTTTATATGTTACATTCAAAATGTTAAGAACATTCTGAAAATCATCTTTTAAACTGGAATATATATAAATTCAAAATCCAGAAAGAAAAAGTTCTTGCTTTCACTTTTAATTAATTCAAATTAAAAATTTATCTGTAATTTATTTGAATCCCTAATTGATTAAATCATTTACAAACAACTCCAAAGACTATTGTCACTAGACCAAGTACATATTCTTATTTAACATGAGTTTTTATTTTAAATGTCTCAGATATTTCACTTGTAGTAATACATTTCCTCTCACTGATGGACAACTAATTGATTTCAAACAATACCATGAACCTGACCTGTTAACTGTATCAAATGCTTTGACCAAATCAATAAAACAATATATAAATCATTTCTTTACTTCTAACATTTTTTTGCATTTTCCTGACAACAAAAAACATCAATATATTCTTGTTTCTCTAAAGTCACACTGAGTCTCTGAAAACCACTGTTTTTTAAAACATGTTCTTAAAAATTGTTGAAAATGTGTTTGATATGGTGATTAATAATGACATTACACAATAATTACTGCAATTTTGCCTACTTTTTAAAAATTAAAACAACAAAAACATACTTAATATTGAATGGCACAACCTCATGGATTCATATATTACTAAAGAATACCAATATTTTTGAAGCTAACCTAAAACCACAATATTTTATAAATTTTTCCAGATATTTCATCAGGACCTGCAGTCTTTTAATTTTTAAGATACAAAGAGCTGTCTTGAATTTACTAAGTTGAATATCTCGCCAAATCTAAATGAATAAATAAAATGGACATATCAATGGAAAGTTGACATCTCAATTCCTGTATCATTCCTTCAAAAGATGATCAAAATACTCCTTTCACCTGCTAAAAATATCATTATCATCATATAACAGAGTGTCATTTCTGGATTTATATGATTGCAATATTATTTTTAGTTTTATATGTAGATTTTAATGCATCAAAAAATATTATAACAAGCAAATATATCTTCTTTGCAGTTTTAATCCACAAATCAATTTTAAACCTTTTTGTCAGTCACTGAACTTCTGCCTTCAGATCTCTATGTTTTTTAACAAATCACACATTCTGATGAACAGAAAATACCATGTTTCTTTTTAATCAAATCATCAATAATATCATTGTTATGAAACCAGTCATGATTCTTTTTTTTGTGAATCCAAGATTAGATTTACTTGTATTCATAACACCCTCCATAAGAGAATTCCATGCTTCAATAAGATAATAGGAGTGAAAATACAAATTAGAAATTTTAGTGTTTAATAGCTATTGAAATTTAATATTTATAGTAGATTCTTCTAAAGAACAAATATAATTTTGTGAATATAATTAGGCTAAAAAAATTTTAATGCAACTATCATTTTAATCTTGGAGAATACTAGTCCAGTCTGTGCTTATAAATGCTTGTATAATGTGAACTTTTCTTGTATTTTATAATACAACCTATTAAATGTAATTATTTTGACATGGATATATACACAGTTCTTTATAAGTTTTTCTGTCTAAACAATCCATTTGTGATAGTCAATCACATGTATTGTACAAAAATTTAGTAATAATAAACCATTTGTATTTGCAGATCAATAACTTTTAATTAAAGTCTTCTATTTAAAAAAAGAAAAATTTGATTTTTTAATGATAATACTGTAATAATGCTATCCAATAAAGAATGAAAGCTTTCCTTCTCTGATTTCTCTGCATCTAAGGTTGGAATGTATGTACTAAATAAATAAACAACTAGTATTATTGTTCAAGACAAGTTTTAACACCATTAGCCTCTCCTTGATGCCATGAGGAATTCTATTAATAGAATGAACTAAATTAGATTTTACATCAAATCCAACACTATTCTATTAAATTTTCTACCTCTGGTAAAGTTTCATTAAGAGTAACTACATTGATCTTAAATATTGACAGCTCCTTAGTCAGCAGGGTAATCCTTTGTTTTTGCCTTGAAGAGTTTGTATCAAGTGAAATTCGCACATTCTATATATCTGTATTTAGAAAAAAAAATATGTATAATATTTATCCTTAATACAACAATTGCTTACAGCTATATTATATTACTATTATTATTATTATTATTATTATTATTATTATTATTATTATTATTATTATTATTATTTCTACCACTGTAACAATTAATCTACTAGGCATAACAACCTATACAGACTGCGTTAAACAGGCTGTTTTTAGATCACATTTTCTAGGCCTTAGAATTTCCAAGTAGAACTGTCTAAAAATAAATCTTTACCAGCCAAAAAGTCCTGTCTCATTGAAATTCAATTTCAAACTGATTTCATTAGAGATTTATTGTCTCAGGAAAAAATCACAACTAAAAACTTTCAGTCTTCCAAGCATGTCCCATCATGGCTTTCTTAATTCTTGAGGGTTTGAACTAAAAAAAAGGAACTGGAACCAGAAACATGTTGCACAAACATATAATTCTAGTGTCACAGTTAGAGTAAGGAGTTTTCTGATGGCATGAGAGGTTCATGATGACCGGGCACTGCAATAACTTAAGTGATTGTCTTTAATGAATCAATATCCTATTCTATAAAGCAGCAGAACTCTCACTTGAGCATTGTTTATTTGTAGTTGGTCTTCATATCCAAAGATCATTCTTCTACCCATTATCTATGAAGTTCATCAATGGGCTGAGCATAGCATCTAACAACTAGGGATTTTTCTACCATTCAAATTAATAGGTCCAAAAATAGTATAACATGGCCTATCTATAAAGTATAATTAAATTATTAGTGCTTGATGGATTTCTCATTAAGTCATAAAAATAATAATTGTCATAAAAGTAATATTGGAAAACAGCAGTAGTAAAGTAAGTACTTTGGTTTGTTTATTAATGTAGATATATAAAATGTGTGAACTTTACTTGATGGAAACTCTTCACATCCTGAATGTAGTTGTTACTAATAACTTGATTGCCAAAAAGCTAACAGAATTGAAAATTGATGTAGCTGCTTTTAGTAAAATTTGCCATCCAGAAGAAAGAAGTGTAACTGAATAGACAGATAACCACTAGTATTTTTTGAATGGCAGATCAGTAGGTGGAAAAAGACACTGAGATTGGATTAACTATCAATGTGATTTTAGAGACTTAAAAAACATTATTAATATGATCTTTGATGGGAAAATGGAGAAAAGATTTCATAAATTAATATGTATTTATGAATTGCTTTTATTGATTTGGTCATGGCATTTAAGTCAGCTAATTCACAAGGTTACAGGCAAAATTTAAAATTATCTGATTGTCCACGAAAGATCATTAACTTTATATAGTTTTACATGCTCATAGTTCAGCTTAAATAATCTTTTTTTTTGTTGTTTTGTCAATCTTGGCATTATAAATTTTAATATATAATATTGCCAATCTCAATAATAATTGGCAGTGATGAGATTTTTCCACACATAATATGCTGCTTCAGAAAAGACTCTTAACAAGATTCATAAAGATTTTTCCCTCACCTTTTTTATTCATTAAATCATCATAATCATAAATTTTTTACAAATTTGCAGCAGTTTCTAAGTATTTGAAAGGCTTTTTTTTTAAATGTAAAGAGCATTATGATTTTATTCCACTAATGGTCTTCAGATATCATTGAAAGCTAGACCCTTTGGCTGATTTAAAAAAAAAAAAATAGTGTGTTTAATATGCATTCATGTGAATTCAGGATAGCATTTTTTTTAAAATTAAGATAATTTATATATATATTCAATACTTAACCGAAGCAAATTTTATTATAGTTTTTAGTTGAAGGGAATACATAGGCTTTTTTTTTCTTGTTTTGATAATTTAGATTCTTATTTTTGATAATTCTGGTAGTTTTTTACATAATATTTCTAAATTAACATTTACAGTTTTGTGATGCATATCACATTTTAATGTTTTTCTTATTAAGAATTCACCATAAGTTGAAGTCTCCAAATGGCTAATTGCTAAATCAGAAAGCAAAATAATCTCTCTGCACATAGTCTTAATAAAACGTTTTCATTATCGCAAAGGATTTGTGCTTATCTAAAATAAGTCCTACATTTAAATTACATAATAGTAATTTTGGCTTGAGTTTTTGGATTGATGCTTGAACGTTACATGATTGTCAAATAATCAATTATTTCACTTTATATAATATTATAAATTTTCAACATGTTAAAAAGCGAATATCTTTATCTTGCTAATGGTTTATTTCTTAATTAAAAAGGGGGGAGGGGAATTTAAAAATAATGTGTTAAATTACTGTTGTTTCTTCTGAGAACCACTAAAAAGAAGGGCTGCAAGTAATGATTTTAATGAGAAGACAATAAATTGATTAAGAAAATAGTAATTATTATTTTTGTTAAATAGTAAAAAAAAAACTTTGCTGTTGACTTATCTGAAAATAAATTACGTTTTTATTTTTGGCAACAATATAAATCTTTTATCTCTTTCCAAAGTAGTAAACAAATATTCTTCTTATTAACTTTAATTTTATATGAGAGCTTATCAATCTAATTTTTTGTTATCATGACTTTTGATAACTTACTATTAGCAAATATTTTTTACTTTGTATTTTGTGCTGAACCAGCACTCATCAGTTTCCAGATCATCATCTCCTACACATATACATAATCAGTGCTCATAGCAAATCTTCAAACATTAATGGACAGGCATCAATCTAGCCCACCCTTCAATTCTTCAGCTCCCTATCATTGAAAATTTGATGATTGTATGCCCAAATCCTTTGTTGATGCTGATGCCCATGTTGACCTTAAGTTATGCTGGCCCCTCATGTATAAGACCTTGCCCATTAAATATGCAAAAGAGAGATAGGCAGAATACAGGCTGAATCTATAATATTTTTAAAATACAAGCATAATTCACATCATTATCATCATTGGCAACCATTATCAATCCACTGCAGGATGAAAGTCTTTCCAAGTTCAATCCATCTCTGATCTCTAGTCTCTCTTCCACACATTACCCTTGCACATTCTTATTTCACCCATTCATATCACATGTGGTCTCTTTCTGGATATTTTACAAATATCTTGGAATCCAGTTTAAGATTTCAATTGCTCATCTATTATCATTTCTTCTAACAATATGTCCAGCCAAACGTCACTTTAGTCTTTTAATTTTTTTAACAATGATTAACACCTGCTTATTCTCTTACCCATATATTGTTTTCAATCTCTTCTTGTTACTCCCAACATTTACATCTTTATAATTATTTGGGTGTTTTGAAATCTCTGTATTGCTCTTCTATTAAGTATCCAAGTCTCAGATACATAAGTAAGAACTGGTAAAACACATTTATTAAAAACCTTTTTTAAACATATGGGGATATTTCCTTTTATTATTAAGTTATTTCTATGAAAAATACTCTAACCAAGATCAATTCTATGATTAATTTCATCTATTATGTTTCCATCTGTAGTAATAATCTGACCAAGGTATTTGTAATTGTTAACTTTTTCTAACTCATTATAATTCATTTTTATTGTCATCTTTTGAGAAATCCATTCAACATTACTTTAATCTTTTTAACATTTACCTTTAGTCCTACTTTCTTACTTTTATCTAATAACTCTTGCAACATTTCCTAAAGCTCTAAAGCATTATTTGCAAAAACAACTACATCATCTGCAAAATCTAAATGTTTTAAATAATCTCCATTTACTTTTACTCCTTTAACTTCCCATTTTAATCCACAAAAATACTTCTTGCAGTATTGCTGTAAAAAGTTTTGAAGATAGGGAGTCACCTATCATACCTTTCTCAATGTTAACTTTTCTAGTATCAGTATGTAATTTAATCATTGCTGTTACATTTTCTATAAATATTTTTCAGAATATGACAATATCCTCAGTCTATACCTTGATGATCCAATGCTTTAATCATTGAAGAAATGCTTATAGAATCAAATGCCTTTTCATAATCTACAAATCCAAGGCATAATGACAACTCTTACTCATTGGTTTTTTCTATAACTTCTCTCAAAACTTGGATATGATCTACTGTACTAAAACCACTTTTAAATCCAATTTGTTTTTTGGTTGGTTCAAATCCAATGTTCTTTGTAGACGAGTTGTAATTACCTTGGTAAAAAAATTGTACAAAACTGATAAGAGGCTGACAGGTCTGTAATTTCTAATATTTTCTTTATCATCTTTTTTAAATATTAATACTAAATTCTTCCAATGTTCTGGTATGTCTCTATCATTTAGTACATAATTTTATCAAATTTTTATTTTATTTCTTCACCTGCTTCTTTTAATATATCAATTACAATTACATCATTACCTGAAGCTTTTTCCTTCTTCATAAATTTAATTGCATATCTCACTTCTTCATTTAAAATCCTGGGCAATTCAGAAGATATAATAGATGTAGGAGGTATTTGTTCTTTATTACTATATAATTCTTGATAGAACTCTTTTACCCATTTCACGATGTCATCTCTTTTTTTAGTAATAGTTCCATCTTCTTTTTCTTATTGCAGATATAAGTTTCATACCAATACTAAAATGTTGCTTTATATTCTTGAAAATTTTATTCTCTTCTACAGCTTTTCTTGCTAGTTCACAAGTATACTTTCTTTTAACACTATCAACTCTTTTTCACACCATTTACAAAATTTCAAGATATTCAATCCTTCTTAATGCATCATTTTAATATAACTTTGTATTCCTACTTTTCTTGATAAATTCTGTAGTCTCAGTAGGAATTTTATTGATTCATTGCTGCTTTTTTCTTTCTTCTATCTTTGTTGCAGTTTTTAAAAGTATATCAATTATTTCCCTATTAATTTCTTTAAAATCTATATCATGTTTAAAATCTACTTGGAGTTAAAAGATGAGATAGAGTAGGTAGATGAAGGGAGCATGAAAGTCCTTGTTCAAATCCCTACATTAACTTTATTGATAATAAAATATCATGTATCATTCTAGTGAAAAAGATATTGGATTGAGTTTTTATTCAAGAACTTTCCGTTCTTAAGTCCTGCCATTCCATAATTATACTAATGAGTTCCATGTGACTTTATTGTTTACATCAAGAAAACAATTAATTTTCAGTAATACAAAAATATCCAAACCAAACTGTTATTTCAACTTATTGACTTAGATTAAGGATATCTAATAATGATAAAATAGCATATATATTTTATATAAAAGGTTAAAATTATTGAACATTCAAAATAAATAACTTTGTAACGAGTTTATGGTTGTGAATAGAATCTTGCAAGAATGAAATCTTCTTTCTAGAATTTCAAACTTTTTGCATAAATGAAGACTGAATGTTGCTTATATGGGTATTCCACTTTTTAGTAAAAATAATCTTACTATAGAACTTTAAAAAGAAAAACAATAAAAACAAATGTTGTATATTATATTTTTAACATAAACTAACTTTTTGTACCCTCCCCCTCATTTATTACTAGCATTATTTTTTTATGTTGCTTTTAATGATTTGAAATACCAGGCACTCTTATACCTGGAGCCTAATTGTAAATATAGGGGATTTGAATGCAGAATTTCAAGCCCCTTTACTATCCACACTACCTCATACTATTGATACACATGACCACACACATGAAGAAAAGATAAATAATCACCAATATACGTATTTCATGCTAAACCAGCACTCATCAGTTAGTCCAGATTACATCACCCACACATATATATTCAGTGTTCAGTTTATATTAAGGTAGCAAATCCTTACACTTTAATGGACAGACTTCAACCTACTCCAACTTCCCAACTCTTCAGCCATCCATACCATTAAAAATCTGATGATAGAATTCCCAAATCCCATGCTGATGCCAATATTGTTGGAGCATGTCCATTAAAGTGTAAGGATTTGCTATCTTAATATAAAATGAGCACTGATTATATATATGTATGGGAGATAGTAATCTGGACTAAATGATGAGTGCTGGTTTAGCACAAAATATGTGTATTGGTGATTATTTATCTTTTCTGCATGTGTGTTGTTATGTGTATCAGTAGTATGAGATAGTGTTGATAGTGAAGAGGTTTGTTGCTTTTAATAGTGAAAAAAAAGTTAAAATAAAAGTACCTTTAATTCTCTGAATGCACAATAAAAATCAAATAAAAATAAGAGTTTAGCCTGAAAAAAAAAACAATATTTAATTTATAATGAGTTTTAATACACCCTAAATGAAACAATAGTAAAGTTGAGAATTAAAAATATGAGATTGTGCTTAAGGCATCATTTAGCTTTAATAACTCACTGATAGTATTAATAGGTGGCTAGACATTATTTTTGATAGCCTCAATCTTAATCAGTATTTATCAATAGGTTTTTGTTTGCATTATTTAAAAGATTCTTTATATATTAATAGTCAAAATAAGAGTCATAGATCAATTCATAGATCACATGACCCTATCTCTTAAGCTTGTAAGTTATAAACAGTGAGGATTGCCAATTCCTCTACAAGCTTTATGATAAATGCTTAGCCAGAGCCAGCACTTAAAATATCTGTCAGGAACCCCTCCCCAAACCCCTGACCATGGTTTCGTGAAACAGTCTAATAAAATATCTTAGAATTAATAATAATAATAATAATAAACAGCCACTTCTCAAAAAAGAGAGAAACTACCCTAGAAATGAATTATGTGATGATTATACAAAACAATCTCTGAATCATAAATATGTCCACATAGAACATGAGGTTCCATTTTTCTATTTACTTGATTTTTATGATGTTTTTTAATTTCTTCAACTGAAAACATTTCTTTCTGAAACAGTTCAACACTGACATCTGTCTTGCAATATTATTCCAATGGAAACAATTAACATTGGACTAATATTTATAACTTAGATGACTTTTTATCTCTTCCATGAAAATCTCACTTAAGTTCATCATAAAATACCCTTTTAGAAAATATTGAATTATTCATTTGGTTTACATCTTCAATCCATGCGCAATATATAGTATCACATCCAGCAAATTGAAAAAACATTAATTAGTTTTATGATGCTGCCATTGTAATTTTAAAATTTTACAAAGTATTTTTAAGTAATACCTGTACATTTATACTTTACGTTTGTCTTCAATATAATAATATTAAATCGTGCTTTCACACTTCCAATGAAAAGCTATATCAACAAATTGAAAACTAAATTAAATGGCTGAGCACTTTCAAGAAGATGAACTTCTCATATTCATAGCCAGTTATGATCCTTTTTTTGGAATCATTATATAAATAAATCTGATATGCAAATTATATGCAAATGAGTCACTAAGACCATCTTTTAGATATCGCAAAACATGCATCCTTACGATTAATGGCGAAAGAGTTCTCTGCTATAAAGTATGCTTCTTTTACCTTTCGCTTAATATCATGCCTCTCAGTACAAACTAATTTTGTACATGTCCCGACAATTTTTGATGTTGAGCAAAAATTGAAGTGCATTCTGGATTCATATGTGCCTTATTGTATCTATACTTGTGTTGTGATATCCTAGTAGCTATGGTGGCTCTCGTTTCATCGTAGTATGATGCTTTGCATCCATTATGAGGGCATGCCACTCTGTACACAGCCTGTGGGGTCTGATCAGAAGCTATAGTGTCCTTAGTGTTGTTAATAAGCCTATTAGTTGAGATAGGTGTGTGAAAACTCAAACAAAATTCCTTAGAAAAAGTCTTATAAAATGTTTTATGTAAAGAGTGCACATAGGGCAACAATATCCAAGGCCTGTTGTCTTCATCTCTGTGTTTTCCAATATTATTTACAAAATGTCTAACCTTGCTATATACTATATTGCGCCTGTATCCTGATTTGATTAAGTTGTTAGTATAATTAATTAAGTTACACCTTCTGTCTGCCTCAAACTTGCACAAATAGTAATTTCTGAAATGATGTCAATCCAGCAAACTTGTGAGTCATAGGTGCGTATGACTCAGGGTGAATCTGTCCACGAACTTCTGGTGGCTTCAATTTGTTGTTATAGCTTTATGTTGGAAGTGTGAAAGCACAATTTAAAGTATTTTTAAAAAAAATTTTCCTAAGCATTTACATTGTGCTGATAGAATGCCCAAGTTTCACTTCCATACAACAAGTTAGGTAAAATAACAGCCATACATACAATTAGCTTAGTTGTAATAGATATTTCTCTGTGATGAAATACTCTATCTTTTAACTTGTTAAAAGCAAAAGCAGCGCCTTGAAATCTAAGTTCATGTTTTTATTTATAAAATGACAATATTTAAACTGGTAATGATTTTAATTTGCGTTTTTTGAAAATTAATAAACCAGGGTTGCATTCTAAACATTAAGTACATTCTGTGAATCATTTTTTAAATTGGAAAAATAGCACTATCATTAACATACTATAAATTAGAATTTAATAAAAAAAAGTTTTTGTTTTTACTTTTAATTGATTCAATTAAAAAATTCCATTGTATCTTGATCTTTGTTTGATTAAGATATCTATAAACAAGTTCCAAAGATTATTGCCATAAGCACTAAAGACAATGTTGGAGAAAGTAGACATCCTTGTTTAACACTAGTTTTCATTTCAAGTGCATCAGATTTTTTACTTGTAATAATAACATTACCTTTCATTTGATGATAAGGTAATAAATTTTAGTGGACAATCAACTAATTTAAAGCATTGTCATTGACTGAATCAATAAAAGTAATATATAAATCACTTTTTCATTCTCTATATTTTTTGTCTTTGCCTAGAAAAAAATATACAACTATAGTACTTTTTGATTTCCTAAAACTACAATGAATCTTTGATAATCATTCATTCTATGACTGTAAATAACTTATGTGACAAAATTCTTCAAAGTATTTTTGCTGTAGTGAATAATGATGATATTCCATGATAATTATTACAATCTTTTTATTTCTTTTGTTTTTCAAAATTACAGCAATAAAAGCATTCTGAAGGTTAAGTGATCAACTTCATGGATTTGTTACATTCCTAAATAGTCAAATATTTTTGAAGTTAAGATATCATTACTATATTGTTAAAAATGTCTCCTGATTATTTCAAAGGGCTTGCATTCTTTCCATTTTTCAAACAGCTGTTTTCACTTCACTAAGCTGAATATCTTTATTCAAATTTAAATGAATAAATATCATGGATGTATCAGTAAAAATCATCATGTCAATTCTTATATCATCATTCAAAAGTTGATTAAAATTTCATAGCTTGAAAATATCAGTAATCATATAAAAGAATGCCAATTCTGGATTTAGAATGATTATATTATTTTTACATCCATATATTGCTTTCAATGTATTAAAAAAGATCTAGATCGTCTATGCTCAATTAATGTCTATATCTTCTTTTAATCTACCAATCATTTTAAAGACTTTTTTTTATTAGTCATTGAACTTCTGCTTTAAGATATTTTATTGTGAAATTACATATTTAATCCCACATTTCCCTTTTATCACAACATTAATAATAAGATCATTGTCAGAAAAATAGTTATGATTAATCTTTTTGTGAAACCAAGAAGGGATTTATTTGCATCTGCAATACATTCTTTAAGATAATTCTGGCTTCAGCAATATTCACTGTCCTGAAAGATCCATTTTAGCATTTAGTGTTTAAAGATTATTTAAATTTAGTACATATAGTAAATTCTTTCAAAAAATGAGCATTAATTTTCTTGTGAATATGATTTATGTAATGTTTATATTTTAATGCAATTATTATTTAATCTTGGAGCATACAATCTATGATATGTCCAACAATTTGTGCCTGTAAGTGCTCAGGACGAACTTCTCTTGTATGCAGAACCCTAACTATAATATAATCTATTAAATGTTATTATTTGACTGTTGATGCATCCATATTCCTTCATATTTGTGATAGACAAACCATGTGTTGTGTAAAAATTCAATACTAACAATCTATTTGAATTTACTGCACCAATATTATTATTTCCAACAATTTTCAGCTAAAGTTTAATATCTGTACCAACATGTGCATAAAAATAATTTTTTTATATCTTTTAATAATATTATTGTAATAATGTTGTGCAACAAAAAATAAAAGCTTCACTTCTCTAAATTTCTATGAATGTAAAGTTAGAGGATAAGCACTGATAAAATGAGCACTAGTACCATTGTGCAAAGTCAGTTAAACATCATTAGCCTTTTATTGATAATATAAGAAGTTCCATTAGTAGAAGATACTAAATTAGATTTTACAGCAATCCTAATACCATTTATTTTCCTTTCATGAATTAACCTGCTTTTCAAAAAAGCCTTTTATCTATCCATTTGTTCTACTACAATTCCTTTCACTGGGAAATGAGATTCATTAATAGCAAAATCTTGACAGCTCCTTAGTCACCAGTGTAGTCTTTTATTCTGGTTCTGAAGAGTAAAATTTGTGGTCACCATATACATTTTAAAATATTAGATTTATATTAATGTTATATATAGAGCTGGCAAAACAAACTCTTAATAACTTTTGTAGAATACCGCCAACCTCAGACTGGTTTCTGCTACTGGCATTCTCAGTGAGATGCTAGGATATTCAATCATTAGATTAAAACACCAGGACAAGCCCAGTACTTTACCTAATGTATAAACTATTAAGTAAAAACTCTGACATTTTTAGACATCTATGTGTCTTCCAATCCAGCTATCTAACTTAAATAGCCATACGGGACTGAGGATGCCAGTAGCAGAAAACAGTCTGAGGTTGGGGGTATTCTACAAAGCTTGTTAAGAGTTTGTTTTGTGAGCTCTATATATAACATTTGTAAACACAAGCTTTATTAAATTAGGTCACGTGACATCTGACTTGGATTTTTTTTTTGTAATTTTATTTTTTGCTATTATGGCTTTGTTGATTTTATATAGCTAAAGATATTAATATATGGTGCATCTGAACTTAGTTCAGTCCCATATGGCTATTTAAGTTAGATGGCTGGATTGGAGGACATAATGGATGTCTGAAAATTTCAGAGTTTCTACTTAATAGTTATACATTAAATAAAATGCTGGGCTTGTCCTGGTATTTTAATCTGAATGAGTGAATATCCTAGCACCTTACTAAGAATTCCAGTAGCAGAAATCGGTCTGAGGTTGGAGGTATTCTACAAAACTTGTTAAGAGTTTGTTTTGCGAGCTCTATATATAACATTTATAAACACAAGCTTTATTAAATTAGGTCATGTGACATCTGAAGATTTTTTTTCCAGATTTATACTACTTATCTTTAGTACTACCACTGACTCCTGCTTCACCACTACTACTGATATTGCTATAACTATTTCTATTTTTCTACTGTTATGATGAATAATTCTCCAGGCATGACAACATAGTCAGACTGTATGAGAAGGGCCATTTTAGCCCACATTTTGTAGGCACTTCAATGGTAAGTAGAGAGATTCCTAAATAGGACTGTTTAAACCTACAATCTTTGCTAACTGAAAATCTCTATTTTACTTAAATTCTGTTCCAAATTGATTTATTTGTGATTATGTTAGCTGAAGCAAAGTTCACAGCTAAAGACTGTCAGCGTGTTAAATCTATCACCATCACTATTATTTTAATTCTCAAGGGTTGAAATTAATTTTTAAAGCAGAAATGCTGTGGGTTTAAATAATGAATGAAAATATTGTTGCATAAACACCCAATCCCATTGTCACAATTAGTATAAAAAGATATCCGATAATATGAGAGGCTCTTGATGACTGGATCCTATAATCTTAAGTGAATGAAGAAGAGAAAAAAAGGACACAAAAGAAACAATACTTTTGGTCAAAAACTGTTTATTTGTTATTCACGGTTGGGCTTTATATCTAATAGTCATTCCACAATTTGAAATTTGTGGAGCCTGCCATAACCTGAGCTATGTATTTGATTTTTTAATAAGATGAAAAATATTAATAACATGTGCCACAACTTGTTCATCTTACTTCTAAACAATTGAAATAAATATACAGTTACTGGTCTAGTATCTTATTTGTATGTCTATAGAAATTAGTTTATATTCAAACATTTAGAATATTTGAATTTTTTTAATTAATTAGTTTAATTAAATAAAAGTGTATATGTAAAAAAAAGTGATCAAAAATGTATGGTGAAAATATGTGCTTTGTTCCATGAGAAGACCAAACACCTAAAAACAATTGCTGGCATCCAGATTTGCTAATATCTAGTCTATTAAGTATATTTAATGATGTTTGAGAGAGAGAGAGAGAGAGAGCTATGAGATTAATAATTTTCTTTCTCTGTATTATATTTGGAGACTAATATTTGTAAATTAAAATTCTGTATTATAATGAATATACTTTATTATAAATAACTATTATTGTAATATTAACTCCAGTACCCAATTAGTCTGAAAGTTTATTAAAATAATATTAAGATACAAATTATAAGTACCATACTGTAGATTGTCAGTATTATCCTTGACTAATAAAAACTTTGAAACAACTAGCTTTTTCTTTTTTGTTATAATTATTTTACTTTTGTTTTGTTATTGCTTTTTTAATATCCTTCTCATACACTAAAATCAGATTTAAGAGTTTCTCAATTTATAACATGTGATAATTAATCTTCCACAGTTATATAGGATTGGATTCCGATGCATAAAAACAAGCTTTTATAATCTGAGTACTAATAATCTGATTGTTTAGAAAACTATCTAAATCCACAACTTCCTATATAATTAGTGGGAATTTGAACCCACTTTCAAGGTCCCTTCAGCCATTCATTCCAGCTTATATAACCAATACACATGATGACATTCATGTGAAAAGGATAAATGATCTCCAGTATTCATATTTATTCTGAATCAGCACTAATGAGTGCTGCTTCAATATAAATATGTATATTGGAGACCATTTATTATTTTCCCATGTATGTGTGCATGCATGTTGGTTGTATAAGATGGAATGGTTGACTGAAGGGAGTTTGAAAGACTGCATTCAAATTCCTACTAATTACATCTAGCTTAAGTATATATTATACTTGTATTTAAAAAAATATCACTTGTTATATAGTAAATATTGTTTTTTAAACAGTACTAATTGATACCTTTGTTTATATTTATTTATCTTTATTCACATATATATGCACTTATTAAATATCTTTTACTATAATTAATTAAAAAACAGATATAACATGTTTCTGCTTATTTCAGAAGCTGACATTTTATTAGATTAAATAGCCTTTTAAATAAGCCAGTGATCTTATATTACTATGAAGACGGCAATGGATTTTAGTTTGTTTCTGAAAATATTGTTTGTTTCTCATTAGTTACAAATTTCATTGTTTCTTTTTCATTTGCTATCTCAGTTATCATCATTGATTGCTTTAATTCTGAAAGTAGACTTGTTTTTTAAAACTGTGGCTATATATCTCTGCAGTTCAAAAGATATTTGCATTCAAGACTATCCATTTGATGATAACACTGCATTTATTCCCTCCACCTTATAAAACATACTTTTTAAAAAATATAACTACTTAGCCTACAATAAATCTGGAGATTAGCTTTATTTAATTATCATTAAATTAATTATTAAAAAGAATAGATATGAATTTAGATTCTTATTCAATATTTCTATTGTCATTGGAGTTGTATTATGAAGATGAAAACTTGCAAAAAATATTCCCTGATATATATTCAATATGATCATTTTATGTTTAACAGCTATTTCTAACAAAACATTTGATTCAGAAAGATATTATGAATAAAGAGTTGGATTATTCCCTAGTCTTTTAGAAATTCAATGATAAGTTCCATTACTGTTAATAATGATTACTTACTCTAGTAAATTATGAGACATAACAAAAAATTTTCTGAATTTGATTGTTTTCTCAATATTAGTTATTATAACAAATCTTTATTTAATCCATCATGCACCAATTATAATATTATTAAAAATTTAGTCCTATTAATTGGTCCTGCATGTTCTGAAATATTTAATATAGAAACTAGTGTCTTATAGTAATGGAATGGAATCTATATGAAGTATGCATATCACCTCAAGTGGTGTACAATATTTCCTGCCTTGTGGCAAATTTCTAGGTCATGACTTAAAAATAAAAGTCAAAGAGGCTTACTTTATTGCTAGGTACAATCACACCATCAACAGAAAAGACACGTACTACAATATATCCAAAAAATGGAACACAAACTCATTTGCATAAATATGCATTACTAGTTTTGTTAGTTACAATATGGCTATGACTATGAGGACTGTGTCCCTTGAAAGTGCTCAGCCACTCTTGCATTATTGTTTTAATATATAAAGAATTTTAAAAGGCAGTTTTGGGTGTTTATGTGTCTTTAGCACAAATCATACTTATATAATAGTTTCAGAAATTTATTTTTCCAATCAGGGGAATGACTATATAATTACTTGAAAGACCATAAAATAAAAATTAAATGGACTGATCTGATTGTCCTTAGAAGCAAACGATCACAAAAGAAAAATAAAGGAGGCATTTTACATTTAATGGAAACATCCATGCTATTAACAGGAAAGACACTTGCTTTGAAATTTTGAAGAAATGGGCTACGTAGGACTAGCTTATTTGAATATTTGCATATATTTTACTATACATTTTATGAAGGCTATGAATATACATTTTATGAAGGCTATGAATATGAGGCATGGATCCTCGAAAACGTTGAGCTGATAAACTTTTATATTAATTTATATCTTCTTCTCTATCAAGCATTTATAAATAGGTGTTTTTTGTTACATAATATTGAGAAGTAAAACTGTAGCTAGAACTGCCCAACCCATTTTAAAAGCAAGTTTACTTTGGATGATAACAATACTCACTACTCATTGAAATAGAGGTTCACTTCTCTCTGATATTCTTGATGACTTGTTAGCATGAGGAAAACATCTGCTCCTTTTTGTAAATCATGATTACAACTAAATATTATATCATATGAAAATACAAATAATCTGGGCTATTCTTTAATTTTGAAAAATTACCCAAAAGTGATATGTAATTAGTTACTATCTTAAACAATCTTCCGAATAAATATTGGTGAGATTTTTTTAATGCTAAATAAGTTTTGCTTAAGGTCTTTTTATGTAATTGGCTGTAAACTATCTCAACATTGAACAGGATTTTGCAGGTATTGGTTTCTTACTTTCATGTGTTGGAAATTTATAAATAATGTAGATGTACATTATTAAAATAAATTCCAATTTATTATTGTAATGAACCAGTAGTCTATTAGAGTTGAGAAACATCTTACCTAATTTAGATTGTTGTTTCTTAATCACTACCTATTTCCACTTTTTACTATGACATTACAATTCTTAAAATGTTGTTTTGCCACATATGACATTTCTCTTTAGAAATATTTTTAAAAATTAGCCAATCCTAACAAAAGTCTATCAACTTTTGTTCTTGATCACTTTAAAATTTTCAAAATGGTATTTTTTTTGAGATTATATGCCCCAAAAAACTATTTTTTTAAGCATACTATTGGTATTTATCAGAGTTAAGCATATTTTCATATTTTGAATTAATTTGTCTGGTGATGCCATCAATCATTTAATTTAACTAATATCTTCACTGACCAAGATTATAAGAGCATTTCTGTTTATATTGTAAGCAAATTAATCTTGTTCAATTTTAAATTAATATTCCTTTTTATTAAGTTGTTATATGATATTCAAGATATATGGAAAATTCAGATTTAGTATTCAACCCCATTGCAAGATATCCATTAAACATAAAAACATTTTAACATGATTTGAGCCATTATTCTGTTTCACCCACACACCCCATTGTTTATCTTTTGATTTAGATCAGGATTTCCGTTAATATTTTTAAAAATTATATTGATAGATGTGTTTTTCTTATCCTCTTTAAGACAAAAAATTTACTTTTGGAGGAATGTTTCTAAAAGAAAATAGATCTTGTGAATGATGAAGTGAGATTTGGTTTTCTTGAGATACTTATGCCTGCTTTTGAACTATTTCATAAACTAGGTCTTTCCTAATTATATCCATGCAATGTCAAATTGCTGATGGAACTGATCTTCAAAAATTTCCACTAATAATTGTTCGAGCAATACTTCCTTAAGAAAATTAGCCATAAAAAATATTTTAGCCAGAGCATGAAATGCTAAATGATATGACTCCTTCATATACTGATATGTGCTATAAAGATCCAAATGGAAGATATATCATTAGAAGGTAGGATTGGAAATAATTCCCTAATTTTTAACTATTATATGATAAATAGATTACTTTGGAAGTTCAGGTTTGTATAGATACTTTTTTTTTTAATAATGCTAGTTCAGCAATATTACTTTTATCTGTTAAACCACTATTCTATTGTTCAAAAATAACTGTTAATATAGTTTCTGTAAAGTAATCATCCATTAAGTTTTTTAATTTCAAATTCTGACATATCAGTCTATATGACTGACACCAGTTTATTATAAAATGAAATTCTAGCCAATATATATATATATATTGAAGCAATGGATCTGAAGCCCGATCCATGCTTCACATCTTCCTATAAACTTAATTAGTATTGTAGATCTAAATTAAGTTTATAGTTCAATATCAGCAGGGTTTTGCATTAGAGTTAAAAATAGTTATGCTTATTAAATGTGTATTACAGTTAAATATTTTATTTTAAATAAATTTCATTCTATTGATAAAAATTGCTTAACCTATTAGTCAAACATATATATACATCTAGCGTATATATATGAGTTAATGCAAAATTCTGCTGAAATAAAATGCTTATTCTATTGTAAAATAATAATATATTGTTGTTCAAATTTTATTAAAATATTTAGTATGATTTGATTTTGAGATAAGCCCACCAACATTTCTGAAAGAATGTATATTTTAATTAGTGAGCCGTTCAAGTCTAATTAAAGATGGCATTTTCTTTCTTGCTTTTTAATTAATAGAATTCCAACTTTAAAGTAAGAAAGTTAGAGTAAAAAATTGAAGTTATTTTTAGAACGTGTTGTTTTGAAACAAAGCAGCAAGGGGGGGCTTATCAAGATCTCAGATCATACAAACAATGGAAGGTAGCTGGCAGAGAAAGTATAAATAGTAGGGAGAACAAAAGAGATGATTATTCAGACTTTTCTTTTTGAAGGAGTCATTTGATTCTGATTTTGCTTGTGAAGGCGATTTATTAAGATTTTTCTTGCTGTTTTATTTCCAAGCTTTCTGGAAAGTGCATTCAGATTTCTCTTGGGAGAAATCCGTCAGATTTTGCTTCACATTTAGCTTGTGCTTCAAAAAAAAGTTATACAGCTGTCATTTTCAAACAATGGAGAAGTTGGAACCTGCTCCAGTTAAAACCAACCGTATTTTGAGGAAAATGGATATGCTTGGCTAGGCAAATCATAGCTTTGCCTATCGCCGAGGTTCCTAAATACCATCCAAAAATGCCTTAACATCCATTCAATAACCATATGAACTCTATGCCGTGTCTGGAGAACTTTTCATGGAAGCCATACTTCATATTTTCATTGTCCGGACAAACACCTATCGTCGGTCGGATCAAGCCACGGACGCCGTAGGGAACATCACGGAAAAAGGACGGTATCGTATCTACTATATTAAACTATCTCGTATGCTACTTTTGATTCATATTGTTTTATTGTTGTATTGAAATATATGTCTTTGCTGTGTAAACATTTTATGAATTAACCTTAAATATATTTTGGGATCATCTAGCTATATGTAACCTTTTTACCTTCGCTATTCTTCCTTACTAACCATTGTAAATATTTAGTATTTCGTTGCGGTTAAATTTAATAGTTAACTTTTTGTCATTTGAAATCTCTTTCCAATTTTATTTATGTTGTTAATTAAATCCAAGTCAGTTTCTTTTGTGTGCCAACTTGATCTCTTTGATAACACCTCTTTTTGTCCGCCATTTGCTTATCACGTATATTTGATTTAGCTATATACGTTCTAAGTCAATTTTAAACACGGTTTTTAGCGCAAAGCCATAAGAAATGCTTTGCGAAAGGTTTTTATTATCTATCGTACTTTATCGAGAAGATCGAGTTGGAATTTTTTTTATAAAATTGGGAAGAAAAGAATTTGACCGCAAACCTATTAACTTGTTTTCTTTTTATTGTCTAATTAGTTTGTTGCAGTAATTTAGGGGAATAGCGGAGGCCCATTAAAGCCTTATTCATATTCTAAAGCCATTAATTAAACATTATTTAATTATCAAAAACTTGAGTTTCTTAGTTATATTAAATGCTTTATTTTTACTTTTCAATGATCCAGGCACGCAAAACGCAAACACCAACACATCTTTTTATGTACTTTACACATTTAGCTGTTTAGCTCTTTAGGATTTCCCGTCCATGTCTCTACCGCTGTTGCTAAGCTTTGTGGCCGGTTGAAAAATAATTTATGCATGGCTCAGATGGTGTTGTTTGTTTGTGATCAGGCCTCGAGAACAGGCGAATGGGCAGAGGTCATATGTATTCTTGATTTATATCTCGCGTATGGTTGGCCTTGAGGTACTTTCGCCTAGTATTCGAACTGGGTTAAATCTACACACATCATCTGACTGTCACAATATATATATATAATAAAGAACTTGAACCCTGACTTTTAAGCTCCTACAGTCCTTTCTAACTATATTAAGTTTAGTATAGGAAATATATTTGAATTTTACATATTCCTGTATTCTGCCCATCCCTCTTCAATGTAATTAAATGGACATACTAAGATCATATATGTGAGGGGAAATATGACACTAATATTGGCATCAAAAGGGCTTTGAGTGTTCCATCATTGGATTTTCAATGATATGGATGGCTGAAGAATTGAAGGGTGGAAAAGATTGAAGTTTGTCCATTAAAGTTTGAAGATTCACTACCTTAATATAAACTGAGCATTGATTGTATATATGTGAGAGAGATGGTGATCTGGATTAACTGATGAGTGCTGCTATAGCATGAAATATATATATATAATTATAATTGAAATAATATTTTTAAACGGTTTATAAACAATTCAAACAATCTTTAAATCCGCAGAAGTACTTTCGGTTACTTTCAAACCTGCCTCAACTGCTATTAAATTCAAAAACTAAAAGCGGAAGCAAACGTCATCAATTCAAATTCCACGAATCTCGTATTTTAATGTTAGAAGCTTGTCGATTTATCAAATGTGTTTTATTCCTGTTTATAAAAATTGCCTCTTTAATTTTTCTTTTACTATGGTTTCTCTCTTCATGAAGAATTTTCACATTTTCAAAATTAAATTTAAATTTATGTTTACATGTTTTTTCATGATCAAAGAAAACTGAAGAAGATATTAAATCACCATCAGTTTTCTTTGATCATGAAAAAACATGTAAACATAAATTTAAATTTAATTTTGAAAATGTGAAAATTCTTCACGAAGAGAGAAACCATAGTAAAAGAAAAATTAAAGAGGCAATTTTTATAAACAGGAATAAAACACATTTGATAAATCGACAAGCTTCTAACATTAAAATACGAGATTCGTGGAATTTGAATTGATGATGTTTGCTTCCGCTTTTAGTTTTTGAATTTAATAGCAGTTGAGGCAGGTTTGAAAGTAACCGAAAGTACTTCTGCGGATTTAAAGATTGTTTGAATTGTTTATAAACCATTTAAAAATATTATTTCAATTATAATTACAATATTATTTTTAATTAACGGATATTTTTATTTATTTTACATATATATATATATACATATATATATATTGGAGATTGTCTTTTTCACATGTGGTCATGTGTATCCATTGTATAAGGAATACATAGCTGAAGGGAGCTTGAAAGTCTAAGTCCAAGTCCTTTCTAATTATATTGAGTTTAGTATTGGAAATATGTTTATATTTGAATATTATATATATTTAAATAAAGGTATACCTTATATCCCTGTAGTTTAGATGCAAATATAGGGTGATTATATATATATACACACACAATATTCCTGAATGTTTGTAGCTGCTCTTCTTTACTTTTCCTTATAGCATAACCGTATATATACTTACTTTAAAAAAAAATAATATTTCATTAATTATCATCCAATTTTCAGTAAAAAGATTTAATATCAGTTTTCCATCTAAACCAGTTCATTAAGGATTACTTGAACAACCAGTATAAGTAATGTGTTTAATTTTAAGAAAATGCTAATTGCTAAATTATTAAAAATTAGTTTTCTGGGTTCTAGCTTTAAAACTTGCTAAGTTTTCAAAATCCAAATCTGCTGTTGATTAAACTAGTAAAATGTAGTTTTCTAAAAATACTGAGATATTATTACAAATTCTATTTCTTTAAATTAAAATTATATTTTATCTTATAGTATCTGACTTTAATTATTTATAATAACCAACTTTATAAATAAATATAATTCCAATTCAATGATTAAATAATATAATCATTAATAACTTTTCCTATAATTCTTTTATGTAATTAATCTAAAGACTCATCAAAATAATAAAATCTAAATGATCTGAAAACATGCTCTATGTTGATTTTGGTATCTTTAGATAGCAAGGACTCTAAATAATTTAGTTTTTAATATTCTATTTAGTTTCTTAATTTTTGTTTTCTCCTTGATTTTTTTACATTCTTGTCTCACAAGAAAGCAACATTGAAGAGTTTATGAATTCATCTCACAGTATTTGTAATTGGTCTCCGGAATATAAAAGTTTATCTCAAAAAATTGTATACTAATATGGATGTTATTTAAAAATAACTTAAATCCCCAATTTATTATTTGCTAAATATTATTATTATTCTCAAATATTTTTGTTCACATATGTTTATCATTCAGAAAACATTTTGTTACCATATAGTTTTAGTATACAATTTCAATCATACCAATTAATAGCTTTGTGAATGTGTTAGATTATTTCCATCAAGTAATTGAAACATTAAATATTCTTATGAAAAAAAAATCAAACTTCCTTTATATTTTTCCAAATATATTTAATTGTAAATATTAATACACAAGTTATTGTAGAATGCAATATTTTTATTCTTTTGTCTTTTTCAAGTGTTGTTGGCCTGTCCAGTGGTGCTATTACCATAAGAATTGAAGCAATGAAATAATAAATAGAAAATAATTTCCAGGCAGTGTTTTGATAACAGAAATAATAAATGTGCATCTATAAAAAAATAATGCAATATTTTTATACAAATCTTACAATTTAATAAAAAAATAATTCCATAAAACTTCATAACAGAGAACTCATTGACTTGACATTGTCTCAACTGCTGAAGATAAAATGTGGAACTGGAAAGCGCACTTTTCATTAATGATTAAACTTAAATGATAAAAGCAAATTGTGTGTGTTTTATTATATGTAATTGAAAATTGAGCATACTATAATATGGGGGAACTATTAATAAAAATATTTGTTTATTGACTTGCCGATTTTATTTAAATTCAAACCCCAGATCATGGATATGGTAGGTAAATATACCATCTGCATTATAAGATTTTTTTAGTGAATATAGTAAGTAATTTATTGTTTAATGATCTTTATTTTTATTTTGTTCACTGAAAATTTAAACTCGCACTAACTCAATATTAAAAAAGTTTATCGTTCATTTATAAATATTTTCATATCTTTAACCAGAATCCATACAATCTTCAGTGTAATATGATAGTAAGCAACCTTTGAGCCACCTGGTTACATTAGTGATTTTTAAACACGCAGAGAATTAAAATTATTATTATTTTGATACACACCTGTAATATTCTTTTGATCGATAGAAGATCAAAAAATGTACGTTTCTGAATGGGGCTAAATTGGATGCATTGTTATGTGTAACTGATGATGATTTTTGTGTCATTTTATTATTGGTATTAATGATTTTAATTAAGGAAATAAAGCCTCGTTAATATTTAGGATCTGGCTTTAAAAATGCGATATTAGACCAAATTGTGTTAAGGTGATGGGCAGACAATAATAAAGTATAACCTAATAATAATAAAATGTTATCGCGATCACATTTCTAATATTTAAATTACATTTTGAATTTTCTTTAAATAAACTTATTTTTGGAATTATCTGTTTTGATATATTACATCTGTTAAAATTAGTAAATATATTTACTCCTAGTCCTAGACAAATCAATTAAGAGCTTCTGTTGTTATTCATAATTCGGGGGGGAAAAGGCCTGTAACTAAATTATTGATAATATTATTATAATTAACAGAAATGCTAATTAATCCGATATAACTAAAATTTATTAATTCTATTTTTATATTCAGTTTTGACAGATGTAAGAAAAAATAAATTAAAAAAAAAACCATTATTTTTCTTTTACAAAAGAAGAAACCAGATTATCACCTCAGGTATATTTTTTTAGGCAAACAAATTAGTAGAACTTTACTAATTTGTTTTGTTTTTATTAAGTAAAACTTTTTTCCGTGTTTGTTTTTGATTTTTTTTAAAAAAATAAAGCTTGTTTTCGTTAATGGAGTAATTTCTAAAACAAAATTGCTATTAAAAACGAAGATTTTAATATGACTGTTTAATTAATATTTGTGTTCACACCATATATACATATTATTGATCTATACAATATAATGGCAATCAATAAACTTTTTTTTCATTTATTTACTTTAAAAAACATTATAGTATGATATAACTATTTACAGAAATTTGCCACTGAAAATTGGCTTCCGAGTGGCTAGTTTCATGTAGCCAAACTATGGAGATGTTCCTAATAATAGATATTGAAAAATGGGGCAGAAATTGAGATATATACATCTTAAGAAATAACGCTATTAATAATGATCTGGGTAGGAATTTAACGGCCTATATCATAAGTGTGTATTGAAACAATTCTTTATCAATTAAAAAAAAAAACTGCAACAGAAATAATTAAGAAAATTTTAAACACAGAATAGCATCATATGGAATATGTTAAGTTTATTATATATATATATGTTAAGTTCTCTGCATAGATATGGACAAATAAGTGTTAGTGTATTGTGACCAATTAATAATGTGGATCATCACTGAAATAAATTGTCATTGTTTGCTGCCATCAGTCACCATTTATTCAAGCATCTCAATTTCGGATTGCATCTTCTTACTATACTTACAAAACAAGATTCAAATTTGAAAGAGGTGAAATTGCATCCAGTTATTATCTGTAAATAGATGTCTAACTATTATTAGTTTGAAGATAAATACAGATGATAAAACATTGAAGTACTCATTAATGGACAATTGGCAAATAGCGAGTAATAACTTCTTCAGTATTCTTTTTTGACAGAATCTTGAAAAGTCATTTATTTGCCCTGCTGCAACTGTTACTTTTGTCTTCTTTTATTTTTTAAACCCAATTACTATAATATAAAAGATTATTCACTATGTTCCATTGCTCTATAAGATTTAAAACTAGAGGTATATATAGATCAAACACAATGGTCATTTTTGGTATTCAAACATCACATATTCCTAAACTACTAAGAGATTTTGTTTACTTTGTTCTATTTATTATTATTATTCATACAAACTTTCTTTTCTATTTCAATATTTAAAAGAAATATATACTACACAAATGTTAAAAAAAAAAAGACAAAAAAACAACAACTCCCCACTATATTTATTAAGATTATGAATCTACTTTACACTTAAAAATCAATTTCCTGACAATTTAACACACACACACATATGCATATCCCTACAAATGAGTAGACTACTATGCAAATCAATCTGTGAAAAATATGTTGACTTATATACTGCTTTTTAATCAATTTATTTACACAGTTCAACTTCTGCAGCAAATTTTTCTTTTTGAAAGATTTTAACAATTTGCCTAATTATATATACCTAATGTAGTCTATCCTCAGTCATATTCTTTCATTTAAAATGATGAATAATGCACATCCTTAGTATGTCTTTAAAATAATCTTTATAAATGAGGGTATTCTTTTCCCATGAAAATTACATTTCATTTTATTATAAAATATTATTTTACAAAAAGTCTATTATTATTATTATTCATTTACCTCACATTCCCAATCCAAAAATGATAGTAGATTCAATAACACTTTCAGTAAGGCAAAGAATATACTAATTATTATTTGTCCTTGTCATTGAAACACCTTTAAACAAATTTTTTTCAGTGCCTTTATGGTGATAAAAAAATCAATAATTCATGTGTTTAATGTAGTGGCGAAGAGTGGACTTAGAGTTAAAGATTCCAAAATGATTTTCAGTAAAGTAAAATAAATAAGTAAAATAGAATTGTCAAATGCTTAATCTTCCACTAGAGTTGCCTAAACTATTCACATTAATATCTATTATTTTCATACAATAAATTTGCTGGGGAAGTATGGAGGTGTTTATTATTTCTATACTATTTTTATATTAAAAAGTTACTAAGATACTTAAATTGACTCAAATATTTTCAATTGATAAACATCCAGGCTAAAATTATTGAATATTATTCCACTGTCATTGATTGACGAAGCGTTGATTTTTTCAAAATAATAATTATTAAGTCTAAGTATTTATATATTGATTTAAAAATATTCTGTAAAACATTATTTTAATTGGAAATAGTAGCACAATCATTAACATATTATTAAATTTAGAAACCAGAAAAGTGATACTCTTATTTTTGGTTTTGATTAATTCTAGATAAAAACTACACCATCAAACCAATGTCATATCTTAATGTCTGCTTCACAAAGCCATCACTAAACAATCCACAGATTAATATCCTAGAAAAACCAAAACAAAGTTGAAGTAATACATATCCCAGTGTAAAACAGTTTTCACCTTAAATGTCTCCATTTCTGCAGCTTAATTTGAATAAACTTAGGATAACGAGCTGATACCAAATACTGTATAATTTTTTTGAAAAACTGAGTTAATGCTTTAGCCAAATCAATAAAAACAACATACAATATCATATTCTCACTTACTATATATATATATATTATGCATTTTGGATTTTTCTGGCAATAAAAAACACTATAAAATCATATCAAATCTGATAACCAATCATCAATGATTGAAGACAATTAATTCAATACAATTATTAAAAGTACTTAAGCTGTTATCAATAATAGTTAAGAGTTTTAAATTATATTTACTGCAGTTTTTGCTACCTCTTTTATTTTTCTAAATTGAACCAATAGAAGCATCCTTTAAATCAGATGACAAAATTTTATGCTAATTTTTTTTGTAATCTTTAAGATTACAAAAGGATATTTTTCATCATTAAGCAAGATATAATTATATAAATGTAAATGAATAATTAAGTTGAAATATTGCTAAAAAAAACAAAAACCTCTGAGTTTACATCAAGAAATACCATGGTCTTTCTTCTTAGTTGTCTGATAAGGCAGAATGAATGTGTGTGCGAATAAAAAAAATTTCTGATAGATATTTGCAAGCATGGCAGACAAAAAAAAATCATGGCCTCTATTCCCAGGAGGCTGTAAAGTCACCAGGCAGAAGTTGGTGGCTGAAGGCAGAGGGTGCTAAAAATCCTCTAATTGTGGACTCAGGCTGCTATTTGATGACAACTTTTTATTTAGATACTTACAACTGCAGATCACTTTCAAACGAGGGAAGATTGTAAGAATTGGAAAAAAAAAAACTGTCTCATATTAAATGGAACACTCTTGGACTTTGTGAAGATAGAAAAAAAAGTGAAAAGTCAATTTTAAAAGTGGACATGTACTCTACTACAAAGGTACAAATATTGGAAATATAAGTGGAGTAGGATTCATTATAAATAAAAAGTAGAAGAATCATATTGTGGAGCTTGATGTGTATCAGACAGAATGGCAAGATTAATTATTCAACTTAATAGCAGATTCCAAATGCAGATAATTCAGGTTTATGCCCCAACAAGTTCTCATAGTGATGAAATAGCAGAAGGTTTTTATATGTATAAAACACTTTTGATCAGACTAAACATTTTAAAATTATTATGGGAGACTTTAATTCTAAAATTGGTAAACAAATGAAAGACAAAAGTGCTGTAGGTAAATTTGATTATGGTAATAGAAATCAGAGAGAACATAAGATTGTGGAGTTTTCAGAAAAATAAAAACTTATGAATTCTTTTTTTTTTTTTTTTGAGAAAAATGTTAAAAGGAAATGGACATGAAAGCACTCAAATGAAGGTACAGCAGAATTGGATTACATTTTGATTAAAAGAGAATACATATTTCAAAATTGTAATGTCCTTAATAAATTCAACACAGGAAGTCATCATCAATTAATAAGATGTAAGATATGCATTAATGCGAAACTAGAGAGACAAAAATTATTAGGAAAAACCAATATTCACAGTTGATATTCCTAATCTTCAAAAACATTCTAATAAATTGAAATTAGAACTTGCAAATTGTTTTTAAATATTAACAGATTTTGAACCTAATTCAGATTTGAATAAAATTAATAGGAAAATAACGGATACTCTTTTAAAAACTGCAACAAAGATAGCTAGTAGAAAAAAAGTGACAATTGACCAGTAAAATTTCTTCTGAAACAAGGCAATTCTGAAAAAAAAAAGAAGGAATATGAAAATACACAATTCATTCCTATATGAAAAAACCTTTCAATCCAGCATATTTATGTGTCATTGAATTAATGACTTGATATGGATCGCATTTCTAATATTTATTGCTTTTAAGATTATTCAGTAGTTTGTGTTAATATGTAGATGCTTATATAAGAGATTTGAAAGATTTGGAATATAAACACAATAATTATAATAAAGAACTCCTTCCACTACCTTCTCAACCAATGGAAAATAAAAATAGATTAGTCTTCCTTCTGTTCCAAAAATCTTGCAAAAATTAAAAATAATATGTACAGACACATATTAATCATAACTGTTATTAAAATAGACAAAATCTCCAAACAGTAGTGACACTCAGTGCAAGGTCAGAGTAATCAACAGATGCCATAAGACTTGTGCATAAAATCCCTATCTAATGTCTACTCATCCAATATCCCCAGACTAGTTTCTAGCTTGTGGCTTTCATTAGTGAGAAGCCTTGGATCTGAGGATCTAATGCAACCCTCCAGCAGCCACCTTTTATTTCAATTTAACTATAAACCTATGAGAATAAAATTAATTTTCAATCCAAGCTCACTAGCTTATATAGTCATATAGATCTGAACTCAGTTCAGTACCCATACATTTTGGTGTCATTCTTTTATAACCATAGTCACTACTATCTTATTAGGCAGGATTGGTATTAAACTATTAAATATCACATGATGGTGATATATTTATTGCAGCTCCAGATGATATCTCCACAAGAGCCTCCAGAATAACACTAAGCTCATTTTCACTATAACTTGAGAAAACCAAGAAAATCAGGTTAAATACCTTGACATATATGTCAGTAGAAATATGGATAAGCTAGACTACCATATGATAGTTAAACCTTTGGAAGTATGTGGTCTGATTCATTCTAATTTTTGCATGCCCCTATCCCACAAACTTGCAGCCCTCTCTTCCTTCATGTTTAGAAACCATAATTTATGCAAATATGAGGCAGATAAAAGAAATAATCTTTAATTATATTGCAGATTTAATAAAAATCAGATACCCTCAATCATCCATTAACAGAAAAGTTAATAAATTCTTTTATAAAATAAACCATAATTATAAGAAAGAAAACAAAACTGAGAATCCTAATTCCATACATCCATTCAACAGCAAAAATCCTTATTAACAAACTATCATGTGACCCTGAAGTCACTTTCTCTTTACCTCCTAACACAAATAGACATATCAATAACACAAAAGACAGGATCAAACTCGAACTCACCTCTCAAGTTATATACAAGATCATCTGCCCCCAAAGAAATTGCATGGCAACATATGGAGAAACTAAAACCAACATTGCAACCAGAGTAAATCAACATAGATACCATTATAAGAACTAAAACTAAGCTTGAAGGCAATTCAATTTTCATTGAGCAAGAGAGAGCCATTGGCCATGCCTCCCTATCCACCACAGCCAGTGTTATCTGCTCTGAAAGAAATGAGATCAAACACAAAGTCAGAAAGGCTTGCTACATAGTTAGTGACCCAGCAGCAATCAATAAAAGAAAGTCCTGCTTTTCTCTGTCTCATCTTCACACGAATTTGCATAAATTTGCATTAACGTTATTATAGTTCTTAGAACTAAATTCCAGTAGCCATGAATATGGGACTATAAACTATCCTGAAAGTGCTTGGTGGTAACATTTGGATAATATTACTCATTTTCAAGCACTATTAACAGCTTCATTATCTGTGTGCAAAGCACACACACATATATATTTATTGATTTCAAATGCTAATGAAGTAAAGTCTTGACTATGCTTGACCATAATTGTTATTAAAGCAGGCAAAACTCTCCATACAGTAGTGCCACTCAGTGCAAGCCAGAGTAATCAATGGATGCCAGAAGATGTGTGCATAAAATCCCTATCTAGTGCCTACTCATCCAATATCACCAGACTAGTTTCTAATTTGTGGCTTTTGTTAGTGGTTTAATACCAATCCTACCTAATAGGATAGTGTTTGCTATGGTTATAAAGAACCAAAGATACCAAAATGTATGGGTACTGAACTGAGTTTAGATCTACATGACTATATCAGCTAATGAGCTTGAACTGAAAATGTTATTGTGTTTTCAAATTTTATTCTCATAGATTTGTAGTTAAATAGAGATAAAAGATGTCTGCTGGAGGGTTGTATTAAATCCTCAGATCTAGAGGCAGTGCTCTTAGATCCAAGATTCCTCACTGATGAAAGCCACAAGCTAGAAACTAGTCTAGGTACTAGATAGAGATTTTATGCACAAGCCTTCTAGCATTTATTGATTACTTTGGCTTGCACTGAGTGGTACTACTGTATGCAGAGTTTTGCCTGTTTTAAAACAGACACATATAATGTAAGTTTTCAAACTTCCCCATCACTAAATAAATTATTGAGCAATTCCAAGGATAAATTACTCATGGAGGCAGCAAACCAAATTGTTTACAAAATTCAGTGCAATCAATCCATGTGCAATGTTGCATATTATGAGGAATTGAGTGCTAATTTATCAAGTAGACTAACCCACACAAATACTTATATAATAGAACACAAAGGGATAAAGAATATACATTTATATTTGTGAATCATAAATAGAAATCAAATCATAAGTTTGATTTACACAATGACTGGAATTGTATATATAAAAAGAGAGGATACAAAACCCGAGATCAAAGAGGCCTGTTATTTCCAAAAAAAATGTTTATTTAAAATAAATTTGAATAAATCAGAATATATTTAAATATTACAGTAACTACTGAGAGAATATAAATGCCATGAACAATAAATAAACTTAGGTTGCTATAAATATAGCATATCTACATTGAAAGCATGCTCAACATGAACAAAACTAAAGTTTAAGTTATATAAAATTCTACTTTTTCTGTTGTAATGTAAATAACATTTAAATAATATTGATTTACTAAAACTGATATTGCTATATAATTCTATAGATTATTTTTTGTATCTTTTTTGTAAATTCATATCATTCTAATTACTTTTAAATCCCTAGGGAAAAAAATTCTTTATCTAATGATTACACAATAATTTTTATATTGAAAGAACTATCAATTCACAACATATCTTCAGAATAAGTATTGGAGTTTCATATAAATTAAAGTTTTTTTTTATTACTAAATTTTTTTTATTGCTCTTTCAATATCTTGTTGATTTATGTTTTTTATTAAAAATAATTTTTTTGATAAATTATTAGAATCTGTTTCGTTACACTCATTAAATTGTTTCATTTTTTTGTCTCACTATTATAATATTTTCCCAAATGTCGTGGTAATTCATTTTAAATTATACCATTGTAATTACTAAGACAATAAAGTCAATTATTCAGTTAGATGTGTTACACTGATATAGTTATTAAAAATCTCAAAATACTTTAAATTCCATTTGCAAATTTTTAATATAACTTTTATAATCTTGTGTTTTTTATTATTTTTATAACTTTCTTTAAATCAATTGTATTTTTATAATTTATTTTATTTTTTTTAATAAATTTTCTATAATGATGTTCTTTTTCTGAATTTATAATAAATCCAAGTTTGTAAGTTAACCAGATAGAAAATCTGTGTCTTGTTTGAATAGTATTTAATATATTCTGGTGATGAGGATGATTGTAATAATAATAACAATTTATTTATTAATAACCCAATATAATAAATTTCCAAAATATTAGTACAAAAAAAATTATAATAAATAAAAACAATTACATGCATTCATAACCAAAGTTGCAGTCATTTTTTTAAAATACAGAAAATAAGTATTGAATTTCAAAAATAATTATACATTAATCATGTGCAAAACAAAGTAAATAAATTTACAAAGTTTTAATACAATAATAATAAAAATAGTTACATGCAATATGATAGCTAAAATTACAAATAATTATAGTAGCAGTAAAAATAATAATAATTCAATTTATTTATCATACAAAATTATAGCATTAATTCGATTATAGAATGGCATCAATTTGTTGAGACAATAATAATAATTATCAGATGATGATGATTTATTGCTTGGAAGTTCATAATGGCAGTGATAAAGATGGGTTTGAGCCCTGAAAGTGATAGAGCAGAGTTATGATCTATGCACCTTGACTGCAGAATCTGCATTAAACCTACAGAGTTGCTCTATGACTAGAATAATCTATCTATCAAAATTCTTGAAGTACTATTGCTTTAGTGATTAACAATGATATTCTATGATAATGCTGTTTTATTATTTTTATTTTAAAACTTAAAACAATAGAAGCATTTGTAATATTCAGCAAATCATTAAAACAGTTAAGTATTTATTATTATTACTATTAAAACTTTTTAAAATATGTTTTTATGAATGTTATTTTTATTAGTATCATTAACTGTGTATGTTTTAGTACAATGATAGAGAGGTTAAAAAGTGTATTTGATTCATTTCATGGCTTAAAAAACAACTATATAATTATTATTATTATTTATTAAATAGTACAAATCTGCTTGAATTATTTCATTTAAATCCCTCAATCCCAATGCTTATATAATTTACATTTAGTTAATATTTTGCTTCTTTGATCAACATTAATGCTTATATAATTTACATTCTTTGATGAATAAGAGGTTATTAATTATGAGGATTATATTTTGTCCAAATTAAATATATCTATTTTGAGTGGAGATTATGGCAAATATAGTATCTATAATCAGAAGACTAATTATGTAAAAATCATTCATAGGAATCTGATTGCAGCACTCATTGATTTATGAGTTAAACTAGATACATCATTAGTATCAATTAATATAAGTTGGAGAGATAATCGGTAATTAATTTTATGTAAATATGTAACTGAAATAAGTCTATTAAATCTATAGATACATAATATATTTAAAATTAAAATACAGTACATATTTTAAACTATTGCAGATATGATATTATAAATTTAACCAAGAAAACATACCACCTTTCTGAGAAAGCTGATTTATTTAATATCCACTGCTCTTTTACAATTGAAAGAGAAAAAAAATCTTTCATCTGATCCTTAGCTGAATAGTTTGCAGCTTGCAAAATCATTTTATATTCAAGCACCAAAAATGAAGATCTTCAATTCAGAAACATTTAGCTTTGGTTTCATTCTAAAAAATTGAACAAGGAACTTAAGTTTCATGTACATACATATTTTAAATAATACAATCAATTTATTCATGAGAGTTTATTAATGATGATTTTATAATTATTATTAGCAAGCATTCATTAATAAGTATAACCATTTCTACTACTACTACAAAAAAATCCAACAAAGATAAAAAACAAAGTAATAATTAGATTCATTTATTTAGGTGCAAAGCAATAACTTACAGACTAGGCATAGAAAATAAAAAGTGCATTACATAATAGTAGTAGTAGTAGTAGTAGTAGTAGTAGTAGTAGTAGTAGTAGTAGTAGTAGTAGTAGTAGTAGTAGTAGTAGTAGTAGTAGTAGTAGTAGTAGTAGTAGTAGTAGTAGCAGCAGTAGCAGTAGCAGTAGCAGTAGTAGTAGTAGTAGTAGTAGTAGTAGTAGTAGTAGTAGTAGTAGTAGTAGTAGTAGTAGTAGTAGTAATAATAATTAAAGAAAAGCAACAAAAAATTATATGCATATAAAATAAACAAAAACTTATCATGAATTGTATTTAAATATGAGAATATTATATAATTATTTAGGATCTGAATTAAAATGATTAATAATTTAGTAAAAAGCTGCTACTGCTGATAATAATAATAACAGCAACAACAACAATGATAAAAATAATAATAATGATGATGATGTTGATGATGATAATATATTTTGTGCATTTAAATAGAAAAAATTACTTTTATTCAAGATATATTAATGGTACAATGGTTATTGAGAAAGTCATCCATGATACATTTGTTGCATTGATTTAAAATAATCACAAAAAAGATTAACTATATATAACTGGTTTACTATAATATTCCAAATTTACCATAGAACTTAGTCACTGGATAGTTTGTGGATTATTTTAAATAATTCTGAAAGTAAAATTTTATGTTAAATACAATGACATGACTAATTATACCTGCCCCTCTCCATATTGTACAATATGCAATTTTATTAATTTATGCATATATAAATGAGATATTATAAGTTATTTTAATTCCATTTTTATAATCACATAATGTCTATAGGGTTCAGATCTGGTATATAACCATTTTTATAATAATAAAAAATTATATTTTTGTTTTATTTTAATTCAATATTAAATCATGATTATATAACTATTTTGCAATTTTATTTAATAATTAATAACTGTTGTTAATGATTTATTAAATTAGGAGTATCCAATAATCTCTCTATAATAGCGTAATTTATTGATGATCTTACTACTGCTGAATCATTCAAATATCAGAATATATTAGAGTAATAATCCAAATCCCACAACCCATTGTTATAAATGGTAAATAACAGGAATCATAAAAACAGTTGTTATTGTATATCATATTATGACAATCACTAATCACATTATTAAGGTTTTTGGATTTTTTTCTGTAGATAAGAAGCTAACCATTTCCCCATAGTACTTCGCAATTTAGTAGAGGTGAGAGACTTGCACAATTTATTATGAGAAACCATACCAAAGATTTTTGTTATATATATATATATATATATATATATATATATATATATATATATATATATATATATATATATATATATATATATAGGTATTCTTCTACAGTTTTTAACCCACTATAAAATGATTTTGAAATGTCTTCCACGTACATGATTAATGCCATCTCTGCTGATCTCTTTTATTGAGAAAAAATTATATTTTATAAAAAATCAAATATACATATTTTAATACAATCTTCAAAAGTTTTTGAGATAGAGGATAGAATATTTATAGAATGATAGTTTGCAATATTTTTGTACCATTTTTGAAAATAGGTAAAGACTTCTGAAAATTGCAAATAAATATTAATGTGCCAAAATTATCAAAAGTATGCTAAGAAGTAAATAAAATAAATTTATATAAAGTTCACCTTTTCTGTACAAAATGTTCATGACATTTTTATATAGTGTTATGACAGAATCAAGAAAAAATAAAGAAAATTTTCAAATTGTAAATATTAAACATTTTTGGAAATATACCATTTAAAAAAAAAGTAAATAAATAATGCAATATATTATATTAATGTATTCAAATTTTTATATGCAACTGTAATTAATATTCCATTCTTACCAAAACTTTTTTTTTATTCTTAATATTTCTAATTACATCAACAATTTCATATTTTTGTATATCTAAGCAAATCATTGTTCTAATATATATATATATATATATATATATATATCCAAGCAAACCATTGTTCTAATATATATATATTTCATAAAAGAATAAGTATAAAATGAGTCGATTTTTAATATTTGTGATCTGATAATGCCAACAAAATATTTGTTGAACACATTAGCAATAATCTTTTCATTACCACCAACATCTAATAAATTATTATTAACTTTATTTTTTTAGAAGAATAAGCTAACAAGTATTTAAAATTGTTCACCTATATTTATTTTAATATATTCTATTTTATTTTGAAAGTAATTTATTTTTTGCTTTATTTTTATGCCTTTTATTTATTTTTTTATTAAGTCTTCTTTTTTAAATCATTGTTACTATTATTTGTGTAACAGATATAATAAAAATAGATTAAAGATAAGTTTTGTAATAATCAATATGTAAAACACAAATATATTCATATACATCACTACTGATTCTTTAAACTGGTTATTGTTATCTTCTAATGGCGATTTTTTTTACTTCTAGAGCAAATTTTATTTTTGAAATACTTCAACCATTTGTCTATTTGTAGTTTTCTTTTGTAATATTTTCTAGTCATATTTGTCATGAAAGTTGTCAACATTGCATTTCTTTATTATTATTACTATTTGAGATAATGTTTACAATTTAAACAAAGTCTGTCTCACCCATAAAAATCATGCTGAAGTTTACTATAAAATACAATTTTAGAAAGTCTATTACCTTTCATTCTTTTCAAATGTCTATTACAATGAACATGCAATTTTACAATAGCACATTCTAAAATATCACATACAAAAAGCTGAAGAACATAACAAATGATCTTGCAACCATATTTTTATAATATTATAGAGTATTCTTAAAGAAAAGAATGTTAATATATTTTAATTACATTTGCTTTGATATTTCCAAATGTTGGGCTAATTAAATAATTTAAATATAATTTGCATATTGCCATTTAATTCTATTCTGCACTATTTGTTTTTTTACAGCTATGAATATGAGGCAAAACACCTCGAAAGCACTCAGCTGTCAATTATTTTATCGATTTATATAAGTAGTTATCATAGCTGCCCTTTCCAACGTCTCAATACACTTGTAATTTTGTTACATTGTTAGAGAATTCAGATCGCATTTCCACACAATAAATTAGTCATAAGAAATACTTTTATAATTAATTTAATTACAACATTTTTATCATTATAATGAAATATCTTTTAATTTGTGAAATACCACAGCATTATTAAATTGCTAAACATTCAACAAAAAATTGTTGAATATTTATTTTTATTGATAAAGAATTTAAGTTTTCAACATTAATTATGAGGTGAAGTCTTTACATGGAGCATTTAAAGCAATGAAAATTTATCTTTTGAATTTTCATAAGTAACAAAATACTATATTAAATACACACGTGCTTAATAAGAATTAATGTTTACAATACTATATTGTAAATCTAAAACAAGAAGATGAATTTGTCATTTTTGCTTTTAATTAGCTCAAATTAAAAACTCTGTTATTAAACCTATATTACATCTTGAAGCTTGACTTCATGAAGCTATCTATAATTTGTTCTAAAGATAATTGTTATAAAAATGGAAAACAAAATTGGAGCTAGTCACATAATTGTTCAATAACAATTTTAAGTATTTAGATTTTGTACCAGCAACAATGTTTTTTTTCTTACTCCATTATGTAGACACTGTGTAATATGAATAAACACACAACTAATTTCAAACACATATAAAGGACTGTTCAATCATTTAAATTCAAAAGCTTTGGCTGAATTAATAAAAGTGATATAGAATTATATGTTTGTCTAGCAACCATTAATTCTATAAAAGCATATAAAATCTTTGGTACCCATTAATCTATTGATAAAAATAACCTATTTAATAAATTCCTTGAAAGTCCTTTTACTATGATAAATAATATTTATGTTTCATAATAATTATTGTAGTTTTATTGTACTCTATTTTTATAAATTGGAATAATAAAGGCATTCTGAAAATCAGGTGCCCCAAATTTATGGAATCATATATTTGTAATTTTTTTTTTAGTTGTGGAGCTAATATATAATTATTATTTTTTAAAACTTCTCCAGATATCTTATGAGAAACTATAATTATAATGGAGTTATTTTAATTTCACTAAGCTGTACATCCTTGACAAAGTTTAAGTGATCGGATTAATTCCTTTCATCTGTTTAAACTCTCATCATTATCACATAAAGTGCTGTAATATATGGATTTAGTTGTTATTGTATATAATTTTTTATATCCATTATTATCTTATTAATAGCTTTTATTTTAAAAATTACTTTAACAAGAAGCCTTCTTTGTCTTACACCATTTTAAATGAACTTTTTTGTATTTCTTATTATAATCCCTTGGGGTGCATTTTAAAACTCCAATCATTTATCTATAATAATATTTTCTTGTGATATATCCAACAACACCATTCTCTTCAATCTTTAATTTTTTATAAATATATTTATTAATTCTATATTTTATTTTTGATTCCTTTTTATCAATTTCTACACCTCTTCATTCTACTTTGTGGTTTATAGTCTTTGTATTTCTCTTCCATTAAATATTAAAGATTCAGATCTATAAGGAAGCATGGGTAAAATATTTTAATTTTAAGCACTTTTTTTAACAACTCATGGGGATATTTTCTTTTAATATTAAGCTTATTTCTATCAAAAGTAATTTATTCAAATTTAATTTTATGATTATTTTTATCTATTTATGTTTCAAACTAGGTTAATAATTTAATTAAAACATGCATAGATAGTTATTAATTTTTTAAAAAAATTTATTTCTATCGCACTTTATTTTTTTGAATAACCAATTAAACATTACTTATTTTTCCTATAACTTTAAAATATTATTTGCAAAAATAACCATATCATTTTCTAAATCTAAGTATTTTAAGTAATTTCTTAAGTTTCCCATTTTAATTCATGAAATATTTCTGCTAAAACTGCTGTGAAAGATTATGAAAAGCTAGAATCATCTTGTCATACATGTATAACAATGTTAATCTACTACTGAGGCATTTTGATAAAATTTCTTCAGATTTTCACTATTATCCTGCAGAAAACTTATAAAATCAAACCCATTTTGTTATCTGCAAATCCAATATAAAATGGCAGTTCACTCTCATAGCCTTTTCTCTAACTTCTCTTAGTTATTGAATGTAAACTATTTCTTGTTCCTTAGTTAGTTTTAGTTCAAAGTTTTTTAAATATGAATTGTAAAGATATAATTAAAGATTTTACATAGAATTCAAAGCAAACTAGCAGACCTGCAATTTCTATTATCTACTTTTTTTAATTTCTTAAAAATATCAGTATCACTACTGCATTTTTCCAATCATCATATACATTTTTATAATTTATTGCATTTGTATATATATAATCCATTTACACCACAAAAATCACTTTAATAAAATAACCCACCAAAAATTTAATTTAAAAATCTCCAAATAATTCAACACCAAATCTTTCCAATTCTATTTTCATTTAGAGATATCACATCTGATAATCTACTAGAAAAATCTATTTTATACCTGAATCTATAAGGAGAGAGGTGAGATAAACATACATCTCTCTAACACTATGCAATCATACCTATAATTTACAATTTTACATGAGATTTATAAACAGAGATTCAAAGATGATTTAGTTGGTTATTAGTGATCTTTTGATGAGCAGAAATGCACAATAGCGTTTAAACCAATTCTCATGGAACACAAACTAAACACTTACATCTTTTTTTTCCTATTTTTCTATTTTCTGAAATAAGCTTTTTTTATAAATAGTTATAATTACAAATTTATAAAAAACCTTATTTCAAGCCCAAAATAGACAAAATAGAAACAAAAAGATGATAAGTCAGCTATTAGGATTTGTGTTCCATATGTAAAAGGAACTACAGACATATTGACGTATATTAACTATAATATAGATACCATTTTCTGCTCATCAAAAGATCACAATATAATAACCAACCTAAGGATTCAATCCCTCTTGAATCTCATGGTGTCTATCAAATCTCATTAAAAATTTAAAGCTTCTTACATAGTATGAGTAATCGTCCATCAGTGTTAGGAGAGATGAGCACTAATGCAGTTAAACAACACTCATCATCATCACACTCTCACTCCATACTATAGATTCAGGTCATAAAATAGATTTTTCTAGTACCAGGATCATATCCAGATGGATAATCTCTACCAATCAAAATCAGAGAAGCCATTGAGATACTTAAAAGCCAGATTTATCAATAAGCGAGATGATACGTCAAACTTCCTCCTATTTGAAAGATTTCTTTAACAAACATTCTTAAATTTAACATTTTTGCTATTGGTGGGATTTTTAATGTTTTATTCAAACCAGTGATTGTAGCACCTCTACAACCGTCTTTCTACCTTTTTATAACTCTGTGGATGGCTTGTGTGACCAAGTCGAAACGTCAGTATACTGATATTAAAAGTTTTTAACACGGATGAACCCGCAAAATATGTATTTTATATATTTAACCCGTGCAAATCTTCGTTTTAACATATATATATATATCTTTGCTAATAATAATCTATTCATCTACTTTTCTTAAAATATGTGTAATAATTTTATTGCTTCCTTGAGTTTTTCCATGGATTTAATTGAATGTTTTACCTCTTCATTTAAAATACTTTGTACTTTTAAAGAAGTTATTATAATTGTAGCAGTTATTTTATCTTAATTTTTTTTAATATTTTTTTCCACAGACTTTATGATGCCATCCCTTTGTTTTAGTAATAGTTCTATCTTTTTTATTATTATTGATGTTGTTAAAACAATTTCTTTTCAATACTAAGATACTTCAGAAATTTCTAAAGTTTTCCTTGCTATTTTGCTCCCAATATATTTAATAGATTATCTCATATTCTTATTGATCTCATTCAAGTTTCAACCACTTCAAAATTAATTAATATTTTAAAACAAATTATAAGTTCTACTTTAAATTCAATACTGTATTTCTAATGTTATTAGGAATATCTATTGTTTATATTGGATTTTTTAAAAGTTATTTCTCATTAAATACATTACAGACTTAAAATATATGCACATATTCATTATATCTTTAAACAAGCTGTTACTGATATATCAGCTAAGAATTATCTGAGGAAAAAACATGATATTCCATTTGTCTTAAAATCACCAATAAAAGCCAGTAAGCTGATATAATGACTAAGCACATTAATAAGCAATATTCCATATTTATTTGCTATATTTACAAATAATAATATTGTCTACCATAATAAGAATATATGTAGTGGTCATATGAAACTTATACCACTCAATTCCTTTAAGGCTGAAAGAGAAATTAAAAAATATAATTTCTGTTAATAGCTAAATTTTTTATGCAGTTCCAGCAATATGTTTATAAGCACATTCATAAAATCTGATGTAATCTCCATAAGAGCAACATTGAAAAGTCTTGCAAGGACCAGAGCTCAGATTGCTCTTTTTTTTTTACCAAGTAAAAATGTCCTTTTATGTTGGCTTTTAGATATTAAACATAATGACAAATTCAAACATAAGAAACTTATTAAGAATAAAATTAATTATATTTTATATATTTACAATAATAACAAAAAGTTTACAAACTGCTCCTATGAATTTTATATTAACAGTCTAATATATATATATATTTTTATATAAGACCATAAATTATATATATACACACATACATATATATATTATAACCTTTAGCTTTAACAGAAGCTAAATGTTCAGTTAAAACTTTATAGTGAAACACCTAAAAAAAAAAAATTATATAACTTAATTTTGCTTTAAGTAAACTATTGCGAATATTTTATAATGCTATAATTGTTACATGTTAGAGCTGTTATATTAATATTTATCTATTACCTAAGCAAAATAATTTGATGTAGCTTAAATAAGTTTAAATAAATGTTTAGATATTAAACATCTTTACATTTTCCAAAGTTGGTAATATTAATGATAAACAATGTAATTTAGAGTTAAAATGCTCATTTAGTTTTGATTTAACTGTAAAAATGTTTTTAAAAACTTATATTAATTTTTACAATTAAGAAACAAAGTTCAAATGCTATATTTTGGTTTGCTGATTTAAAACTAAAACTACAGATATTTAATTAACTTTGAATGTAAAACAGAATATTTTAGTTGAATATTTTTAAATTAATAAAGTTAGTGATTAAATTGGGATTTTAATAGTTGAAAAATGTTGAATAAGTAGATAAATATTATATTTATTTGATGTTATTTAGTTTAAATATTCTGGATATTTGTCTAGATTTAAAAGAGTAATAAATAAAAGAATCAAATTGTTTGTAATATTCATTTGTTAAAGATAATGTAGATTTTTAATTATGTAATATTTTATTTTTATCCTGAATATTTTGTCATTTTTAATTAACTATTTTATTCAATCAGGAAGTGTTTTTAATTAATTTCAAGCATTTAAAAAAATTGATTTATTGTAATGTTAAAATTTTAATTAAATAATTTTTGATTAACAACTTTCCTTGGTGATAGATAGGTAAGGATTCAAATTAATCAGAGGAGAGATTGTAAGTTCAAAGGTAAATAAACAGTCTGGTAAAATGATTATATTACCAAGGGTATAAATAAGGTGAGACGGACACCTCATATCAGTCTACAGTCTCTACAGCTCTTTATTTTCTCAAGGTTCTCAATCAATTTAATTTTGTAATAGTTGAATTTTAAACTGTACTAAATTTTAAAAAAGTGTAATTTTCTTTAAAACTTTTGTTTTCATTAAATTCAGCATGTTGGCTCAATTTATATTTAGACACAATTATCTGAATAGAAACACCCAAGGGAACTAATCTCTGTAACTGCCAATGGAATGGTAATATAATTCATTATTACAATATTTTAGATTAATATATTTTAAATTTGCTATGATGGAAAACTTGGAAAATTATTGTTATTGCTATCATTGTGACTGGAAAACAATTGTGAATTTTAAAAAATAAATTGAACATCTTTATTAAAATGGCCAAGGAATATCTAATTCTATTATTGGCAAGAACATTCCAAATATGCTAATAATTTCATAAGTAGCTTTTTCATAATATTTGTAAGTCAATATTATTTAGAATTTACATGGAATGAAAACTATAATTTAAATAAGAACTATAAATTGACATTGCTAATATTTTTAGATGTTCAATAATAATTTAATTCTACAAAAGAAAAATAATTGATTTTAAAAAAATAATTTATAATTCAATAACAGTGATTTTACTTGTGCTGAATAATTATGTATTATTATTTGAAAAATAACAGGAAGATATATTTTAATATTATAACGATTTTTGTTTGCCTTTCTCTGAAGGAGGGAAAAATAATTTATCTTCAAGCAGAATGATAAAATTTAACTTTCTACAAACTGATAAAATGCGTGAATTTAAAATTGTTTACTTCATAAATGAAGATACCAAACTTTCCTGTGACAATGACATTCCAATGAATAAATTAAAATAATTTTTTATATATTTTAATAACTTTATGAAACATGAACAAATGCTTAAAACATATAAATGATTTCTTCTTTCTATGCATTGTTATGGAAACCACTGAAGTCTTAAAGATCATAGTTAAGTCAAATATTATCTCCTGTAAATGTTTAACAATGCTAATAAATAATGATAATTGAAGTGCTTTATTGTTTTATGTGATATTACTAATACCAATTTAGAATACTTTGCATAATGGATGAATTTAAATTTAATAAACCTAAATTTAAGGATATGTGATATATTTTACTACAGTACTTTGAATATTTATTAGATTTTAAATTAATAAAAACATTGAATGAATGGCCATTAACTTATCATACACTTGATAATAGAATGAACTGAATTCACCCAGGATATGGGGGGATGGGGATGACTCATTATACATTTTCTAATTATGTTATAGATTATAATATTTTAATGATATTATCTTATATAATGGATGTATTTTCTGTCCATAAGATACTGCTGTCAACAGACTTCTTCATATTCAAGTAATGGAGAATTGGTCAAGGGTCAAACAGAAGGACATTATTATTTAATATATTGAATTTATTTATATTATAATTTTATACCATGTTATGATGTGCATATATTATTGATCAGGTTACATGCTATATATTTTAAAATATTAAAGGTTCTCAGAATATTACTTTATCATATGAAAATATTTGCAAATAGTATGTGCCTTATTTTTTAAAAAATGAATTTAAAGAAACAAGTCAATCAATTTTTTCTCTCCCATACTCACCCAAACATATATATATTAACCAAATATTAAAATTTTAGCAATATGGAAAGAAATTATCCTTTGTCCAATTATTTGATTTGGAAATTTTGAACACTGATAGTATATGTGTTTCTATATTTATTTTCACTATAGTCTTATGCATTGATTTAATTTTTTAGAGTATCATTTAAGGAGACTTCAAGATTGCTAAACTGATTAATCTTGTATTGTAAACAAAATAAAAAGTTGATTATTTAGAACTGTCATAATATCTTTATTTGTTTAGAATCATGCCTGCTGTTTACATTGTTACAAATTTCTGTTTACTTAAAAAATTTATTGGTGGTGGAAAAAGATTTATCTTTTTCCAGCTACTTAATTTTAAACTTTTGAGACAAGTGGTGCTTCTAAAAAAATTTAACTTATGTTATATATGTACATCATTAAAAGAATTATGAAACTGAAATAGTGTTGGGTTGGATATACTGCTAGAAGAGATGATAATAGATGGAAAATTGAAATATTAAACTGATTCCAAGAGATTGTAAAAGACCTAGAAAGAGACCACATGTGACATGGATGGATGAAATGAGGAAGTGCACTGGAGTGATGTGGAGAAGAGAGGTAAGAGATCAGAGAAAATGGATTGAACATGGAGAGCCCTTCATCCTGCAGTGGATCGATAATGATCGAAAATGGTATATATATATTAAAACAAAAAATTTAATGGGCTACATATATATATATATTTAAACTTTTAATTATTTATCCATTTCAGTATGAAAGTTTAAACAGAAGTTAATAAAAATTATATTGTTTTACTGATCTTAAATAAATTTAAATTAAAACTTACAAATCGGTTTCAAGTATTAATAGATTTTGAATATGATTCAGATTTGAATGAAATTAATAAGAAAATAACTGATACACTTTTAAAAACTGCAACAAAGATAGCTGGCAGAAAAAAGCAGCAATTGACCAATAAAATTTCTACTGAGACTAGAGAATTTATGAAGAAAAGAAGGAATATGAAGACATACAAAAATGATGCATTAAAAAAGATTGAAAATCTTGAAATTTTGTAAAATGGTGTGGAAAAGAGCTGAAAATGATATAAGAAAGTAAGTAGCAAGGAAGGCTATAGAAGAGAATAAAAGTCTCAAGATTGTAAATCAACATTTTGTATTGGTAGGAAATTTATATCTGCAATAAGAAAAAAAAGGAATTATTACTAAAAAGAGAGATGACATCATGAAATGGATAGAAAACTTCTATCAAGAATTATATAGTAATAAAGAACAAGTACTTCCTATATTTATTAGATCTTCCGAATTGCCATAATTTTAAACGAAGAAGTGAAACATGCTTCAGATAATGATGAAATTATAATTGATATATTAAATGAAGCAGGTGAAGAAATATAATTTTTTTTAGCAAAGTTATATACCAAATGTCTAAATGATAAAGATGTATCAGATGATTGGAAGAATGCAGTATTAATATTAATATATAAAAAAGATGATAAAGAAGATATTAGAAATTACAGATCTATCAGCCTTTTATCAGTTTTGTAACAAAATTTTTACTAAGATAATTACAACTTGTCTACAGAAAACATTGGATTTCCACCAACCAAGAGAACAAGCTGGATTTAAAAGTGGTTTTAGTACAGTAGATCATATCCAAGTATTGAGAGAAGTTATAGAAAGAACAAATGAATATGAGTTGTCATTATGTTTTGAATTTGTAGATTATGAAAAGGCATTTGATTCTATAAACATTTCTTTAGTGATTAAAGCATTGGATCATCAAGGTATAGATCCAAGATATTGTCATATTTTAAAGAATATTTATAAAAATACAACAGCAACAATTAGATTACATAATGATACTAGGAAAGTCAACATTGAGAAGGGTGTAAGACAGGTTGTCTCCAGCAGTGCTGCAAAAAGTATTTTGTGAATTAAAATGGGAAGCTAAAGGAGTGAAAGTAAATGGAGATTATTTAAATCATTTAGATTTTGCAGATGCTGTAGTTGTTTTTGAAAATAATGTTTTAGAGCTGCAGAAAATGTTGCAGGAATTATCAGATGAAAGTAGAACTAAAAATAAATGTTAAAAAGACTAAAATAATGTTTAATGAATTTTCTCAAAATATAAAAATAAAGATTATGTGTTAAAAGAAGTTAAGAGCTACAAATACCTTGGGTCAGAGTATTAATACAGATGGAAACATAATGGGTGAAATTAATTATAGAATTAAACTTGGTTGGTGTGCTTTTGGTAGAAAAAAATTGATATTAAAAGAAAATATGCCTATGTGTTTGAAAAGGTTTTTAATAAATGTGTTTTACCAGTTCTTACTTATAGATCTGAGACTTGGACTCTTAATAGGAGAGCAATACAGAGACTTCATACCACTCAAAGAAATATAGAGAGATGCATGTTGGGAGTAGCAAGAAGAGATTTAAAACATAATATATGGATAAGAGAACAAACAGATGTTATTGACCTCATTAAAAAAATTAGTGAAGCTGGGCTGGACATATTGCTAGAAGAGACGATAATAGATGGACAATTGAAATCTTAAACTGGATTCCAAGAGATTGTAAAAGACCCAGAAAAAGACTACATGTGAGATGGATGGATCAAGTAAGAAAGTGTGCAGGGGTGATGTGGAGAAGGCAGTGGAGTGATAATGGTTATTGTTGTTGATGATGATATATTTAAACTTTTAATTATTTATCTATTGCAGTATGAAAGTTTAAACTGAAATTAATAGAAAGTATATTGTTTTACTGATCTATGGATTTTTCCTCCACATCATCTTAGCAAACTTTTTTTTATGTCATCCGTCTTTCTTATCTCTGGTATTCTTATATAGATATAATATTCAGTCTTATATCTATTTATTAACATTCTACCTTACAACATGTTCAAACTACGCTTACTTTTTCAATGATGTTAATGTTACTATTTATTTTTTCATCCATCTCTCCTTGTTAATTCCAACATACTTTTTTCCATATTGCTCTGACCCATAAATATATATTAAAACGCATTTGATATAGACTTCTCTTTTAAATAAGTAAACATTTTGCATTCAATTATAATTTATTGCAATATAACACATTCTATTTAATTTGTATGATTTTTTAAAAATTTGTTAATATCAATTTTTATTTTTTGAAAGATCAATGCACATTACTTTAATCTTTTTTAACATTTATTTTTAATTCTTACTATTTTTATTTGATAAATTTTGTTAGTTTTTATTGCTTTGAAATATTATTTATAACTACAACAAAGCATCAGCAGCATAACCGAATTTTTTAATTATCTCGTTGCCATAAAATACATTTTATAAAACTACAGTAAAATAAATTGGAGACATGAAATCAGCCTTACATGCATCCTTATCACCATTGCATTTTAATCATTATTATTTAGAATTTGCCAATATTGTGAATTTATTTTTTGATGTTTCAAAATTATAATGACAACAGAAATAGTTATAGAATTAAATATTTTTTTTATTCTACAACATCATAAAATAATTTTCCACTTGGTAATTGTTTTTTATTATTATTGTGATTTAATATAACACTTTCAAATCCAGATGGCTCTTTTGGTTGCTTAAAATCTATGTTCTCTGCCGATGATGACTAGTAATGATCTTAGTAAATATTTGTAATTCCTAGTATCTTATTTCCCTCTTTCTTAAATATCAACATCATTTTGCATTTTTCCAGTTATTTGGTATATTTTTTTATTATTTAAATATTTAGTGGATAACTTTACCATTTTATTATTATTATTTTCATGTTTGAGTTTCATTTTAAATGATGTCTTAATTGTATGGACTACTGTATTTTCTGTTGTTTATTATTATAAGGCTTTTGCAGAATTTTTCCATACAAATGATGACTTCATATTTATTTCAATAAGAATGGCCATATTTTTTGATGAAATAATTTTTCTTCTGACATCAAGATGTTGTTTGCATTTTGGAAAACTTATTCTTTTAGATAGCTTCAACTATACCATTTCACAATTTATAGTTTTTAAATCATCATTAATATTTTTCCATATTATAATCTAAAATTCCAGGTGTCCATCTTTTCTAAATGAGTTATTTAAAAATATTTTAATATTCTTTTTTTTTTTTTACATGTAATAATTTGTGAGAGAAAATATATTAGTGAATTGCAGTTTTTTTTCTTCTATTAATATAGTTGTTTTTAGTAAAAATGTATCACCTTCTTATTAATATCATTCAGGTCTAAGCATATTCAAAATCTCCACCTTTTAAAGTTAATTGCAAGTTCTACATTCATGGGAGAATTTCTGAAAATCAGGGATATCATCAAATGATATTGTCTTTCTTTAACAAGATTATATGCTTTATATTAACATATATCTTACATCTCATTAATCAGTTATCACTTTCTATGTTGAATTAATCAAACTCAATAGTAACTTTGAATATATATTTTCTGCTAATGAAAATATAATCCAAAGTTGCTTTCTCTTCATTTTTTGATTTTTTTTTTTTTTAAAAAAAAAAAAGAATAGATTCATATTGCATGGTTTTTCTTTTTCTACAAATTATATAAACATGTCTTCCTTCATTTTTATACTATTTAGATTTAATATGGTACTGTAATTTTTTATTTAGATTTAGTATGGTACTGTAATTTTTTAATCTTTTTTAATTCCATTATTGAAATCTTCTATGCAATTTTAAAATATCACTGGTTTTTGCTCAAAAGCATTCTGTACTTCTACATAAAATCCTGTATTTTCTTAGAATAAGAGGTTAATGGGGAATTAACATAAATAATCACCATTCAGTAATTTATATTAAATTGAATATATCGATAACGCTAAATAGTTGAATAATTATTTTTTCTAATTTATTTAATATATCACTGATCTCCACAATATTGTTTTACAATTTCGTTTTTGTAATAAAGCCCATCTCATTTGCACTTACAATAATTATATTTTATAGCAAACTATATATACCTGCTTCTAAATTTGATTGACTATGCCTTTTCTTCTAACTTCATTAATTTAAATAATATCTCATTTTACATTAGATAGTTCTTCTTTCAATTCCTGTAATCTTTTTCAAATAAAAGTGATCTATAAATATAGATATCCAAATAATTTTCACATCTTTAGAATATGAGGTTGCAATTTATTTATGACTAACAAAAATGTAAATGTAAAATAGAAAATGAGCATTCACACAAACAAACATTTACATTCTTCACACACACACACACACACACACACATACATACATACAAAACAACAACTGATATCTCAGAAAGTCCTTAGATATTTAAAAAAGACCATCGTATTTTATTTGTTTTAAATTAAGATATAACAGCAAGAACTATATTGGATCATGATAATATTCAGCTGATAAAAATAATGGGCAAGTAATGGAAAATTATCATCAATAATGAAAAACATTATTGTTTATTCACAACCTCTAATTATTCAAGATAAAGAACTCAACATTCATACATATACAAATAAATATATATATTTATATTTATTAAAATTGATTTATTTTCGTTGTTAAAAAAAGAGCTGAATATAACTAATGGCTTTTTTAGGTATGAAAATAATGTAGTTCAGTATAAAAAAAATTATAATTACACTCTTCTGACAAAGTAAGCTTAAAATTAAAAGCATTCGATCTTAACTTTAGCTGATTTCCCCAATTGATGTTCATAGTTAACACATAATTTTGCATTTTATTATTATTAAATCTCTGTTAAGAATAAGAATAGTAGCCGTGATTGTTTCAGATAGCGCAGTCTTATTTTTATATATTTAATATAGAAAATAGGAATAAAATAACATTCAAAAAATATAAAATATCGATATTAATTCCATAAACACTAAAGTAATTAGTATTTAATTAAAACATTGCATGATTATTAATTGATATTAATATGCTGATACACTTTTACTAAAGTCATTATGGGGGTTTGAACTCAGACTTTCACATGACTCTCAACCATCCATGCTATCTCATACTGACTGATACACATGGGTAAAATGAGAAGATTGGCACTAAGGTGGGCTTTGAGCATTCCATCATCAGATTTTCAATGAAATGAATGGCTGAAGAGTTGTGGGGTAGGGGGTTTGAAGCCAGTGAATTAAAGTATGAAGATTGGCTATCTTAATATAAGCTGAGCTTTGATTGTATATATGTGTGGAGCTGATAATCTGGACCAAGTGACAAGTGCTGGTTTAGCATGGAATATGCATATCGGTAATTATTTATCTTTTCAACATGTGTGTGATCAAGTATATCAGCATTATGAAATAGCATGGATGGATGAGGGTCATGTAAAAGTCTGAGTTCAAAACCCCTATATATTACATATATAAGTGCAGGTATAAAAAAGCCTGTACTGTAGAAAAAAAATTCATATTTTAAAGTAATTATGGTAATATATACCAAAACCACAGAAATTACCAATGTCTCAAATAAATTGTTGAGCATTTATTTTTTAAACATGTATAATGATCTTTTTTTTTTTGGATAATTTTAGCATTAAGTTTCGACTAGAATAATAAGTATTTCCAATGAGAATCATGTTTTCTTATTAATTTTCAGAGTTTAAACTTATTTCAACTAAGATCTCAAAAGATACTTGTCCAAGAATTTTTATTAATATTAATGCAGTAAAGAAAGAATAAATAAGTAAAATATTCATGTAAAACTTTTACATTTTCTGCCACAACTTATATATTCATCCTATGTCAATTTCATTAGAGTGCAAGTGATATTTATCTACTAAAATGCATGCTCTATATAACATATTTTTAATAATTATAAAGATCTTTACAGTTTACATTTTGACTTTTCAAAATTTAAAACAATTTATTGAAAACAAACCAAGAATTCAATCTTTTGACCAGGTTATATTGAGAATTAAACTTTACATAGTGATTAAGGTTTTTAGATAATTAATCATTCAAAGATTAATTGAGTTGAACATTGCTTATTTTCTGTGAACTGAATAACCATGAGAACCTATTTAGCATTTCAACATCTCAGCAGCCATTAGTTCACTGGCACTAACTTATACATTTAATAGTATTATGCTAGACATTTGTATCACATACCAGTTTATTTCATTTGATTCCAAATATGAAAAATTTTTTTAAAATAATTCTCCAGTTGACATGTATGCACAAAGCCTCAGTTTAATATTTTAGAGAATTTAAAAATTGAGGATAAAACTTTTCATAGTATTTTCCTTGCTGTTTTAATAATCAGATTTGTTGTATTATAAAAAATTTTAATACTAATAAAACTATTAAAACAATACACAAAATAATTTTGTGATAAAGTATAATCTACAAATATATATAATTTTCAAAAATGCAATTTTTAAAGGTGATATATATATATATATATATATATATATATATATATATCACCTTTAAATGATATCCTTAAATTAATATATATATATATATATATATATATATATATATATTAATTTAAGGATACTCATTCAAACTTGGGTAACAAATGTAACAAATACTATCTAATTCTAATATTTGTCTTATTACTGAACAATTTAAATCTTAGAAACTTTCATAGGACCAGTGAGGTTAAGATAAATATCATTTTAATTATTCTCTACCATTCAGTTAATACAATTGGAAAAATGTAAATGGTAAATCACAGTTATAAAAGAATTGCTTTGAAAAATGAGGTAGAATAAGGGATTGGAATGTCATCTATGTGTGATAAGCAATAGTATTATAATAAATTCCACATAATTTAATAGAAAATATATCAATATCAGCAAAAACTAAAATCTATATGAAAAAAATGTTTTGCCAGCATAAATTACATCTGGAATAAAGTTATCCAGGATGTTAATTTTATTGAGTGAATGTTCAAGCATTCAGATGTATATGGCATTAATATATAAAGAAATAATTCTAAGATCAACCAGATTGAAATTGTTATCATGCAGATATTGTGACAATCATTTGAAAGGTATTGGATGTTGCATGATTAATTTAGAGTATTGTATGATAGGTATATGTTAAATGTAAACAAATATAATCATATAATGTTTATTGGTATAATTTTAAAGTATTTGTCAGTTGAGAAAAAGTATTTGAAAAGAATAAATTTGACACTTTAGATATTTCATAATGATCAAAACTATATAGTCACTTTTCATTCTATAGAGCTTATTCTCTCATCTCAATACTCTGAATGCAGTAACTCATTCTAATATTATTAGTATTAAGATGTACTGTATGATTTTTTTTATTAATAAAGAGATCATCATAAGATGAATCTTGGTATTGATGTGTAGACATTTACATATGGATTTTATTTGCATGATGAACCATGGTTAATTTTTATACCAATAAAATGTTATTATACTTTTGTTTGTTTTTATAGTAAGTGATGAAAAACATTTGAGTCACTTAAAATAAGTTATTTCAGATTTTATATATAGTTTATAATTGGTCTAATAAAAAAAATCTACATAATTATCTTGTGATTTAAAAAAAAATAGGAAGACAAAGAATAATAAAAAAAAGTTAAAGATGAGTCACAACATGACTAGATAAACCAATATGCTAAACACAAATGTATTCATATACATCACATGATAATATTTTAATATTTTTACATTATGTCTTGCAATGCCATAATTTTTCTGTACTGAACAATAGTTTTTGAAAAACTTCAATAAACTGAATAAAGATAGTTATCCATTAAAATATGTTCTTAGATATGGTTCCTCTTCAGAATGTTTTTGAGATAATCTTTTTTTTTTTTTGCTGAAAAAAAAGATAATTAAATCGCACAAAAACTATGCTCAAATTTATTACAAAATAAGATACTTTTATTTTAAGAAAATTATTACTGTTCATTCAATTAACATGGGTGCTCAATCTAATAAAGATATATTTTTACAGAAATGGATTCAACAATATTGCATCTAGAAATTGAAGAACACACTATTTGGTTTTACAATCTTATCATATTTTTAGAATCTTATAGAGCATCCTTAAATTAAAATTTTAAGATATCTTTATGTTACACTGAGATTGGATGCATATTTTGGTTCTACATAACAAATTGTGCAAAATAATAATGCTATATATAACTAAATTACTTGAAGAACTTATATTACTATAAATATCATATTTTTAACTTGCCAAATGTAGCAGCATATTCAAGTTCTCTTTTCTATCAAAAAATCTGTTTAAATTGATTCACATTATCAAATTGACAGTATAATAAACTATAAGTTGTTAAAAAAATTTCTTCCACCCATAGCTCATAAAACAGTTGAGTTTTTAGAACAGTTTTCTTCAAATATTTAAAAACTTTCTCTAGATCTTAATTTGAATTTATAAAAATAGCACACTTTTAATAGTCAATTTAAATCTTTTATTGAAGGTAATACATGGATCTGAAAAGTTGAATTATAATACGATTAAATTTATCATTGACATTTTCTTATATAATATTAATAATATACAGATGATAAAAGGATTTTGACAATGATACAAGAATTGAAATGATGCCATCTAATACCCTCATTTTATATATTTATTATGAAGCCAAAAGAGCGCTTCATGATTTTAAAAATGGAAAGGCCACAGATCCTGATGAAAGACTTGGAAAAGTTTTAAAATATGGTTATATATTAGCTACAAAAATATTAGATTTTTTTAGGAATATATGGACTCATGAAGTAAGAAAGTTTCTATTGTTTCTATTTTTATAAATAAATATAATATATTGCATTACATCAATTATTGTGGAATATCATTGTTATTCATTACAGCAAAGGTACTTTCAAAGATTTTGTTGAATAAGTTGATTACAGTTATAACTGAATGGCTACCAGAGATAGTATGTTTTTAAAGAATCAAGAACAAAGAAGTGATTTGATTCAACTAATCAAACAAGTCTATAGCATTATTTAAAATTTAATTGATTGTGTACCAAACTTTATTCATATTATATAGCTTTTACATAATGAAATGAGAAGGATACTAATTATTATAGATAAAAAACATGAGACATTTAAAATGAAAATATGTATTAAATAAGGATATATACTAGTTCTAATTTTGATATCATGATAATGGACTTTTGATTAGAACTATAGAGGATTTTTTAATTTAAATAAGTTAAAAGCAAAAATAAAATAAAAATATTTTCTTGGCTTCTGAATTTATAGTTAAAAATGATTGCACTAATCTTTCCAATTTATAAAATGATATATAGAATGTACTTAATATTTTGAATAGAATATATAAAGACTTTGATTTAGTAATTAATATTCAAAACATTCAAGTCCTTTATCACACAGTGATGAAAGAGAAATAAAAAATATTGTTTGATTTGGATGTTATCAATTTGAAAATATGAGACAATTTAAATAGAAGGATAGATCTAGAAGTTGAAGTGTAGCATAGACTCTGATGTGATATTGCTTTCAATAAGTTAAAAGATAGTAAAATAATTATATTTAAATCAGCTATATGGACTAATTTATTGAATGGAAGTAAAACTTTAATTCCCTATCAATGTAATATAAGTTTATTAGAATAGATATTTTAAGAATGCTCTACAAAATTCTAAAACTATGATGAAAGATCATAAGAGCAAATAATGTTTTTCAATTTATAAGATGTAAAACTATAGAATCCATAATTATAAAATCACATTTTCATTACATAGAACATGTGAAATAAATTAATAATACAAGTTTTCTTAAAAAATATATTATAGTAAACTATAGACCAATCCCAATTATAATATTGATTGTTTTCAGTGGAAAGATTATGGTTAAGAATAAAATACAATAGAATATTACTATTATATAAGGTATAAGAAGTCTTTTTGAAAATAAGGTTGCTGTAGATGAAGCTAAAACACTGCATCACAAATTATTAAACGAACAAAATGAAGTAATTTGTGATTCACAAATAGGTTTGTTTAATCAACACAAAATTCTTCTTTAGTATATTATTTTTTGTTTGACTATTTTTTTCTTTTGGATTTGGAATAGTCATACATTAAATTTGAGAGTGGCTGATGATAATGTTGTAACATTGAATGTATACATAGAGGCTAAAAATGGAAATTCTTATATTTGTTTTAATTGGTAAAAATGGAAAACTCCATTATTAAATTTCTTCTACATCTTGAAGCTTGCTTTATAAAGTTTCAAAAACAACCATCATAAAAATGAAAAATACATTTGAAAATAAAATACATTCCATTTTAACACCAGTTTTTGTTTCAGCAATAATAGCATTGTACCCTCATTTCAGTACATAAAAGTTGCATAAAATGGATAAATTTTGGCAGACAATCAGCTAATGTCAAACATTGCTAGTTATCTTTCATGAATATCTGTCAAATAATGCTTTGATCAAATCAATAAAAGCAATATAAAATTTCCACCTATATATATATATTCTTAACACTTTTTTTTGCATTTAACATGTAAAAAAATATTTCTATACTGTTTTTTAATTCTCTAAAACCATACCAATTCTTTGTTAACATTATCTGACACTGAAAGCAACCTATTTAACAGAATCCTTGAAAGTATGTTTGCTGTAATGAATGACAATATTTATTTCACATAATTATCACTGTCTTTTTTAACATTTAATTTTCATATATTGGAACAATTGAAATAGAGAGCATCAATTCATTATTATTTTTCTAAAAAATTTCAATAATTGCAAAGTTAATATATATTACCATTATATTTAAATATTTTTTTAAATATTTCTTCAGAACATGTAGTCTTTCCTTTTTAAACATTATGGAGAGTCATTAATTTCATTAAATTGGATATCTTTCTTGGAATCTATGCAAATAGATATAATAAATGTATCCTTAAAATTTTTCATTTCATTTGTTGAATCATTATTCAAAAGACAATCAAAATATTTCTTCTATTTATTCAAATTTTCATCATTATCATATAGGAGTACTATCTGTGAATTTAGTTTAAATCCACAGAATCATTTTAAATATTCTTTACATTTCAAATTGTTTATAAATTCAGCATTCAATTTATTATTCTAATAAGAAGAAAATGCCTTGTTTCATTTTAATTAAATCAATAATAAATCATTGTCAAAAAAAAAAAAAAAAACAAATAATGAGTATTAATCTTTTAAGCAAATTCAAATATAAACTTACTTATACAAACAATCCATTACAATCAATTAGTAACATGAAAATCTTGAAAAAACAAAATGACAATTTAGGTACTTGATAGTGGTTGAATTGTTAAATGCTACCATCTGTTTAACTTTGATGCATAATATTTTATGATTTGTCTAACAATTCACATTCCTAATCTATAAATGCTGCCATTATGAATATATATATATAATCTATTCTAAGTTCTTTTATAGTGGTATTTCAGTTGAAACAAAGTTTTTATGAAAATGAATCCAGAAGTTGTGTAAAAATTAAAAAAAGTCTATCATATGTGTTAAGCTAATACCATTATTTTCAATAACTTTGATTCAAAGTTTACTGTTCTTAGCAAAAAAATAGTCTCTTAAGGGCATACATGTAAAAACACTATCCAATAAGAAATATTTTTTTTCTTTCTAAACTTTTTTAGATTATAATTATTAATAAAAATTGGCTTCAGTACTTTTGCAGAAAGCAATTTTAATATCATGAGCCTTTCAAACATAAATATAGAATTTAAAAATAAAAGGGAACAAATTAAACTTGAAAGTGAATGCAATATCAAGCAATCTCCTTTCACTTGATAATAAATATATCTTTCCAAAAAACTTTGTAGCAATCTACCTACTCAATTGAACTTACTTTCTCTGGAGGACAATTTTCACTAAGCAACTGTATAAAACTAAATATTATGCTGTCCTCACTTCGAAAGACTTTAGATCAAGTAATGTTTTCACTTTTTATCTACTTATATTTATAAAAAAAACTGTGATCAAAATACTTAACTTCTTTATTATTATTACGATTAGTGGCATTTTTTTTTTTATTGTTTTGGCGAATGAATTATCAAACATGGTGCCTTGCCAATTTTTGTAAGTTATATCATTTTTAGATAATTTTTCTAGCTCTTCCACTTTTATGAAGTGCAGAGACATCCTTAAATTTAGCGGCTCAGATATAGCATAATTTGCTGAACTGAAATTTCTGCCACAAATTTATTCTTTGTAGAGCCTCATACAAGGACAGTAATATTTTCTGCGCATTCAGTTTGAATCTTAGTTAAAAAAGACTTTGTAAATAAAATATGCGCCAAATAAATTTATTTTAATAATCGATTCTTTGATTAATGGGATTTTTATATTACTATATTTGTTTTCAAGAATTATTTGATAAGATTTTTTATATTTTTTAGAAGTTCTATTAATAATTTTTGTGGATGAAAAAATATATATATCTGTTTTGAAATTTTATTTTCCTTCCAAATTCTTGTTATTTATTATATTTTACCAGACGCGAAAATTTACGTAGGCTTTAGGCATTGTGCTTAATGGATAAGGCGGTTAACCAGGGACAGTTTGCCTAAGTTCAGCGCATGACTTTATAAATCCATGACAAATTTAATATACAGTACATATATCAAAAATACATCCAAATGTACATTCTACCATGTTATTTTAAACGACTTTATAATAGATTTGCTTATTTACAGTTTAAGTTACGTGAATTATTTGGCGTACATTATAAATATCTGCAAACTATTTATTTGTAAGTTTTAAAATAAATAAATTCCGCGGTTTTATTATTATTAAAAGAAATGGAGTAAGCAAAGCATTCCTATTAGCCAATCAAAATAAGGTATTCTTTTCAACCCAATTTTTCCCCCGTAAGAAAAACAACTTTTTGATTTGGTTTGAATTGTGGGAAACTGAGATTTAAGCTGCTAATTGATTACTCTTAATTTCAGTGTACCTGACGTCCAGGTTAAGAATAAATTACAAGTACGGATAAGTCGTTTTAGTATTGTGTCACTACAATACCGTATTAGACGTATTCTTCGACTAATCAAGTAAGATTTATTTTTAATAATAAACAGTCGTCCAAATTGTTTATAAACTTTTTTTTTATTTCATTGATAATTTTTTTTTTTTGTATTATATCTTATTTTAATTTAAATACCATTTACTGATTTCTAATTACTTTTCATATTGAGTTTATTTCTTGCTTTTTTAAACGTCTGAGGTGATATTTCTAAGAAGGGAATTAAAAGGTATTATCTACTTGTTCATTCTTACCATTTCTTATAGATGGAGTTGGTTACTACGTAAATGTGATTTTAAAAAGTTATAATAAAACTGTCAAAAATCTTTTAATTCATAATTTTTATTGCATAAGCCCAATTATATGCTCTTGGCAATTTTATTATATTAAAATACCGTTGTTACATTAATTTAGTTTTGATATAATACCGTATTATAAAACTTAATACCTAAAATCTTATAGTGAATGGGCTGAAATGTAGTGTATAAATACAATATTTTGATGTTATACCAATTTAAACCTTCGTATTAGGTCTTAAAAAGTTTAGAATTCAGTATAATAATTTATGATAAAAGACTGAAAGCAATGCTATACTATGCTAAAAATGATATAATTTATTTTTTGCTTGATCTAAATCGATTGTGTTGACGAAATTTAAGATGGCGGAGCCGAGATAGATTTTAATTGTTAAATACAGATTGGGCTTGATGAAATTACAAATTGGACTTTAGCCAAATAAGAGTAAATAAAATTAGAGAGAGATTTTTTTCGTAATAGATGTGCTTCAATTAACTAGATTTTTTACTTTTCATAGCTGAAAATCGATTAAATAAACTTCGGCGCGTGAGCCCGCCGGTTTCAAATTTAACTAAGTACATTAGCGATATTCAAGCGCAAAAATGATTGAAATCCTCTCTCCGTATTTGTTCTTAACTTATCTGTTATGAATAGTGAAAATAAAGGATTTACTGCCACTCACCACATTCTAGTCTCATTGCAGTAATTATCTCAGAACCCTTGAATAATCTCTTAAGACTTGGGCCAACTACTGTGTAGCTATTATATTATTAAACTAACGTACTGTACTTACATCCAAATTATTTTATTTTTGTGAAAATCCAAATGGATTAAGAGTTTATTTTAATAATATAGCTCTATCCAAATTATATAAATGTACATCGCTAATTCAAAAAATACAAATTACTATTTTCGGGATTCGAACTCAGACTTTCACACGACCCACATTCTCAGTGCCATCTCATATTGCTGACCCATCTGATCACACACATGTTGAAAAAATAAATAATCACCAACACACATGTTGAAAAGATAAATAATCACCAATATACGTATTTCATGCTAAACCAGCAATCATCAGTTGGTCTAGATTACTATCCTCACACATATATAATCAGTGCTCAGCTTTATATTAAGATAGCCAATCTTTATACTTTAATGGACAGGCATTGGTGATTATTTATCTTTTCAACACGTGGGTGATCAGATGGGTCAGCAATATGAGATGGCACTGAGAGTAGTGGGTCATGTGAAAGTCTGAGTTCGAATCCCGCCTATATTACATATATAAATGCAGGTTTAAGCCTATGCAATGTATTAAACTACTATTTTCGTAAATAATGAGTTAAATGTTTTTAAAATAAAGTGTATGCTCTTTTTGAACAGTAGCAAATTCTATGCAGTAGTGCCACATGTGTTTTAATGGTTTTGTACCCATTTTACTTAGTTACCATCATCTTTTATATTTTAAATTATCTATCAATTTAAGAATATTAAAAATGCCGATTTAGCAACTAAAATACATTTGAGTATAAAACTAAATTTAAACAAATAGCTTGAAAGTCTGGGTCTAAATTCTCTCTAATTAAACTTAAATTAATTAAAAATAATATTCTTGAAAACATTATAAACGAGAATGTTTTCGTTGTACTGTATAGTGAATTATGAAATTAAAAGTTGAGATATCACATGACGTATACAAGCAAGGTAGTTGCAGTAGAATCTGCCAAATCGTTGCAGTAAGCCAGACTAAATGTAATCTACAATGGCATAATATGCGAGAAATTGAAAAGTACTGTACCTGGATAAAGATATTTAAAAGTCCGAAAAAAAAAAGTTGCGTCTTGTGTTCACTTTCTAAAACTAGAAGTTCAAATCTGACAAAGAAATATTCATAAATCCTAAAGAACGATTATAGTATAATGTGAAATAGTATATTAACCATGAGCTACTAGTTCTAATTTATAATGATTGTTTATAAATAATACCCAAAAAAGTCTGTCAGATAATGAAAATTAGCTCTGTTTATCACGATTTATACGTGTAGAATAATGATTGTTTATGTCGGATGAACCTCAGCCAGAAGTAATTAACATTTATTTACAATTGGAAAAAAAATTTTCATGTATAGGGAAAGAAAAACCATTGATTTCTTTATAGTTACTTTTAAAACATTAAAAAATTTTTTTAAATAAAAATAAAAGCAGCAAGTTCATATCTTATATTAACGAGTTGTAATTATCTAACAATATTATTTTCGCTACCGTACTATAAATAATTACAATAAATTCTTAGTATATAAATCTTTAAAATCATTTCAAAACTTACTATTTAGAGCTCGCAAAAAATATAATTAGCTTTGGAAATATTTTGCTTCTTCAAATGAGTTCTTCGTTAAATATACAGTATTTATTTAATGTTTTTAAATATTGCACCCCCCGAATAATTTATAAATTGTTCAAACCATTGAATTTGCAAGTAACGTTTAGTTTGGGGGGAAATATTAAAGCAATTCTAAATTTGGAAGTCAGGATGCATTTTAGAGCTTATTTTTATTGTAAATTTTCGTTTACAACTAGACACGTCTTTGTTATCCCGTAATTAAGTTTATCGTGACGGGATATTCTAATGCTAGTAGAACGATAATTGGTTTATGGTATTTTTTTTTCCTCATGTGTCATAGCATCAGCCGGGAAGCGAACCTGCTAACCCAGGACAACTGCTTGTAAAGCAGCTGTCGCTGACTTCTCGACCACCAATGCTTCACGGTTTATGATATTTTTGTTACACTTATTTAACAAAAATGTATGTCTTTTTTTTAAATGAAAATAAAAAAAATCAAGCACATATATATAATACTTTTTATCAATTACGTAAAACGTATACCGTATTTTCAAGTTAAGATTGCAAAAAACAGGTTAATACATACGTGGAATTGTTTCTAATTTTGCTTGTATAAAATAAGTATATTATTTTATGGAATAGCTTATAAAGATTTTAGAATGCCATATTTTGTTCATGTTTCTGTAAAGGAATTTAAGGAAATAAAAAATTAATAATTATGAACATCATTGAAAATAACATTTGCTTTAAATATAGAATTGGTACATTATTTTTGTTTATTATTCAACATTTTATACTGTATTTTTACATGAATTTTTAAAAAATATTACATTGACAACAGTCTAATTAATATATATGGTCGTCATGAAGCCGTCCAAAATATTTCAGCATCCATCAAACAAACATTGAAAAATAAAAAGTGATTTATAATATAAACTTTAAAAATAAATAAATTAAAATATTAAGATAAAGCAGAGCAAAACTCTCCATACAGTATCAACAATTAATGTGCTAGTATAGGAAATGTGATCATGTGATATTAAGATAAAATTAAGATTACACGATATCTTTGATTTCAATAAAATCTGGCTTTAGATATAATTTTAATCATTGATATAATTAAATTTCAATTATAAATCTCGGTACTACAAAGCATTTTATGATAAAAATTATATATGTATGTAGCTCAGAGAAATGATTACGGAATCTGTTTGTTAGAATGAGTTCGAATCAATAGAATTTGCTAATGCTTTCGGGTTGCAGAGGATTTCAAATAAGTTTAAAGATTATTCTTAAAATAGCGGAGTAAAATTGATTAGTTAAATTTAGAATGTATTTTTAAATGAAAGTTATGCTCCAACTTATTGAAATCAAAAATATGTAATATTTTATTAACATTTTTTTTTAATGTTTACATTATAAATTACTTATTTTCATTTTTGTTTCTATTTGAGGAATGCTGAAATATTTAAGACTGCTTAATGACTCCATATATATATAATGCTGGGTTGTAATAAATATGTTAAAAAATAAGTTTTTCATAGGTTAAGGTTTTATTTATTAAAAAATCGCTGTAATTTATGAGAGCAACGTTTGCTTTAAATATTATTTTTGTTTATTATTTAACATTTTATACCGTATTTTTTATTTTTATGTAAACATATTACTGTGTTCGTTTATGTTTTATAATATAGGAACATTTTATAAAACAACTAAGTTTTTTAAAAATATAAATCAAATTGTGAAACATATATTTTGATATATCTGTAGGATATTTTACAGATACTATGTTTTAATTAATTTTTTTGAGACATTATCTTATCTAATTGTAACGTATTTTATTCTCAATCATATTTTTTTCTAATAAAAGAAACCAGTATTGCACTTTTAAATGACTTCAAGATAATAGTAATGAATAGATCTGACATTAACTAGTTCCTGAAACAAGCCTTAAAAATTGCACTTTTTAAAATTCATTAGAATGATCTTGTGGTGTAAAGATAAAAACAGGCAAAACTCTCCATACAGTAGTGCCACTCAGTGCAAGCCAGAGTAATCAATGAATGTTAGAAGGCTTGTGCATAATAACAGTTACGTTTTAATAACAGTTATGAGCAAGCATAAGAAATGGTGATCATGTGGTGTAAAGATGTTGCACCTGCCTGCCATGCTTACAACCCGGAATTCACATTCAAGTAATGAAATTACTTTCAAAAAATTTAATAATTTTCTTTTTAAGTATGTTGGCCACAGTCAGCCTGCTAAATTATCCAACACTGATCAATAAATGAACAAATAGAGAATAAATAAGAATGTAAACTTAAAACTCTGACCACTCTATAATTTACAAGTTTAGTGAGTATTGCCTTATTGACTATTTCTCTATGTGGTGTTGGAAATATTTTTTTGTCCACTTTCTTACAAATTTTTCCTGCTTATTTAAAATAGTCTATTACTGAAAGCAGTGGATAATAACGGGAAAATAATATAATATATTAAAATTTCTCTTTGTACAGTATATATAAATAAAAAATTATAACACAAAAGAAAGTGCAAGAAAATGAAACAAAATAAATTAAAATATAATAAAAACTTAAGAGATAAAAAACAACTAAAATATTAAATCACCTTTGAGCTTTAATTATAGCAAATTGTCCAATAGTTTCTTTACAGTTTCTTTTAGATATAGTCTTATCTAGAGAAATTATTACTAAACTGTTTAATTGATTTTGGGACATTGTTCATAAATAAGTTTCCAAATGCTTCAATTTAGGAAAAATATTTTCTTTATTGTTAACACATGTAATGTTAAAAAAATTCTTTGGACTACAACAAATTTTATCTGAGCCAAGATAATGTCTTAAAAAAAAAAGGAAGTTATGAAAATATTTACAAAACTAATAATAAAAATTGAATATCTGGAGTTCTGAAAATTTTATGGAAAAGATTTAATAATAAGAAAATGTAAGGTGAATTGGCAAGAAAGTTGTTAGAAGAGAAGAATAATTGCCACAAAAATAAGAAACTATTATCTTGAAATGTATTCAAGTTGCCAGAGAATTTTAAATGAAGAGATGGGTCATGCAATTAGATCTGTGAAGTGGAAAAGATCCAGGAAATGATAGGTATCTTTTATATTGTAAAATAAACAGGTGAAGAGATAAAAAAACTCTTGGCAAAATTATAAACCATGTTACTCTAATGCTGTTTTCTTAATTCTATACAATATCTTTATTAAGATAAGTACTAGTCACAGCAGACTTTGGACTCGACTAACCAAAAAATTAAACTGAATTTAAAAGTAGTTTAAAATCACAATTTATTAACTAGTTTGAACACTTTTTAACAAAAAACTTTTATTATATATATATATATATGTATACACAATTATGTTTCGACTGTCCTGCAGTCTTCTTCAGAGGCATTTTAAGATTACAGGATAGTCTAAACATAATTGTGTATGCATATATATATATACAATAAAAGTTTTTTTTAAAAAGTGTTTAAAATAGAGTCAATAAATTGCATTTATAATAGATATTACAGCAAAATAAAGGAAGTGGTGAATTTGGTGATATTTCTGTAGTTTTAAAACAGTGGTTCATCCAAGTTTTGAGTAATGTTCACAAATGATTAGTGTTTTAATTATCATTATTTTTTGTTTTTAATTTATGAAGACATTTTCATAGTGATTTACAAAAAATATTTTATGAATTAAAATGACAAGTTAAAAGGATGAAAGTATATGAATCTTTAAGCTATTTAGATTTTGTTGTGATAGTTTTGAAAATAAGAGCTATCAGATGAAAATAAAGCAATTCTGAAGACATGCAAAAAAGTTAATATTCAATGGATTTTCTCAAAAAAGTTAAAAGATTAATAATTGTATATTAAAAGGATGTTAATTGCAAATAATTTAGGCAAATATTAATACAGATAGAACCTTAATGGATGAAATTAATTATAAAATTAGTTCTGAAGTGTTTCTATAGAAACTTTCTATAGAAACTAATCTTCAATACTTTCTTCTTTCCTTTATTTTTGCTTTTTTTTATATAACATAATAAGTATAAGAAGAATGAAATGTTATTATATGTTATATAGAAACTAAGCAATATGCCTTGGAGAAAAAAAAAAGATTTTTACATGTTTTTATTAATTTTATGTATAAATCTGATACTTGGATACTTAACAGAAGGGCAATAGATTTCAAGTCAGTCAACAAAGTATGGAAAGATGTACAAGGTGTAGCAATTTAATTCCTGGAGTAGTCACATAATATTGTCCCTTAGTAATTGTATCAAGATGACTCATTTATTTGTATTTAAACATTATAATACATGCATAAATTTGAAGCGGATAGTTATTAATTAGTTATTGGGAAGATAATAGAGATTGCATATTCATTTTTATTGTAAAAATGAGAGAAAATTTTTTAGTACTGTAATATCCAATTCTCTATGGAAATGAGCAAATATACTCCTAAAACATTACAGCAGTTGAAAAGGGCATATGGTGACCTCAGAACCTGAGTAAGAGATGAAATATAGTTTAATTGATTAAGTGTGAGGATTAACTGCTGAAAAATTGAAAACTACTTGAGAAACATTTTAATTTTAATTCAAGAAGCAGCCATGAGAAAGATTTCTGTAAAGTTTGTATTTTGGATCTTGATAAATAAGTAAAACCAGTATTGAGTTAAAGTTGTGCAATAATGATCATCCATAAAATGTTGACGTGCAGTGGAAATCTCCAGATTCTCTGCACCTTACACAAATGTTACACCACCCAATTTATGACTACGCTAGTGTATTTCTTGTGATGACAAGGAAGTAATTTACCAAGAATTTATTGAAAGGAGCAAACTGTCAACCAACAAGGCTATTTAGAGATAGTGAAAAGATTGAGATTCTGTGTAAGACACATAAGACCTGAATTGGAGCCTGATAAGTGGATAATTCATCATGTCACTGCTCAAATCACAATACATTCACAGAGACTTTCTAACAAAAACCATAATTACCCAATACCATTCTATCTATTCACCTAACTTAGCTCCTGATTTTTAGCTATTCCAAAATTAAAAATTGTTCTAAAGAGTTGTAGATTTTCTAATACAACTAATATCTAATAAAAAACAATTACTTAACAGTATTCCTGAAAGGATCCAGATCTGCTCCCAGAAGTGGAAATACTGTTTAATTCATTGTATAAATGTACAATATTTTTAAGGCAATAATAGTCACTAGTATAGATTCTCTTGCTATACAGTTTCACATGTATATTTTTAAAGGTGACTTCCAGGAGTTAAATTGCTTTATCTTTATGGTAGAATTTAAAATTAAAAACAAAGTATGTGAGAGTAAAAACAAATATCCTTTAATAAATGGAATTAGATTAAATATATTGCTAGAAGAGATTATTATAGATCAATAGTTGAAATCTTAAACTGTATCCATAGAGATTTTAAAACATAAAAAAAAAGCCATCTGAAATGGATAGATGAAATATTGAAATTTGCTATTATATTATAGAGAAGAAAGATTGTGAATTGAAGAAAATGAATTAAATGATCAGAAGCCATTCTGCAATGAATCTAATCTTTGAAGATGATCAGTTTTATACTTTATAGAATCATTCATTGTTGTTATCCATTTTATTTTATTTTACTTATCAATTTTATTTAAAAATTCACAAAACAAATTTATTTGTAAAATATCTTAAAACAATTGTTTTAATTAAAAATGTTTTAAACATAGCAGATATAATTTTAATTTAAATATTTAAATATGAACAAAATTATTTTTCCTGCAAATTTTATTTCATTTGCAAATAGCTATCTTCTATTTTTTTTAGAAAGCTTTTCATTTATTAGTGGCTCAAGTTTTGTTGCTAAGCTTTGATTATAATAAAATACATATTATTTTTTGAATTGCATGTATACAGCACTTTTCAACATGTACTTATAGAACACAAATGCTTTTCTATGTGTATAGTATAGATAAAGATTATAGCATAAACAAAATTTAAAAAAAGGTAATGTAGTAAGTTATTAATAATAAATTGAGAGAGCCTATATATATATTGTGTGTGTTTACTTATTAGCATTCTCTAAAAAAATAAAAATTACAAACTTATTGATTTTTATTGCAATTAAATATACTCTGGATAATAACTTTTTGTCTTCAATCACTTTTTTTTCTCTATGGAAACAAAATAACAATCTCATTACCAGAAGACTTACATCTAACTACTACTTGTCATTAATTATTTCAATTTCTTATTTAAATTCTTCAAACAAGTTAAACTTTTTGAAGCAATATAAGAATGATTTACAATTCTTTTTTTCTTCAAAATGATAACTTTTGGTTTTATGCTTAGAAAACATTTTATTATGCAAGAAAGAATAATAAAGCAAAGAATAAAATATAAGCCAAAGAAATGATATTAATAAATGTGATCACATAAGTGGCTGTTGCCATTTAAAATTTATTAAATTTAATATTTTTCCTTTCTATTGTTTTTTTAAAAATATTGTATAAGTGAAGTAGTATATATTGATAAGAGTTGATATTGCAGTTTCATTGTACATATTTATCAATTAAAAAATTTCAGAAATTCAGAATAGTGACAATAAACTTTTTTTTTTAAAAAAAAAGTGGTTAATATCTTTAAAGAGGATTAAAAACATTCTTTCTATGGACTGCCAAATATAATTTTATTTATAACGCTAATTTCTGCAAACAGAAGTCACTAGACTTTTTTTAAATTATTTTTCTGATATTTTAAGAAAGCAAAATAGATCAATACTTAATGCTATTGGTTTTTACTTGCAGCATCAGATAATTTTTTTTTCTCTACAAGCTATGAAAGCTTATTTAAATTTGTTTAAAGAAGCAGTAATATTTTTTAGTTTGATATAAGGAACATTATTCATATTATTACTTGTAAATTTCAGCATGCTGACCCAATAGCTGAAAAATAATTTTATTTTGTAGCTAAGACGAAAAAGCACTTTTACTGAAATTTTGTTTAAATTTCTTGTTAATATGTATTTGTTACATTTAAAAATTACTCAATAAAATTTTAAGTTGCAGTAAAAAACTACTCATTAAATTAAATGCATCTTGAGAATCATTTTATCTTTATTGTATCTTTATTTATATGAATTTAAAAAAAATGTGGTAGTATTGAGGTTACTTAATATATTTATGAAAGTTGATTTAAAGAAATGAATATTTTTTGATTAATTATTTGATTTCTAATGCTATATTTTATGTATTTTTTTGAAGATGCAATTTTTACAATAACATGATATATTAAATGCTTTATAAAATTAACATATCTTAAAAAATGGTGAATCTAGAAAAATATATTATAAAAATAAAGGATTTACACATTTTTAATGTTCTAAAATTATTTTACATAAAATCACAAAAAAGAATGAGGTATAAATATATTTATCATTCTTTTTTTTTTTTTTTTTTTTTTTTCGTGAGTTTATAAAAATCTGAATCCTTCATACATTTAGCAGGATCCAAGACTTGCAAAATAAAACATCTGTTTAGGGTATTTTTCTTTCCTAACAAAATATTAATTATGCAATTTGTTTTCAAATAGCATTAATAAAGATGGGAAAATAAAATACAATATGAAATAAATTGTCTATTATATTAGAAAATACAGTAATTAAAATTTGTTAAAAAAGAACAAAAATATAAACTCACTTAGGAGTGCTTTCAACTATCCTGGTAGTCTTTGTTAACTAATACTTTGAAAGGTCAACTTTCCCATAATTTTGTGATCTTAACATTTGCTGCCTGCCTATTGATTAAGTCTTGCTTGTATTTATATATTAACATAGCTTCCTTGATTTTTCTTTTATTATTTCTTTCAGTTTGCAATATTTTTATGTTGTTATAATTGAAATCAAAACCATATATACATGATTTATTATGGTCATAAGAAACAGAAGCTGATAAATTATCATATTTACAAATTTAGGTATAGATATGTGTATGTAATAGGGTAATGAAGAATGAAGCAATAAATAAATGTTAACACAATAAAGCATTACTAATAACAATCCTAGCATCAGCAGTCAACCTTTTGGGTTTGGGTTTAAGAGATGTACTATAAAATTTTAGTCTAATCATTATCAAACCAATGCCAAACTTGGTACATGTATGCAAGTACTAAAATAGTTACAATAATAAGCATAAAAAAACACTGGAATGATTATATCGATCTAATCACCATCAGTATTCAGACTATCAGGTAACTTAAGTGTACTAGACATCAAAGAGCTAGTCACACTTGTAAAACATAATATAAAGTAAGTGAACTTTAAAGCTTACCATGATGTTCACATACTGATAATCTGGAATTAGATTTGTGATCACAAGAATGCTAGTAACTATGAACAAACAAAAATATGCAATACTTAAATTATGCTTGTATTAAATAACTTCACTGGAAATAAATTTATTAAATAGAAATAATAATAGTTAAATTAAGTCTGATAAATAATGCTACATCACAAGTAAATCATTGTGATTTTGACTATAGCCACATGCACATGATTAATAATACAAAATATTCCAATTATTAACCCATCTTCATTTTTCCATCCTTTCTCTAATGGTAATTTGAATTAATTCATTTTATTTTAATATTAAAACCTTTCTTTAAAATTATGATTCAATAAATTATACTTTATTTAATAGAAATATAGTTCACAAACAAAAAAAGTCCTAAAAAATATTGTAGAAAAAAAAAGTGAAATATGCAATAATAACAGCTTTTTAATTATTGGACAATTACATCAAAGCTGATAAAAAATAAATTGACAAAATTTTTATTGATTAGAATTTCATTTTTTAAACTTTTATTAAGAAAATTTTAAATAGATAACAAAAAGAACCACCAAGAGAGAAGACAATTTATTGGTACTGTAGTGTACCCATACATTCCAAAAATCCAGGAGACAAATTAAGGAAAATCTGCAATCAGTATAACATCAGAACAGCTTTCCAGAGCCATACCACATTATGAGGAATTCTAACATCTACAAAGCCTCAACTTGAAATGCTGAAAAGAAAATACTGGATTTATGCATTCCCATGTGAATGTGGAAGAACATATATTGGTAAGACCAGTCATCCCATTGAAAAGTGTTTGCAAGAACACAAACTGATGTTTTCTCTCTTCTAATCATTAGTTTGTGTTCTTACAAGCACTTTTCAATGGGATGACTGGTCTTACCAATATATGTTCTTCCACATTCTCATGGGATTTCATAAATGCAGTTTTTCTTTTCAGCATTTCAAGTTGATGTTTTGTAGATGTTAGAATTCCTCATAGTGTGGTATCACTCTGGAAAGCTGTTCTGATCTTATATTTTACTCTTAGGGAAAAATGGAGAAATAAAGAGGAAATTTATAGATAAGTATATGAAATTTCTACTGATTTATTGCCTTTGACAGCATGACTCAGTTGGTAGAGCATTACCTTAAAAATCAATACTCAAGAATCGTAAGGATTCAGGTTTGAATCCCATGCTAGTACTGTCATTGGTAAGGCCAGAAACACTTGAAGAGAGAGAATATCTCTCAAAATGTTGTGTATATATTACTGACCTGTTTAATCTGCTATTACCGTTGAATGTATTTGGAATATTTAAATAAAGTTAAATTTATTCAATACTTATATTAGATGATGGAAATATTCCAATATAAAAATACAACTAAAACACTCATCACAAACCTTCAGGAAAATGCAAGGGTTCTATGTCTTAAAGAACAATAAAAAAGTATATCTGAACAGAGTGGTCAATTACATGTTCATAATCTTTGGCTAGTATTAGCTAGATATCCATAATACCAATCAATGACACTGAAAATTGATATGCTTACTAATACAGCATAAGATGGTACTATAATGTTTATATATGTGTCAGGTACTGCAAATGTATTTATATATAATTAATTATATTGATATAAATAATGTTTAATGTATAATTTAAGATATAAATTATATGTAAAAGTTTAAATGATGTAAAATATGTAGTATAAATGATTTATTCTGTGTATTAGAAAATTATATTTTTTATTAAAAAACTGATATTTATGAGCAAGATTTATGGAGACATTGAAATGTGTAATTGTCATTTGGATTAGAATGCAGTATACAATTTAAGTAAATGTTTAACAGTGATATAAATGATCATTTTATAATTATAATCTGTGATTAGCAATAATAGTTTACCTGGGAATTAAAATCTTATAAAAAATAAAGGTATAAAGGTAGTAGGGAATTCTGTGCACAATGCACTTAATAATTTTGGCTATTAGTTTGCCAAAACTTTCAACATTAGTGATAATAAAATTTGTTAATCGATTTGGAGCCATTGTGCAAAGGGCAACTGATTTTTTTCATTTGAAAAGAAGGCATGAACCTTGTTATAAGTGAAGCACTGATCTAAGTTGATGTTGATTTATAAATGATATAATCTCAGGACAATCAAAATTTTTTATGAATTTAACCAATTTAAAAAATAAAGTTCATAAAAAAAAAAAGTAATGTAATGTAGTGGAGCATGGAAATATTTTTAAAAAATTCGAAATTTTCTAAATGAACTTAAGAATTATTTCAGATAGCTGCCTCAAAAGTAACCCAATTAGATATCTATTATAATTTGTAAATGTATACATATCTTCTGTATCTCAAGTCCCAAATTAATTTTGGATGTCAAGTGGGTGCCAGTACACAGACTAAAAAAAAAAGATTGCTATGTGATATATTATCATTGCGCTGGTGAGAAAAGTGTCATACATCTTCAGTTACTAAATATACCTTTGCTTTAATCATATTTTTGATATATCAGGGTACATTAAAGTTTATGGAGTAAGGTGATTTTAATCCTTAAAAAATGTCCAGGTACCAAAATAATAGGTTGAATACATTTCAGAAACTCTCATTACTGATGAACCAGGGTCAGAAAATCAAGTTTTTCATTCAATTATCCAGATTTTTTCTTCTTCTATTTCTTAATTTTTGGGATTTAATTCAAGAATGTTTTTTTTTTTAATTTTTGAGTTCAAATTATTGAAATGTATATTTTTAATGACAAAATTTTTTATTTGAAGTACAATGGAAATCTTAATTATATTACAAGATGGATCCAATATATTAAATCTATGCAGAATATTAAATTATATATATATTATTTTATGAATTATTTAAAGTTTTTTTAAAAAAATATAATCTTAGAAAATTCATTTATCAATGCTCTATATATCCATCTACTATGTCTTAACATGATTTGAATCTGGAATGGATAAAACTTGAGACTATTATCAGGTTCTAATCAAACTTAGAACATCTTTTTTTTTTTCCAGCTAATTGGCTATAACCAACTAGGTTACTGATCCAATATTAATTGGTATATTCATTCTTAGCTAGAGAATAAAACAAAGTTGAAAAATCATTGTCCTTCTCCAATCAGCAATTTGCAAACTGTTCCTCTGAGATTGGAGAAATCTAAATTTCATAGATATTATTTTATCTCTACCGCCCTCTATTCTAATATAATTAAATCATAAACCCTTTTTACCTAAAATGTGTTTTTTTTTTTTTATTCAATAAGTTTGGAAAATTTAGTATTTCACTTTCATTAGTCCAATATATAAAATAGTTACTAGCAAAAAAAATATAATGATAATGTAATAAACTGAGTTCATCTTCCAATGGATAAAATATTTAAATAATTTTTATTCCACTATAAGAAAAATATGTAATTTTAGAGATTGAAAGCTTTGTAAATCTGGCATTTTTGAACATTATCAAATCAAAATAAATTTCATAGCAATATCATAATTGAATTATTAATTCTTAGCATTCCAAATTTACAAATATGTTTAATATCATTTAAAGTGTTATATAAGAGAGTCTGCTACTATTAAAATTTCATTTTCATTATTTCATTTTATAGCTATATCTTGCATATTCTTACATTAATACAATTCAAAATACTATAAATAGTTTAGCTTATTGATTCTTAAATTAGTCAAATGTATTCCTATTGAAATTTTGTAATTTAAATCCCTAGGAATACAATGTCATTCCTAGGATTAAAGTAAAATCTTTTTTATGCACATTTAACATCTAGAAATTATACTTTCTATAATATGCACACAAACATGCTTACAGAAAATTAAAAGAGAATTTCAAAGTTTAAGTCCCATTGACAGTTATGCAGTGAAATGAATTTACAATACTGCTAATTTTTTATAAAGCTGGATGCAATATATTTTAGAATCACAATGATTTATGATAGTAATTCCTTTAAAGAATTAAATGTGCATAGGAACTTTACTATGTATGATAATAGATCTAATAGATGATTGTTTACTTCAAAATTTTATTCAGTTGAAAAAAATTGTAATAAAAATAAATGTAACTATATTACATTTGATAGACTAAATATTTATTTTATTTGAAAGAATTCTTGTTCTTTTATAAAAAAAAAAATCAATTTTTGGATTTAAAGATATGGCAAAGCAATGTAAAAGAGAAATGCAAATAATGGATTTGAATAAGACAATTGATAGCTGAAATAGGATAAGTGAGAAAGCATGCTAGATTGAACAAACAAAAACATAATTAAAGTTGTGAAAAAGTATTGAAGAGATTTTAGTTCTAAGTAATTCTGCACATGTGAATGCATATTATTTTTTTAGATGTATTTTTTTTTTAGTAGGCTTATTATTTAGATATTCATGTAGCAATTTTGAATGAAAGGTTCATTTTGTTCATTGCATCAGAATTTTGACATGAATGGGACTTGAATGAAATATCACAATGCATTTGTTAGGAGTTTATGTATCTGACTATATTATGTATATATTTCTGTCTGTCCATGTATGTGCAAGAAATATCTTGAAGTTAATATATATAAAGAAGGTAATAAATTTATACAACCTTAATAATAGCAGAAGCAAAAAAGTGTATCATAGAAATAATAGAATATAATATTAATAATAGTAAAATGAAAATAAGCCCATGGTTTACAACAAGTTAAAGAGAAATAGGAATCTGATAAATCAATGATATATAATATAAGTAAAACATCCTTTAAATCAGTGCTCAAATTTATTAATATAAAGATTCCCTGGAATATCTAGAAACATTCATGGCTTCTAAAGAAAAACTACTTAATAGAAGTATATGTTGTTTTTATGCAATTTTATTGTATTTATATTTAATTTATTTAAATAATTTTCTTATATTTCAATTATAATACCAAATATTTAAAAGAATTACAAACATTACAAAAATCATGAACTCAAAACTCATTAATAATTTAATTGGACAAAAATTGAATAATACAACAAATATTTTAATAATTTAAAGTGATGGATTGTTAGTATATTGCTACATAAAAAAAATCAATATTGGGTGAAATATATAGCAAGATCAATGCTTATTTTTAATTAGTAATAATAATGAAAATGCAATTTTGCAAACATTTATTTAAGGTTATGCTTACCAATGAAGGATATTTTTTTTGTTGCTATTTCCAAAATTCTGTCATCATTATCACAAAATTCTGATTCAAGGATTGAGTCTGCTCTCAAATCAATTAGTTTTTTAGATGATCCTTGAGAGATTACTAAATTGTAGGGATGAAGTAAGTGGCATTTTTATCCAGTCATACTTTATTGATGTGATTAGTTATTATTTTACTTTTTGCTGATAATAAAAACATTTTTCTTCAAGAAATTCATGGAGAGAAACAAACATTTCTGTATTCTCCTTAAAACTTCTCAATCACACAGACAGTTTATTTTGAAATGGTTGCAATTTTGTGTTTAGGGTTCTTATGTTGGTACCTTTTTCTTGCAGAGAAATCAATTCATTTAATTTTTCAGAAAAATCTGTCAGGTAATTTGATCAGAAAAATGATGATAATGTGGGAATTTTACCAAGAAGGAAAATTAGTAATTCATCTTTTAATATTAATTTTTTTTTTTACAATTTTACCATGGAATAATGATCATGCTTCTGTGTGATATAAAATTTATAATTGGAGTCCATTTTTTGGCAGAAATTCAAGTCTTGTATTAGTGGTATATTGTGAAAACTTCTGATAACATTTTACTAAGCTATTCTTCTGTATGTCAAAATACTAATTTTTCACTTTGGGTAATGCAATAAACATGTCTTGCATTTGAATAATTTTTTTTAATTCTGTAAATCCTGAAATCCTGCCAATCATGGCACAGTTTCATCTGTGCAAATCGCAATGCGCTTTTGGCATCTAAGTCAATTTTGTATAAAAAGGCTGTTCATCATTTCAAATATATTTATTCAATTAATTGTGCTGGAGATTTCTAAAAAATAGTCAGTCTTCATGAATTTGCAAATTATATAGGCATCGGACAAAAGTATTATATCAGCATCATTTGTATTGCCATTTGATTCATCAAGATGTATGATAAATATAATACTTTGCTTAATTCCTGATAATAATGTAGATATGATATTGTTGACAATGCTATCAGTTTTTTTTATTATCATTAAACACAAAATTTTTGTTTTAAAGGACTTTATATTTTAGAACTATGGATAGTTTCACAAATACTTATTTCTGTTGGTAAATGAAATTTTCATCAATTGTATAAGATTAATTTTTGTTTTAGTAATTAATAAAGCAATGAAAAAAAAAACTACTAATTTGTCATTTGATTTAATATGAGTTGTAAAAACTTAGTTTTCCAGTTTAATTTTTCTATTTTTCTTTTAAAAAATTATAATTATCTAACTTCTAAATTCACTGTGCACAGTATCTAAGTGGTGGCTAAGTTTTTTAGGTTTCATATAGTCATTTGGCAATTGTTTCAGGCAGATGATTACATACATAGGCTTGTGAGAATCCATCACATTTACATATTTTTTCACAAGAGATTTTCTGACTTTTACCGCTTGGTGTTGAGAATATGGACATTTCTGCAATTCTGGTAAAGTGCAAGATATTGTCTCTTGCAACTCTGATTCTTTGATGTTTTCACTGCCTTCTATTGACATTGTTTTTATTAACAATTCATCTTGGGATTAAAATTTTAATTATCAAATGCATTAATACCAGTGATACTTGTTACAAAGATAAAACTAGTAAACTGTGCAAGTTTATTCCCTGGCATTTGTACTGCTGATGTATATGAATTGCAAAATAAACACAATTATTAGGTCATGTTACATAATGTATTTAATGTGTAAATTTTCACATTAAAATTTAATAAATATATGTATAATATTTAGATACGAATATAGTATATATAAATCTAATTAACTACTAATATAAAAATTTGACATTTATTTTAGCCACTCCCCTTGACCAAATCAATGGCCCAAGTTTGAGAAACTCTGTTTTAAATTGCACACTTTAGAGAAAGTCCTTTCCAAAAGCCTCCTACAAAGAAATAATGAAGGAAAAAATTATTACCAAGGTTTCCCCAATTGTTAGCGGTGAGTGTTTTTGAGTGTTTTTGATCTTCGTGTCATCTAAAATTAGCTAGATATTCATTTAGATCATTAACTGAATTGTCTAAGGTCTGTATATCAAAGAAAAATTTTAAGCCTGATTGGAATCTGAAATTTTTTTCCAAATTTTATTTAGCTGGAATTCACATCTAAATCATAGCCATTGTAAATTGATATGTTACCATTACTCCAAAGATTTTTAAATCAGAGATGATAATGCTTTTGTAAAAAGTTAAAATTGATGTTTTTTTCTTTTCTCATGACTTCTAAATCTTTAAATAGTATTCAGCATAAATCATCTTTATAAATAATATAGATATAGATTAACTAAACTGTATCTTTAAACATAAACTCAAATTTTTAATTATGATATCCAATAACAAAACTTTTTTAATACTATGGTTGAACTGGCCATGATTAGTTCTCAAAAGAGTCAATTATTCAAACTAATCATGAATTTGTTTTGTATATGATCATGAAAATTTTTTCAAGAAATATTATTTGCTCATATTGCAGTTATAGTACTAACTAAAAGATCTAAATATAGTGCCAGTCTCAGGATATTTTATATTTTGTAATTATTTTAGTAGACATAAGAAATTTGAACTATTGCACACTATAAAAATGTTTCAAATATTGTGAAGTCATTCAAAAAATATATTCTTTAGTACTTCATAATTTCTCTTGCTTTTTAATACTGAATCTGCATTAAATTAATGTTATGCTTTATATATTTATTTCCAAATAAATACTAACAGAAAATCAATATTTATCATTTTGATTACAGAGTACAAAAGTTTTAAAAAAATATGTCGGCACATCACTTATTTTTATAAGAAATTCTAATGTGATTACAAACTAAAATGAACACAGACCATGATAAGCAGGCAAAACTGTTTATTGTTATTTTACTTCATGTGAGTAGTGAATATATATAAATCAAAATAGAACGATTTACAATTTGAAAGTTTTCTAAACATATCACATTTTAAAATACTGTGTCTAGACTGGTTCTACTCACATAACTTATCATTTTGATTAAGGCATTTTATTTGCATTTTTGAAAAGAATATTTATAGTTAATTTTCTATTTGATATCAAATTTTTTGGCAGCTAATGAGATTGACTATAGTATTTTGTCAATATTTTTATATATATACGCATGTAAACAATTTAAACTAGATATTTAGCCCACCTAGGCAGTCAGGGCTGCTATTAGCATATAAAATTGTCAATACTGATCAAATAAAAAGTTAATTGGCTACAATTAAAATTTATATATATATCTTGCTTAAAAATAATTTGTTTAGAATTCTATAGCAGAAATAGAATTTAAAAAAAAAAAATGAAAATAATATATTCAACAAACAAACCAAACCAATAAAACATAAGTCTTACATAATTTATGAAAAATAATATATGAATTATTTTTTGGAATTTAATTTTCTTATATTGTATTTATAATTTATGGAAACTATTAAGCAAAAAAATGAATCCATTGCAGGGAATGCAGAAAGTGTAATTTTGGAAAATAGTGAAGCATAACAATGAATGATTTTTTCCATTTTGGATATGTAAATAAATTCTTCAATTTCATTTGGTCTAAAGTCATTAAATCATTGCCATCTTCATCTACCAGCCATTTTACAAAAAGAAAGTATCCATCAGTTAACTGTGGCCCAATCCTGATTTAATACAGTTTCAAAAATATCTCAGTAATTTTTCAGCGGATTGTAACAGTTGATATATCTAATACCAAAGAGATACCTAATTTTAGTTGAGAAATATAAGCCTGTAACAAAACATTTACTCTAACACTTGGTTCTTTATTAGGGATGGACCCACCCATTTTTTAATAATTCTAATTTTTCTTTTTTTTTCCATAGTAATATGCTTTTGTATGGGAGCCTTTGGTTTTTATTGAATAAATTAATTTTTGACAATGTAGTTTATATTTCTAAAGAGAAATATCTATAAAATGGTAATTAATATTAATTTATAATTTTTATATTAACATATATTATGGCAACATTGTTTGTCTAATTTTGAGCATTTAAATTTTCAATCAAGTGACCTTTTGGTTAAATGATTTTTTAATTTTACCACTGCAAAACTTTTTATCGCCAATCATTTTGTTGTTAGTAATTTGAAATGACCCCTATTTCTGTTATATAAGCATTTAAAAAAAATATTTCTTATATTACAAATACTCCATCCAAGATAAATTCTATGTTTAATTTCATTTATTACTATAATTGTTAATTCTAATTCATTATTTTTTGACAAGCCATTGATAATTACTTTGTGTTTAATAAATCAAGAAGCTAAAGCTGTTTTATCTTTTTGATCTATTTATTATACTTCTTATTCTCTACACTCAGATCTTCACTGAAAAGTATATTAACTACTGCTGCTGTCTTTCTTAATAAATTTATCTTTGCATTAACATTTATTACTAATTGCTGATAACTAAATCTATTATTGCATCCATCTTGAAATATATTCTAATTATTAATTAAAATATATTCAAACTCTTTAGAATCATTTGAATGCTTTCATTTCTGTCTCCATTTTCTCACTACATTACCATCTTTTTTTTTTATTATCAACAAAACATATTTATTGTACAACAAAAATTTTGTTACATTGGATAATCAGATGTTTTTGCATTAAAATATAGCATAAGATTTTTAAAATATTTGGTTTGATAAGAAATTGTAATTTGAATAACTAATTTTACTATTCTTTTTGATTGATCATAAATTTTCTAATTTTTGTTTATACTGAAAATCATTGTGTTTTGTATTTGAAATTATGTGTCCATTTCTATTATTTATAAATATTTAAAATTACTTTGTATAAATGATATTTAAAATTTTTGCTTTGTTGATTTTAAAATTATCTGAAATCTCTAATAATAATTTTAGCTTCATATTTAATTGTAATTCCTTCTTCATATTTTTATCATTTAAAGTTTTCACTCTTTTCTGTTTTTGATTATAAATATCTGTTTAACCAAATATAAATTTTTTTGTTTCTTGCACCAATCCTTAATTTTTATTTTATTTCTTTCAATCTGGCTTCTTTCATTATATATATTCACTACACACATGAAGTAAAATGACAACAATCACTTTGTCTACCTATCACAATCTATTGTAGTTTGTAATCACATTAGAATTTCTTACAACAATAAGTGATATGCTGACATATCAATTTTTTTGAAAACTTTGTACTTTGTAATCAATATAAACAAATATTGATTTTTTTTTTAGTATTCAGTTGTTTTTATTCAATATATACCAGCAGTGATGTTTTTGTTTTTGATTTTTCCAAAACCAGTTTCATTTGGCAGTTATATTTCAGTAACAATTTTAGTGCAATTTATTTCCACAGTATATGAGATTGTACAGTAGCTTGAAATCTGCCAAGACTATTTTCTTTGTTATAGGAATGTATATTAATTTCATTCAATTTATGTCAGTGAATGATTTTCTGAATTAATTGGTGTAATTTGTTAACACTTTGTAATTCTTTAGATTTTTTATAAAATTTTTTGATATAATGTCATGTGGCCTTATTTGACAAATGTCAAAGTCAGTGTAACATTTTTCATGTATTAAAAAAAAAACCCAAAATATTTTGGTGTCTGACATTCTAATAGGTCTTCTATGGATTCTTTTCATGCTCTGATCTTTGTTATATCACTTAAATTCTCAATTGACAATATTCATCAAATTTTTTTAAGGCCAAAATTTTATTTTGATATTATGAATTTTAAAAGTTGCTTATATTGTTTCATTTTTTGTTTTTGTTGGCTTGTCTTCGAAATTTCTGATGTATTGTCCTTTTAAGTTGTCATCATTTTAAATTTTTGCTTCTCTTTAAAATTATCTCCACTAAATTTTTTTTTTTTACTTTATTCAACATTTATGTATTAATTTTAAAAGTCATGATAATATTCTCTCAATATAGTTATTAGCTTAATTTTTTTTTTTTACTCTATCTAGCAATGTCCACTTGCATAGTTCAGTATTTGTTTCTACTTGAGAAATATATTTACTATAAATCATTCAATTCACAAAATTATATTAGACATGCTTCTTATATGAAAGTTTTGATAATTTCTGCTTAAATTTGGCCTTAAAATTTTACTTTTTTTTTTTTACTTGCTTAACAAGTCAAGACAAAAAGTTATACAAATGTTAACCTCAAAATATGATTTTTATCAATCAATTCATTACACAATTTAATTCAATGATATTCCCTGCAATAGCCTTTCTAATAATGGAAGTCACAATTTTTTTTATGTCCAATATATGCAGTAGACAATATTTTCTGACTCAAAATTTTTCAAATCATTTTAACTTCATTAACTTTTTCAACATTTATTCAAGAATAACTCATTTCTGTCTTTACCATCAGTTTTTGGTTTTGTCCTGTGTATTTTAGGTTCCATTGCTGATTTTTTTATTTTTTTTATATATATTGTAGATTTTATTTTTTCTTTTAATGTCATCAGAAATTAGACTCTGAAATGTTTTTTTTTTCTAGCTGTAACAGGTTAGCAATATTGGGGAAATTTTTTTTTTTTTTTTTAAGTTCTGTATTAAACAATCCATCTTTGAAGAATTCATTTTTCATTATTATATATTCATTTTTTAATTTATTCCATTAGTTTTAATACAATAGAAGTAATTTGTGATTAGTTTTTTCCTCCAGTTTAAAATTATGTTCTGCTTCACACTGCTCAATATTAATATTAGTGAAACATTAAAAAAGTAAATAAAACAAATATAAAAATACAAAGTCAAAAGATTCTTAATAATGATTATAAGATGAAATAGTAATAGATTTTAGTATAACTAAAGATACATACTCGAGGATTTTTTTAACCCCTTAACTTTCAAATTATAAGCTAAGAAATCACAGATGGCTAATATTTTATAGGCCATGCATTTTTTTATTATCTGAATTCTCATATACCATATAATTTTTGTGCTACTATGCAATTTTTATATGCTATAGATAAATAGTATTTAACATTTTTTTCATAATATATGCTGTAGTTTATTTATATATTGCAGTGATATGCATTCTGTAGGTTGCGGCTGCTTAAGGAGTTGCTGAAAAATTGTTTGGGGGTCATGAAAATTTTGAAAAGTTATGTTAGATAATAGATTTTTAATTGAAAAAAACACACTATTATACATGAAAACTGCTCAACTCATTATTGTGTGTCTGACCACTTTTTGTGTTTAAATCCTTTATATTCCAATCTGCTTTGTATAATCAACATTTCGCTTATATTGCTCTAATTTCTCGTTCATTCCCAGAGTTTTGTTCTATGTGCTAGTATCTTAATGTTGATACATGGTACTATGTTCTTGAATGTACACATTTTCTAAACAGGCTAAAAAAATTGTGATTGCTACAAATCAACATATCTAATGAGAAACAAGTATTATACATTTATATTGTTTATTTTTTGTGCAAGGTTTACAATTAAATAATTTTAAAACCCTTTGCCTCTTTTTTATGTACATAATAGAAATTAAATTTTTTAATGGATAAATGAGTAATAAAAAGAAAACATACAGAAAATGATATAGTAGTAAGAAAGAATATATACAAAATGATTTTTATTATTATCCTTATATACTCATAATAAAATGGTAACATATAAATGGAAAAAATTTCAGTGAGTTGCAAGCCTAAAAATATTGTGCACAACTGTTATATAGTATATTATAGAAAAAAGGGCTGCAGAAAGGAGTTTGCTATTAACTGAAAGGAGATCCTTTGATTCATCTTGGAGGCCTTAAAGGAACCGAACAGGGCAAATTCCTAATGTCCACTCCATACATTCTTGTCGTTGCAGCTGTTATTATTATGTGATTATATAGTATACAAACATGGATGGGCTGCTCACCAACACGCATTAGCCAGCATGGTGAGTTTATTGGCTTTTTACCTCTGAGTTTAAGATCAAGAAACACCATGGTCTTCCTTCTCAGTTGCCTGATAAGGTAGAATGAATGTTTGTGTAAATGATAAAAAATTTCCAATATATACAATTATGTCAGACAAAAATAAATCACGACGCTTATTCCCAGGAGGCTGTAAAGTCACCAACCAAAGCAGCGATTGGTGGCCAAAGGTGGAGGGTTCTAAGAATCCCGAGTGCTGACCCAGGCTGCCATTTGATGACTTTTTATTTAGGTACTTTCAACTGCAGATTACTTTCAAGTGAAGGAAGATTGCAAGAATTAGAAGAGTTGTCTTATATTAAATGGGACATTATTGGACTTGGTGAAGTTAGAAGAAAAGATGAAGAGACAATTGATTTAAAAAGTGGACATGTACTCTGTTATAAAGATACAAATATTGGAAAATGCAAGTGGAGTAGGGTTCATTATAAATAAAAAGTGGAAGAACAACCTTGTGGAGATTGATGGTGTATTGGACAGACTGGCAAGATTAGCTATACAACTTAATAGCAGATACCAAATGCAGATAATTCAGGTTTATGCCCCAACAAGTTCTCATAGTGATGAAGTAGTAGAAGACTTTTATATGGATGTACAAAAGGCTTTTAATCAAAGTAAATAATATTTTAAAATTGTTATGGGAGACTTTAATGCTGAATTGGTAAACAAATGAAAGATGAAAATGCTGTAGGTAATTTTGGTTATGATAATAGAAATGAGAGAGAACATAGACTTGTGGAGTTTTCATAAAAAGAAAAACTTAGTATTATGAATTCGATAGTTTTATAGACATCCATGTCACGTGAGTGTCTAGTTAAGGATGTACAAAGTGGTTATAGGGGATATGAATGGACTTATTGAAGAAATTGATGATGTAGATTAATGGTCTTCAACCGCCGGGCCGCAGAAGTTTTTTGCTGGTCCATGCTAGACTGGCAAAAAAGTTTGTAATAACAAAATAATATTTTAAACTTTTAATTAATATAAACAATTTTTATTTATTTTTTCATCGCACTTTTACCTGATTAAAAAAAAAGAAACAGAACAAAAACAAAATCTAATCAATCATACATAAATTAATTTATTTTTCTAGTTATCACAGATGTTTATGGGGGGGGGGGAGAATTAAATTTTTTATTACTTTTCTAAAAAAAATTCAAAATTTTTTTTTAAAAAGTTTTTTATTATACAAACTCCGTATATATATATATATATAACTTCATCTAAGGCTAAGCTGTTTACATCTTTAAGAAAATTTATCTATAGTCTTTTGACGGAACCTTATCCTTATTTTTACCGGCCTGCAGGTGTGAAAAGGTTGAAGACCACTGATGTAGATAATACAAATGGACAGCTTTTGAAAAAATTTTGTCAGAAAGTGAATTTGAGTATTGGAAATTTATTAAATATTTATGAGGGACAATGCTCATGATCTAGAAATAATATATTTCACACAATAGATTATGTATTGGTGGAGAAAGAGGGAATGAATAAAATACGGAAAATTAAGGTGTTTGATAATGAAGAAAAAGTATGCACTAGTGATCATAACTTTACTGTAATTGAAATGGTTAGTAATGTGATGGAGAATAGAAATAAAAGTAGAAATAATAGTGAAAGATGTGGATGGAGAGGGAATGATAAGAATAAGTTGGAAGAATATAAAATACAAGTTGAAGAAATTATGGTTGTTGGGGGTGAGTATAAGGACTGGTGTAAAGAAGTAGAAAAAGTGGTAAATAGGGTTTTAGGTGAGAATATTCAGAAGAATAAAAGTAATAAAAAAATAAGAATTAGTAAAAGTGTAAAAGAAAGGAAAGAAGCATGCAGAGAATATGTGTGCTATTAACAACAAGGAAAGTGAAAAAAAATATTAATGCTAAATGGGAAAAGTATTTAGAAAAGAAGTTGGCTAAAACAGATTAATTATATAGAGAGAATGAAATTGAATAATAAATTGTTGGAGGATATTAATAAAAGTGGAAGAGATGGGAGTGAAAAATTTTGGAATTACATTAAAAGGAGAAATGTAGGGGAGAGATAGTATTACTAGATGATGAGGGACTAGAGTAGCTCTAGAGAAGATTTAGAGAGAATCTTAAATAGATATGTAATGAATATAGAAAAGATGTTAGATGTGAAGGGTAGAGTGATAGAAAACAATCGCATATAGTAATGGGAATATTAGGTTTTCAGAAAATGAACTGAATGAGGTAGAGAAGAAAAGTGGAAAGGCAAGAGGTTTAGATGAATTTAGGATATAGGGCAAAAGTAAAGTTATTATCATGTTTTAATAAGATGGCAAAGAATAGAGTTTTTCCAAGTAGTTGGAGTAATACAAGAGTAAGATTTTTATTTAAAGGAAAGAGTAAGGATCATAGAAAGTTAAATAATTATAGACCGATAGCGGTAACATCAGTTTTATATAAAGTTTTTTCATATATGGTGGCTAGAAGAGTTGTAAAATGGATGGAAGAGAATAATGTAGTGGGAGAAATGCAAGGAGATTTTAAATTAGGTAGGCATATAGGGGATAGTTTATTTGTAGTTACACAACTTATGGACATGAGCAGGAATTAAACAGTTGTATATGAGTTTTATAGATTTAGAGAAGGTATATGATAGAGTAAATAGAAATAGATTATGGATAAGTTTAGCAAATTTGGGAATGGATGAAGCTTTAGTAGATATTATTAAGAAATTATATGAAAATAATTATATGTATCAATTAGGGAACATAGAATCAGTTAAAGTTAAAAATGGGGTGGGACTAAGGCAAGGATGCCCTATGTCACCTACTTTGTTTGTGTTGTATTTGAGTGAAATGGAAAGAGCAATAGAAAGATTAGGAAGAGGGTAGAGATTCCGTTAATAGGTAGTAAGGGAGTATATATTTTGTCAGGTCTTTTTTTTTTTTGTGGATATATTTTTGTGCGTAGAAAGAAGAGAAGCTATGGAAGTTATGCTGAAGACATGTGCAAGGGTGGGTAAAGAGATGGGGATTAAATTTAATGAAGAAAAATCAAATATAATGATGGTTAATACTGGGGAAAGAGATGTAGAATTTTTATTGGGAGATATTAAGTGTGGTGAATAGATATAGTTATTTGGGAATTATTTTAAGTAATCAGAAAAATTATTTGGATGAATGGGAGAAAAAAATGATAAATGAAGTAAAGAAAAGAAAGGGATTGATAAAGAAATTAACAGTGCTTTCATATAATAAATATGATATAGCTAGAATTATATGGGAGTTGCAGTAGCAGGATTAACATATGGTAATGATGCATTATATGTTAGTAAAGGGGTATTAAATTACTTAGAAAAAGTTCAAAGGGAAGTAGGAAGATATGCATTGGATGCAGATGTATGGACAGCAAAGGGGGCAATTCACGGAGAAATGGGATGATCAAGTTTTCATATGAGAGATGCAAAAAGTAAAATGAAAACGTTTGGTAGATTGCAGTTTATGGATAATAAAAGAATAGCCAAAATAGTATTTAATTGGGTTATGAGTAAAGGGCAGGCAACAAGATGGGTGAGAAAGATAATGCGGTATGCAAAAGATTTGGATAAAGAATTTATATCAGTATATTTGTACAAAAGATGGGATGATTGTGTTAAGAGGATTGTAGTAGTAAGGAATGGGATAAAAGAATAGATTTATTAATAAAGAATAGGGAGTTAGAGAAATGGAGAAATAGTATGGAGAGTAAAAAGAGTTTAAATATATATAGAAATAAACAGAATATTAGGTGTGAGTTAATATATGATAATAGTAAGGAAAGTAGTTTATTGTTTAAGGTCATCGGGATCTTTAGCAACAAGAGAATATACATGTAAATGAAAAAATATGGGTGATTTAGTCTGTAAATTATGTAAGGAAGGAATAGAAAATATTAGGCATCTGTTAATTGAATGTAAATGCTTGAAAACAGAAAGGGCACATATAATGAAGTTATGGAAGAATAAATATGAAAAAAGTGATTATACAGAAAGTAGATTATTGGTTTTTATGTTGGGTTTGGGAAAAGATAAGGGAGATTTAGATATAACTACCATAGAGTTGACAAAGATTATGTTGTGGAAATGGGATGGAGCCGAATATGGGAAAACTTAGACTGGGGAATGTAAAATAAAGTAGCTAACAGGTTTTTCTGGGCATAATTGCTGAGAGATTGTTGACTTCGTTTAAGGTGAAGCTTTAGTACATCATATCACATAACTTATGAACAGTTCCAGCACTTTTTTTTAATATTTGAATTCCTTGTTTTTTTACTTTACACAAAATTTATTTTATTTTTTTGTAAACATTTTTATTAACATGAACAAAATAAATAAATATATAAAATAAAATAAACATTTTTCGTTTTTTTTTTTTTGGAGGGGGGGGGGGATTTTTCCGTTTTTTAAATGTAAAACTTAGTACGCTTATTACAGTTGTATTTTTGGCTTCCTAATATTGTTTAAAAAATAAATCCTTAGGTTAGTAAGCTTTTTTTTTTTTTTTTGGTTTCGCTTTTTATTTGTTTTTGTTTTTTTCCAGTGTAAAACTTAGCACACTTATTACCGTTGCATTTTTGTTTTCCTATTTTTGTTTAGAAAATAAATACTAAAGTTAGTAGGCGTTTTTTTTTTCCCACTTTGTTGTTGTTTTAAAACATCAAAAAAAAATTAAAACTTATTATTTTTTTTTTTTGGTTCCGCTTGCAACGGTACTATTTAGCCATCATCCCATTTCACCTACTATGTTCCATCATAGTTAGTATCTTTTCCAACAGTTCGAACACTCACAGTCCACGTATATAATCAGAATAATTTATTTTGATATGTAACAGTGTATATTTACGTGTATGTGCAGATATGTGCGCACATTTAATATATATTAATGTCTGTATGCGTATAATGTATATGTAATTATAAATTTAAAATTAGTAAAATGATCTAATTAAATGTTGTGTGAACATTATTGTGGGTGTAACCCCTCACATATATATGCGACAGAATGCCGTACATTTAAAGAAGCATTACAACTCTTTTAAATTAATAATATAAATTTGAAATATTCTCAGTTAAAAACTCTTTATTTAAATGCATTGGTATATAAATTTCAAATCTTGGGATAGTCTCACACACATATATAATAAATATGTTTACAAATTCTTTTAAACAAAGTTATCTGTTTTTATAAAAAAAAAAAAGTTGTCAATTCTTGGCAACAACCGAAATCAACCTATCCTTAGGGTCTTATAGACATTGGCCCCACTTATGTATTCCCTATTTAGTAGATTCATTGCAACCTTTGAAACAGTAATTAAAAAACAATAAATTTCTTAAGATAGCAATTAATGAAACTTGGGATTAAAATTTTAAATGTATTTTAAAAATAAAAACTTGCCTATTTCTTAAATTAAATTCTAAAACCCTAAACGTTTGTTCTATTACTTGCTAATATTTGTTTTATATATGTTTACTTTATAACCCACCTACATGTGTCGTTCAATGTTTTTATGTTTATTTAATCTATATTTAAGAATTAAAATATATTAAATTCGTAGTCCATTCCAAATCTTAGTTAAATTCCTTAATACGAGCGTTAATTATTAATCTATGCATCAACAAATTTCACATTTATTACGGTTTCTTTTTTTGGTATAAATTTAAAAAAAGCTGCTCGCAGCTACAGTAATAATGTATAGCTTGAACAAAGTGGTCGTTAATTGCGAGAATCGAACGTCTAGGTTTTCCGTGTTTGTCTCGTTGAGGTTATCGAGAATACGTTATTTGACATACCCTTTGACAATTTTTTGCATCTTAAAACTTGACTACGAAAGTGTGTAAACCCTCCGATAATTATTGCTTGCTCAAATCGTGTGATTTCAATAACAAAAACATTAAACTTCATTAACCATTAATGTGATGTGATGCGATGTATTTGGCTTCTCCTTAAACGAAGTCAAGAATATCTCAGCAACTATGCCCAGATAAACCTGTTACCCACTTTATTTTCCATTCTCCACTCTTAAGTCTTCCCACATTCTGCGCCATCCCATTTTCACAACATAATCTTTGTCAACTCTATGGTCTTTAAATCTAAATTCCCTTTACCTTTTCGCAAACCCAGCATAAAAACTAATAACTCATTTTCTGTATAGTCACTTTGTTCATACCTATTCTCCCATAACTTCATTATCTGTACCCTTTCTGCTTTCAAGCATTTACATTCAATCAACAGATGCCTAATATTTTCTATACCTTCCTTACACAATTTGCACACTAAATCACCCATAGTTTTCCATTTACATGTATATTCTCTTGTTGCTAAAGATCCCGTTCGAGCCTTAAACAATAAACTACTTTCCTTACTATTATCATAAATTAACTCACTTCCAATATTCTGTTTACTTCTATATATATATATTTAAACTCTTCTTATCCTCCATACTACTCCATCTCTCCAACTCCCTATTTTTTATTAATCCTTCTATTCTTTTATCCCATTCCTTACCACTATAACACTCAACAATCCTCCTAACACAATCATCCCACCTTTTATACAAGTATACCGATATAAATTCTTTATCCAAATCTTTTGCATACCGCATTACCTTTCTCACCCATCTTGTTACCTGCCCTTTACTCATAACCAATTAAACATTATTTTGGCTATTCTTTTACTATCCATAAACTGCAACCTACCAAACATTTTCATTTTACTTTTTGCATCTCTCATATAGAAACTTGACCATCCCATTTCTCCTTGAATTGCCTCCTTTGCTGTCCACAACTCTGCATCTAATGCATGTCTTCCTACTTCCCTTTGTACTTTCTCTAAATAATCTAAAATCCTTTTACTAACACATAATACATCATTACCATATGTTAACCCTGCTACTGCAACTCCCTTCCATACAATTCTAGCTACATCATATTTATTATATGAAAATACTGTTAGTTTCTTTACCAAACCCTTTCTTTTCTTTGCTTCATTTACCAATTTTTTCTCCCATTCATCCAAGCAATTTTTCTGATTACATAAGATGATTCCCAAATACCTATATCTATCCACCACACTTAACTTTATATCCCCCAATAAAAAAACTACATCCTCTCTTTCCCCAGTATTCACCATCGTTATATTTGATTTTTCTTCACTAAATTTAATCCCCATCTCTTTACCCACTCTTGCACATGTCCTCAACATAATATCCATATCTTCTCTTTTTTCTGCACATAAAAAGATATCATCTGCAAAAAAAAGACCCGACAAAGTATATACTCCTTTGCCACCTATTAACGATATCTTTCTATTGCTTTCTCCATTTCACTCAAAAACAGCAAAAACAAAAACGGTGACATAGGGCATCCTTGCCTTAATCCCACCCCATTTTTAACTTTACCTGATTCTATATCCCCTAATTGGTAAGTATAATAATTATTTTCATATAATTTATTAATAATATTTACTAAAGCTTCATCCATTCCCAAATTGGCTAATCTTACCCACAATCTATTTCTATTTACTCTATCATATACTTTCTCTATATCTATAAAACTCATATATAATGATCTACCTGAATTCCTACTCATCTTCATAAGTTGTGTAATAGCAAACTATCTCCTATATGCCTATCTGACCTAAAACCTCCTTGCATTTCCCCCACTACATTATTCTCTTCCATTCATTTTACAACTCTTCCAGCTAACCTATATGCGAAAATTTTATATAAAACTGATGTTACTGCTATCGGTCTATAAATAAACAACTTTCTATGATCCTTACCCTTTCCTTTAAATAATATTATTCTTGTATTACTCCAACTACCCGGAAAAACTGTCTTCTCTGCCATCTTATTAAAACATGATAATAACTTTGCTTTTGCTCTATGCCCTAAATTCATTACCATCTCTGCTGCCCATCCATCTAAACCTCTTGCCTTTCGACTTTTCAATCTCTTTCCTGCCTCATTCAATTCATTTTTTGTGAACCTAATACTCCCATTACTAACTGCTTTCATGTTTTCTATCACTAATTCCTTCACATCTAACATCTTTTCTATATCCATTACATATCTATTTAAGATTTTCTCTAGCTCGCCTCTAGAGCTACATTCTATTCCCTCATCATCTATTAATACTATCTCTCTTTCCCCTACATTTCTCCTTTTAATGTAATTCCAAAATTTTTTACTTCCATCTCTTCCACTTTTATTAATATCCTTCAACAATTTACTAGTAACTTCATCCTCTATATAATTATCCATTTTAGCTAGTTTCTTCTTTTCTAAGTACTTTCCTTATTTAGCATTAATATCATTTTCACTTTCTTTATTCTTAATAGCACACTTATACTCTCTGCATGCTTTTTTCCTCTCTTTTACACTTTTACTAACTCTCATTTTTTATTACTTTTATTCTTCTGCATATTCTCGACTAAAACCCTATTTGCCACTTTTTCTATTTCACCACACCAGTCCTTATATTCATCCCCAACCAACTGCTCCATGGTTTCTTCAACTTTTATTTTATACTCTTCCAACTTATTCCTATCATTCACTCTCCACCCACATCTTTCACTGTTATTTCTACCTTTATTTCTATCCTCCATCACATTACTAACCATTTCTATTACAATAAAGTTATGATCACTATTACATACTCTCTTCATTATCAAACACCTTAATTCTCCGTATTTTATTCATTCCCTCTTTCTCTACCAATACAGAATCTATTGTGTGAAATGCATTATTCCTAGACCATGTGTATTGTCCATCATACACATTTGATAAATTCCCAATGCTCAAATTTACTCTTTGACAAAATTCCTTCAAAAACTGATCATTCTTATTATCTACATCATCAATTTCTTCAATATGTCCATTCATATCCCCTATAACCATTATTCTCTTCCCCTTTTCTTTAAAACTCTGTATATCCTTAACTAGGCATTCATATATACTATTGTTCCACTCCATTATAGTTTGACTATCTCCAGTGGCGATATACACTATATCCACCATCCATTCTTGTCTACCTAACCTTATTTCAAACCACAAATGCTCTTGACATTTAACAGTATTTAAATATTTTCTCGATATAACACCTATACCACCACCCCTTTTTTTTCTTTTCTGTTTATATCCTGCCATACTACCTTTTCCAAAATAGGTTCTTCTCTTAGATGTTTCCACTACTGCTAATACCTCAAGCCCTTCATTTTCAATTGATTTATTTAATTCCAGCCATTCCTTGCATGTTCAAAAACCCAATTTTAACAATTTCTTCTTTCCTAACTACTGTTTTATAAATTCTTTTGATTCCTTCTTCTCCATTATGTTTATAACAAACTTTCTTACCACTAATCTTACAAAACCATTCCCTCTCCACATCTACATTTATATCTACATCAACCATCTTTTGCTTATTTCTTATATCCCCTTCATTCTTCTTCCACCCCCCTTTAGAAGTTTCCTGAATTATATTCTTTAAGTTAAATATCAGACTCCCTAAAACTTCACTTCTTTCTTTTCCTAAGTGCAAACCATCTTTACTATACAACTCCCTCTTTCCAATAAACCAATCCCATACATCCACAAACACAACATTATTTCTCTCACACAATTTTTTCACTCTCTCATTTATAGAACATGCCCTATCTAACAAATGCCTCTTATCAAATCTTGGTAATAGTCCCACTACTCCTACTCTTCCTTTAATCTTAAATTCCTAATCAATTCTACGTACTCATCCATTACTTTCTCTGATGGCTCTAACAAATTATTAGTCCCTACCATTACATATACATCTCTGCTACCTTGCTTTCTTACTTTATCTGTCACATCTTTAATTTTTGCTCCAGGCAAACATACTCTAACATACCTGCTTCTATTTTCCCTTGCAATTATATCCCCACATACTCTTATTAGTGAATCTTCTATCAATACTGTCTCATAGTCTATTTTCTCTACTCCATCTGTAACCTTTTCTACCACCTTCTGAACCTCCTTATCCATTTTTTCCTTATCATTTCTACTCAATAACTCCTTTTTCTCCTCACACTTCAACTCTAACAATTTTAATTTTACTTCTACATCCTTCACTTCTTCCTCTATCTTACTTATTCTCTGGCTAACCATCTCCATTGCATTACTACTTTCTCCACCCATATTTCCTGACACTCCACTAAAACCATACTCTGTCCTAGCTTTCTTAACTACATTTTTCTCCCTCTCCTCTGACTTTCTCTCCAGACTACCTGCACTTAAAAACCACTTTCTCACTTCTTTAATCACATTTACACACTGACTACATATCCAGAAACCTGTCACATCCTTCCTATTCTTATTCAAACATTTCAAATGATACACCTCAATACACACTGTACTCTACTAGTGCTCATCTAACTCCTTTCTGCCGATCGTATAAACATTGTGCCATGCAAATGCAATCCATATTCTTATTTTTCAAGTCACCTATTCTATATTTGACTTTATAATACCTCTCCTATTCTTCAAACACCCTTATACTGAAAAATAAAAAACCTTTTTACTTTTTCCCAAGCTTGATCAAACTACAACCACGTGTGTACTAACGTTAGGCATTTTATCTCAAAATAAATGCCTAATTTAAAATTTAAAAAACCTTCAGTAACAAACTTAACTCAAACAACTTAAACTTACATACAATTTTTTATAAATACCTCTTTATAATACCTCTCCTATTCTTCAAACACCCTTATACAGAAAAATAAAAACTTTTTTACTTTTTCCCAAACCTGATCAAAACTATACTCACGTGTCTTCTAACGTTAAGCCTCCCAAACAAACATTGCCTTTTTTCCTCAAAACAAATACCTATTTTAAAATTCAAAAAACCTTCAGTAACAAACTTAACTAAAACAAATTAAACTTACATACAACTTTTTTATAAATATCCTTACGCTATCACATATTCAACAAGAACAACTTTTTAAAAAAAACAACTTCTTACCCTAACATGGCGAACGAAAATCTTTCAGACAGTTAAACACAAAAATTTTCAATCTTTCAAGTAACTCACTCTCTCGATCATAATTTATACTTTCATTCACAATAATTATTTTTTATATTACTGCTCTCAAAAGATCAATCTCGCACAAAAAGAAAAATAGAACCAAAAAAAATTTTAAAATATCAAAATTCAACTATACATAATTGTAAGACACACATGACACCGCAAAAAAGGGTAAAGTGTGTGAATTCGCCCAAGTAATTTACTGTGATGCAACAACACGCCTGCAATGTGTAGTACAATAGATCTGTTGTATACATGTAAACACATGGAGATGATTAGTCAAAGAATAAATAAGATAAAGGAAGAACTGAAGGATGTAGAAGTAAAATTAAAATCATTAGAGATAAAATGTGAGGAGATAAAAGAATTATTGAATAGGAATGATAAGGAAGAAATAGATAAGGAGGATCAGAAGGTATTAGAAAATGTTATGGATGGAGTAGAAAAAGGTAGATTATAAAACAGTATTGATAGGAGATTCACTAATTAGAGAATGTGGGGATATAATTGCAATGGAAAATAGAAGTACGTATGTAAGAGTATGTTTGCCTGGAGCTAGAATTAGGGATGCAGTAGATAAGTAAAAAAGCAAAGTAGTAGAGATGTGTATGTTATGGTAGGGACTAATAATTTATCAGAATTATCAGAGAGAATAATGGATGAGTATGTAGATTTGATTAGGAACTTGACTATGATTAAAGGAAGAGTAGGAGTAGTTGGATTATTACCAAGATTTGATAAGAGATATTTGTTAGTTAGGCCATGTTCTATAAATGAGAGATTGAAAAAATTGTGTGAGAGAAATAATGTTATGTTTGTGGATGTGTAGGATTGGTTTATTGGAAAGAGGGAGTTATATAGTAAAGCTGGGTTGCATTTAGGAAACCAAGGAAGTGAAGTTTTAGGAAGTTTGATTTATAAAGAATTTTTTTCGGGAAACTTATAAAGGGGGGTGGGTTTTTAAACTGTAATATTATTAAAAAAAAAGAATGGATGGAATATAAGAAAGAAACAAAATGAATTTGATTTAAATATAAATATAGATATGGAGAAGAAATGGGTTTGTAAAACTAATGGTAAGAAAGTAATTTATAAATATAACGGAAAAGAAAGAATTAAAAGAATTTATAAAAGAGTAGTTAGGAAAGAAGAAATTGTTAAAATTGGGTTTTTGAATATGCAAGGTGGTAGGAGACCAGGAAAGTGGATGGAATTAAATAAAATAATTGAAAATGAAGAGCTTGAGGTATTAAGAGAAGAACCTATTTTGAAACAGTTGGTATGGCAGGGCATAAATAGAAAAGAAAAAGGGGGTGGTGGTATAGGTGTTATATCAAAAAAATATTTAAATATTGTTAAATGTCAAGAACATTTGTGGTTTGAAATAAGGTTGGGTAGTCAAGAATGGATGATGGCTATAGTTTATATAACTACGGGAGATAGTCAAATTATAATGGAATGGAATAGTAATATATATGAATGTCTAGTTAAAGATATACAAAGTTTTAAAGAAAAGAGGAAGAAAATAATGGTTATAGGGGATATGAATGGACATATTGAAGAAATTGATGATGTAGATAATAAAAATGGACAGCTTTTGAAGGAATTTTGTCAGAAAGTGAATTTGAGTATCGGAAATTTATTAAATATTTATGAGGGACAATACACATGGTCTAGAAATAATATATTTTATACAATAGATTATGTATTGATAGAGAAAGAGGGAGTAAATAAAATAAGAAAAATCAAGGTGTTTGATAATGAAGAAAAAGTATGCACTAGTGATCATAACTTTATTGTAATTGAAATGGTTAGTAATGTGATGGAGAATAGAAATAAAAGTAGAAATAATAGTGAAAGATGTGGATGGAGAGTGAATGATAAGAATAAGTTGGAAGAGTATAAAATACAAGTTGAAATTATGGAAGAGTGGGTTGGGGATGAGTATAAGGACTGATGTAAAGAAGTAGAAAAAGTCGCAAATAGGGTTTTAGGTGAGAATATTTAGAATAAAAGTAATAAAAAAAATGAGAATTAGTAAAAGTGTAAAAGAGAGGAAAGAAGCAAGTAGAGAATATAAGTGTGCTATTAAGAATAAAGAAAGTGAAAAAGATATTAATGCTAAATGGGAAAAGTATTTAGAAAAGAAGTTAGCTAAAATAAATAATTATAGAGAGAGAATGAAATTGAATAGTAAGTTGTTGGAGGATATTAATAAAAGTGGAAGAGATGGGAGTAAAAATTTTTGGAATTACATTAAAAGGAGGAATGTAGGGGAGAGATAGTATTACTAGATGAGATTTAGAGGTAATCTTAAATAGATATGTAATGAATATAGAAAAGATGTTAGATGTGAATGATAGAGTGATAGAAAACATGAAAGCATATAGTCATGGGAATATTAGGTTTTCAGAAAATGAACTGAATGAGGTAGAGAAGAAATTGAAATGTGGAAAGGTAAGAGGTTTAGATGGATGGGCAGCAGAGATGGTAATGAATTTAGGATATAGGGCAAAAGTAAAGTTATCTTGTTTTAATAAAATGGCACAGAATAGTTTTCCCAAGTAGTTGGAGTAATACAAGAGTAAGATTATTATTTAAAGGAAAGGGTAAGGATCATAGAAAGTTCGAATAATTATAGACCAATAGTGGTAACATCAGTTTTATATAAAGTTTTCTCATATATGGTGGCTAGAAGAGTTGTAAAATGGATGGAAGGGAATAATGTAGTGGGGGAAATGCAAGGAGGTTTTAGATTAGATAGGCATATAGGAAATAGTTTATTTGTAGTTACACAACTTATGGATATGAGTAGGAATTTAGGTAAACATATGAGTTTTATAGATATAGAGAAGGCATATGATAGACTAGATAGAAATAGATTATGGATAAGTTTAGCAAATTTTGGAATGGATGAAGCTTTAATAAATATTATTAAGAAATTATATGAAAATAATATATATATATATATCAAAATATTAATATATAACAAACTAACCAAAGGAAATACATATAAAAACAAAAAAAGACTTATAAATCCAATAAATAATATTATATTTCAACCAGAGGACTGGTTTTCATCAGAAAGGAAAAAATACACAGTAAAATGGTGATAATCAAAAATTACACAGTAAAATGGCGATAATCAAAAATTACAGATTTGGTAAAAGATTAAAATTTTTTAACAAAACCCTCCTGATTGGTCACAAAATCTAACACAGAATATCTACCCAATCAATGACAAAATTGAAACAAAAAAAGAAAAAAACTACATTCCCTCCTAATCAAGCTTAAATTCTATTTAAATAAAAATAAATATAAAAATAAAAAATCCAAAATTAAAATATACATATGTGCATACATACAAAAATTAGACTATATATATATCAATTAGAGAATATAGATTCAGTTAAAAAAAATGGGGTGGGGCTAAAGGCAAGGATGCCCTATGTCACCTATTTTGTTTGTGTTGTATTTGAGTGAAATGGAAAGAGCAATAGAAAGATTAGGAAGAGGGATAGAGATACCGTTAGTAGGTAGTAAGGGAGTATATATTTTGTCAGGTCTTTTTTTGCGGATGATATATTTTGTGTACAGAAAGAAGAGAAGATATGGAAGATAATGCTGAGGACATGTGCAAGGGTTGGTAAAGAGATGGGGATTAAATTTAGTGAAGAAAAATCAAATATAATGATGGTTAATACTGGGGAAAGAGAAGATGTAGAATTTTTATTGGGAGATATTAAGTTAAGTGTGGCGAATAGATATAGTTATTTGGGAATTATTTTAAGTAATCAGAAAAATTATTTGGATGAATGGGAGAAAAAATTGATAAATGAAGCAAAGAAAAGAAAGGGATTGATAAAGAAATTAACAGTGTTTTCATATAATAAATATGATGTAGTTAGAATTATATGGAAAGGAGTTGCAGTAGCAGGGTTAACATATGGTAATGATGCATTACTTAGAACAAGTTCAAAGGGAAGTAGGAAGACATGCATTGGATGCAGATGTATGAACAGCAAAAGAGGCAAATCAAGGAGAAATGGGATGGTCAAGTTTTCATATGAGAGATGCAAAAAGTAAAATGAAAATGTTTGGTAGATTGCAGTTTATGAATAATAAAAGAATAGCTAAAATAGTATTTAATTGGGTTATGAGTAAAGGGCAGGTAACAAGATGGGTGAGAAAGGTAATGCGGTATGCAAAAGATTTGGATAAAGAATTTATATCAGTATATTTGTACAAAAGATGGGATGATTGTGTTAAGAGGATTGTTGAGGGTTGTAGTAGTAAGGAATGGGATAAAAGAATAGATTTATTAATAAAGAATAGAGAGTTAGAGAGATGGGGAAATAGTATGGAGAGTAAAAAGAGTTTAAATATATATAGAAATAAACAGAATATTAGGTGTGAGTTAATATATGATAATAGTAAGGAAAGTAGTTTATTATTTAAGGCTCGAACAGGATCTTTAGCTACAAAATAATATACATGTAAATGGAAAAAAATGGGTGATATATTTTGTAAATTATGTAAGGAAGGAATAGAAAATATTAGGCATTTGTTAATTGAATGTAAATGCGTGAAAACAGAAAGGGTACATATAAGAAGTTATGGAAGAATAAATATGAAAAAAGTGATTATACAGAAAGTGAATTATTGGTTTTTATGCTCGGTTTGGGAAAAGATAAAAGGGATTTAGATATAATGGTTATAGAATTGACAAAGATTATGTTGTGGAAATGGGATGGAGCAGAATATGGGAAAATTTAGAGTGGGAATGGAAAATAAAGTGGCTAACAGGTTTATCTGGGCATAATTGCTGAGATATTCTTGACTTCGTTTAAGGAGAAGCCACAATACATTACGTCACATCACCATAAATTCTTTTTTTGAGAAAAATGTTAAAAGGAAATGGACATGGAAGCATCCATATGAAGGTACAGAATTGGATTATAATTTGACTAACAGAAAATACATATTTCAAGATTGTAATGTTCTTAATAAATTTAACACAGGAAATGATCATCAATTGGTAAGATACAAAATACGCGTTAATGCAAAACTAAAGAGACAAAAATTATTAAGAAAAAAATATTTATAGTTGATATTCCTATTCTTCAGAAACATTCTAATGAATTTAAATTAGAACTTACAAATCGGTTTCAAGTTTTAGTATATTTTGAACATGATTCAGATCTGAATAAAATTAATATGAAAATAACTGATACACTTTTAAAAATTGCAACAAAGATAACTGGTAGAAAAAAGCAGCAATTGACCAATAAAATTTCTACTGAGACTAGAGAATTTATGAAGAAAAGAAGGAATATGAAGATATACAAAAATGATGCATTAAAAAGGATTGAATATCTCAAATTTTGTAAAATGGTGAGGAAAAGAGTTGAATATGATATAAGAAAGTATAATTGTGAACTAGCAAGAAAAACTGTAGAAGAGAATAAAAGTCTCTAGAGTGTAGAACAACATTTTGGTATTGGTAGGAAATTTATATCTGCAATAAGAAAAAAAGATGGAATTATTACTAAAAAGAGAGATGACATCATGAAATGGGTAGAAGATTTCTATCAAGAATTACATAGTAATAAAGAACAAGTATCTCCTATATCTATTACATCTTCTGAATTGCCCAGAATTTTAAATGAAGTGAGACATGTAATTAAATTTATGAAGAAAGGAAAGGCTCCTGGTAATGATGGAATTATAATTGATATATTAAAAGAAGCAGGTGAAGAAATAGAATTTTTTTTAGCAAAGTTATATACCAAGTGTCTAAATAATGAAGATGTATCAGTTGATTGGAAGAATGCAGTATTAATATTAATATTTAAAAAATGTGATAAAGAAGATATTAGAAATTACAGACCCATCAGCCTTTTATCAATTTTATACAAAATTTTTACCAAGATAATTACAACTCATCTATGGAGAACATTGGATTTCCACCAACCGAGAGAACAAGCTGGATTTAAAAGTGGTTTTAGTACAGTAGATTATATCCAGGTATTGAGAGAAGTTATAGAAAGAACAAATGAATATGAGTTGCCATTATGCTTTGGATTTGTAGATTATGAAAAGGCATTTGATTCTATAAACATGATTAAAGCATTGGATCATCAAGGTATAGATTCAGGATATTGTCATATTTTAAAGAATATTTATAAAAATGCAACAGCAACAATTAGATTACATAATGATACTGGGAAAGTCAACATTGAGAAAGGTATAAGATAGGATGATTCCATATCTCCAAAACTTTTTACAGCAGTGCTGCAAGAAGTATTTTGTGGATTAAAATGGGAAACTAAAGGAGTGATAGTAAATGGAGATTGTTTAAATCATTTAGATTTTGCAGATGTAGTTGTTTCTGCAAATAATGCTTTAGAGTTTCAGGAAATGTTGCAGGAGTTATAAGATGAAAGTAGGACTAAAGATAAATGTTAAAAAGACTAAAGTAATGGTTAATGGATTTTCTCAAAATATGAAAATAAAGATTGATTACGTTGAATTGGAAGAATTAACAGTTACAAATACCTTGGTCAGATTATTAATACAGATGGAAACATAATGGAAGTCATTTAGATTTTGCAGATGATGTAGTTGTTTCTGCAAATAATGCTTCAGTCCTGCAGGAAATGGTGCAGGAGTTATCAGATGAAAGTAGGAAAGTAGGACTAAAGATAAATGTTAAAAAGACTAAAGTAATGTTTAATCAATTTGCTCAAAATATGAAAATAAAGATTGATTATGATGAATTAGAAGAGTTAACAGTTACAAATACCTTGGTCAGATTATTAATACAGATGGAAACATAATGGGAAATTAATCATAGAATTAAACTTGTTTGGAGTGCTTTTGGTAGAAATAACTTGATACTAAAAGGAAATATGCCTATGTGTTTGAAAAGAAAGGTTTTTAATAAATGTGTTTTACCAGTTCTTACTTATGGATTTGAGACTTGGACACTTAATAGAAGAGCAATACAGAGACTTCCGACTACTCAAAGAAGTATGCAAAGATGCATGTTGGGTGTAACATGAAGAGATCAAAAACACAGTGTATGGGTAAGAGAACAAGCAGGTGTTGCTGACCTCATTGAAAAAATTAAAAGACTGGAGTTGGCCTGGACATATTGTTAGAAGAGATGATAATAGATGGACAATTGAAATCTTAAACGGGATTCCCAAAGAATGTTAAAGACCCAGAAAGAGACCACATGTGAGATGGATGGATGAAATAAGAAAGTGTGCAGGGTTGATGTGGAGAAGAGAAGCTAAAGATCGGAGAAGTTGGAATGAACTTGGAGAGACCTTCATTCTGCAATGGATTGATAATGGTGGATGATGATGATAGAAAAAAGAAAAGTTAAAATTCTTAAAATATAAATATTGTTTACTTTAATGAGACTTTTGAATTTATATTGTTTTCACCAGACTAATGTTTTAATTGAGCATAAAATTTTTTAAATTTTAATCGTTCAGACATGACTTTGTTTAATTTTATAATTTCATTGATGAAAAAGAACAATGTTAAACAGTTATAAAATGAATGTTAAAAAATTTGTAAACTTATTTTGGATTAGTCTTCAAAATTAAACAAATATGAAATACTACTTACAGAATGAATATGGAACTTTTTTTTTTTTAAAGACTCACTGGATAATATTTATAATACCCCCACCCCCAATTATTTCCAAAAATTGTTTTTTGATAATCAGTATCACTTTAAAAAAATCATTTATTTAATTTTTATGTTTGGGGATTCAATGTGTCAAAATTAATGCAGTAGTGCACCATGTTTGATGCACACACATAAATGAAACATCTTTATAAAAAATAGTAATTATTTTATTAGTTACATTTTAATTTTTAATATATTATGCATTTTAATAAATTTGAACAATTAGTTTATGGTGTAGTTTTAAAATATTGGAATATTATAATTTATTGTTATATTGATTGTTGCTACTGATGATTATGGGTTATCATTTGATCAGAGTACTCTTTAATTATTATATATATATATATATATAAAATGTCTATAGTTTGGAAAATGTCTTTATGAAAATTAAAATCTATATGCAGAATTTAGAAATAAAACTGAAGAAATAAATATAAAATATTTCAAGAGAAATTTTTGGAATTTTATTGCAAATAAAAAATGTCTTCAAAAAATGTTGTATTGTTCCTCAGATTTGAATACACCATTCTGGTATTATTCTAAAGGCAGAATTTTTAGATTTAGAAAATATTGAAAAAATAGGTAATGGAATGTTAAGACCATGCACAAATTAAAAATGAGCAAATTCTTGTTATAAATGAAAAAGTTAGACTTTCAGAAACTCTTTAAAATAGAGAATTTAGACTTTCAGAAACTCTTTAAAATAGAGAATTCAATGAAGAAAAGAATAAAATTTAATTTTTTTCATTTTGCTAATAACCCAAGAAATTATAAAGCAAATAATTTTCATAATTATGCAAATGACTGATAATTTGATTGTTGTTAGATTAATTATTAATATATATATAGAAATGTTTCAATGTTATTACAAAATTTAGAATGTTGGGATGACATATAATGTTACGTAAAATAAAGTAGCATAATCTCTTATAGAGTACTTTTTTTTAATTTTACAAATTTTAATATTTTCATTTTTAAAACTGAAAATTTATTCTCATTCTTTAATTTTGAAAAATAAGCTAATGAGTTTTATAATGTTGATTAAAAAAAGTATTTAATTTACTTCCTTTTACTTTGTATTCTTGTTCATTGCAAGTTCATATAATTAAACAAAATATTAATTTGTTTTGAAATTTGTTCAGATTGAGATTTTATAAAAGGCTTTTGCAAATTTGAAAAAGTATTGTAGTTTAATTAGTATTATTAATTCTAGTAGTATTCAGATGAAAACTTGTGTGTTAAGAAAAACAGTTCATAAAATGGCAATTGTGCAGGTTAAATCCAGTCATTATACTAGTATTATAATCTTGCAATGTCAATAAAAAAAATTTTGTATTATTTGCTGTCCATAAATGATCAAAGGATATCATCTAGAGGATTATCACAAGCATATTTACATGTTCTATTGATAGTTTATAGATAATTTTATCTTAATGCATAACTACATATACTATTTAGAAAGTTTACCAGAATTTTTTCTCAAAGATAATGACAAATTGTAATGAAAGTTTACCAAGAATTCTATTTCAAGGATAAAGTTCTTAAAAATTAATATAAATAACTTAGAATTTATTGTTTTCATACTATCTAAATACAATTAGTATTCAATTTTTTATTTTAGTTTTAATGAATTCACTATCAAAGTTACTTATATCCACAATTCTTAAGGAATTGTATATCTCAATTAACTTTGAATAATTGCAGTTTTAGTGTTAAATAGCTAAATCTCACATATCTATACTTTAGTAAAAATTTTACAGACTGAAAGTCAATCTGAATTGCAAATTAAATCATAATATGCTGCTAAAAAGTTCTTCTATGTATATTTTTAATCAATAGTTATTACTCCAAATATTTTCAGGCCTTTAAATATTCTCATAGTTGCATACCAGTTTTTAATCGAACATAATTATTGGTAGAAAATTTATTGACAACTCTTCTGGATCACATTGCATTCGAATGTTAAACAATTACCTTAAACTGACTGCATTCATAGTTTTCAACAATTTGACTGGATTCTCATAATTCCCTGCATTTTATCAATTCATATTTTAATCAGTGCTTTTACAAATTCATTTTATTTTATCATTATTTAGATGATTTTCAGTTAATATAGATCTTTTTTATTTCTATCATAAAAACTGATATATATATTTATTTATTTTCTTAACACATATTTTATAATTTGTATCTTCAACCACTATTTATTTTTCCATTATTATGCTCATTACATAAACTGTTTTATTCCACTATAATTAATTCAAATTTTTTCCTAATATTGCCTTTCTGATAACTCTTATCTTTATCTGATTAATTCAACTATCATCCTTCTATATATATATATATTCACTTTTTTTTTTATTCTAATACTTATTCATCATCTCATTGCTAATCCAGTGCTTTTTAAAAATCATCTTTTACCATCCATTGCCTTTATTACATCATCTTTTTCAATTTTTTTGAACAATTCTCAAGTTTCAGTTGAATTTATGTCTCTATAGCTCATAAATATATACTTTTAAAGATGACAACATAAAAACACTTTTTATTAAAAATAAAAAAAGTAATTCTTTTATAACAATAAACAATTTAACAGTTAAAAAGAAATGATAAAGTGTAGAAATTAATAATATTAAATAAAGCAATCAGTTGCAATTATTTATTTTTCTAAGCATATTTATTTAGTTTAACATTAATTCCTAAAACAGTACTTATCCCAAAAGAAAAAAAAGATTGAAAAGCAAATAATATTGAAAACAACAACAAGAAAAAATGTTGTAGTATAGAAATATGATTGTAGAAACATTCCATTTTATTATCATAGTGATTGATGATCATAAAAGTTTTAAAATCAGTTTTTATTAATCCAAGTAATTAAATAGAATAAGATAAATGGAAAGAAAAAATTAAGAATAAAAAGACTTATAAAAATACCTAATCTTTGATGCCTTAACATCTTATTCTATAAAGCAACAGGAAAATTTTTTGGTTAGCCCATTTTATTGGATATTCACAGATCTCACATTGAAGATCATTTTACCATCCATTACTATTATATGCTATCCAAATAAATATAAAAAAAACAAAAACAAAATTCATAAATTTAATATATTTTATGATATTCGAGCAACCATTTTTCTATTTCTGAGCAACATACATAATGTTTAAAAAAATAATTTGTAAATAAATTTTACAATATTCCAGCAGCCATTTTACTGTTGTGAATTATCATATTTACTAATAAAATTTTGGTTTATATTGAAAGCACATAGTTTTATTCTTTATTATTATTTTTGAATTTAATGTGGAGTATAAGCATAATGCTAAAAGTTTTACAAAATTTAAAAATGTATTTAAAGTTGATTAAAATACTTAAGAGATTGTAATTTTTTAATAATGAGACTACTATTATGTTTCTATAAAACCAACATTATTGGGGAAAAAATTTTTTTGCCAATTTTTTAAAATTATTTTTTCAGTGAAGGAATGAGAGAAGACACATTAAAATATATATAATTGTGTTTGTAGTATTTTAATTTATATATGTATACTATACATAAAAAATGTTAATTTATATTGATATATTCTGTAAGAATATATTTCATTTGTATGTAAATTAAGAAAATGTATATAAAAGAATTTTTAATTTAAAAATGAGACATCATTGATCTGTTTAAAATATTGCATTATTATTATTCAAAAACCTTATGCACTATTGATATAAATAAAAGTTTATTTATTTGAATTATAATTTAAAAATAAAGTCAATATTTTTATAATTGTACAAAATATTTTGTATGGAAATTAATTGTTGAATTTGAAATGTTAACTATAAAGATCTGATATTTTTATTAAATATTCTTTAACTGCAAAAATCATTTACTGTTCTGTTGGCAATTAGCCAAGAATGATTTCTTATTAAAAAACTGTTGGACAGGAAATCGTCCTGCTCTTAATTGAAAAGAAAAACATTGAATTTTAAACTTCCAAAATGTATTTGTAAATAGTTTTATTCCCAAGAATTGAGACTTCAAGACTTCAATTGATAATCTATTATCCCATATCTTCACCTGCAATGAATAGAAATACTTTATAATTATCAACTGTTGCAAAAATCATGATTTTCTACATTGTTCAGGCATGTCTTCTGTCTATATTTCAAATGCAGCACTATAATGGAAAACAATCGTCTGCTGAAATCTTTACATTTTCAGAAGGAAAATAGATCTTTTTACTGGTAAATAAATTACTATGATAAAACAATTTATAAATCTTTTTTTTTTTAATAAACTGTTTCTCATATAAACATTTTTATGCCAATATTAGTGATTCATATCTTACTAGTTCTTAAACATTGTCCAAATTATTTTATCCATTTATAAAATCTGTGTTCTAATTAATATTTCAAAATGTTTTATTGTAATGTTAAAGAAAATACAAATGTAGTAAATGATAATTGTCATGTTTTAGTACAGATTATAACATATAATCTATGTTATTTAAAGGCCATTATTTATAATTTTAAATTTATAATTGTTTAATTTCTAATAAATCTTTATTTTGAAGATGCATATATTGATGGTTTGCATAATTGGATGTGTTTGGTTTGATATCAGTTTGTTATAAATTTCCTATGGCTTCATTTTATAAAGACTTAAATGAGTAATAAATACTTTTATAAAAGTATGAATAATATATCTTAATGAATATAGCTATAATGATAAATTAGTATTTAAATATTTTATACATAATCTTAATTGCCGTTACCCTTTTAATGTTGTTATTTAAAATATTATTATAGTAATGAGTTGATCTTATCTTTAACAGGCATTTTATCCATTGCCTAATCTTATAAGCTTTCAATGTATAGGTTACTGGGTTAGTAATTATTAATATCAAGAATGGCTTGCTTTAGTTTTCCAATATGTTGTATTGCCAGTTATGCATGCATTTGTTGATTTTGATATATGAATTTTATTAGTAATAGCTATTACAACAATTTTATTGGTATATTTTTTTATTATTGACCATTACTCGAGTAATAATATAAAATATTGATATGCCAAATATAATATAGGTGTACAAATGTAACTCATCTGGATGAACTTGTCCCTTTAAAATTTATTATTAGTTAGAATTTCTTTTTATAATTTATAGCTTGTGTGTAATTGTGACTTTGCTAGTCTTAACTTCTTTCTTTGGTATATTTTTATATTATTTAACAATATTAAATAACAATTTGATATAGGAAAGAGATCTAGATTTATTATCTAGTGGCACTTTCTAATAAAGATACATATAGAACTATTTATCCATTAGAATATATTTATAATGGATGAAAAATCTACCCTTTTTTTTTTGTAGTGCCAGTATAGTTTTTAAAAAATCTCTTTGATTTAGTTTTTATTTAAGGATTTCTAAATAGGTTGTTATTTTTATTAATTGTTTTTATTGTTATTTAGTTTATTTATTTATTGCGATATGTGCTCTGTTTTATGATGATGAGATTTTAATAGCCATGGATATATATAAAGCGAGTATGTATGTATAAAAATAATTATCAACAGTAGCATTTAAATTGCTAATTATAATTAGATTGTACTTTTTTTTTTTGAAAATTATAAAAGATGTAGATATTATTCTAGTTGTTTATTTATTTATTTGTTTTGTAGATTATAAAATAAATTTTTCAATGTAATATGTATATTTTATTGACATTATTTTTTTTGTTTTGTTATTTAAAAAATATTTTAAGATCAACAGTGTTAAAGTTTTTAGATTAGCCAATAGGACCTTTCATTACATATATATTTTACTTACTATTATATTTGGCACTACCAGTTGGGGCAATCGTATTTTCTATTACATTTTTATTATGTTTAAGGCAAGTGTATCTTTTCATATGTAGTTATGGCATACTATTGCATTATATTAATGTTATCCTTTCATATGTAGCATTGTGCACTTGCACTACAATTGCCTTATATTAATGTTATCCTTTCATATGTAGCATTGTGCACTTGCACTTCAATAAATATATTATTCTAATCAAAGGTTGTCAACAAAATGTGAACCATTATGTGTGATGTGTGATTTATGAGAGGATAGGGGGAGGGGTTGAATCAAAATATAGTGAATATCCTAACCTCAAATGTTAAAATAGAATTATATTTGGTATTTTTTTTAAAATTATTTGGAAAATGGGCAAATTGTTATATTTTTTGGTAAATTATGACTAGCCTCTTGGTTTAATTAAAATGAAGGATGCAAACAAGTGTTAATATTTTGCCTTGTCATATGTGCTGTTATAATTGAAGATTCAATTCTCACAATAACTTCAATTTGCATGATGTTAAAAATAAAAAAATTAAACATTTAAAGTTGTTAATTATTAATTCATAAATTGTGAATTTTGGGTATATGTTTTAAAATTTTAGCTGAGAAAATAATCATTGTTATAAAAAAGTTATTTTATTCATAAATTGTGAATTAAATTAATCTACATAAAATTGTTGGTCAACAGCCCCTTTTGTAAAAAAAGTCATATTATTTTGATTTAAAACTGATTTATAAAAACATATATTGGGGGGAGTCTTACTTTTCTAAGAAAATAAATATTAGATTATGTAATCATTTATTTTCAAATATTTATTCAATAATAATATTGATTAATTATAACTTGTAAGTGCAAATATATCCTAATTTGAACAATATATATATATATATATAAAGGTGGGTTCCTTCTGATGAGTAAAAAAGGATGTATCTTCATTGTCTATTTTCATGCATACCTTCTTACATTAAACTTATACCCAAGAGAGAAGAGAGTAAGATTTAAGTAATTAATTCTACCCTTAACTTACCACCTATGTATTGTAATTTACTCCCAATTTACTCCCGCTATTCCAAATTTTGAACTCGGAGAGGATCATCCTTAGGTTCAGATAAACAAATTCATAATATATATATATAATAGGTATATGCCTATTAATGGGAGGGGGTATATTATATTGCATACATGCAATTAATGTTTATGATATGTATATAATGATATGACTAAGTAGGATTTAATCATAGAAAAATAAACCAAGAAACATATATAATGATATGACTAAGTAGGATTTAATCATAGAAAAATAAACCAAGAAACATGTTTTAACATTTAAATAAATTTGATAAACATATACACAAGAATTATTATTTGGAGAATAAAATTTATAACAATATTAAGGAACTCATTTAGATATCTGTGGTTATTCTTTATTTACATTTGGTTTATACCAATGTTTCCCATCTTGATCCCATAAAGAAAAGCCACTACATGTCCTGTGAAAGATAAACAATCTTCATATTATATACAATATTATTATACATATAGTAACCTATTCATTTTTTTTTGTCTTAGCATAATACCATGATAGTTTAATAGATCCTCTTGTTATGTATAATGTGTATGCAATAAAAGAGAATTATTAAGTTTAAGACACAAATAATTAAAAAAAAAAATGCAAAAGTTGAGACACAAAATAATAATAATAATAATAAAAATGCATCAATTTGTTTTTAAGTATCTGTACTCTAATTGTTTTTTTTTTGTTTTTTTTAAATAAAAAAAATATTTTTATTGTACCGGTCAAAATCATGTGTTCATTCAACAAGACCTAGAATCCAAGCAAACTATATCAATCTAGCATGTGCGAGATACCCAGGGCTGGAACAATACTAAATGCTAACCCAGGGTCTCTGACTATATGGACAACGCTTTTGAGGATACTAACAAGCTTTCATTTACTTTAGACCTGGCAATGAGAACAGGGTGAGCAAAGAGACTTTAGAATTAATAATTTTCAAATAATTAGCTAATGATTATTACCAAAATATAATATTTAAAGAGTGCAGACTGTTGCTTAATATATTAATAATCGATCTATAATCTTGTTCAAGGCTACATTAAATAAAGGGAGTCAAACTATAGCAATCTAACATGTGTGTGATACACAGGTCTGGAACAATACTAAAAGCTAACCTATTTGCCTCTGCTCCAGGGTCTCTGACTATATGGACAACTAACAAGCTTTCATTTATTCCAGACCCAGCAATGAGAACAGGGTGAGCAAAGAGACTGGAAACAATAATTTTCAAATAATTAGCTAATGATTATTACAAAATATAATACTTAAAGAGCGGTGCAGACTATTGCTTAATATATTAATAATCAGACCTATAATGTTGTTCAAGGCAACATTAAATAAAGGGAGTTTTATTAATAATACCAATAATATTTTTTATTCAATTTGAAATAACTTAATCAAACAGTTATGCTAGAGATTCAGGCAATGAATGACAAATGCGAGAACACAGAAAATGATTTACTATAAATTTTATTAAATAATTAAATACGGTAATAAACAAAATAGCTGTGTAGAATGTCTGTACAATGGTAGTTACAAATTTGATTATGGTTTAATTTGCAATCATGTACTTTATGGATGAAGTCAATAAATCATTGAATTTACATGAATACATAAAATCTTTGTGTTATTACATAAAGTTAGTTAATGTAATTACTATATATATAAAACGAGTAGTTTGCGGTTGCTCATATATGGTGGTGTGGTTAATATGCCAAGGATCAAATAAATTAATTAGGTAATCAAGAATACCTTGTAGCTTAATCCCCCCTCTAATATATTATAGATTCACGCCAATGAGTTTTATTAGTCATTACATATATACGAATAAGAGTTCATGATGTGTGATTTGAAAAGGGTGCAACATTTGGGAGATCACTCAGATGTGTGAATAAAATAACTCTGCTTAAAAGAAGCTGTAATTCATAACCTGACTTAATCGAATGGATGACGAATAACATGCGATTCATCCGACATTTCAAGTGTGCAACATTTGGGAGATCATTCAGATGTGTGAATAAAATAACTGCTTAACAGAAGCTGTAATTCATAACCTGACTTAATCGAATAGATGGTGAATAACATGCGATTAGGACTGACATTTCAAGTGTGCAACATTTGGGAGATAACTCAGAAGTGTGAGTAGCTGTAATTCATAAGCTGACTTAATCTAATGGATGGTGGATAACATGTGATTATGACTGACAGAGAATTGCAGGTGGCTACACAATTTCAATAATAATAAAGGCAGTATCACGTTATCGCTCACAATCGCATATAGAGAGGCTTGAGTGGCTGATCATGTTGGTATGAAAGGAGTATGCCTGCACGATGGCCAAGGTCATATCTCTGAAGAACAGTGACACTAATTCCATATTGGGATGGTTCATCTGTGTTTCCCATATTCATTGGAGGTGCCTGGAGAAGATCTCTAGTAGGAAATGCATCTACTTTGAAAGGGATTCCGAAGATCCCAAAATACATGACAAAGCTAGAAAATCATAAATAACGATTGCAACGATACACTTTTAATGCCTAAAACAGATAAATAGTTTGTGTCACTAATGACCACGGTAAATTAATAAACACCTGATTATTATATGACACTCTCCTTCATAATGAAATGCTTAAACACAAACCATCCCAGGCAGTTAACTAATAATTAATAAAATGCATTTCCACACCTCAGAAACATCTCCCCACATTTTTACGAACACTCATTGCACAGATAACTTATATTACTTGTAAAATAAAATTATAGATTACATCTTTAATCCAATTCTGTTGAGATTTAATTAATTAAAATGATAAAACAACTTTAATGATTAGAAGAGAGTTATTTTTTGCATTTAGGGATAACAATTAAACATAAATATCAAGACATTCCGGTCCTTTAAAAAATAAAATTATTGAAAAATAATTGGTATAAAACCAAGTGAGTTTATAACAATGAACTTTAAGGGAATTTACATCTCCTTAGTTTAATAGGAGTATAAAACCGAGTGAGTTTATAACAATGAACTTTAAAGGGAATTTACATCTCCTTAGTTTAATAGGAGAAAACTATTGGTGGTGGGTTTAAATTCACTCGCTAGATTGTATACCTTCTTGATATATCAAAATGAATTAGAATAATAAAATAAAGAAAATCAAATTAATTCTAAATTGCCTCACCAAAACAAAGATTTATATAGCTTTGTAATAAATTGCACAGACATTATTAGCATTTATATAACAGCTTTAAAAATTAAGTAAGAGAAAGGTGTACAGCATAATTTAGGATTAGAATAATTTATTGATTAAGAGTTCATTAGCTAATGGAAATATAGATGTTACCATGGGCTTGAGGATGTGACAATGTAGGTAATCGGTGGATCATGATCATGAGCTGGCTTTGGTTTGAAACAGCCATTGGTAGAGATTCAAAATTTACTTTTAAGTACACATATCACTGAACAGTCCGCATATTTGGTCTAGATGTTCCTGACTGGCATAGTGAGCTAGATAAGCTTTCCAGAGATATGGGAAGTGGATGATCTCCTTTACCCCACCATGATTTGCTACACAAAGCAAACTTACATGAAGGATATATCAGAACAGAGCAAAAAAAAAAAAAGCCCAAGAAAAATATAAAATTTAGCTATTTACACATAAGAAAATATTTAAAGAATGCTGGCTGGCCATTGCCTCAAACTCAGACACTTGCTGAGATTCGAAGTTGAAAAAGATCAGAATAATGGCTAGACAAAATAATTAAAGAACCTCTAGCACCTATGACCTTCCTGTTTGTTTTAGAATGACACAATGGCTCGCAAAATTTTAAGACTGACCGATTGCATTGTTTCACTCTCAAATGTCAGTTTACTTTAGACAAACTATTAGTAATAAATTTTCAAGATACTGTTGTTTGTCTCTTAAGTGACAATTTACTTTTACACAAATTACTAGCAATAAATTTCCAAAATACTATTGCTTGTCTCTTAAATGACAATACAAAACTATAACTTTCAAATGTTAATTTTCACACACACATACATGTGTGCAAGATGAATGGGCAGATGCATCTCTCTATGTATATACTACTGCCTATTAAATTTAGATTTTGAGTTCAAACCTATTCTAGTGCTTATATAATTGGCACTAGGTGAAGTGCAAATCTGCAGAATATATTTCCAGGTTCATTATAAAAAAATTTCATAAAAAAAACCTATGATTTATTGCCATTTAAAAGTCATCATGCACATAGTGCATATTTTTCTGCTATCGTTACTGAAAGAGAAATTTACATGAAGACTGTGCAGATAAAATATAGATTATAGTCGATAGTTAAAATAAAACCATAGAGTTGATAAAATAGTTTATTAAGCATGTTTTTCAATGCAAAGAGAGCATCAATTTAATTAATTTTTTGAGTTGGCATTTGTGTTGAGAAATTTGTCAATGATAGGTAGATAATAGTTACATATAACATGTAAACTATTTTATTCCTTGAATGAAATTATTTATTAAAGCTGTACTTTATGACTATAGCATTGTGATGTGTGAGATGCCATTCTTTATGAAATACTGGTCTCCTACATCTTCGAAGGAAACAAATTGGGCAGCATTGATGCTCTATGATCTCTGGAAGCATTGATGATCTATGATCCCAGAGTGAGTGTGCATCGATTAAACTTATGGACAGTTCTAAACCCAAGAAGATCTATCACCAGGAGGAATAGGTTTTGAACATGATGGACAGTGCTTGCCAGACTCGGAAATTGAAATCGTTTTATCCAATTGATTTGTATTTTTAATTTTATTTATTTATCATCTTATTTTTTTACTTTTCATATTGTTTTTTCTTTTCATTTCCATGTTTGGAAGCTTATATTTCAAAAACAAGAAGGTTTATATTAAGTGTAGAGGGAGGAAGGAAGAGTTAGGCAGGTTTATTTTAAATGTAGAGGGGGAGGGGAAGAGTTAGATTTCATAAACATTTTATTGTTTATGTTTATGCACCTCTCCAATAGCTTGATAACATCCAACTGAGTGTGGAATAAGGTAAGATCTTAATGTTGTTCCACATTAAAAGCATACAGTAATGACAGAACAGTTTTCGTCATTTGTTAAATGTTTTATTACACTAAAATATTCATTTTTTCTGTGTATATGATTAACTTCCTTGGTTGCATAACCTATCCTATCAATATTAGGGAATCACATAAACATATAGAAGGGGTCCTCTCCTCCAAGAAGGATGATGATTCTTAACAGCAAGCACTACTCTATAATACAACTGAACATAAGAATAATTAGTAAGTCAGATTTGCAATCATCTAAAAAAAAAGTTTTATTATTTTAAACTTTTGTAAATAAAATCACCACTTTTGTAAATAAAATCACCAGAGTTTGGATTTTTATCATGGGATTTGGGGGATCAGGATATCAATTGCATTTAACTCTTTAAGATGATAGAAAACCATCTTTGACTCATTACTATATATGTAAATACTAAAGTAGCTTCATTACTTAATAAGTTGTTTCAATCCATTTGGTCTTTATCTTGTTCCCATCATTTTGCATTCATATCTCTAAATATATATGTTAAACTCCAATACACATACCTTTATTTATATGTATACTGATATTAGAAATATTCTGGGAAAGTGGTGTAATTGATCCTCACTTGTGAGTAGGCCCATCCTTGAAAAGATTTGAGTATGAATTCTCCCTGGATTTGGAAAGGTGGGTGAGATGACCTAGCTCAAATCATACCAAGATTTAATGCCTTAATATAGAGCTAGCCCATTGGAGGTGTATGTGATCATGGGTTAAGTATTTCATTGACAGCATCCTACTCAAAGATCCTAGGGCTGATCTTAGATGAGTTTCCCCTTTTTTGCAAGAACCACTGGTCCATTACATCTGTTGCTTAACTTTAGGTTCATGAAGTAAGTAGCTTATAGGGATAGTTAGCTTCAGGATTTTCATAAGAAAAAAAAATTTTTTTGTTTTGGAATGGTCATTCATATTTAAACTATAACTATCCATAACCACCATGAGAATGTATCAATGAGACTTTTTTTTTAGTTTGAACATGCACATTAAAAATGATGAATGCATATATGGTGATGTAAATGTCATGATAATCAGAAATCAATAACTGAATGACTAAGACTAATAAATTGTTTTAAAATGGGTGAGTCAGGCAAGTAAAATGCTGACTTAAATATAGGCAATAAAACATGCACCCACCCACACACACAGAAGGGGGAAAATGGCCCGGGTCAGCAAGGATCCCTACAGTATACTACCTATACATATATAAGCAAATAAAAATTATAACCATATACATAAAACAAGTTGATATCAAGGAGTGGAAGAAAATTTAATGAGAATGGATGAAAAAATTTCATGAGAAACTATAAATAGTAGTAGTAATGAGTTGCAATACTCTACTTTCTAAAAGTGGAAGAGCATGCATTGATACAGTTACCTGGGGGATCCATGACAGAAAATGGTCACTCCACAAGTGCTAGGGATGATCCAATCAGCATTTCAAACCCAGGTGATACCCACCAGTGAAATGAATCAAGTGCCCAGAATCGAAGTAGTACAGGCTACAGGAGATGTAATGACCATGGAATCCAGGTCATCATGATGATGAAAGCAGAACTCGCCAACAGCATGGATGCAAAAAAAAAAGATAAAATGAACACAAATGTAAATAACCATCAAAGAAGATTTGAAAACCAAAATGACAGAGATTGAAACAAATTATCTGCTGGTATGGAAGAGGTGTCTTTGAGTGCCACTAATGTTCAGAGAGAGAACAGGGAATTGAGACAAAAATAGGAGAAATAAATATGGAAGAAAAAGATACACAATGCCAGCAAAGATGTGATTTTATTTAGTGTACCTTCTCAAGTCAGATAGACCTTAAGTTTTACGATATGACTCGAGGCCACGATGACTGCAAGAGTAGAGTATGCATAAGGCAAGAGAAATTCCAAGAACAAATTAAGAAAGAATTTGAAGTCATACAAATGAAAATAATACTTCACATACAGCACAATGTCGAAATAGAGGCGCTCAACAAGGCCATTGAATCAATGGGCCATAGTGTCTGGAAGACAAACTAGCCACAAGTAAGTTGGAAAATGGCTTAAACAAGACAAACCTGGTAATAATGGATGAAAGTATAAATGAAATGCGTAACCAGGTTGACCAATTGACGAGTGGCCAATCAGAGATTCGAGACTCACAAATCTCAGCTATGCCTAAGAAGAATAACATTTGAGGTACGACCAACTAGGAACAATCAAATAGCTCTGACTGGCAGGGAGAGGTGGGATGAAGTGATAGAACCAACTAGGAACAATCAAATAGCTTTGACTGGCAGGGAGAGGTGGGATGAAGTGATAGATGGTCTGGAAATTGACCTCAAGGTCCCCAATAGATTGAGTGACCAGTGCCAAGCAGCTGTTCTCCCACACCAAAAATCATCAGGGATAGAAGCCTCCTTTTGATTTCAACCTGAAACAAATCATGCCTAGCACTTGCCACATTGACCAGGACACACAGCTACCCACTTTACATATGTACTCCAGGGAGATGTCGTGTGTGCAACCATGTGACACAAATGAGTGCCATCAACCAATTTGTATAGTTAAGTCTTCATGTGATCTGTTAATGAGGCCCCAATGGAACATTAAGAAGCCTCAACTTGTATTTTACCATGAATCACAATTTGACAGGGTGAGAAATTGATCATCACCTACAGCTATTCCAGACCCATCCACTTTTGAGAACTACCAGACATTACTGATAATTTCTGGAACTGTGAAAGGTAAGAAGCCCTGCTATATCAATTGTTCTAGAACGTACTGAAAACCAGGGTAAACTTTGACAAAATTTTTTCACCACTAGATTACAAGTTGAGCAAAAGTGAAATATGGATAGTCAAAAGAAATTACCCTTATGGTTGAACAGTCTCTCTTCTCCACCAACACCAAAAATATTGAGCCAGTGGCATAGTTCCTAAACAGCATTGATACAAATGCAACCAATGTAATCAACAAAATGCCAGAAAAATGTAAAGATGTGGCTGTCATCAACACCATATGCTATAAACGATGAAAGAATAGTAATGACCCATATCATTGAAGAGAAGTCCATACAACAAACCTCCATATATATGGATAAACAATAAAGCAAAAACAAAACATTAAACCCACATCTCCCTAATATCCCAGGGAAAAAACCTACATGCCCAAAACCCTGAGACACCAAACTGAAATGTTACTTGAGGCAATGTTCCTCATCTCAAAAAAACAAAAAGAGATGAGGAATCCAAACTAAATTGTGGAATGAGAAATACTAATTTAAAGTGTTTGTGGAAAGATAAAGTTTGCAGAGCTCCCTATGACAGAGATTTTGTTTGAGGATTTGCTAGGCTTTGTTAGACAGCCAGATATCAGTGGTATCAGATAAGTTCTACCATGACTAAGAACCCAATGCCAAAACCCTGCCACTAAAATCAATTCTGGTTAACAATAGAAAGACTAGCACAAAAACAAAATGATCAAATGAAAATTTGGCAAATGTTCCTCTATCATGTTTTCATCATACTGAATGGCCTAATACATGAGGTTATTTGTGAGGCAGACTTTGTACACATGAACCATTGTAATATTGATTTCTCTGATAGGACAGTCCTCCATGTCTTGGAGATGACATTGCTTCTATGATGTGATCTACCAGAGGTTGACTGTATAGTATCTATCATCCCAGAAGTACTCATAGAAAATAAGATTGTGGAATCCAATACTTGGGAGCAATGATACAATGAAATTGCGATCAGTTATTGATTAAATCAGCCTGATCTTGGATACCATGACTAATGGAGATGGATTTCCAACAAAGAATAAAAACTAGGCCATGACCAATCATTTCAATCCAAATCCTACCCTATTCCATATCAGTATCAGGAAGAGATATCCAAACAGATTAATAAAATGTTGGATTGGAGAATTATTTTCAAGAGTTCTTCACTTTCATTTTACTGCAACCCAGTTGTAACCAAAATGGGTCGATGAGATTTTGCTTAGATGCTTGGCAACTAAAGAAAATACAGTTCCTGATGGGAACATCCTACCACCCATACGTGAAATGATGCTGAGATTTGGAAATAAAGTGTTTTCCACTTTCGACTTAACCATCAGCTATTGATAAATTAAACTCCATCCCAGAAGATCATCAATACACAGCTTTCTAATTTGAGGGGTTTATCTATCAATTTAGTAGAATGCCTTTTGGATTGATCAATAGTGGCACTGTGCTTGGATAAAATCCTGTCTCCTGAGGGCAAACAGATCAGTATCAATTACATGGATGATGTAATAATTGGATCTGTCATGATTGAAGATCATCTTCAACACCTAACTATTCTTTAAAGAGTGCTATGAAAAGGGGATAAAGGCAAACTGTAAGAAGAGCATGTTAGTTAATAACAAGGTAATCTTAGGCTACATCACTGGTTACAATAGAATAAGACCTTATCCAGACAAAAACAATGCCATTCAGGGTTCTTAGAGCAAACAATGTTAGCCTTTCCTGATTTTAATAAATCATTCATTTATCTTTTCAACATGTGTGTGATCAGGTGGGTCAGCAATATGAGATGGCACTGAGAGTGGTGGGTCATGTGAAAGTCTGAGTTCGAACCCTGCATATATTACATATATAAATGTAGGTTTAAGCCTGTACAATGTATTAAATCATTCATTGTAACTATCCTAAATCCAGGAGAATGGCCACCCTGCCATCTTCTATTTTATCAACTGGCTCCTAAAGGGTTCAGAAATAAATTACATGGTTGCAGAGAATGAAGCCCTGGCAATCATGTGGGGCTTCCAGAAACTCTGGCCAATGCTAACTACAGATCACAAAAGGCTCAAATTCCTGAACTACAGCTACCTGATCAATACTCATTTGATCAGGTGACATCTGTTGTTGCAGAAATTCAACTACACAGCCTAGTATTGCAAAAGATCAGAGAACATTGTACTTGATGTGCTGAGTTGAAACCCATATAGGTCAGCACAGCATCATCTATCAGTAGATAATGCCCTCATTACCAACATTGATCTGGAGATTTGTGTAGAGAACAATTTACAAGACCTGCATGAGGCACAGTCCAAAGACACAGATCTAAATCCAATAGTTAAAGCTTTAAAAGCAAAGTTCTGCATATGCCAAAAAATCATATGTTGTATAAGTTAAAAAAACAGGTCTTATTTTATAAAGTTAACTATGATGCTAATGAGTGGAGGGTAGTAATACCTAAGTCCTTTTGAGGACACTCAAAGTATGCACATTGTCTTTATGGCACCCACAAAACAGAACATACCCTTAATTGGTTTTACTGGCTAAAGATGTAAAGAACATCTTTAGATCATTCCAAGACTGTAGTTTGCTTAAGAGCCAAGTGAGTGAACCAGAACTATATTAACTACTAAATCAATCATACTAGAAAGACCAAAGAGATTATAGTGATTGACTATTATGGGCTATTACACTCATGTAACAACAAAAGTACTTGTTGGTCACCTATGATCTCTTCCAAATATGTCACTGCTTACCCAATATCCCAAGCCAACACTAGACATTTTAACTGATCATGGTATCCCTTTCCTATCCAAGGAATGGGAAAAATGAGTAGAGAAATCTCAATATACATGCTAACCACCATTAGGAATTATCTCATAAACACATTATGTGGTAGTTTGGACATTTGTTGATGACCTAATTCAAGGGAGAGAGTAAAGCAGATCATGTGAACATATCATGTGGGAGTTTGGACATTTATTGAGGACCTCATTCAAGGGAGAGTATAAAGAGTGGGTAAAGCAGATGAAATGTGTAGTTAACTACATCAATTGGAACATAAATACTGGATTCACACCCATCCAACTACACTTTATTCAAACCACACCTGTGCTAATCGCAAAATACCAGCCTATGGCTACTCAAACCAAACAGATGCCAAAAAAGATAGACTAAAGGCCTGTTAGCAACTAGCCAAAATGGCAAGTCACAGGAACCAAAATATAAAAAAGGCCCCACACAAATTTAAGGTTGGAGATAAAGTTCTCCACACTCAAGTAGACCCCAGGAAAAAAAATACTATAAAATTCTACAATGCATATGAAGGACCGACCATACCATCATTAGGCAAACAGGTCCCAACACATTTTGAATAAACCAGGAAGGGGATATTTGAGGCACATATAATGCCCACATCTTAAAATACTTTTTTGGCTGCTCTGAATAACCTATGATAATCCATCAAGTCAATCATGCAGTTAAAGAATAAAAATACAAGCAGAAAAAGTAAAAAAAACAGGTGGTCAAAGAATAAAAGTACAAAAATGATATAAATCATATCAGAAAAAAAAAAAACAGGTGGTCAAAAAAAAGAGGAAAAAATTGCACAAGATTAGGGATATTAAGTTTGATTAGGGTATTTTCAGCTAATGCTCAAATGTGGTCACTGGGATACCTTGAGACTAGCCAAGACATAGGAGTCAATCCATTCCAATAAATGGATATTCTAATATTTGACTAGACCTTCATATTTGACTAGACCTTCATGAATTTCAGTAAGTCAAAAGGGAGTAGGAAGAAGGCTAGCAAATAAACCCATATGCCATCTATGACTGAGGGTATTACCAGTTAAGTTTTGACTATAATGCCTTCAAAGTCCCTAAGTATCTAGATTGACCACAAATAAGACCACAAATAATATGGCTTAGCCACAAGAAAAAATGGTAAACTACTCAAAATCAGCTAGAAAGTTATGAAGTAGTCAAGAAATAGGTGGAGCAACCCTTTATCTAATTAAAAATAACTGTTACGTTAAAAACATACCAACACACTTGAATACAAATTAAAATTTTAACTCTGTAAGGGTAGGGGAGTTGTAAAGGGATTTAAAAACTATCACCTACTTGCACTAAGCCTAACCAAGCAATTGTTAAACAATTGCTCACTCTTTTTCAAACTCACATATGTACACTAAACATTGCGATCAAGAAGTCATTATTTTTTTGTTATGAATTTTCAAGTTGGTCACTAAAAAAATACATCGACATTATACAAATATGACTAATGAAGAGTATTGTAAGTCATCAACTAACCAACATTATAATATAAACAAATAAAATACATAAGATAATGACCTAATGTCAATTATATTGCTAAACAACACAGATTTGCAAACAAAATGATAATCCTAATAAATATTTATTTTAATAATAATTACATTGATGTACAATTATGCAATCAAGTCAATATCTTGACAAATATTATTTTTTCTTAATGAAGCAAGGACATATATGTTCAATTTTGAAAACAAATTTCAATTGTGTAAGAATAAACAGTAATTTATTTCATCCGTCAATATAAATTAAAACCTGAGATACTGATTGAATTGAGCTAATTGTTAAAAAGAAAACTATCAAATCATCACAAGAGAATAATTAAATTACCGCTAACAATCAGCAAGGACATTTTTTTGCACCATTTTTGTTTTGCATTAAAACAACCCTAGAAAAACTACACATACTAACGAAGGTATTGCAATATCTGGCTAAAAGAACTATGCCATAGGAGGCTGACTGCAGCTCTTCAAGCCTTTACAAGTGTTACGATGTGTGAGATGCCTTCCTTTATTAAATAATGATCGATGATGATGATCTTCAGTGGATCTCTTGCATCTTCAAAGACAAATCTGACAGCATTGATATCTATAATACACCACCTGAAAAGATCTATCACTAGGAGGAATAAACTTTGAACATGATGGGCAGTGCTTGAAAATGGATTTTTTAAATTTTATCCAATTGGTTTGTATTTTTATTTTATTTGTTATTTATCATCTTAATTTTTACTTTTCATATTTTTTTCTTTCTGTTTCCACGTTTAGTAGTTTATATTTCAGAAAACAGAAAGGTTTACTTTAAGCGTAGAGGAGGGAAGATTCCATTAATATTTTTTTGTAGTAAATAAAATTTAGGTCTACACATTCCTCCAGTAGCTTGAAATCATCTGACTTGAGTGTGGAATAAGGTAAGATCTTGATGTTGTTCCACATTAAAAGCATACAATAGTGACAGAACAGGGTTTTCCTTATAACACTCATTATATATTAGTTTTTCAGTATACATGACTAATTTCCTTGAGTGTATGGTCTCTCCTTTCAATATTAGGGAATCACATATATGTATAGAAGGGGTCCTCTCCAAGGATGATGATAATACTCATTGTGAATCAGACAGATTTGCAATCTTCTAAAAAAAATTTTTTTAAAAATTCCATCAACAGACGTGACACCTGCTTCGATTAACACTCCTTTCTGCACCATTTATTATTATTGCTATGAATATGAGGCAACTCACCTCAAAAGTGCTAAGCTGCTGATTATTTCAGTCTTATAATTTGTACTGATTATAGCTTCTCTCTCCAGCACTTCACACACTCCTAAATTTTATTTTATTATTATTTTTTATAAATAAAATAACCAGGGTCTGGATTTTTGTCAGGATATTAATTACATTTAACTCTTAAGGTGATAGAAAACCACCCTTGACTTATATTATTATATATAAAAATATTATTAAAGTAGCTTCATTACTTAATAAATGTTAAATTGTTTCAATCCATTTGGTCTCTCTTGTTCCCATTGTCGTGCATTCATACCTCTAAATGTATATGCTTAACTCCAATTCACACGTCTTTATTTATATGTATACTGGGTAGTTGGGGAGGGAGTGTACTGCCACCATTAGATGGTGCTGCGACATCATTAACAACCGGCCTGAAACCTGCAAGTGATACATTTTTTTACGAAAGTGGCTCAAAATTCAAAAAAATAAATAAAAAAGTTACAAAAGTGGACAAGTAAAAAAAAGTTACGAAAGTAACAACAAATTGACAAGTAAAAAAAAAAAGTTACGAAAGTGCCTAAAAATTGACAAAAAAAAAAAAGTTACGAAGTGGCTAAAAATTGACAAGTAAAAAAAAAAAGGAAAGTGGCTAAAAATTGACAAGTAAAAAAAAAAAAAACCCAAATGCTATGAAATTGAACTAAAAAAAATGAAAAAGCGATGAAAGTGTCTGAAAAATGACAAATAAAAAAAATGAAAAAACCATGCAATACATGGAAAAGTATAAATTATATTAAAAACAAACAAGAAAGTGATGTAATATCCTATAATAATTAAAATTTAAAAAAATTACTGAGTCCTGATTGATCCAACAGTAAACATGGCGGACAAAAAAGTGGGAAATCCAAAAATCATCAAATTATTTACCTTTCAACATTTCCAAATATGAATGGGCAAATTAAGTAGCTGTCAATATTTGCAAACGATCAGATATAAAAGCAATGGTTATATAAGCTAAGAATAGTATAGTACTATAAAATTCAAATTTAAAAATTCCATGAAAACAAAAGAAACACCTCCCCCCAACATCAAAATTTCTTCACTTAAATCGAAAAATAAAAATGACTGAAGATATATATATATCCAAGAAATACATGGAAAGTATAAATTATATTAAAAACAAACAAGAAAATGATGTAATATCCTATAATAATTAAAATTTTAAAAATAAAGAAATCTATGCTAATCAACAAGGAAACATGGTGGACAAACACGGCAAATTAAGGAGCTTTCAATATTTGCAAACGATCACATTTAAATGCAATGAATATTACATGAGAATCTTTCTCAAATTGCATCAAGAATACGATCAAAAATAATTAAAATGCCGAGTAACTTTTCAAAAATATACATTTAATACTTAAAAAATAAAGACTATTTGCAAATAAGAAGTCACAACACTTAAATACAGAGTAATAAATAGTAAGTAATTAAATATATTAGCAAGTTTAAAATAGAAATTTTAAAAGGTAGTTTAAAATAATCATCGAATACAATTACAGAACAAATTATTATATTTATTGGCAAGAATGTTACAAGATATTTTAATTAACAAGAATTTAAATAATTAAGAATATTAAAATAGAGTTTTAAAAATATATTTGTAGAAATATTACCAACCTTTTTTGTTCGGAGCCAATAAATGATTCTGAGCATTTTGACAAAGAGAAACTATTTTCAGCGCCATTTATACTATGATGACTTGAAACTAGTAGCAAAAGTTATTTAAAAAGTTGCAGATTAAAATATAGCATATATAATATCCCAATAAATGATTCTGAGCATAACAGCAGATTAAAAAAATTATTTAACACAAGACATCGAAACTAGTAGCAAAAGTTATTTTAAAAGTTGCAGATTGAAATATAGCATATATAATATCCCAATAAATGATTCTGACATTTCGACAAAGAGAAACTATTTTTGGCGCCATTTATACTATGATGACTTGATCTATCTAAATTTCTTAAGTTAGCACTTTTATCAAAGGTGATTGATCTCAATGTGAATAATAGCAGATTAAAAAAATACTTTAACAGAAGAGATTGACAAAACGTAGCAAAGTTATTTAAAGAAATTGCTGCTTGAAATATAGCATATATAATATCCCAGTGCAGTTTCAAATAAATAATTCTTTAGCATTTTGAAAAGAGCAAATATTTTGTTTAAAATTAACTTTAGTACCATATTCTGTGCCCACTGGTAATTAATATAAAATGCATATTTCATTACATTTTACTTAAACAAAGTTGCAAATTGAAATGTGACGCAATAACTCTTATATTAAAAAATTATAGGTGTAAACAATATCCTTCCACAAAAAATATAACACCACCAATGCAATTCAAAATACAAAATGATTTTTTTAAAATCAGTTCTCTTTTCAAAATGCTTAAGAATAATTTGGTAACCAATAATTTATTATTTGATAATTCTAATTAAAGAAAAATCATTTTATATTTTGAATTGCATTGGTGGTGTTATATTTTTTGTGGAAGGATATTGTTTACACCTATATTTTTAAATATAAGAAAGAGCTATTGCATCACATTTCAATTTGAAACTTTGTCTAAAATCAGTTCTCTTTTCAAAATGCTTAAGAATAATTTGGTAACCAATAATTTATTATTTGATAATTCTAATTAAAGAAAAATCATTTTGTATTTTGAATTGCATTGGTGGTATTATATTTTTTGTGGAAGGATATTGTTTACACCTATAATTTTTTAATATAAGAAAGAGCTATTGCATCATATTTCAATTTGCAACTTTGTTTAAGTAAAATGTAATGAAATATGCATTTTATATTAATTACCAGTGGGCACAGAATATGGTACTAAAGTAAATTTTAAACAAAATATTTGCTCTTTTCAAAATGCTAAAGAATTATTTGTTATTTGAAACTGCACTGGGATATTATATATGCTATATTTCAAGCAGCAATTTCTTTAAATAACTTTGCTACATTTTGTCAATCTCTTCTGTTAAAGTATTTTTTAATCTGCTATTATTCACATGGAGATCAATCACCTTTGATAAAAGTGCTAACTTAAGAAATTTAGGTAGATCAAGTCATCATAGTATAAATGGTGCCGAAAATAGTTTCTCGTTGTCGAAATGCTCAGAATCATTTATTGGGATATTATATATGCTATATTTCAATCTGCAACTTTTTAAATAACTTTTGCTACTTGTTTCAAGTCATCATAATATAAATGGTGCCGAAAATAGTTTCTTTTTGTCGAAATGCTCAGAATCATTTATTGGCTCCAAACAAAAAAGGTTGGTAATATTTCTACAAATATATTTATTTTATAACGTCTTGCGTGCGATTCTATCGTAAATACAAATATATTTTTAAAACTATTTTAATATTCTTAATTATTTAAATTCTTGTTAATTAAAATAACATCTTGTAACATTCTTGCCAATAAATATAATAATTTGTTCTGTAACTGTATTCGATGATTATTTTAAACTACCTTTTAAACTTTCTATTTTAAACTTGCTAATATATTTAATTACTTACTATTTATTACTCTGTATTTAAGTGTTGTGACTTTTTATTTGCAAATAGTCTTTTTATTTTTTAAGTATTAAATGTATATTTTTGAAAAGTTACTCGGCATTTTAATTATTTTTGATCGTATTCTTGATGCAATTTGAGAAATAGATTCTCATGTAATATTCTTTTTAGCTTATATAACCATTGCATTTAAATGTGATCGTTTGCAAATATTGAAAGCTCCTTAATTTGCTGTGTTGGTCCGCCATGTTTCTTTGTTGATTAGCATAGATTTCTTTATTTTTAAAATTTTAATTATTATAGGATATTACATCATTTTCTTGTTTGTTTTTAATATAATTTATACTTTCCATGTATTTCTTGGATATATTTATATCTTCAGTCATTTTTATTTTTCGATTTAAGTGAAGAAATTTTGATGTTGGGGGGAGGTGTTATCCCTTATTTTCATGGAATTTTTAAATTTGAATTTTATAGTACTGTACTATTCTTAGCTTATATAACCATTGCTTTTATATCTGATCGTTTGCAAATATTGACAGCTACTTAATTTGCCCATTCATATTTGGAAATTTTGAAAGGTAAATAATTTGATGATTTTGGATTTCCTGCTTTTATGTCCGCCATGTTTGCTGTGGGATCAATCACAGACTCAGTTATTTTTTAAATTTTAATTATCATAGGATGTTACATCATTTTCTTGTTTGTTTGTAATATAATTTATACTTTTCCATGTATTTCTTGGATATATATATCCTCAGTCATTTTTATTTCTCGATTTAAGTGAATAATTTTTTATTGGGGGGGGGGGGTAGGTGATTGTCGTATTTGCATGGTTTTTTCATTTTTTTTATTTGTCATTTTTCAGACACTTTCATCGCTTTTTCATTTTTTTTAGTTCAATTTCATAGCATTTTTTTTTTTTTTTTTTTACTTGTCAATTTTTAGCCACTTTCGTAACTTTTTTTTTTTTACTTGTCAATTTTTAGCCACTTTCGTAACTTTTTTTTTTTACTTGTCAATTTTTAGGCACTTTCGTAACTTTTTTTTTTTACTTGTCAATTTTTAGCCACTTTTGTAGCTTTTTTATTTTTATTTTTTTTGAATTTTTAGCCACTTTCGTAAAAAAATTTATCACTTGCAGGTTTCAGGCCGGTTGTTGATGATGTTGCAGTGCCATCTAATGGTGGCAGAACACTCCCTCCCCAACTCCCGTATACTGATATTGGAAATATTCTGGGAAAGTATTGTAAGTGATCCTCATGAGGCACAGTAGTCATTGACCTGAATAGGCCCATCCTTGAAGAGAGTCAAGTATGAATTCTCCCTGAGTTTGAATATTGAGGCCTAATGTGAGTTTGAATATTGAGGCCTAATGGAACTGGAAAGGGGATAAGATGATGAACTAGCTCAAGTCATATCTAGATTTAATGTGTGAAGAATATAGAGCTAGACTATTGGAGGTGGATGTGATCATGTAAGTATTTTATCGTATCCTTGACAGCATCTACCCTAAGATCCTAGGTCTGACTTGTGGTTAGACATGTTTTCTCTTATGAGAACCACCAGTCCATTACAGTTTGTAAACACTTATATAAGCTTGAATAAAAAAAATTTAAATTGAGTTTTAATATTTAACTTCAGTACACTTTGTTCAAATTTTATACATTCCTCATAAATCACTGACAGTATAAGATGACACAAAAATATTTTAGTAGGTTCTCTAGTTTCTTAAATTCTAAGCAGTTGGCTGATGAAATTTTCAAGTAGTTCGATATCAAATTTCAAAGATGTTTATATTACTTCAACAAGTTTTCAGTAATGCTTATGAGAGGGTGATATATATTAAAAAAAAATAGGTATAAAAAATATAACTAAAAGCAGTTATTTACTTTGTAATAATAAAAAAAAATGTTCAACCACAATTGTTTTTTTTTTTAATATTTAACTCTGAATAAAAATGTGTGTGTGTATGGGATCCAGACATTAATTAAATCAATTTTTTTTATATATAACAATAAATAGACTTAATTTTTTGATCCCCCATACTTTTTATTTCAAGTTAAATTTAAAAACCACAATTGTGGTTAAAAACGCTTTTTTTCAGTACAAAATAAAAGGACTGACTATAAAATATTTTTTTTATATTTTATATGTAGATGCATTTACAAATAAATTTAGAAATTTGTTTGAAATTATATCTATTATTATTTTAATCTTTTAACTTTCATCTGGAAATGAAACAAATGCAGGTAGATACCACAACTAAAACACACTTAATTTTTGAACAAAGAATCATGTAGATATAAAGGGTGGAAATATTTCATTAAAGAAATCTTTAATTTTATCTTGAACATATTTTATCTTGTAAATTAACTAATGTATTTGGAATATGAACATAAGTGTTTTTTTTAATTATTATTATTAAATGCAGTGAAATCAATTAATTACAAAAAGTTATATAAGTAGCCATTTATAGTCTACAAATAATCTTTTCACATTTATTTTTAGTATGAGAGTTAATATTTTGAAACTTTCATAAGCTTATCCTATAATCTCAATGTACACTGCATTTATATATTATAAAATGAGAATAAATATAAAAGCAAATTTTTTGTATAGTTTCATGATAATTATTTTATGCTAAACAAGGGTAACTCATATTTGTATTCATGAAAGTAAAAAAAAAAAGAACCCAGCCAATATTTTGTATATCAAAGAAATACATCTCGTGATCTCTAGTTCAGCCATCTCTAGTAAACAATACTGGAAAAATTTAGGCAAATTCATAGAAATGAAAGATATATGGAAAAAATAAGTGCATAAATTACATGATATTGATAAATAGTTATTTGTTAAGTGAGGGGGGAAATGGGATAGATGGGGGAAATTGTAAAGCTATAACCAAAATAAAACTATAAACAAGCATATTCATTAAATTTAACATGTTTGAAAAGTATTAATTAATGTTTGTAGTTTTGCAAGTGATAAAAATTTTTTTGTTGCTATATACACTGAAGAGAAAAACAATTGATGTTTATAGTTTTGCAAGTGATAAAAAAATTTTGGTGGTGCTATATATATTGAAGAGAAAAACAATTTTTTTTAACAGGTGCTATATACATTGAAGAGAAGCGGTGTAAATGTGAACATTTTAGAACAATAGTTTAATTACATATGTTGTTAACGTGTTAATGAGATTTTTGAAAAGATTTCTAGATTTCTAGATGAGATATGTGTTACTTTGGTGAGATACAGTTTTAAGATTAGGATGAAACTGGAATTAGTCAGAGCTATTGCTGGTATTTTGAAAAAAGTTAATATTTTTGTCAGATATTTGATGAAATGAAATACATTTTAAATATTTTAAAAAGGTTGCTGAAAAACATTTTGTTTTAGTTTAAGAATTAAGATATAAAAATGAAGCATTTATCATTTTCAGTTTTGCTTAAAATTTGAACTAATATAATGAATTGAATATATATGTTTTGATGATCAAATAGATGTTGGGCAAAGAAATATGAGTGAGGGTTGCTAATGATAAATATTTCTGGGGAAATTTGAAATGAAATTGATAAAACAATATGTATTATAAAAGTAAATTAGGAGTTTCAAGTCAAATTTAAAATTAGTATGAAAATAGTTTGAAAACATGAATTTTTCAATGATAACAAGATTGTGCTTTTAAATATAGGACTGGAATAATGCAATCTCCAAACAAATGATTCATAATTATGAAGATAGTAGTCAAAAAATTTATTAAAGAAATTATGCAGGAAAATAACCACTTTAATGTAATAAAGTAGTATTTAACTATTAATTTCCTTTTGCTGGCTTTTATGTATTTTATATATTGAAATATACCCCCCCCCCCCAAAGAAATAAAAGGTTTGTATTAATTTTGTCTTTTGCTAATAAATATATAACTGATAGTGTTTTTCTAGTTTTTTTAAAACTCAGTAAAAATGGAAAATTTAAAATGATTAATTATTTTATTACTACTTGCAGTAAATATTCACAATTACCAGCGAATCATTTTATATTGGTTAAGTCATATCTTAAATCAATTTTTTATCATTTTCTCATCTTTTCAGGTGTACTAAATTACATAGTCTTATCATTTCCCCTCTACTTTTTTGTCTTTACTACTTTTTTCCAACATGTCATTTCTGGCTGTTCTATCTTTAAATAAATGGATTTTTTTCCTATTAATTTTATTATCACCTGTGTCAGATTTAGCATATACAGTGAGAGCTATATTTAAAAAAAATTCCAGATTATTCTACAGTATTCTTGAAGCCAATCCAATTATCAAGCCAAGAGGATTTTTGAATTTTTCCTGTTTCATACTAATAGTAATTCTCAACTAATAATTGAATAGTTAGTAGGTTCATCTGAAAATTTTAAATTTTACCCCAAATATAAACCTCAGGTTTGAAATATTAACTGAAAGAAGACCCTTTGATTCCTCTTGGAGTTCTTAAAGGAACCAAGCAGGGCAAGTTCCTAATGTCTATTCCATATGTTTTTGACATTGCAGCTGTTATTACTATGTGATTATTCATATAGTATATGAACATGGATAGGTTGCTCAGCAACACACATTAGCCAGCATGGTGAGTTTATTGGCTTTTTACCTCCAAGTTTAAGGTCATGGTTTTCTCAGTTTCCAGATAAGACAGAATGAATGTGTTTTGTGAATGAAAAATATTCTTCTAATAGAGAAAAATAAATCATGGCCCTTATTCTGAGGACTGTAAAGTCACTAGCCAAGGCAGCCATTGGTGGCGGCTAACAAACCCGATTGCAAACCCAGACCGCCATTTCATGATGACTTTTTATTTAGACATTTACAACTGCAGATCACTTTCAAGTGAGGGAAGATTGCAAAAATTGGAAGAAATATTTCATATTAAATGGAACATTATTGGACTTTGCGAAGTTAGAAGAAAAAGTGAAGAGAGAATTGATTTAAAAAGTGGACATGTACTCTACTATAAAGGCACAAATATTGGAAGTACAAGTGGAGTAGATTCATTATAAATAAAAATTTGAAGAATAACATTGTGGAGATTGATGTTGTATCAGACCGAGTGGCAAGATTAGTTATTCAACTTAATAGCAGATATCAAATGCAGATAATTTAGGTTTATGCCCCAACAAGTTCTCAGTGATGAAGTAGTAGATTTTTATATAGTTGTACAAAAGACTTTATCAAACTAAACAACATTTTAAAATTGTTATGAGAGGGATTAATGCTAGAATTGGTAAACAAATGAAAGTACTATAGATAAATTTGGTTATGGTAATAGAAACAAGAAAAGACATTGATTTATGGAGTTTGGAGAAAAAGAAACTATATATTATGAATTCTTTTTTTGAAAAAAAATGTTAAAAGGAAATGGTCACTGAAGCATCCAAATGAAGGTACAACAGAATTGGATTATAATTTGACTAACAGAAAATACATATTTCAAGTTGTAATGTCCTTAATAAATTGAACACAGGAAGTGATCAATTAGTAAGATGCAAGATATATGTTAATGCAAAACTAAAGAAACAAAAAGTATTATGAAAAACTATTTACAGTTGATATTCCTAATCTTCAGAAACATTCTAATGAATTTAAATTAGACTGGCAAATCACTTTCAAGTATTAGTAGATTTTGAACATGATTCAGATTTGAATGAAATTAATAGGAAAATAACTGATACACTTTTAAAAACTGCAATGAAGATAGCTGGTAGAAAAAAGCAGCAATTGACCAATAAAATTTATACTGATATTAGAGAATTTATGAAGAAGGGAAGGAATATGAAGATATATAAAAATAATGCATTAAGAAGGATTGAATAGCTCAGATTTTGTAAAATGGTGTGAAAAAGAGTTGACAATGATATAAGAAAGTATAATTGTGAATTAGCAAGGAAAGCTGTAGAAAACATTTGGTATTGGTAGGGAACTTATATACTACAGATGTAAATGATTTATGAAATTAATCATAGAACTAAAGTTGTTTGGACTGCTTTTGGTAGGAATAACTTAATATTAAAAAGAAATATATCCATGTGTCTGAAAAGGAAAGTTTTTAATAAATGTGTTTCACCAGTTCTTACTTACAGATCTCAGACTTGGACATTTAATAGAAGAGCAATACAAAGACTTCAGACTACTCAAAGTATGGAGAGATGCATATTAGGATACAAGAAGGGATCAAAAAACACAATTCATGGATAAAAGAACATGTATTACTGACATCATTGAAAGAATTAAAAGACTAAAGTCCGAGTTAGGCTGGACATATTGCTAGAAGAGATGATGTCAGATGGACAGCTGAAATCTTAAACTGGATCTCAATAGATTATAAAAAAACAGAAAGTGACCACATGTAAAATGGATGGAGAAAGTGCAAGGGTGTTGTGAAGGAGAGGCTAGAGATTGGAGATGGATAGAACTTGGAGAGACTTTCATCCTCCAGTGGAGTGATAATGGTTGATGATGATATAATTGGAAACACCATGACTGTCAATTATCTCATATGCTTTAATACAGATACCTCCATGTCAAAAGTTGACTTAGCAGGTCATATATATATTGGATTAGGGGTAGTCAACCTTTTTTATACCTACCACCCACTTTTGTATCTCTGTTAGTAGTAAAATTTTCTAACCGCCCATGGGTTCCACAGTAATGGTAATTTATAAAGTAGGAAAGTTACTTTATAACATTTATAAAGCAGAGTTACAGCAAGTTAAAGCATATAAATCTCTATGAAATTTTTTTAAAAAGTCAATTAAATTAAAAAAAAAGAAAGTGCTTCAGTGTCAGACAAAACCCCTACTGCCCACCATGAAGGCTGGAATGCCCATTAGTAAACAGTAGGGACCAGGTTGACTACCACTGTATTGGATGAAATAAAGTCTGCTAGCATGATGTGGAGAAATTATGGGTTGAAGGAATTGGATTAAACTTGGGAGAGATGCAGTTTATACTTTTACAGAGGGTACAGTAAGTTAGAACATTTCAATTTGATTGTTACAGTTTTAGTCAATATGGATTCTGAATTGTTTTTCTTTTAAGCAGCTGAATATAGGAAATATCTCATTTCAAATTTTTTTTATTGCATAAACATGTTACATTGTTTTAGATTTCATGTATTTTTTTTTTTTTTTGCTATAATTTTTTTTGAAACATTCAACTTTTTTCTCCCAATGCATTTTGCATTTTTTTAAATGTTTTTAAATGCATATAGTAAATTTTATATATGGCTACTACAATTCATAATATAAATTTTTGATAGTCCTAATGGTTGCAAAACTAAAAATATTCCGATATAAAAGTAACAAAGAGATGCATTTTCTGTATGTTCAAATGAATTCAGATTAAAGAAATAAATAAATTGAGAATGCAAGAAAAAGAATTGTGTAAATATCTTTTTTTTTTCTTAAATGGCACAGTATACTGTTTAAGTATAATATATCCAAAATAAATGATGCACCTTTGAAAAACAAACAATTGAAAGTGGTAACATCTCCACAAATTGAGGAGCCCTATACTTTAAAAAAAATAAAATTAAAAAAATTAGAATTTGAAAAATTTGAATTAATAATTTTCACATGGGTGCCCACTATTATAAATCATCTCAATCATTTCCTCACACAGTTTGTCATATGACTGCACTCTCATTTTTTGTGTAAATTTACTAGTTTTTTTTTTTTGTTGTTAATAAATAAATCTGTATAATTTAAAAATTATATTGTGTGTGTATATATGCAGGGGGACCCCAAAATACTAGGTCTTTTGAAATAAAAAATTATATATTTATTTTTAGATGCTGCAAATTGAATCACAAAATGCAAAGCACCAGTCTAAACCAATTTGTCATTTTTTGAAGCAGTCCAGAAACATTTGCAAAGTGAAGCATTTTAATGCTTCTGGCGTTACCCCCTTCCCCCAGTTCTAAGTCCGCAAAAAAATATATATAATTTTTTCATTCAAGATTAGAAGTGAGTGATTATTGCTGATAGATAGGCTGGGTTATGCTGAATTTAATTAAAAAGTGTTTCATACTCGAGGCTTTGAGAGATGACATTGTTGGATAAAGTTTGCACTCTTTTCTTTGCACAAAATGGTATTTATATTTTACCGCACCATGTAAAATGTTTCAGAACTTGTAGATAAAAGGTCTGACTGTTACAAAGTAAATCTAAGGGAAAAATATTGTTTGTGTAAAAAAAAAATTAGTGTTATTTTGAACATTTTAGCCATTATAAAAAAATTGACAAATACGCAAAATCCACTTTAGAAAAAGATTGCTACATGAAATGACAATTTCACATGATGATGTCATTTGATGCAGAAGAGTTTCTACAAGAAGTATGCAATAACAAAAGTATATACTAAAACAAGCATGCATACCAGAGAATGATTCATTGTTATTTTTGAGTCCCCATCATATAAATGTGTTATAACATGGAAAAGAATCAAAACAATTTCTGCTGGGGTGTCTTTCTTATTTTAATATCAATCTATCTTATATTAAGTTTGATCTATAGTGTAGCAATATTATTTAAATTTTATTTAATTCAGAAAAGTTACACAACACCCATTCTTTTCAGAGGAATCTTGGCTAAATATGTAAGTAAGCAATTAAAAGCATCTTTTAAATATGAAATAATTTAAAGCCATGTTAAATTTTTAATGCAATCTATTACAATTTTCACTTTACACACATACTCATATGTAAGCAATCAAGAGAAATAAAGCATTTTCTTTGAGGTGATGAATAAATATTGTCTGTTCATGAAAAACCAAAAGTAGAATAAATCCATTGATTCTTTTAAAGCATTTTATGTTTATAAACTTATGATTGCTAATATTGTAGGGAAATTAGAATGAACTTAATAAACCAACCAAATGAAAATATGACATAAATAATTATTAAACTCTTAATCAGTAACTAAAGGAGACAATATTTTTATATTAGAGAACACTAACAGAGAATAAAAACAAAATTTAATTAAATACTTTCAACACAATAGCATCATAATCGTGGTTAACAAATAAAAAATATCCATGGTATTTTATCATTAAAAATTTTTTTTTTAAGAAAAACCTATTTATTGTTTTTTTTTTTTAATATTATTATGTTGCTAATGGATTGAAAATATACTTCGCTATTTAATTAAACTTTATTTTTATTCTGTATTATAGTGTTTTAATATTTATAATAATGACAGGTTTAATCTATTATATATATATCATCACCATTCAGCACAATTATTTGCAATAGCAAACGATTGTTAGATAGAACTAAGAGACTTTCTGATGACAATCATTTTCACCAAGATATCTTCTATGCTACCAAAAAAATGTTTCTTCATAATGGTTTTGATCACAGGATTATTAATAGGGCTTTTTTTAATATAAGAAAAAAGATTATGATAATTCAAAAATCAAGACTATTCTGTCATATATAAAATGATAAAATTGGTAATGTTTTAAAGAAAAAGTAATATCTACCCAATTTATATTACATTAAAAGAAATTAATGAAGTATTTTCTTTCACACTCTAAAGATAAAATTCCTTTGGAGTCGCAACAGCCACATTCACACATTAAATTAACAAAACATAACATCAATTTTAATATAACATATTCTGGCAAAAATTGAACAATATGACCAGAGATTGCTTAAGGAAAGCTATAGAGATTTTAAAGAAAATTAACAATATTTGGAAAAAGCTATTGGAGGATAAAATATTTTTTAGAACTTCCCAACCAACAGAATTTGAGAATGAGCAGTTCTGGAAAAAGTACTTGTTATTGTGTTAAAATGTCAGCTCTTTAGCTATTATATTTTTATTACATGGAAGCTCCCAGAAATAATACTATGAATTCATTTATTCCTGAAAAAAAAAATATATATATATATAATATATAAACATTAAAGGCTAAAACTAGACTAGTCAATAAAATAATCAAAATTATCAAGTCTAGTTGAGTTGTGAATTTGGGGAAATTTTGATATATATAATGCACACAGATAAGCAAATATTTAGAAAAATAAAATTTGTATTTTTATTGTAATTGCTACATAAATATATAAACTTAGTCAAGCGTTGGTGGTTGAGTGGTTAGTACAGCTGTCTTACAAGCAGTTGTCCCAGGTTTGCAGGTTCGTTTCCTGGCCGATGCTTTGACGCATGAAAAAATAAAAAAATATATATATGTAAACTTCATGTGATATATTTTTGAATATTATATATTATTGCATAGTTTGGAAAATCTATTGCCTGAGTTTGATTTGAGATGATGTAGGAAATAATTGGGGAAAACTGAAAACTCTTTGATGAAAGTAAGTTTCACACATAGATTTTTTGAAACTTGAAAACAATGACTGGTTATATGACTATTTTAAAAATCATTGATACATGAATACTATTAATTTGCTGTTCCTTTGTATCAGGAAAGGAACTAACCATAAATGCATCCAGAGCTAGCTCTAAAATCTAAAGCTTTGAAAAGAGATATTCAGTAACTGCAAATTCAGAAATTGATTAGAAGGATTTAATTTCACATTGCAAAAATAAATCACCATATTGCAGTTTTGAACCATTGATCATATTCCCATAACTTTTAAATAAAGTTATAAATAAAAATTGTTTATTAAATTCAATTTACTTTCATAGGTTTCAATACTCCCCAAATTAATTTCTACAATTTTGAAGTCAGGCAGTGATGTAAAATTTTGTATTTAAAATAAAACTTGTATAAAACTTTAACTATTGCAGATGTCTACAAAAAACAGATCTCTGAATAAGAGTCCTCCTCCTGTGGATAATAATATTCTTTTCCAATGGATAATTGATTTAGGAGATAAACACACCAAAGAACATGCAGTTTTAGAATTGAGGTGATTATTTACTGTTATTTTTTATATGTACATGTATATTGATGTTTAATTATAATTAAAACAAAAATGGGAGTTATTTCCTTACTAACAAAAGTATTACACAAGGCAATGAAAATAATATTATGAATAAAAATGTTTTCAACCAGATATTATATCATACATCATTTTCAGAATCAATTAGAGATATACCAGAAAAAATATAATTCAATATTAATCTTAAAGCCATGATTTTTTACCATGTAGTTTTCATTCATTTGGTCTTTTTTAACATTACTCTGCTGGATGACATTTACCTTACAAGATGAAATGAAAATGAAGATATGTAAATGATAAAGTTAATAAATAAAATGATTGCTTAACTGATTGATGGCTGATTGGCTAAATGCATTAATGTTCCAGAAAAATCAATCAAAAAAGAAACATTTTTACTTGAAATTTTTTACATTCAAATATTATTTTAATGATCTTTATATGTAGATAAGTAAATATTAAGCTCGAATAATAACTACAGATTTAAATAAGTTAAATGGTAGAAAAAAATCATAAAATTCATTCATATTAATTATAAGGAAAACTAACTTTTCATTATTTCTTTTAAGTATATACCAATGTTTTTAACATCCCTCGTAAAAAAAAAAAAAGCAGTGTTATTTTTAAATCTCAATATTGAGTGTTTTATTTCAATGGGGGGGGGGGGATTGTGCAATATTTTGATGAATAAATTTTTAAAATGTTTGTTCAATTGGTAATATCTTTGAGTAGAGAACATTATATAAATAAATGATCATTTTAGTATTATGCTCAGCTATTTGTGATTGCAGGGGATGTTAGTGATTTACAAATTATTATTAGATGGTCAAAATAAAAACTTTTTAAACCTAATTATTGTCCAGTCAATATTCCATCACATTAAATCATTGTATTAATTGATTATTTACATTTAATATATGCAAAAATGCTTTAATGTTACATCACTCACATTAACTGAAACAAACACACAGGCTTATTGCGTACCTGTGTCTATATATGTAATATATAGGGTATATGAGCACAGACTTCCACACGATCCACCACTCTCCACATTATCTCATAACACTGATACACTTGAATCACACATATGTTGAAAAGATAAATAATCACCAATATACGTATTTCATGCTAAACCAGCAATCATCAGTTGATCCAGATTACCATCTCTACACAAATATGCTATAAGTGCTCAGATATGTATTAAGATAGCCAATCCTCATACTCTAATGGACAGGCTTCAATCTACTCCACTCTTCAACCGTCCATCCAATTGAAAAATTCTGATAATGGAATGCTCAAAGGCCATCCTGAGGCTGAGATTTTTGTCATACCCATGTTGACCTAAGGTCAATCTGACCCCTCATGTACAGGACATAATCCATTTGATACATATACAAGGAATGGGCAGACATCTCTACTATGTAATAACTGAAACACCCAGGCTTATTATATACCTGTGTCTATATATACCCTTTATATTATCACTCACATTATTAAGATTAATATTTCAAAAATTTTATTCTGTTCTTTTAAACGTACTGTAACGGTCAAATACATGTAGTCAGCTAAACCAATCCTAAGAACCAAGCAATAATCACAAACCCACGTGTCTGTGTGCAGCATCACCATATATTATCACAAACAGTACAAAGTCGAAACCCATTACATATGCCTCCAGGACACGAGAGGTAGTGCATATAGATTTACTAATAAAGAAAAAACGAAGTGAAATTTTGTCTAGATTTAAACCTACGATCATTTCGTTTCTTACTAGTTAGAATGAAAGTAATTAGCTACTAAGCAGATTAACCATCGTTAACTTACAATAGAAGGACTGTAGACATTATATGTCTTAATAATCCTAGACATTCTATGATGGATTAACGATTAATTAATGAATAATTAAGCAGATTTAAGATGTAAGTATGTACTTAGATTAAATTTACCGTCATGAATAGATGACTGCCATTTACTTAGAATTATGACAGACTGCACACTTCGACTATCAGGCATTAAAATATATATAAAGAAAATATGAGGCATGGTGCTAGATTATAAACATAGTATATCCGATGACGGCGCAGAGATGGTGGCATTACGGATAAGAAAGTCATATGGTCCAGGAATAAACGTCTGCTCCTGCAACCAGTAACAAATTGAATACTGCCAAGCAGGAATGAGCATCTGCATTGATAATCATAAGAATAACAGCCAAGATCCCCCCCGGGTATAAAATTATGAGAGATATGCTCGCCTTTAGTGTGATCAATATCTAGGAATATCCGGCAAATTAATAAAAATTATATAAATAACCCAGCATCGCAAATGCAATTAAAATAAGATAATAAACTCTTTAACTAGATAGCTTGAAATTAAAAGATCAACAAAGATAAGCGTGAGTGGCCACATTATAAGTTTAAACCAGCGGTCATATATTACTTTAATGGCCAATCTAAAGCCTAATACAATTAAAACATTCAATTAGCCTGCTTAATTGAAGGTCTACCCTACAAATCTTACACTAGAAAAATGCATATCTAACTATTCCTAGCCAATATTTTTGCTTTCCAGTGGATTATAAAAAGTCTTATTTCACATTTTAACTTCAAATATATAAGTAATTATAGATGCGTATATATAAAACTCAATTTTACTTTTGAATATACAAATTACACGAGTATGTATATATATATTATACAGGTGATCTATATGATATATATTTGAACTTGATTAAATTTAAATTTTTTATATAAAGTTAAATGAAATATAATTTCTAATTTAGGGGAAAATGATCATCTTTTATGTATCTATTATGGGATATTTGTTGAAAATGAATGCTTGCTAAGATGTACGCACATATAAAGAAAGTTCAATACAGTGCTTACAAGACAACGTTGATGTTACAGTGAAAAGTTATTATAAGATTTTGCTTAATTGAAAGGATTTGATTAACCGAAATATATTTTAGAAGTCATTACTATGAATTTTTCTTATCCATTATCTTTAATTGTAGTGGTTTAAAATTGTGAGTCATTAATTATTTACTTGCATATGTAAAGATATAGTATATATAAACTCACACACTACTATATATGTTTATAGTAATCTCGTAGGTGTAGTTCCAGATTTAGCGCCATTGTTATGGAATTCTTTTGAAAATACACCAACAATTGTGACAGAAATAATGAAATATGGATCATATTTTAAACCTTTTCTGCTAAGGGTAAGTGAAAAATAAAATCATAAACTTTGATTAATCTTTAATTTAAAAAAAATACTAATTACAATTAATAAAATATTTAATAATTACTAATGCTAATTTTGTTTGATAACATGCTTTTTGAAATAAGTTTAGGACATCTAGAACAAAAATAATTTAAGTTTTTAGTAAGTTTCAAAGTCTTATATATATTCTATATATTTATCTTGTGGGTTGGGAAACCCCATAACTAAAATGTTTTCCATTTATTGATTATATATCTTATCTATATTGTTTTGTTTTTTTTTACTTTTTCTCCTTTATCAATCTTTTATAAAACTTTAAATTTTTTATTTTTTTCTGTTTGATTTTATTTTTGTAATGTCTTTATTGGGCAGCAGATTAGTGACAATTTATTAGTTATATTAACAACAAAGGATTTTAAAACTCTTTGGAATTAAAAACAATCTTAGACAACTTCTATATATTCCAACAATCTGTAAGAAAAAAATGAAGAGAAGGCATTTATCATCAAAGTGAGGAAGAGCCAAATATCTTTTCCAGTACTGCTGGATTTTATAATATTAAATTAAAGCTATTTAAATATCTAGTTGTTAATGTTATTATGTAGAAAAATAAAAACTGAAGCTACAAAGTCTCCATTGAAACCTGATAAACTTAGTTGAATTGGAAATATTACAAATGAAATTGGATTGCTTTTTTATTGAAATGTGAGTTGTTGAAGTAAAATGAATGAACTTGGAAGATGATTTAATCAAGATATCATTCTTTCTACTATTCAGATTATAGTCACTCAATAAAAAATATGAATTTCAATATCACAAAGGATATTGCAAATTTGGACATAGCCATTTAGAATTATTTTAATGCTCATTTACCATATAATCTCAAGCAAATAAAGTTTAAAACTTATTACCATATTTGAATCAAAACTTGCACTCAAAACATAACTCTAATGACTGGAAAGAAAGAAAATCCTATCAATAATAATGAATTTGAAAGTAGAAATGGTAAAAATAGCTACTATGGGTTAAATAACTTTTATTATCAATACATTTTTCAAAACTATAATGAAAATGTCATCTAGAACAGATTGTACAACACATTGTGGGTTATTCATGTGTAATTTTGAGTAAGATGAAATTTTCAAAAAAAAATCACTGGTTTTATAGTAACTGCAATGAAAATTTAGAGAGGCTAAAATTGAAAAATAGAATTTTTGAAAGAAATAAATGTGTGTAGATTCTAAAATGTTCCAGAAAATACAAAAAAGAATACTGTAATATATTTGAAATGACATTGAAAATTTAAACAAACATGAAAAGAGACAGTCTTGTAGAAAATTTGTGAGATGAAAAATGTTAAGGTTTTAAATGTATTTCTGAAAAATGCCAAAGAACAGATTATAATTAAAGAATAAAGATGGAGGTAGGAGAGAATAAAAGAGCATTACTACACTGTCAGGAACTGAAACATTTTTATAAAAAATAATCTTGACTAATAAAAGATTAGTCTTGAGAACTTTTCAACAAATAAGTAGAAAAATCTTACATTGAAAGAGAAATACCAGTTAGATATACAAACCAAATTAGGAAAAATCAATAAAAAAAGTCAAATTAAAAAAACAGATAATGCTAATAGAAAAGGTGCGTGTTTCTTGTTTATATTTGCTTAAATTATAAATGCTAAATATAAAAGGTTTTAGGAAAATGAGTATATTAAAGCATCTTACTATTCTTATATAAAATATATATGAAAATAGAAAAAAACAAAACAGATGAACTTAAATGTATTGTTTTAATACATTGGAAAGTGGAGTCAGTTAACATTGCATGGGTCACCATCTTTATACACGATTACACATTTAATGTATTTAATTTGACAGAGATATATGGTTTTATATAAAATCAATATAAACTATAAACAATATATGCGATAAATAATAAATAAATTGTTTTACTTATGCCATGTAATCATTATCAGTTATCTCAAATACATAATTTTGGGAATTATTTATTTCCAATTTTATATTTATGAAAATTGATAATAATTAAATGGAATAATTAAGGCTCATCTGTAATTTATTATTTAATGTTTTGTAATGTAATGGAAATCATCTCTTTAATAAATGGTAATTGATTAAAATACCAAATAAATGACCATACCTGCAAATTATTTTTTTAGTCTAGGGGAATTATAAACATCCAATGGATAATCATGATATAGTGAAGTGAATATACAAATTTTATTTTTACTAATTTATAATAGTTATAGATAACAATTGGACTGAACACATATTAAAAAAAACCCCAATTCTTTATGCAGATTCAGCTATTTCCTGATCATTACCCCTTCACATTAATATGATTAAATGACAAAATAAAATCTGCTTGGAATTTGGATGAGATATAAACAAACAATAAAATTCCCTTCCTAGATTTAATTACGTTTTCATCTCTTGTGTATAACACACTTGGCAATTCAGAAGATGGAATAATTGTAACAGCTATTTTTCCTATTCAATTTTTTTACACAATTCATAATGTCATCTTTTGTTTTAGTAATAGGCTTTTTAAAACTTATATTCTTATATAGTTTTCTTTCCAATTTACAGTTATATTTTGTTATGGCATTATTAATTCTCTATTGTACCATTTTACAAAACTAACTATTTGATTTTTTAATGGAGCATTTAAAAATATAAATATATTTATTTTCATATATTGTCTTGTTTCAATTGAAAATTTTCTGGTAAGTTGTTGTTTTTTGTATCGGCTATCTTTTTTGCAGTTCTTATCGATCTCAAATCAAGTTAACCTTCAACGTCTATTAGTATTTTAAAATGATTTGCAATTTCTAATTTAAATTCATTGAAAAATTTATTGGAGTGTTTCTAAAGATTAAAAATAACAACTATTAATAATGTCTTTCTTAAATGTTTTTGTATATCTAGTTTGCATTAACATGTATCTTACTAATCGCTAATCATTTTCCTTTATCCTAAAACACATATTCTCTGTTAGTCAAAATATAATAAAATTCTGCGGTATCTTCATTTTGATGCTTCCACATCCATTTCCATTTAATATTTTTCTCAAAGAAAATATTCATAACATACATTTTTTTTATAAACTCAAAAATTCTTGCCCTCGCTCATTTCTATTATCAACATCAAATTAACTCGAACTTTTATGTTTCAATCATTTTCTAATTCTATCATTAGTTTTCCATAACAATTTTAAAATGTTTGCTCTGATCAAGACTATTTTGTATAGAAGTCCTCTTTTTTTACTACAATGGGTCTTCTAATAAATTGAATAACTAAATTTGCTATTCTCTTTGTTATACTTTCAATCTCCAATAATTTTGTGCTTGCACTTTTTATCTATAACGAATCTCATTCCATTTGTGTTTCCAATATTTGTGGCTTTGTAGTAAAATACACTTACACTTTTTAAATCAATATCTTATTGCTTTTTATCTTTATGAAGTCCAACAATGTCCCATTTAATATTTGTTAATTATTCTTTAATTTAAAAGCAATTTGTAGTTGTAGGTATATAAATAAAATGTTATCATTCAATGGAAGCTCAACACACAAATTTTTTAGTATTCTCTGCCTTTGACCACCAAAATCTCCCCTGACTGGTGAATTTACAGTTCCCTGGGAACTATAATTTAGTTTTGTCTATAAGAAAAAAAAAAGATTTACACACACATTCATCTTGTCTACAAAGAAAATGCAATAATATTTCTGTTATAAACTATCAGGCAATGGAGAAGAAAGACTCATGTTTCTTGATCTTAAATTTTGAGGTAAAAACAATCTAAACTAATTATGCCAATAAATATATGTCAGCCTATCCTCATCCATTTACCGTATGAATAATCACATCGTAATAACAACTATAATGACAAAAAAGTATGAAATTGATTTTAGGAATATATCTTGCTTGGTTCCTGTATTAAAGAGGAATTAAAGGGCTCCTTTCAATTAAAAGCAAACTTCTTTCTGCAGTTCTAAACTAATTATGCCAATAAATATATGTCAGCCTATCCACATCCATTTACCATATGAATAATCATATCGTAATAACAACTATAATGACAAAAAAGTATGAAATTGATTTTAGGAATATATCTTGCTTGGTTCCTGTATTAAAGAGGAATTAAAGGGCTTCTTTCAATTAAAAGCAAACTTCTTTTTGCAGTCGTGTAATATATATACCCACAAATCATGATATTTTTGTATTATAGTATATCATAAATTCAGACAAATCTGAATCTATTCAAATAATTGGAGCAAATAATTATATCAAAGACCAAAAATTCACAAAAATGTACTCCAAATGGAAATCATTTATGGAAACTGCTTTTTGAAGATAGCTATAGGTATAAGATCGGATTTTTTTTTAAACTTTATCTACATTGTAGCAAATGATTGGATTAATATCTTCAAGGATCCAGACATTTTGGAAAACATTAGTTTAAATAGTTGACATCCCAGTAAGTGAGGCTCTTTAGATTTGTTTTTTAAACCAGTCTTGCCTTCTTTTTAAAAATCATTTTAAAATGTAATGAATTCTTTAAAATATATTTTCAAGACTAGAAGTTATACTTTTATTTGGTTTATTGCATATTATAATGGAACCCGCTACCCCAAAGTTGATGGTGCCAGGTATACCGGAACCACGGGGTACACCATACGATGACGTGAATATGGCTAAGTAGTTGGATGATTTGAGTGAAATGTCAATGACACATTTGGATGCGTCAGATGTTACTGAATCAGCAATGGCATATAACAAAAGGAACGCACCCCACTACTGTCAGACCTAGGCCTTCGAATAGGATGCTAAAAATGTCACAATGAAATGCCCAATTCCAAGTCACATCTACTTTCAATATACTTATAATTTACTAACAATATTTCAATGTAACTTAGACCAGTGCATATTCATTACATCTCCCTTTTAGGCCTCATTACACCACAGAATTCAAACTCAGGGAGTTCTTGCAGTCAGCTCTCTTCAGGGATGGACCTACTCAATTATAAACCCAATATGCCTATATATAAGCATAGATATAGAAAAATACTGATGATCAAACATCTAGTGATATAAATGCATGATGATGATGGTGATGACCAAACAGAGATCAGATTGATTTAAACAACTTAATTTATTAACAACATATAAAAATAAATATTTACAAACAAAAAATAATAATAAAAAATAGATAAATATTCAGTTATCAAGAATGTTTTTTCTATCATCTTGATGGCTTCATATAACAGAAACAACATAATCTGAAGTATATTATATACAAAATTATATAATTCATTAAATATATACATAAAACAACAAAAAAGAAAAACAAAATGAGAGGTTACTAATTCTAAAACTACCCCATTAATGTAATTATTAGAATATTTTTAGGCTAGGGTAAATATATTATAATTATAACTAAATTTTTATTGTTTACCAAACATATATATATATCTATAGCCCCACTCCCATTTATTAAGTCATGGTAGAAATCAATGACAGATACGATAAAGATCATTTACTCAGTGGGCTAATTATGCATTCAGAAATAAAACAAAATTACAAGTAAATATTATTAAAACTTATTAGTAGAATATCTATCTAGCTTTGTTGTAAAGTTTTGCCCTCAATGTTAAATATATAAAAGCCTTACTTGAGTTGAGGTCACCTTAATGGATTAATGTTGAATTCTAGAGGAATCTGAAAATTTACTTTTATTTAAAAAAAATACATATTAATTGAAGAGGATTCCTTTTTTAATTTACATTAATATGACATTTATCCATCCATTGCTTTCAATTTTAAATTGCAATATATCAATTTTCAAATAAAAAAATGACAAAAGCAAAAATATATATATATTCAAGTGAATCAAAATAACTTATATTTATCTTGAATAAAGCAAGTATTTTATCTCCGCAGTTAAGAGTATATAAATATAAATATCAATCTCCCATGTCTAGCGTTCTGATTGCCAACTCTATTAATATTCATACAGTTCATGCTGCTTGGATAAAACAAACACATCCAAATTATCTCTCCTGACCATATATAAATCCATGGAAGATTGCTGTACACCAGCGTTCTATAAGACAGACGGCATCTTGATGAAAAATTTTATAATTTCATAATGACATTGAAGCCAGCTTTGGAGATGCTACAGCATTGGCATTTTACCCCAAATATATCATAATGATTCCTTTATTATAAATTATTATTTATAACTTGGCTTAAATATATATATATAAATAGCTTTTAAAGATAACAGTTAATTTTTAGTAGTTTCAGATTTCCTTTGCATTATTTCTATTATAATGAATTTTAGCTTGCAGAATAAATTAAGTCACTAATTCATTCCTATTAATATTAAATTAAAGTTTAACTTCTTGAAACTACAACTGTATTTTTTTTTAAATGCCAAATATTTTTTTTCTTTTTTTTTTAAAAAAAGAAATAAAAACTTTAACTTTTTCGCTGCCAGTTCAATTCCAGATTTTTTAAAGTCAAGAACGCTACTCTCTGTCGATTTAATTGATTTTTCCAGTTAAGAGAAATGCTGTCTTGTCACATGCTTGCTAAAAAACCTATTATTACAACTTGATAAAAAATCAATTTATAAAATATTATTTTTATTTAATTTTCATTATTCCAAACCCGATCATTTATCAACAATTTTGACCTCATATAATTTTTTTATCTTTTATTTCTGTCTTATAAGTCAATCAATTAGTATTTTTAATTAATGATATTAATGAATAAAAAAAATAGAAAAACAATTCCTACCAATAGATGAACATATTAGTTTATATGCATATATATTTCATGTGTATAGCAAATTTGTTTGCTTTCTGACAATAGACAAAAAATAATAAGACTTAATTTCTCAACACATTAGTCTATATATATGTTTATATATGGATATACCACATTTGTATAAGTAGGTATGGAAGACATTTTATTTGCCTACCACTTGGTCTGAATTCAAGCATTGGGAAAGAAATTGGAACAAGTGTGAAGGCTAGTTGTAAGCCATCTCTTACAATATATGAAATACAAATTACACAAAGAAAAAATATATCGACAGATTGAATTATTTAAAATAAATTATGCTTCAATACTGAGATTATATTCTTTATATTTATATTTTTAAAAATTAAAAGATAAGTTCAGTTTAGAATTGAAATAGAGCTAAAATAATGATATAGAATTAAGTGCAATGTAAATGTTCTAAAAGTGTAGGTATTTTTTAAACAAAAAATGTGAATTTAGTATTGTAATTATATATGAACAAATAAAGAGAAGATAGATATTAAACCTAATAGAAAAACAAAACAATTAATTTTTATATAGAGAATTATATAGAATTGTGGAATTATACAGCAGGATGTATAAAAAAGAATATTAACACTCAATGGCAACATTATTTTTTTAATTTGGATTGATAGTGTTCACATTCATTTTGAGCAGAGAGATGTTGGCAGAGGGAAGGGCATTTGAAATAGTTTGCATATTTTCAAAACCTTATGTCTTGCAATTTTTAGCTGATGGATGTGGCAACAAATGTTTATGTCATCAAAGCCAATGTGATGAAAAGTCTTCAAATGCCATTACAACAGTGTAACAAGAAATATATAACCAGGCTTTGTACATCACGAGAAAATTCCATAAATATGCTGACTATAAATGATATGCAAATGAAAACATTTGAATCAATGGCTACAAATTACAGCCCACCATTATTAATATATTGTTGTTGTTATTAGTCTTCTCATTGTACAATTTTGTTATCATTAGTAAAACATTAAATAAAAAATTGTCCCATGTATTGTTGAGTTTAAAATTAATACCAATGGAACACATAACAGGATGCCCACTTATGTATTTTCTCTACTATTTTATTGAAATGTTTTTTAAGTAATAGAATTTGATTTTTTTTATGTAGATTATTTTTTTTGAATGAATTATACAGATTATAGATATATGGAATCCAAATTTAAATTCAAATGTATGTAAGCATTTATTTGCTATTACTTTATGCAATTTACATGAGTATATTTATCTATTACAGTATGATTTTTTAAAATAATGTATATATTATGCATTAATGAAAGAATGTGATTGAAGCAAGAAAGAGAATAAATTAAAGAATTATGAGCATTTCATAGAAGTGATTTATCAATGTTCTTTTTTTATTTAATAGTAGTATTAGCTTTATGCAAAATATGCTTCATTAGTATTATACTTATTTTGTTACATTTCATTTATTAACATGTTGCTTTCTTGTGAATAGTGAAGATATTTTATCAAATATAATGAAATTTATAATAGTTCAAGGGGAAAATAAATACAACTAATACTAAAGAGATTAAAATAAAATTTTAATGACTGTTAGACATTCAAATAATAAATAGAATAGCAAAACATCTTTTAACATTTCTGGAAAATTATTCTACAGTATTTTGAATTTAGAATTAAAAAAGATTTCAAGTGTTTTTATTCAGAATGTTGGTTAATATGGGGTAGAAACATTGCTAATTAAAATTAAAAAAAAGGAAAACAAGATTGGAAGGTGTAAGTAAATATGAAAATTAGGAAGAAAATGAGAAAAGGGTAAATTGAAAAAATAAAATTAAAAATGTAAAGATATTAAAGGAGTAAATGTGAAAAAAGAAGAGTAGATAGACAGTGGAAGACAAAATGAAGAAAGAAGGAAAAAAATGATAGATTTTTGTAAAAATGATTTGCATTATGGTGAGATTAAAAGGAGAAATAATTTTTCATTGTGAATCAAAATATTAATTCAATCATTTTAAGCAACAACTTCATTTCTTGATGATTTAATCATGTTTATTTTTGACATTTAAAAATTAAAACCAGCTGAATTCCATGTGCCTCCCTTCTCCCCCTTCCACCAATTAAAAAAAAGGCAAACAAAGTAAAATTAGTTTGTTTCTTTCATCTTGTTAATTAAGATATTGTCTCAAAGTAAACTTGCATTGAAATGTCAAATGCAAGTTTAAATTTCATGTTTAACTCTGTCATTTTTGATTTTAGTTTTCCTTTTTTTAGTATTGCTTCTCAGTCTGAAATCTTGCCAATAAAGTCATTTTTGCAACATTTATCAATAGATTTATTCATTTTGAAATTGTAATGATTCTAAAATATACATTATTAAAATATGAAACAAAAAGATCAAAATATTACACTTGCATTATTGATGATAATGATAATCTTAATAAAAATATTTTGCTAATGTTTGAATAGCAATGGCTTATTTACTACACTGAATAATTCATTCAAAACCTGGCTCAAAGTACTATAAAGGTTATTATAAATATAATTTTTATTTTGTCACAGCTGACATCATTTTATTACAATATTGCTTTGTGGATTTAACTTAAATATTGGCTTCACAGAGAAAAAAATTGCAAATAGGTTATTACTAATATCATTGAATTATATTATATGGACTTGAAAATGTTTCTACTTATGTTTACATAAAATAAAGACGTGATAGTGTAAAAAAATATCGGCATAGAATTCTAAAGGAAGTTGAAATATGTTTGATTTTATCATTTTTATGGAAAGGAAGCTAATATATAAATGCCTGGCTTTGGTATTTTTTTATGAAAAAAGTTAAGAAAACTTAATAAAATATTATAAATATGAAAATGTTAATATATATAAAAATGTAATTATTAAGGAAAGAAATGCTTTCATTATTTCCATGGATTTCATGCCACTACTATAAACTTTTGAAGAGGAAATGATTGATGATGTTAATATAATTCCGAATATTAGTCATTTATAAATATTTATAAAATCTATATAATAAGTTGTAGATGCTAGCTCATATTTGGTCACTGAAATCATATTAGGTTTAGTTTATATTGGCTGGATGACCACATGTAAATTCTTAAAAACTTTTCATAGTAATTTATTTCCTATGCAATTGGTTCAATTTAAAAAAAAAGTTAAGTATAAATTAACGAAAATAGAGAAATGGGAGTGAATGCTGAAAAATAATTTGATTAATTATTTTCTTTTAGGATAGTACTTAATCTTTAAATAAATATTTAAATAGTAATGTTTTACTTAATTTTATATTAAAAATTATTTTTGCATGTTTTACATAAACATTATATAGTTAAACAGGAAGGGAGAAGCATATATTGTTTGTTTATTAATTATATATTATTTTAGCATGAAGAGTCTAATTATATTTGTAATATTCTGACGTTACTGGAATGCATTGTATCTCATCCTAGCACAAGGCAGGAATTTTGGCAAAGTAAGAAATATAATGTCTTTGTGTGTTAGTATATATGTGTGTGTATTAAAATGATGTTTTTGGACAAATGTTAATCCAATCTGAAATTCTCTTGAATTTATAGCTCAGGAGAGTTACAGTACTAATGTTTCAATTATTTTTCACTTGCTATCATCTGTGTGTTATGACTAGTTTATTAGTAATTGATATTGTTGAAAAACTTGTTATTAGTTCTTAATAAGTAAAATCTACCACAACATGACAATTATATCCACATACATGCACATAATTTTCAAAAAATTAAAAAGCAAAGAATACAAATCTTTGATTTAACTCTCAATTCATATACTGTAAACAGCTTTCAGTTACTTCCTATTTCATCTATTTTTAAATTTGATATTTAAAACAATTATATGCTTAGTTTACTTAAATAATTTAGAAGTGATATTATTTTATATATTGACCTGAGTTGTTTAGCACAGGGTAAAGTGGCTGATTCTAGATTGAAAGTTTTGTGGTAGATAGTCATTTTCAGTGCTCAAGTATTTATAACCTGAATCAAGTGATTATTATTATATTCACTCATGCATTATTTAAAGGTAACTATTTATAATTTTAAATTTATAATTGTTTAATTGCTAATAAATGTTTATTTTATATATGATGGTTGGTTCTGCTGCATATACTGATAGTTAGATACTGTGTTATAGAATGTGTTTGGGTTTGATATTAGTTCCAATTATAAATTTCCTATAACATCATTTTTTATAATTACTTAGTTGTGTAATGAATACTCTATGAATATGGTTATAACAATGAATTACAGGAATCCCTTGATTAGTGTGATTAATGAACCCTAACATTTATACCACATATATTAAAACCACATTAATCAAACTTAAAAACCTATGGGAATAATTGTAATGAATCCTGGAAAAAATAATAAAAAAAATCCTTTATTTGCCCAAAATATACATAGATATATGGAAATACACAATTAATGAATTATTCATTTATTAAAAAAAAAAAGAATAAATTTAAATTTTATTTTTTGAAAAATCCAACGTCTCAATTGGACAGTCATAACTTTTTTTCTTTCATCCATATTTTTGCGATAACAATCAATTTGTTTATCTAGCATTATGCTGGATCAGCCTTTACTAGCTAAAAATGTTGAAGTATCCCCTTGATGTTTTTCTTTTTTCAGTGAAGAAAAAAACTCAAAGCTTTAATCCTGATGTTATTTCCATCAATAGGAATGTGCTTGTGATTACAATCTTCCAACCATATAAAAAGCAAATTTTCCATTTCAATCATCAATGGATTGCATACTCTCTTGCTTTGTTCAAAATGGCACATATTGCTGACTCGTCTAAACCTAGTGTTCTGCCGATGTTAGCTTTGCTTTCACTATCATGAAATTGTATAATATCGTTTAGTATTCAAAGTGATGTTTTCATTTAGTCCCTTTTTGTGTGCCCATGGTTATGAAGGGTAATTTAAAAAGAAGAAAACAATAGGAAAATTTTTGATGAGAGTAGGCAATAAGCGTACCGCATGTCTAGGCATGATGAGAGTAGTTAAGGTACCCTCAACTGTCAAGTGCAAGTCTCATGCCTCTGGCAGACACAGATGGTACTTCTCATGAGTTGCTAATTAATTATACCTCTAAGTGCTTGCTGCTCAAAATAAAGAGTGCACTAATCAAAAATTTAATACCGCAAAGATACACATGATCACATTTCCTATACTAGCACATTAATTGTTGATAAACAGAGCAAAACTCTCCATACAGTATTGCCACCTGTGCTAAACAGAGTAATCAATGGATGCCAGAAGGCTTGTGCATAAAATCCCTATCTAATGCCTACTCATCCAATATCCCCAGACAGGTGGCAATACTGTATGGAGAGTTTTGCTCTGTTTATCAACAATTAAGGTGCTAGTATAGGAAATGTGATTATGTGATGCTTAATGGTTTAACACCAATCCTGCCTAATAGGATAGTGGTGACTATGGTTGTAAAAGAGCCAAAGACACCAAAATGTATGGGTGCTGAACTGAGTTCAGACCCATATGACTATATAAGCTATTGAGCTTAGATTGAAAATATTTTTTGTGTTTTCAATTTCATTCTCATAGTTTTGTAGTTAAGTAGAGATAAAAGGTGGTTGCTAGAGGGTTGCACTAGATCCTAAGATCTAGATGCAGTGCTCTCAGATCCAAAGCTCCTCACTGATGAAGGCCACAAGCCAGAAACTAGTCTGGGGATATTGGATGAGTAGGCATTAGATAGGGATTTTATGCACAAGCCTTCTGGCATCCATTGATTACTCTGTTTAGCACAGGTGGCAATACTGTATGGAGAGTTTTGCTCTGTTTACCGCATAGATAGTTAAAAGAGATGGTCTCAAAATTTTTTTGCACATTAATTAAAACCGCACTAATCAAGGAATTCCTGTATTAATATTATTATGCAAATATGTATAACGCCATTACTTAAAATATTATAGTACTGAGTTAATCTTACCTTTAAGAAGCATTTTACCCATTGCTTAGGCTTATAAGCCCCCCAGTATATATGTTTGGGTTACTAATTATTAATATCAAAAATGGCTTGGTTTAGTTTGGCAATATTTTGGTTTGTCAATCATGCTTATAAATGTTGATTTTGATATATGAATTTTAATATTAGCTATTACAACATTTTTTTTTTTAATTTTGTTTGATAATAAATTATTTTATTTTATTATTGACCATTACTTGAGTAATAATTTGAATTATAAAATATTGGTATGCCAAATATAAACTCATGCTGGGTAAACTTGTCTCTTTACTTCAAGATTTGTTATTAGTTGGAAGAATTTCTTTTTATAATTTATAGCTTCCCAAAATTTGTATGTAATTGCAACTTTTCTAGTAAACTTCTTTCTTTGATATTTTTTTTATTAGTTAACAATATTAAATAATAATTTGGTATGGGAAAGAGGTCTAGATTTATTATCTAATGGTGCCTTTTAATAAAGTTACATATAGAACTATTTATCAATTACAATATATAAAGTACTTGTAGTTCAGCCATCAAGTTTTTGACTTAAAATTTGTTGTGCTATTTTTTATCACCATTGTTTCGACTTTATCAAATGCAGTATTATTTTAATGAATGATCAGAATAACTTTTTTTTAAATATATAATAAACTTTATTAACTAAATGAAAGGATGTATATAGTACATATAAAATATGACATTTATTTATTTAAAAAATATTTATTTGAAAAATAAAAATTAAAAATATTCTTGGAATAAAATCAAATTTAAAAATCACATGAACTAGAAATGATGCTGAATTGGCTAGTTTTAAGTATGATTGATCTCATCAGGAATTTATGTGCACTGCAAATGTCAAAACAATCTTCATATTTGTAATCATTGAATGAAATGATTTAAAAATTTTAACATATCACATAGCAACATTGCTTAATTTGACTGGTTATAAAAGATCAAGAGTCTTAGTTATGTGAAATATTTATATATCGAGTTAAATTTATTATTTAGTAAAAACAATATCTTTGAGGAAGTTGAATAAGAATTTTAACATGGATTGTGGCACACAAATATTTTACAATCTGGACAAAATTTTTGTAGTAGATGAACAATGTTCGAAGATTCTATTGAGTTTAGGCAACTTTCTTTATACTGCTATAAAAAATATTAATAATGATTAGCTGATATATTAGATCAATATGTTCAAGAGCAAAATCTTAAAAGTATTCTTTCATCATAAGATTATGCATTTATAATTGAAGTGGTTACAGCCTTACAGGAAGGATTTATTAATGTAACACACTTGAAGTAGTTATAACCTTGAAGGATTTATTACTGTAGTAATAGTCATTATTGCTCCTATGAAATTTGAAATTGCTTGCTACAGTTCATAGTCGGACATATATTATCGTAAATAATAATTGTGCCAAGTGATGATTTAATTTGATTTTTGAAAGATTGAATGAATTATTCAGAAATGATGATGGTGTGTATGGTTTTATAATTAAATGAGAAAACTGCATAAAAATTATTTTTCTGGTGTAAAAAAAGATCTTCTACTGGATTGGAAATTATCTGATGTCTTTGTGAAACTTCTGAAAATCAATAATGCCATCAATAAAAGAAATAGAATGGCCAGTGTCATGAAAATAAAGCAGAAAAAGAACTTTGTGACATGTTCAATTTGTTTGAACAATGAATCCAAATAGATTACAAAAATATTGATTCAGATAGTGAACCATTGACTATAAATGGATTTAAAAGGTACACATACATATATATTCAAACCTATATATTAGGAAAATTGCTGTTATTAAAACTGACAAAAGATTAAATATTGGAAGTTTTTATTAGACAAAGCAATCTAGCTAAATGAAAATAATTATAGAAGTAATGATAAAAATAATGAAGTAAGTATCATTGTCTTAGAGGCAAAAATATTCATATACTTGGATTTTGAATGTAATTATATAGGATTTGAACACAGACCTCCAAGCTGCCTTCAGCTATCAACTCTATCTCATACAATTGATAAACATGATCACATATATGTGAAAAAAAGATAAATGATATCCAATACATTTATTTTGTGCTGAATCAGCACTCATCACTTGGTCCAAATCATAATGTTCCACACATCCATTAAAGTTTGAAGATTTGCTATCTTAATATAAACCAATCACTGAAATATATATATATATGGGAGATGATGATCTGGACCAACTGATGAGTGTTGCTTCTGCAAGAAATACATGTATCGGAGATCATTTATCTTTTTCACATGTGATCATGTGTATTGGTTGTATGAGGGAACTTGAAAGTCTGTTTAACAGCAATTTCTATAAATGATAAGAGTATTGGTGGTTAGACTGAAAGCTATTTTAAGAAGTTATTTATTCAGGTATCTTGCATGATTTAGTGCAGTAAGTAACAGATTTTGGAATGTGAGATCATTTGATTGATTATAGTTCTGGGACTTCCAGCACTCTTAACTTCTTGAGCAATGAAGCCGATTATTTTTATTTGTTTATTCAGGTAATATATGTTGACTTTCAAAACCCAATGAAGAGTAAAAATTGTTTATGATGAAATATAAATATAATAAAGCAAAAAAAAAAGTTGATTGAAGATAACATTCTTAACTTCTTATGAACATTTCTTGAGTGAACATTTCTTGAGCAATGAAGCCGTTAGATTATTTTTATTTATTAATTCAGATAATATAGATAGGCTGACTTTCAAAACACTTGAAGAATGAAAATTATATATGATGAAATATAATAAAGCAAAAGAAAAAAAACGTTTATTGAAGATTATAAATTAAGAATACTTGCTTAAAAATCACAAAACATTTCATGCTTGAAAATTTCTAGTTGAGAACTATTTACTTTGTACGCAAGTAAAGGTTTTATCCATTACATAGTAAGGACTTCAAAATATATTTGTATTCAGATAATAACATTATTAGTTTATTCTGTTTAATATCAGTTCAAAATAAAAATATTCTGATAATAATTACATTATTAGTTTATTTTGTTTAATGTCAGGATTCATAATTTATTACTAATAATTATGTCAGTCCAAAATAAAAATATATCTTAATATTCTGATTTTCATCCTCTCTCGTTCATAATAATTTTTTAAAGATAGATAATAAATAGATTATTTTTAATTGTATTGATTCAAAGTAGATTTAGAAATAGTATTAAAAGTGTATAGATGTACTAGAACTGAAATAAATTCACGTAATTAAGATTAAAATTTAAACAAACAAAAAAAAAAAACTACAAAAAATGAGTCAACTTTGAAATATTTTGATGATATACTTTTCATGGCCAAATGTATTAACATATGAAAAACTTCATTTCTGTTAATGAGTGATATTTTTTTCAATTATGTTTTCATTTTCTTCTACCTTTTCAGAGCTTCAGTGATTTTATAGAGGATCACAGCAAATGCTTAAAATTGACTTTTTTTAAAAAAATGCTCCACCTGTCATTTTTGTGCTTAAATATCATATGAGCATCCTATTCAATATTTGATTAATATATTGATATAATCAGTATTTCAGTACTGTTATAGTACATGTATAATAAACATTGATCATAACTGCATTGATAGCAACATTCTTTTTTACATCATTTATGAGCTATTATAAAAGCAGAAGTAATAATGAATACTTAAATAGTACTATCAAACTGATTCTTAACTTCTGCCATTTGATATAAGTTGATTTCATGAATAAAAAATAATATGAATTTACTGTTCTAATGCAAACTAATATGTTATTAAAATTTAAAAACATGTCTTTTTTTAATTAAAATTTGCATTAAATTTTTATTAACTGAATGATTTTTATGTTAAAAGATGATTATTCACTACCTTTTATAAGTTTCTATGGTAACCTCCCATATGGTATTATACTATGCACAAGATTTTTAAAATCAATATTGCATTTTTTTGAGAAGATACTGTATTTTGTTAAGTTACGTAATGTAAAATGATTTATATTTGTAAACATTATCCACCGTGCTTTCATTTAATGATTAATGCCTAATGACGCTGAAATTTTATTATGTTTTCTACAATTTATCAGTCATAGTCTTGTGAAAATATTGAGAATGAAAAGATGTAAAGAATGAGACCCTTTAAAACTATAACCAAGAATAGTGACATTAAAATTAAAAGGCTGAACTACAGTATTATCCTATATTTCCCATAGTTTTATTTAATAATATAAATCATCTAGCATAATAAAAAAATGAAGCTTTATTGCTCCTTAATATTATTTAATTTATTACTTAAACTATTTAAAAAAATTTTAATAAGTAATTATATCCTTAGATTGCTACTGATTTTATTTATTTTTTAGCTTTTTCCAATAGTTATTAAATAAATTTACATATTAGCTTTTTTCAAAAGGTATGAATAAAACATTCAGAGACTAATCAAAATTCTCAGCTTATTTTCAGGAGCATAAAGTTATGTGTACAGAGGCTAATGACTAAAAGATTTTAATACCCAAGTTTAAAGTATCAAAATGAATGATAGATATGCATGGGCAGTCCTAGACTTTTTATTAACAAAAGTGAATAGCCAAAAATCTTGGTAGTGTCAAATATCTAAATTTGTATTTAATACTTATATCATCTAGTGCTTATTGACTGTTCATGCATACAATAGATATTTTGGAATAGAGTGATTATGCTTTTATTTCAGATCTTGAATATAAACAGGTAAGAATGTGTTGTTTGGAATATCTCATTTTGCCATAAGCTGACTGCATATAACTGATCTCACTAAAATATATAATTATCAATATAAAATTTCAGAGCTATATATGCAAGTTGGTTTGGGTTCAAAACATTAGAATATTTAAAACTTTCAATCATTAGCTTGAAAACTATAAAAAAAAGTAAAGATGGCAATCCAATATTTACTAATGAGGGATAATAGCAGAAACTCAGGATATTATTATCATAAGGTGATCATTGATTACTCATGCTTACAATATATAATCCTGGAATGGAGCTTTTTAATGCTTTTTCCGAGAAATTAATAAATATAACCCTCACATTTTATTCTATTTATTGTATAGAAAATGTGTTTTTTTTTAAAAAAATTGAAGTAAATAATGTTTATTCTTTTAAAATTGTTTTAGATATTATACTTTTACATTATGCATAATCACATTTTTTTTTTTTTTTAGCTCAATACCATTGTTCTTTATACCCTATTTTAAATGATATAAGTGAAGCTTGTCCATTTGAAAAACTGCGTCTTGCCAGTGAAAGGTTGATGCGATGTTTAGTAAAGGTATAAATATATTTATTGTATACAAATATATACACTTATAATATAAACATTGGATCTTGTTTTTGATAAGTAAATATTTTAGAATTATTTTCAAAATGAAATAAAGCAAAATAATTTTTAATAATGCTAATTTTTAAAATTATTGACAGCATTGTTTTATTTATCTAGTATCAACGTTTATTAGAATGGTGAATTCCATTTTTAATGTAAGAAAAAAAATCATTAGTCAATTTAGCCTTATTTTATTAGACTTTTATATTTTTTCTTTTGTGAATAATATCACAAGCAACCCTCTCCCCCCTCCGTCTTTGTTATATCTTAAAAATTTAATTGGGACAGTTAATATAATTTTTATTTTAAAAAATGTTTTCAAAAAATTATCAACTTTTTAAAAGGAAACTTTGGTATTATTCCTGCCGGTGAAACGTTTGCTTCTGCTAATATTTATTGTTTCCATTTATGATGTCATGGCAATCAAGAATCCTGACATGACTAATCCATGTCAGAAAACAGCTTTTCCTTTCCATTTCCGAAGATATTAATTAAACGGTTCAGTCCGCCACAGTGACCCCCTGCAATATAATACATCTCGCATGATTTATAACAAATACGTTTTATATTTAAAAATACATTTACAGATAAACTATATATTTGTGTTTTTTTAAAAAGAATATTCAAAATATAACATTTAAACATACAGTTCGAACTTTTTAAAAAAACGATTCAGGATTTTTTTCATATTTTTCCATAATGAATATATCTCTCCATCATTGGAAATAATGTTTTTTTTTTTTTAGATTTGAAGTTTGGTATTAAACTATTGGGTCTTAACGATGGCACAAAGTATTGCATTAAGCCAGGAGGGGGGAACTTTGATGATATGAAATATCATTTAAAAAATTAACAAAAACCGTATTAAAAAGTCACAATTACCCGTTTTTATTTAAAATTGTAATGTGTTTTTTCCTTACTGAATATATCTCTCCATTCTTTTTTTTTTTTTTTAGATTTAAAAGTTTGATTTTACACGTGGTATGACACATTACTCTGGTGACATTATTCTAAGTTTGCAATATCTTTAAAATAATGTCTCCATAGGATCTGTGGGAAAAATTTATCATTTAAGTTTGTCTGCATATCCCTTAGAGGTGTTATTTTAATATCGCAAACTTAGAATAATACATCATAGCAGGACTAATACCAAAGCACCAAATAAAGTAATTTAAAATGATAAAAGTTTTGACTGTGTTTAGTTATTGAACTCCAATAAATACTTTTAGGAATTTTAAAAAAATTTCAAATTGTGCTCTTTTTTTTTTTTTGCCTTTTTAATTACAGTGTTTCAATTTTTTTTTAAATTATTGTTTGGGGTAATACAGAGATAATATAATTAATTAAAGTTATATATAAGTCAATTTTATTTTTAATTTGATTGACTACAGATTTGCAGTTAATTAATGATGTTTATACCATGTTTTTTATGAGACATTCCTGAGATTGGTAAAGCTTATATGTTGTTTATTATTAGTTAGTTATTGGGATAGGCTCTTTCATGTTTATTATGATTAATTAAAACTTGTTGCTCTTTTAAATTTAAATATAGTGTGTGGATCGCAATGAGTAAATGTATTCTAATATTATGACTGATAGAAAATATTATTTGTTGTTGTAATTCTTTTAGCTGATAAGGACACTCAAGTGAGATTGATCAAGTTGTAATATAGACCTCAAGATATTATGAATTATGTTTAACTATCTATCTTCTAGTGTTAAGTTTTCATTGCTAATGTTTTAACAGATTTCATCAGTAATGATAGCAATGCTCTTTCTGGGTAATTTTTTTTTTTTATTTAAAAAAAATTTGACTACCTTCTTCACATTCATTGGGTTCTATCTAACACAATGGAGTATCTTCATTGATATAAATTGTTGTCCTCTGATGCTAACAGAAATATATTTGGTATCACTAGGGTATATGTGGAATAAGAAATTATAAATGCCTATTTGAAATTTGCCATTAAAAAGAATTACTTAAAATGTTGATCTCTTTTTTAAATTTGTTTAGAGAATAGATATGCTGGCTTAACATTGTTCTAGTTAATTTGTTTTCTAGCTTCCTAAAATGTTATTTAAGGAGTATCTTTTTGTTTTCATATATCATGTTTTTGTATTGCCCATTATTTTATATAGAAAATTGGTATAAAATCTATTTAATAATAATACTTGAATGGAAGTCTCGATTTGTATGACATTAGATTTGATATCAACAGTGATGCAGCAATCAACAGATTTGCTTTTGATGTGTGGATTATTTTCAAATTTATTTGAATAATTAGAATTAATCAATATCATAAACTACATGACTGAACCAGTTATAAGTTATTGATTGCTACATTCAGATTGTTGTTAAAAATAAGAATGGACACAAACTTGTGGAATTTGCAGAAAAATAAATTTTATATTATGAAATTGGATTTTTTAAGGAAAATACTCAAGGAACATGGACATCATAATATGTGTGGAAGAGTTCTATAAAAAATAATAAAAACTCAGCCCCTACAATTACTACATCTGAATTGTCCAGCATTTTAAATGAAATGAGACATGTAATTAAATCTATGAAGGGGAAAACTCAGGTAATGATGAAATTATAATTTATATCTTATAATAATTGAAATACAGGCTTATTATATACCTATGTCAATATATGTATATGAGCACAGTTTCGCATGACCTACTACTACTCCACTCTATCTCATAACACTGATACACTTGGACACATATATGTCAAAAAGATAAATAATCACCAATATACGTATTTCATGCTAAACCAACAATCATCAGTTGGTCCATATTATCATCTCTACATATATATGCAATAAATTCTCAGACATATATTAAGATAGCCAATCCTCATACTTTAATGGACAGGTTCAATTTTCTCCACCCTCCAACTCTTCCACCATCCATCCAATTGAAAATCTGAGTGTACAAATCAATCTGTGAATCAGCAATGTGTCCAAATGTAGAACATGGTGGTCCAATTTTTTGATTTTTTTGAAATTTTGCAATGCTGTTATTTTTTTTTTTAAACTTCTTCAGCAGAAAATTTGTTCTTTCTGAAATACTTTAATATCTAATTGTAGCTCTTCAATGTATTATTTTCTCTGTCATATCTTCCCAATGGAAACAATCAGTATTGCACTTTATTAGAATGTCTTTGCACAAGTTAACCATAAAAAATTCTCGTAGGGAGTTTTATATCGTTTTTTCATTTTGTATCAAATTCAACATATATTGCTGCAAGTTATAACATCAAAAAAACTACTGCATAGTAAATCGAAAGATTTCACGCCATCCATTTATAATTAGAACTCAGTGAGTTGAGTGTGAAGATATTTAAGATTCATGCTTTCAGATCTAAGTACTTTGGACTGGCTTGGATATATAGAAAGACAAGTAAAGAAGAGAGTGGAACCACTCTTTTCTTGTTAAATTCTCTGTCTCAGTATTTGTGAACTGATTGGCTAAGCACTTGAGAGGTTTGCACTCTCTCAGTTTAATTTCAATAGTAGACTCTATAGCAGTGGTCTTCAACCTTTTCACACCTGCGGACCGGTAAAAATAAGGATAAGGTTTCGCGGACTGGCAAAAATAAGGATAAGGTTTCATGGACCAGCAGAAGTCTATAGATAAATTTTCTTAAAGATGTAAACAACTTAGCCTTAGATGAAGTTATATATATATGGAGTTTGTATAATAAAAAACTTTTTTTTTTAATTTTGAATTTTTTTAGAAAAGTAATAAAAAATTTAATTCTATCCCCCCTCCCCATAAACATCTGTGATAACTATAAAAACAAATTAATTTATGTATGACTGATTAGATTTTGTCTGTTTCTTTGTTTTTAATCAGGTAAAAGTGCGATGAAAAAAATAAATAAAAATTGTTTATATTAATTAAAAGTTTAAAATCTTATTATTTTGTTATTAAAACTTTCTTGCCAGTTTATCGCAGACCAGCAAAAAACTTCTATGGACCGGCACCGGGCCATGGACCGGTGGTTGAAGACCACTGCTCTATAGTATCATATGCAGCAAGTTGAACATATTGTTTGGTTTTATAATTTAGTCACTGTATTTTTAAAATTTTAGAAAACATCCTTAAATGAAACTGTCCATCTCACATCCATACAATACGTTAGGTAATTTTGCTTGTGATAAAATAGTCTCGTCTTTAAATTGTTAAAAGCAACAGCAGTCCTGTGCTGCACTCAACATCTAAGTTCTAAGTTGAGATATTGTCCCAGATCTTTTCTTGGGTTTTCTTCTCTGGAAAATGCTAAAATATGTTGTAATGATTTTTCAGTAGTCCATCTCACATAGCATGGAAGGTGTTTTTTTATGCAAACGGGTTAAATATAAGTATATTTATAAAAGTCTTCTTTATGTATATATAAAATAGATTTTATAAATTTAGTATTTCAGGGCATTTTAATATATTGTATATACATATTTTTTTCCCCCAATCTTTATTTATTATCCCTAATAGTCTTAGTAATGTTTCACATCTTTTTCCTTTTCCTTAATCATAATAAATACAAAGTCATATAATAAATTAAGTAGAAAAATTATTGAATTCTATTATTATTAGGCTGCATAAAGGGGTTCGTTATTAACTGAAAGTGAAAACTCTTTGATTCCTCTTTGAAGCCATAAAGAAATTGAGCTGAGCAAATTCCTAATGTCTATATGTTCTTGTCATTGCTGCTGGTACTATTATATGATTATTCATATGATAAATGAATGTGTTACCAATGTGCAATGACTAGCACAGTAAGTTTATTCTCTTTCTATCTGAATTGAATTTTAAAAAAAAACACTGGTCTTCATAGATGCCTGATAATTCTTAATTTAATTAAATCCCAGTTGTGTCTTCTTGAAGGCAGGATGAATATGTATGTAAATGAACTTTTTTATATATAGATAAAACTAGATTATAGTTATTCCTTGGAGGCTATAATGTTGCCAGCTAAAATAATGGTTGATGGCCAAATGCAGAGGATGCTAAGAATTCTGATTGCAGATTGGGACTGCCATTTATGATCTTTTTTGCTCTGCTGGACAGCATTATTTTAGCAATGCTTTAAAAAATTTGAATTTTTTTTCTTGGAGATTTTAATGGTACATATTGATGCAAATAGTAGACTGGTCAAAAGCTATTAAAAATATTGGCATTTTAAATTCAAGTGATTTGTTATTGAATTTTGGTGCAATTAGGTGGATTACAATACTTTGTTTAGGCAGAAAAATGCTATAAAGGAACATGGATATATCAATGCTCAAAATAATGGAAATTAGTAGATTACATTATACCCAATAGTCAGAACACATGAGAAGTGAACATTATGTGAGCATTTTCAAGCATATATTGTTGGACAGATCATGCTAATTGTGTTGAAAATAGATATTATTTGAATCATATGAATTTATTAGAAGAATCTAATAAATTCCAATAGCTATTAAACACTAAAAATTGCTAAATTGGATCTTTGGGACTCACATTACTGAAGTATAAAATTCTCTTAAGGAGTGTATTATAGATAAAGGTAAGTCTATTCTTGGGTTCATTAAAAAGAAACAAGACTAGGTTTCTGACAATTTTATTAATTTTATTAAAAGGAAACATTGTATTTTATGCTTCATAGAGTTATTAATTAATTGCAAAACTTTATAATAAATATAGTGATCTAAAGGCAGAAGTTTAGTAAAACTGGGGGGGGGGGGATTTGCTGGTTATTCTAGATCTTTTTCATTGAAAGCAATATATGGCTAGAGAAATAACATCACAATCCTATTAAATCCAGTGATGGCATTCTTTTATATGATGACATTTTTTGAACAGATGATCATCTTTTAAATAAAAATGAAAGAATTGAGATGATGACTTTTAATGATACATCTGCTAAAATGTACTCATTTAGATTTGGACAAAGATAGTCAGCTTAATGAAGTCAGAATATCTATGCAATTTTAAAAATGGAAAAGACTGTAGATTCTGATTAAATAACTTAGAGAAGTTTTAGAATATGGTAGTGATATCTCAGTTTCAAAAAGTTTTAGAAATTTTTTAGAAGTGAAGTTGTGTCATTTAATTAATTTTAAGGATGCTGTTATTGTTGCAATTTTTTAAAAACAAAGGAAATAGACAAGATTGCAGAAAATATCAAATATTATTATGTACTACAGCAAGATACTTTCAAAGATTTTGGTGAATAAGTTGCTTCCAATTATATACCAAAGATTCTATGGTTTTGGAGACTCAAGAACCACTGTAGATATGGTTTTTGTTGCAGGCAAATGCAAAAAAAAAATACCTGGAACAAAGGGAGAATGATTTATATATTTTAATTGATTTGCACATTTGATTCAGTTAATAGGACAGATTTAGGTCATCGTTTGAAATTCAGTGATTGTCTATCAAAATTTATTCATACACAGCTTCTACATATTGGAATAGAAGGAAGTGATTACAGGTGGAAAATTGTTCAGCATTGTTTAAAATGAAAATCAGTTTTTATGACAATAGTATGAAATTTTTTGTTGATAATATATTCAAGGGCCATGCAGTCAGTTGGAAGCTGCAAAGTTTAAATAAAACTTCAAGAGTTTATTTGCCATGAATATTAATAATGTTTTAGTAAGATTAGTAATTTCAACTTAATTAATTGCTAGTTGAGAACAAGATCACTCAGATCTCTTTAAAGTTCATAACTCCTTAGAGATGTAATATCTATAAAGTCTCTTTAATTCTGCAACTTATAACTATAATTTTGTAAGTACAATTTGCTCACACATAATTCACAGATAGTCTGATTAGATTCTTGACTAGATCTTTTTATTTCCAGAACAACTTCACTTCCACTAGTTTATCTTATCACTAGTTAATTTTTTCCCCTTCCGCTTAATTATTCTGCAGAATTTGTATAAGCTTTGCTAATTTGTATGAACTGAATTTTTCTTTACATGCAAATTAGCCCATTGCAATTTCTACCAAGTGGTTTCTTTTTCTGCATTATTTATTTCTAGAGTATTCTAGAATATAAAATTTTCTAAATCCACACAAACATACTTTTATTTATGCTTTAAATAAAATATATATGTTCAGATATAGCATTCCTCCCTCTACTTCAGAAATACACAGAATTTATTCACAAATTTTTGCTTGCATTCGAACTAGAATAAAGTAAAATTTTATTAGTCTTGTAGCCTTATTGGTCATCTCCATACTTGGGGAGGTCTTGTTGAGGCTCTATAGTCTTTTCTTCTTCCAGTGTTCAATTCAGTTTCATTATCAGTTTGATTTTCCTTCTCGAGTTCAGAATAATCACTACCTCTTCTGTTCTATTCTCTGTATTACAGTTTGTATGATGTTTAAATACTCTGCCATCTTCTGACCTTATTTTGCTTATTTGTTCTGTTACTATTTTCATAATTATTCCTGGTAATCATTTCTTTATTATATCTTTAATCCATATGTTTTGGTTCCCAGTAAATTTTATATTTTCCAAATAATTTTTTCTTCTTACTTTTATTTGAAAGTATTAATAAGTGGGTTCTAATGCTTCATCTTAATAGCAGATTGCAGGAGTTTTCTTGATAACCATGCTGGGTATAAAATGCTGATAAGACATAGCGTCACTAATTGCTTCATGTATGTTAGCATATTCCTGTTTGTTAATTGCCATTTTCAGCTGTTGAATTGCCTTCTCTGCTATACCATTAGATTGCAGATGATAAGCTGGTGTTAATTCATGCTGAACAAGGAAGTTTTTGAATTTTTCCAAGCTGAAACCCAATTCAGTTATCCATTACTACAGTCTCTGGATTAGTCTATTGCAAAGAGATAGTTCAAAACCTTTATTACACTTTCTGTACTTGTGTCATTTACTGCATGATATTCAACCCATTTTGAATATGCATCTACTGCTACAAAGATTTTTCCATGAAATGGCTCTGCATAGTCTAAATGTACTCACTGCCAAACTTCCAAAGCTTCAGGCCAGGATTTAAATTTCTTAGCTAGTAAATTTGCTGTGCTTTGATGTGTGTGATATATTTTCATCAACTCTGGCCATTAAACTTATGAGTATGCTAATTCCTTCATCCTAATGTCACTGGGATGTCCCTTTTGTAATAAATGTATAACACTTTTTCTACTATCAGGTAGAATTATCACACAATTTGTCATTAAAAACAATTTTTACATAAGTTTTCTAGAGCATTTCATATTGCTGGAGATACATTTTCTGGTCATTTAACCAGTCATCTGTCTTTGATTGATCTTTTAATGATGAGATAACTTTTATTTCTATCTGTCCAAATAGCTATGACTTTGCTATTAATATTGTCTAGCTTTAAAATGTCTATATAATTTTTATCTTGTATACTCATTACCTTCTTGTTTTTTTAGTGAGGCATTCTAGATAGAGCAGCTACGTGCTTAATCTGTTTTCCAGTCCCATAACACAATTCATAGTCATAAGATGCTAAGACAGTAGTCCACCTTATCATTTGCTGATTAGCATGGTCTTTCTCAGTATTCCTAATATCAGTTTATGGTCAATGTAAATTTTGAAAAACTATTTATGTACATATTGGTGAAACTTTTTCACTGTATACACTATCGCTAAAGCTTCTTTATCTAACTGGCTGTAGATAATGTTCTTGAAACATATGCAATAGGATATTCATATCCTACACCGAATTCTGAAGCGTCAGTTGTAATACTTTTTGCTATTTATTATAATGCAGTAATAACCTATTCCAGAGGTCAGTAACCTTTTCTCTCAAGTCATATCCTGCAGTTTTCCCCATTTCAAGCTTTGGTTCCTCAAAAGTTCATAGAAGGGCAAAGCTACATGAGATCTTCCCTCTAGAAAGTTCTCGAAGAAGTCTACCAGTCCTAGAAATGTTTGCAATTTGTTTAAAATTCTTTGGCTTTAGGGCATTTTTATGGTAATTACTTTTTGTGGGTTCGAACATTTTTCATTTTCATTAATTTGTCCTAAAAATTTTATAGTTTTTGTACTCTTAGCATTCAACCTTGCACTGAATTTCTGTAATTTTTCACATGCTACGTATACTATTTCTTTTAATTTTAATTTGTGTTTGACCATTAATATATTCATATACAGCATAATGTCTCTTAATAAATTTCTTATTTTTGCCTGGAAAATAGTGCTGTAGTTATCCCATGTGGTAATCTATTGAACTTAAAATAATTCCATATGCGTGTTTATAGTCAATAATTCTGCTGTTCTTATAGTCACTGGAATTTGATGAAAAGCTGCTTCTAATCAAGCTTTGTGAAGTATTTAGCCTTTTGTAAAGATGTTAATATTTCCTTCATGCTGGGTACTTCTAAAGTCATAGCATATCCTTACACTTCCATTCAGGTTTTAACACTCTATAATTGGTGAAGCCCAGGCTGATTCCTCACATGGCATAATTATGCCATTACTTCTTAATTCATTTAAAGCCATCTCAATTTTTGGCTTAAGCACAAAGGCAACTTTCCTTGGTTTGTGTACGATCTGCTGGGCATTAAACTGACTCAATATCAATTAGTTTTGTTTTGAATTCTTCCAGATTGGTTATAAAGGCCTGTGGAAATTGTTCACCTATTCTAGCTTCTAATTTTACTTTCTTCACAATATTTATTTTTTATCCCCAAAGGCTTAAACCAACTTCTTCCTAATATTGGGTCATTATTTTGTTCTGCTACATATAATAGTTGTTTCCTATGGCTATTTATCATACAGGCATTATAGACATTCCTCTAATTGTTATGTAGTTTCCATTTGTCTGACACTATCACTGTAGATTTTTTCAATTTGTCACTGACATTTGCCTTTTTATGAATCATTCCAGTCTTTTCATGATATTAATATGCCCACCCTCGCTGTCGATCTCCATTTATAAATTTTGATCGAAGATTTTTATATTTAATTTCAGTATATCTTCACTATCTTTCAATTTATTTATCATTGTCAATTTTTTAGACTCCGCTCAATTTACTCTTTTGCTCTAAGTATTGCTTTGTCATTTGTAGCTTACATAACTTTGACAATGATCTTTCAATCTGCTGTTAAAACATTTTTTTTCCCCATTTTAAATCTGCAGTTAGGTTTTAAATGATCTGTCTTTCCACATTAGCAAATAGAGAGGTCTTTGTTAACTTACTTATCTCTTGTGGTTTTGCCAATTAGTTCTCGTTTCTGGAGAATCACTCTTTCGCATTTTTGAAAGTTACCATATGATCTACCATGGCCTCATAAGCTAATAACCATTCAGTAGTGACCTTGCTATATTAATTCGTTTTTGCTAGTAATATTTCTCTTTTATGTCTTTTATTCTTCATAGTAGTTGATCCAGCACATCTAGTCAATATAAATACTTAAAATTCTAAATTCTTTGCTAACATTCATAGTACCAACTGTATCCTCCTTTAAAAATGAATACATGCTGTAAATGTTGATATTATGGTTTTAAAATATGTATTTAGTTTTATCAATAACTCTATAGAATATTTCCTCAGATGGCTTGTGATCACTAAATGATTTGCCACATTCATTACTTTTTTTTTTTCATATGTCATAGCATCGTTCGGGAGGCGAACCCACAACCGTCTGCAACCAACTACTTGCTTGCAAGGCGGCTGCGATGACCTCTTGGCTAACAACGCATGACCTGGATTTTGTATATCAAATGTCATGTTCTGCATTTTCAGACCGCTCTGCTAAATTTAATATCTCAAACTAATCCTTTACTTAAGCTTCCAGATTATTCTGTTGACCGTGCCAAATAATATATCCAGGGCCATGCAGTCAATTGGCAACTGGATAATTATATTTTTAAATAAGAAAAAGAAAAACAAAGCTTAAATATAACTCCCAAGAGTTTATTTACTCTGAACAATAATTGTATTAGTAAGATTAGTAATTTCAACTTGTTAATTGTTAGTTGAGAACAAGATCACTCTGGGTTCTTTAAAATATCTATAAAGTCTCTTTAATTCTGCAACTTTGTAACTATTTTTTTATAGGCACAATTTGCTCACACACATAATTCAGAGATAGTCCAAATTAGATTCTTGACTAGAGTTTTTTATTTCCCGAATAACTCCACTTTCACTAGTTTATCTTTCAACTAGTTTTACTTTTTTCTTCTCCACTTAATTCTGCTGCTGACTTTTTATCAGCTTTGCTAATTTGCATAAATTTAACTTTTCTTTACATGCAAATTAGTCTGTTGAATTTTCAGGTGGTTTCTTTTCCTACATAATTATTTTATTTCTGGACTATTCTAAAATATAAAATTTTCTAAATCTAGACACACTTTTTTTAAATAAAATATATCAGATGATTTAATAAATTAAGGACAAATGTAGGTCTAATAATGAATTGATTAAAAGCAAAGACAAAAACTTCATCTTTTGGATTTACAATGTGCTGATTATTGTGCTATTGTTTACAGTTGAAAAGATGATTTATAGAACATAATGTTTTTAATGCAACAACTAAAGACTTTAGTTTATTAATTAATGTTTAAAATGATGAAAGAAAAATCCTCTGCTACTTTTAGCTTGAATAATTATCAACTTGGGAATGTCAACCAGTTTAAATATGTTAGTGATTTTACAAATAGAAAGGGGGACTTAAACATGTGATGCATGTCTTTGCTTTTACAGGGAAATAACTATTGCAACTAAGCTATTTGTATATAGAACTGTTATTTTATTTAATTTGTATGAAAGTGAGACTTGGATAGCACTGGTGCAATATAAAAGCATTATAGAAGTTTCATTTAATGATGCTTTGTAACATTTTAAAATTGAATGGCAAGATCACAAAACTAGTTTATAAATATGTATCTCACTGGAGGATATAATCCTGTAGAAATCCACTATTATAAAATCACATCTTCAATGGATTGGTTGTTTAAAACAAGTGAACAATGCAAAACTTCCTAAAAGGTGTTTTATGGAAAATTTGTGAAAAATAAACACCATTTATGTTATAAAGATTATATTAAGGATAATACAGTGTCAATTGTTTTCACTGGTAAGATATGGTAGAGAATAATAGTTTCAATTAAACATGATATTGAAGATATTTAAAAAGAAAAGTTTTCTGCTGAAGAAATTAAAAAACAACCTTCTAAAATATCAAGTAAACAGAAGAAATGAATCTGCATGATCTCTATATTGTAACCCAATGTTTAGGTCACAATCAGTTAGAAGCAAAAGACAAACAAGTGAGACGAGTACAATTTATGTGGAGTCTGTTTTATATTGGTTGCACCTTTATAGAAAATAAATTAAAATGAATGCATGTTTATTTGCTATATAAATAATAATAACCATTCCAAAATTTAATAACACATTAAGGGTATTTATTCTTATAGATGTATGGTAATAATTTTGATGTATTCTTAATTACATATACTCTGTTGCAATATATATTGTATAAAGAACTATTTTGATACAAATTAGATCCTTTTTAAATAAGGCTAGCAAATTAACTCTCAGTAAATTAGTTCTCAGGGTTATTAACTAAATCAATCTTAATCATTTAATTAAAAGATGTATAAATTTAAAGTTTATTAAGTTATCCTAGGTATGATGAATGTAAAAGAGATTTTATTATATATCACCCTATCCTATAAATTTGTATTTCAGGTGGCAATAGTATATTTAATGGTATATATAAATTTAATAAACATGTAATTTAATAGCTTGGAAGTATGACCTTTTATTTCAACAACATGTAAAGACAATAGTTTCAGTAATGACAAACAGATGTATTTAAATACAATAGTATATAAACGAAATAAAATTATAAACGAAACATACTTTAATAACAAAATTCTACAACATTAGTAGTATATATTATTGTTTGTTATGACTATGTTTGCAAAGACAAGGTACTCTATTGGAGAGGGTTGACCAATATTAAGTCAAAACTTATCTGTACTTTCAGAAGGATAATAATGTTTATAATATCCTTAATTATCTTTAATAAGTGAAATAATGCTTAAAGCTAATCGGGATAATTAGTAACCATTAGAAACCACCAGTAATCACATAAACTTTCACAATAAGAATAGTAATCAATATTTTTCATTGCTGTCAAAACAACTTTCTCACCTTTTAATAGCAAGAATGGAAATCCATTCTTACTAATAGTCCATTGAATATATATGAACACTTAAAGATTGCAACTTGACTACAGAGTATGAAATATTGATACAATAAAGTTTAAATAAACCTCTTTAAACATGAAATAAACATGTCACTGTAATGCAGACTATTAAATAGTCAATTAAAAAGAGATTTATTTAAACTTCATTGTATCAATATTTCATACTCTGTAGTCAAGTTGCAATCTTTAAGAGTCTATATATATATTCAATGAACCATTAGTAAGAATTAAAAAGTGAGAAGGTTGCCTTGACAGCAATGAGAAATATTTATTACTATCCTTATTGTGAATGTTTATGTGGTTACTGGTGGTTTACTAATTATCCAATTAGCTTTAATCATTATTTCACTTATTATTTAAATAATACATGAGCAATTTAAAAGTATTGCAGTTTGTAATGTTATAATTGACTATTTATTAGTCTGCATTACAGTGACTTGTTTATTTCATGTTTAAAGAGGTTTATTTAAACTTCATTGTATCAATATTTCATACTCTTGTAGTCAAGTTGCAATCTTTAAGTGTCCATATATATTAAATGGACCATTAGTAAGAATGGATTTCCATTCTTGCTATTAAAAGATGAGAAGGTTGCCTTGACAGCAGTGAGAAATATTGATTACTATCCTTATTGTGAATGTTTATGTGATTACTGATGGTTTCTAATGGTTATTAATTATCTTTATAACAGTAATTAATAATCAACCTCATTCTACAAGAGCAGGATAATTCAACTCTTTTGGAGCAGGCAAAATTATTTACTTAGTATTCCTAACAATGCTATACAAAATACATACCATCATTCATTATATTTATCTTTTACTAGAATGACTTGCCATGCCATATATTATATTTAAAGTTTAAATGTAATTTAAGTTGATAATAGCATTTCATATTATACGAATATCATAAGCACTATACAGACAAATAGTCCATAGTGATTTAATTAACTACCCAGGATGTTTAGTTCCTTATTAATCTGAGGCTGAATTCAAGGGCTAATAAAACAAAGACAATGAAACATGAATGGGTTTACTAAAGTATATAACTAAATGCAACCCGTCTCCAATATAAAATATATATAACATATAATACATTCATAGCCATTGTCATTATTAATAATAAAAGTTGTTTCCTATACCTTCATATATCAGCATTATCTTGAGAACGCAAAGTCTATTAAGAAATTCCTGAAACACATAATCCTACTTTCACAAATAGTTAAATATCTCATGGAAATATTTATACTTTTGCAAAATATTCCAACATTTATAATTTACTGGCAATAATTTAGTATATACACAAAACATTAAATCAGAAGCACAAGGTAATTCATTTTGCAGATTTATATAAAGGTTTTAGATTTAATAAAACATATTTAGTAATCATACACCAGATTGCATAGTTAGGACATTAATCCATTTAAGAATCTGCTAATCATTTTATGATGTTTAATCATATTTTCATATTATGGTATTCATAATCATAAATTCATTATTATAGGACATGTTGAATTGTAGTTTTATCATAAGAGTAGTTTAATCTTTTAGAGAACACTTGATAGACTAATATGGATAACATTTATCATATATTTTTAAAGCAGTAGATTAATAATTCTTTAATTTAAACAAATTTAATTTATTTTGCTATAGTCTAGGCTGTTTTAATAATTTATAAGATCTTGCAAATAAATCATAATCAATTGACTTAGTTAACTTTGTTGATCTTCATTAAAAATTAATCAATGTCTCCAAAGATTCGAATTTATATGTTGATTTAGATTAATATTGTATAAAGTTTTAGTTTTCATTGGTCTTCAATATAGTTCCAAACAAGTTATTTCAAAATTATTTTGAAAGAAAAGACGAATGATTTGATTGATGTTATGAGTATGCCATAAGCAATTTTCCAAAATGCTATTAATAGTTGAAGACAGTGAATTAAATTTTCTTTAAAATAATATTTGGTGATAATGCCTGGTGTTGTTGTAGTGTATCTATTTAGTTGCTTCACTGGCAAAATGTAGTTTCTCAATTTGTCTATTCTGTCATTCTGAGAAGATGATCAAAATGGCTATTTAAAAATTTAATTCAAATGGATCCTGGATGCAGTATAATTTTACAAAGACTGATTTAATTTTGATAAGAGAATTTATCTTAATTCTTTACCATTACCCAAAACATTTTACTTCTTTTAAGTTGGTAATATGGAAGTGCAGCCAATCATAAATGTCTGGGTTTATTCTAAGAGCATAATTTTTAGTAAATGATTGAAATGGAAAAAAATACCATTTTTTTAGTATTATTACTTAATTTGAATTATTAAAAAAAAAAAAAAAAATTAACAACTAAATAATTTATAATGTCCCCGTAAAGTTCTTAAATATTTTATTTAATAAAATCATTTAGTAAATACATTTTAATTGAATTGTAATGCTAAATAAAACTGAATTAATTTACTAGTTTTACATTTATAAATTTTAAGTATTTAGACATTGCATGCGCGCACACACACACACACACTTAAATGAAATGTTGGTTTAACTATTTTAGCTAAATATAATCTCAATTGTATAATTATCGTAATATAATTATTATAGAACTGTTCCAAATATTCTGTTTTATTATGTTTGATTTAAATTATCCTATTTTTGTATATTTTTCTACAATATCAATCTTGTGTGTTTTCCTGTTTGTGCATAAAAAAAAAATGCAACTGCATTTTTCAAACAACAACAACAAAAAAAAAAAAAACAGGAATGCATGCATTTTACATACACATTGATCAATAAAATCTGCTCAGAAGACATCTTTAAATACTTTCTACAAATTTATATTCTCTTAGATAGTACTATAAGAGAGATTTTTAAATTTCATTTTTCACTATATTACCTGCTATCTGACCAATAATAGTGATGGATTTACTTTGTTTAACTAGACAAGAAAGCCATTTTTTGACTAAATTAATTACAATGGTAAATATTTAGTTACAATATATATATATATATTACAGATTGATTTGTATAGTCATCACAAAACTTTTTTTACAAGTTTTTAACCCCCCCCCCCGAGTTAGTTAGAATTGGTCATACTGATTTATAAGTGACTATTTATTATTTTCAAGGATAAAATGTACCAAATGATTGAAAGAATGCAGTAATAATATTGGTATTTAAGAAAGGTGATAAAAAAGATATTAGGAATTATAGTCCTGTCAGTCTTCTAGCATTTCTATACAAAATCTTTATAACATGACAATTACATACAACTCATCTACAATTTAATCAATAAAACTAACAAGATGGATTTAAAAGTAGTTTTAGCACAATGGATAACAAATATTAAAAAAATCATAGAAATACTAATGAATACGAATTGCCATTATATTTTGAATTTGTTGATTATAAAAGGACACATTTAATTCTATAAGCATTTCTATAGATCTTGAATATTATGAACATATTCTAAAAAATAAATATTAATAAGTTAACAAATGTAAATATCTTAATCAAATTATTAATATAGATGTAAATATATTGGATGAAAATGATGAAATTAATTTGATAGAGAGGATGATTTTAATAGATGTATTTTACTATTCTTATATATCAGTCTGAGATCCATTCAACAAAATATGGAGAGTAGAGATTAGCAATGAAGTCTAAAACAATTTACATTGAAGAAAAAAACAAATAAGTGCCATTGATATCATTGAAAAAATTAAGAAATTGAACTAGAGCTTGCTGGAAATATTGCTAGAAGAGATAACAAATGAGCAGTTCAAGTCTTAAACTGGTCCAAAGAGATTATAAAAAAATAATGGCATCAGCAAACTCTCCATATATAGTGTTACCAAGTGCAAGCCTTAATTATCAGTGGATGCAAGTAGGTTTGTGCATAAAATTCCTAAAAGGTGGTTGCTGGAAAAATGCATTAGATCCTAAGATTTAGGTGCAGTGTTCTCAAATCCAAGGCTCCTCACTGATGAAACCAAATGCTAGAAATTAGTATGGATGACTAAACACTAGATAGGGATTTTATGCCCAAACTTTCTTGTATCCATTAATTACGCACTTGGCATTATTACTATATGAATTTGCTACTGTCATTAACAATCTGTTTAGGCATATGAAATGGTAATCATGAGATTATAAAAACCTAAAATGAGACATGAAATGGATGGATAAGGACTGTTGCTGTTATATTATGAAGATAGGTTACAAATATGAGAAATTGTTAATTGGTGAAAATGATGTTCATTATTGTAATATTTCAGTTTTCTTGGACATTATGCATCTGTTTATTGGAATTTATGTCATCCAATTTGTAGTAATTGAGTAACACTTTACTACTAGTTAATAAAGACAATAATAATAATAAAAACTTCAGTAACAAAAATTCAACATGTATAAGATTTAAATTATTAAAGTGCAAAAATGTAACTGTATTTCAAATTTAAATGTAATCTAATATATATAAATCAATTTATTGTCAATTCAATGGTTGTGTTCATAAAACAACTTTTTGAAACTAAGTCTGTAATTTACCTTCCCCCACTATTTCCATCCCCCTTTTTTAAATAAAGATAAATTGAAAATATATATAGACAACAGTTATAGAGTTTCATTAAATTAAATTATTTAATTTGATTTATTAAACATTTGTGTGTGTGTGTATATATATATCATCATCATTATCAACCATTATCAATCCACTGCAGGATGAAGAGGTCTCTCCAAGTTTAATCCATCTTCTCCGATCTTTAGCTTCTCTTCTCCACATCACCCCTACACATTTTCTTATTTCATCCATCCATCTTACATGTGGTCTCCTTCTGGGTCTTTTACAATCTCTTGGAATCCAGTTTAAAATTTCAATTGTCCATCTATTATCATCTCTTCTAGCAATATGTCCAGCCCAACTCCACTTCAATCTTTTAATTTTTTCAATGAGGTCAGTAACACCTGTTTGTTCTCTTACCCATACATTGCATTTTCGATCTCTTCTTGTTACTCCCAACATACATCTCTCCATACTTCTTTGAGTGGTCTGAAGTCTCTGTATTGATCTTCTATTAAGTGTCCAAGTCTCAGATCCATAAGTAAGAACTGGTAAAACACATTTGTTAAAAACCTTTCTTTTCAAACACATAGGCATATTTCCTTATGTTTCCATCTGTATTAATAATCTGACCAAGGTATTTGTAACTCTTAACTTCTTCTAATTCATCATAATCAATCTTTATTTTCATATTTTGAGCAAATCGATTAAACATTACTTTAGTCTTTTTAACATTTATCTTTAGTCCTACTTTCCTACTTTCATCTGATAACTCCTGCAACATTTCCTGCAGCTCTGAAGCATTATTTGCAAAAACAACTACATCATCTGTGAAATCTAAATGACTTAAATAATCTCCATTTACTTTCACTCCTTTAGTTTCCCATTTTAATCCACAAAATACTTCTTGCAGCACTGCTGTAAAAAGTTTTGGAGATATGGAGTCACCTTGTCTTACACCTTTCTCAATGTTGACTTTCCCAGTATCATTATGTAATCTAATTGTTGCTGTTGCATTTTTATAAATATTCTTTAAAATATGACAATATCCTGGATCTATACCTTGATGATCCAATGCTTTAATCACTGAAGAAATGTTTATAGAATCAAATGCCTTTTCATAATCTACAAATCCAAAACATAATGGCAACTCATATTCATTTGTCCTTTCTATAACTTCTCTCAATACCTGAATATGATCTACTGTACTAAAACCACTTTTAAATCCAGCTTGTTCTCTTGGTTGGTGAAAATCCAAGGTTCTCTGTAGACGAGTTGTAATTATCTTGGTAAAAATTTTATATAAAACTGATAAAAGGCTGATAGGTCTGTAATTTCTAATATCTTCTTTATCACCTTTTTTAAATATTAATATTATTACTGCATTCTTCCAATCATCCGGTATATCTTTATCATTTAGACATTTGGTATATAACTTTGCTAATATTTTTTCTGTTTCTTCACCTGCTTCTTTTAATATATCAATTATAATTCCATCATTACCTGGAGCCTTTCCTTTTTTCATACATTTAATTGCATTTCTCACTTCTTCATATAAAATTCTGGGCAATTCAGAAGATGTAATAGATATAGGAGGTACTTGTTCTTTATTACTATATAATTCTTGATAAAAATCTTCTACCAATTTCATAATGTCATCCCTCTTTTTAGTAATAATTCCATCTTTTTTCCTTATTGCAGATATAAATTTCCTACCAATACCAAAATGTTGTTTTACATTCTTAAGACTTTTATTTTCTTCTACAGCTTTTCTTGCTAGTTCACAGTTATACTTTCTTATATCATTTTCAACTCTTTTCCGCACCATTTTACAAAATTCGAGATATTCAATTCTTTTTAATGCATCATTCTTGCATATCTTCATATTCCTTCTTTTCTTCATAAATTCTCTAGTCTCAGTAGAAATTTTATTAGTCAATTGCTGCTTTTTTCTACCAGCTATCTTTGTTGCAGTTTTTAAAAGTGTATCAGTTATTTTCATATTAATTTCATTCAAATCTGAATCATGTTCAAAATCTACTAATACTTGAAACCGATTTGTAAGTTCTAATTTAAATTCATTAGAATGTTTCTGAAGATTAGAAATATCAACTGTAAATATAGTTTTTCTTAATAATTTTTGTCTCTCTAGTTTTACATTAACATGTATCTTACCCCTTACTAATCGATGATCACTTCCTGTGTTAAATTTATTAAGAACATTACAATCTTGAAATATGTATTTCCTGTTAGTCAAAATATAATCCAATTCTGCTGTACCTTCATTTGGATGCTTCCATGTCCATTTCCTTCTAACATTTTTCTCAAAAAAAGAATTCATAATATAAAGTTTTTCCTTCTCTGCAAACTCCACAAGTCTATGTCCTCTCTCATTTCTATTACCATAACCAAAATTACCTACAACACTTTCATCTTTCATTTGTTTACCAATTCTAGCATTAAAATCTCCCATAACAATTTTAAAATGTTGTTTACTCTGATCAAAAGCCTTCCATATAAAAATCTTCTACTACTTCATCACTGTGAGAACTTGTTGGGGCATAAACCTGGATTATCTGCATTTGATATCTGTTATTAAGTTGTATAACTAATCTTGCCACTCTGTCTGCTACACCATCAATCTCCACAATATTGTTCTTCCACTTTTTATTTATAATGAATCCTACTTTACTTGTATTTCCAATATTTGTGCCTTTATAATAGAGCATATGTCCACTTTTTAAATCAATTGTCTCTTCACCTTTTCTTCTAACTTCACAAAGTCCAATAATATCCCATTTAATATAAGAGAGTTCTTCTTCTAATTCTTGCAATCTTCCTTCACTTGAAAGTGATCTGCAGTTGTAAGTACCTAAATAAAAAGTCGTCATCAAATGGCAGCCTGGGTCCGCCTCCAGGATATTCTTAGCACCCTCCGCCTTCGGCCACCAACCGCTGCCTTGGTTGGTGACTTTACAGCCTCCTGGGATTAAGGGCCATGCTTTATTTTTGTCTGTCATAATTATATAATTGGGAAAAATCTTTATCATTTACACAAACATTCATTCTGCCTTATCAGGCACTGAGAAGAAAGACCATGGTGTTTCTTGATCTTAAACTCAGAGGTAAAAAGCCAATAAACTCACCACGCTGGCTAATGCGTGTTGGTGAGCAGCCCATCCATGTTCGTATACTATATGAATAAACATATAGTAGTAACAGCTGCAACGACAAGAACGTATGGAGTGGACATTAGGAATTTGCCCTGCTCGGTTCCTTTAAGGCCTCCAAGAGGAATCAAAGTGTCTCCTTCCAGTTAATAGCAAACTCCTTTCTGCAGCCGTATATATATATATATATATATATATATATATATATATATATATATATATATATATAAAAAAAAAAAATAAATAAAAATGTTTAAAATAGTAAACAAAAGTTTTGCATGGGCAGGATGTCACCCAAAAATGAATTTTAAAGATGAATATTGCTTTAGAATGAATGTGAATAGTAGATATTATGGTGTTTTATAATTAGTTGGTGGAAAATAATGTCATCACTGATAATCAGTTATTAATTACTTTATATCTTATTGCAAAAGACTTTTGGAATCACAAAAATTTGCTTTATTATTATTATTTTTTTACTTCTTTTTTACTTTAAATGTAATTATTTTAAAACCTATATGAATGATCAAAAAATTACATTGATTTTATTTATTTGTTTTTAGCTTCAACTTGATATGATAAATTTTCAAAGTGACCAAGAGAAAGATTGAACCTATTTTTATAATTTAGTCCAACTTTTTGTTTTAAATGTATATATGTTAGGTAAGTTTATTTATTTTAATTTATATATATATATAATGAATATTTTTATAGTCTTATATTTTTTAAAAATGAAAGTTTAAAAGAAACTTGAAAATTTTTGTAGTACTTGAAAAGGTGAATCATGAACTTTTTAAAATACATATATATTATGTCAATGAAACTTTATTTTAAAAAATTTTTCTATTCTGGGTTTTAAAGTTATCCATTTAACATTTCATTATTATTTCTTCATTAAACAGAAATTCCATTAATATCTTGTTATTTTGTAATCCCATAATTTTTATTTTTTATGCATAATGTTGGATTTTTAAAGGTTTTGAATCAGATTCATTATTTTAATATTCCATATTGATTGGAATCATTAGAAATAATCTAATTGAGTTCTTGTTTTTTTACCTAAATAATAATGGACCAAGCATTATTAGAAATATTACATGAAGTTCTGTACCAGAAAAAGAATATGGATTAGAGAAATGTCTTAAATGATCATTCTTCTCCACATAAATAGAATCACAATTGTGGATATTTTTAATTGCTTGGTCATAAATAATTTATATTGATATGATTTTTTAAAACTTTAAAAATGGACAAAATGATTAAATTCTGAAATTTTATTTGCTGGCTGTTATTAAAAATACTTAAATTATTAATCCATATTCAATATTTTACTATTTAAATTTTAAAGACACGATTTATCTTTTGCCTAGCCCTTCTCTCACCAATTCCATTTTCATCCATAGCATAGCTTGAAAAATATTAAATAAAAAAAAATGAGAAAAAGTAGTTTGTAAAATATATGCACATATCTGCCTGAATGAATGTTATTGCTTAATCATCTCTTACCTATTTTCTCACTTAGCATCATATAGGCATTTTCTCAATCTTTATTTATTACTGTATTGCCTTTTTTCATAACTGCATTTTTAAAATTTTTTTGCTAATTATTTTTGTCTTAATGTGTACATTTTTAAAATTAAATTGTAGATATTTGTATATATATATTTATATAAAATGTATATTGTACAAGATTTATAATTATCCTGCTTTTAAGCATCCTCCAGAAAGCCTTGAAACAAATGCAGTTAGATTGCAAGAATCCATTTGCTTCTATCAGTATAAATAAGCTCTTGTAATTCATTTCTGTTTTCTTTTATAAGAAAGGCAAGATCATCTAACTAAAAATTGTTGCATGTCATTTTTATATTTCCATCAAGTGTTAGTTTATTTAACCCAGTAAGTATTTTTCTTTTTACACAATATTGTTAAAACAATCATTCAAAGCAACAAATTTTTTTGGCACAACTTTTGTGACATGCCATAAAACTCATGGTAATAATTCCGTTTCTGCTCTAAGAATAAAAAAGAAAAATACTTAAACTGCATTTTTATCAAAACTGGCAGTATCACAATTCCACGTGGGATCTATTTCACAATCATAGTTATCCACTTAATAGAATAAAGCATAATAGTAAGAAAAACACAGTACTACTAATGGATTGATATTATCATTAAATAACTTTAAAATCAGTATTAAAAAAAAATGTCTTGAATGATCATTTTACTTTGCTAACATGTTAAAAATATTTGAAAGCTAGAAGTGAAACAAGAAGATTCAGAAGGGAAGATTTTTAAAATCATAATATTAGAAAATAGTTTCTTTTAGGAATATCCAAAAGATACAACTGAAATCAAGAAACCAAAAAGCATTAACAATAAGTATACAACAAATGCTGTATAAATGATTATTTTATTGATCAAAGATATGTCTGTATACTAATAGTACACTTATTTACTAACAAATGAACATTTCTAACAATTATATGAAGTTTGATAATATACATAGCATTATCTCAATTTTTACTTTATCTTTCTTTCTATTAATTGCACTAAACACAAAAATTAATATTCACAAACCAAGACTTTCATTAAAGAAAACTAAACCTTAGAGGTAAAAAAATGGATGTGAGAGAAATACCAAATAGTTATTTTGCTGCAATTAAGAAAAGAAACTTTTATAAAATTATATTAATAAAAAGTATTATTATAAATGGATTAAGTTATCTGTAAATGAAATGAAACATGGCTCAGCTTCTTGGGAAAAAATTATCGTAATCACAGTCATCATAGAAACATGTTTGTGAATTTGACTTCTAACAGTTGTAAAATAAAACTAATGTGGTTTTGTTGTTTTAATCCAACTAAACAATAATTGTATATATTATTAGATTGAATAAAGAAATGGAATCTTTTATTCTAGTTTATATATATTTTTGAAATCATATAGCATAGAAATAGAAATGCATATCGATGTAAATTTTTTTTTGAAACTGAAAATCTTAGATATTAATTTATATCCTGGTGTTATATTGGTGTCAGTTTCATAAACTAGTGAGAAGAAATGTTAGTTATAATTATAAAGGAAATTAGATTATTGATAGACAAATGGTTGTCCTAAATTAATATTTTTAATATTAATATTCAAGATTGAGCAATCTTATGGCAATGAATGCATGAATTAAGCTGGAAGAAAACCTGCTAAAATTGCATTCTGAAATAAAAGCTTACTGAGTAGGAGTGATGATATGTTGTAACCTGAAAGCCACAGAACCAAATCAGAAAACAAATCATTGCAAATATCGATATATAAAACAAACATTTTTTAAAGAATCTCTTTTTAAGTTGATAACATTAACTAAGCTACCATAAATAGCTATTGGTTGCTATATTAAGGAAATTATTGTGTCATATGCATAAAAAGTGGATCATGTCAAACTGAAAGCATATATTGATCAAATAAATAACTATTTATACTTTCTCCTGACACTGGGCAAATTTGTGTTTGATGATTATCACAAATTGTTTCCTTTTTATCAAAATTGTCATAATTTAGGCAGCCATATCAGGGTATTTTTTGATTCTAGTGATTACTATATATGGAAACATTACTGTTGTAATCTAATTAAGCATCCGAACACTAAATTAGTACCAGAGTGCAGTAACTTTAAACATTTTATAGCTCTCACAGAATGCAAGCATTTCTTAATGGCTGTCCTACTTTAAATTGTAAAGGGATCATCAATGTTTCTAGTTCACTGTCCAATCCCTGAAAGTATATATGAATTAAAGGATAATTATAAATTTAATCTTTAAAGATATTTTGTATTTTATAACTTATATTTTATTTCTCATTCTTCAGTTTGGTATCAAAAACAATCTTATAATTTTTTTGTTTTTTCTGTAATCATATTAAATTAAAATTATTGTACTAAAACATTGGAAAAACTTTTTTTAAAAAAATTATACATCTAACAATTTCACATTGTTTGTTACTTTATTATACTTTTTAACTTTAACTAAATTCTTTTGCAGTGGTAGAATGGTAGATTTAAAAACTAAAATTTTTCAAATACCAAAATATTAGATTACTTTTTATATTTATTGACTAAATTCAGATTTAAACTAAATTTAGACAGGTTAAAATAATAATAGTGTGAAAAATATAGTAAAAGTCAAAAAATTAAGAATTTATAAAAAGCAAATAATTATGAATATGTTTTATATTTCATTCCTTCTAATATGTTGACTTTGTAAAATTATAGTTGGATGATATAAAGTATGCATTTGATTAATTTAATATAATGAAAAACATATTAAAAAGTAGTTCAATGATATAATTACTTTAATATCAATCCAATTGCTATTATCATAAAACAAATATTAAAACTGAATCATAATAAAAATCTTGCTTTTTTCTTTTTTGTCTTATTAAATGCTTTTATATCAACATTTTTGAATTTTTTACAATGAAAAAAAATTTGTTCCAGTTTAGAATTCTTAACTCACATCCTTCATGCATCCCAAGAAAACTCTTAACAACTGAACTAACTGAAATATTACATTTGTTAATATTAATTTAAATTGTACTTAATTCGTTTAATTAATTTTTTTAAAAAATCTGTTGGAAACATTGTAAACTAAAATTTTACTTAATTAAAAAGCCAATGCATAAAATTTTTTATATAGTAGGTGATTACATATTTAAATTTGGAATTTGTTGTTAGAGGCATATTTTTTATTTGTATGTCTTATTATTAAATTGTTTAAAAAAAGATTTTTTAAAAAAATAATGTTTTAATTTAAACAACTGACTAAAAAATAGAAAAATAACAAAGCCATCTGATTAATAAAAATGAAATGACATGTTTTTTAATCAAATTATTTTTCTTCTTTTTAAGTCAGCTGTTTACATAAAAGTATTATTTAAAATATATATATATATTTAGATATTATTGTGAATTATGCAAAATACACATAATAGGAATAAAGCATCAAATTTGTAAGCAAAACAATTACTTCATCTATATATATATATAAAATTCGTATGAAATATGTTTGACAGGATTTAATTTGTAAAATTTTAAAATATTGTTGTTTTTTATTTATTCTTTATGATTCTTATTTATCCAACTAAAAACTCAAATGACAATTAACTTAAATTCAGAAAACTATGATACATATTTATTATATAAAATATATTAACTGGTTTTACTTTATTAAATACTTCATAATTCTGTAGCAATTTATTTAATCAGAAAAAGTTGTTGTAGTTCCCTTGTTACAGAATTTTTTTTACTAAGCTGTAACTCCATAACTCATGAAAAATTATATCATGAGAATCATCTATAAAAAAAGTGAACTTTTATTTTGATTAAATTCCTATCAAAAAAGTGATATTTTATAAAAATGCTTGAATCAAACAAAGCATTAAGAAAAAAAGTATTGGAATTAATGAAGAATGTTTTTCTCTTGTCTATCGAGACCAACACCTCAATAAATAAGCATTATCTAAAAATGATCATGTAATTCTATTAGTATGATAGTTATAACCATGTCATTTCATTCCAAAGCCTTTGTGCAGATATTTTTGTCATGTATTATTTATGTTAGAATTTAGTTCAAAAAATATTCACATTAAGATGTCAACAAAATAATAAAACAATCCAATTATGAAAAAGGTAGTAAAGTATTAAATTGAGGCATTGTATTCAAACTTAGGAATATGCTTTGTACTAACCAATTATTCTTTTTCTCAAAAAAATTTACTGTAACTTTTTTCTTCTAATAAAAATTTATGATAAAATTTAAGACACAGTTGCCTATGCAATATGAAATTTGTAAATTTTACATATACTTGCTTATATATATAACAATGACTTTTTTTATATTTTGTGATTACAATGTAAAACTTTTCATTCACATAAAATAGTCAATTGATAAACTAATTAAAATTCAAAAAATTTAAAATGAATTTATATTATCTAAATATAAGAATTGCTTTATATTGATTAAATATTGAATAATTTTGTGAGCTGATTTATTAGCAAAGATGGTTTCCAATTAAGAGCTCATAAAAAATTATTTCAGGATACATTTTTATACTAAAAAAAATTTGTGTTTCCATTAAATGATATTTGTAAATTCTCATTTTACCAACTAATACATTTGAAATATGATTCACATAGATTTAGTTTGGTTTCACTATAAATTCAAGAAAACCAAGACATACATCACATGACATAAGAAGCTTGTACTACAAGTATGCTAATAGCTCTAAGAGCTTTTCCGATAAATGCTGGAAGAGAAAGCATTTAAAATCTCTATCTAGAATTATGCCGAAACCGGTTTCAAGCTGAGGACTATCGTCCATGAGGTGCTAGGATATTCAGACACTAAATCTAAAATATCAAGTGCAGTATTTATTTAATATTTAACTATTAATTAAAAAATCTGAAATTTTCAGACATTTATATGTTTTCAAATCCAGCTATCTAGCTTAAATAGCTATATGGGTCTGAATAATTTTCAGCTACATCATATATTAATAGCTTTAGCAATATAACATCAACAAAGCCTCAAGAGCAAAACTATAATAGTAAGAAAATCAAGTTATACATCACATGACTTAATAAGCATAAACTTTTGTCAGTCACATAAATAGCATTTCACCAGACTATTTTATGTCATGATGAAGATAAAGCCAACTATTCTATTATTGTTCGCAAGTCTTTTTCTTATAACTATCCAGAATTCACTGATTCACTACATACTTACATTAGCATCAAAGATATACGTAAGATTTGCATTATCTAATGTTCATTAAATGTATTTTTGTGATTCACAGTTTTAGTATCTGTCAATGAAAAACTCCTTGATTAATATCATTCTTTTTTTTTTTTAATAATTGATGTTATATTGAGTGCCAACAATGTAATTCAAAATATCAGCATTAAAACAGATCAAATCTAAAAAAATATTGATTTTTGAAAATAGTGATATGCAATAAAACCAAATTACCATTTTGAAACATTATTTAGATTATTTTAAAAAATATTATTTGCAAAGAAATTATAATAAAAATAGGCTCTTTTTTTAAAACTATAGAAAAGGCTGCTAACATTACGACATTCACTTTAAAAATGATAATGTTATCAAATTGTTCTTAGAAAACTAAATGAATTTATAGCTAGTTATGATGGCTTGATTTCTTATACTTATAGATGTAAATTTCAATATTGTTGTGGTTAGTTGGTTAAATAGAAATTGAAAAGAAAGAGGACAAATGACTATAACTGACTGCAGTTTTCCTTACCCTAATGTTAACAAAAGTTAAGATCTGAGATTTTTTTATTATCTTTGATAGCTACTTAAGATTTTCTGAGATGTTGTCTCTTTCAATGAAATAATAATTATATAATTATGACAATTCTTCTGAATATCTTAACACAATAATGCTTTTTAGATAGAAAATCCTTAATAATAAAAAAATAAATTTAATCAGGTATACTTTGTAAACATTATGCTTATATTTCACCAGAAATCTATATATTGTTACTTGAAGATAAAAGTATTTAATTTTTTTCATAGAATAACAATTGTTTTTGAGAATGGCTATATATATGCTTCTATATATGTTTGTATGTGTGAATGTGAATATTTGTTACTTGTGTCGATTATATTACGAAATTTGTACATAGTTGGTTAATTATTAATGCATTGTTTATAAGTTTTTTTTAGGTATATAAAAAAATTAAAATATTTTTACGATTTTTATGTTAAATTTAAATTGTCAATGTATATGTATTTCTCTTTTCTCTTTTAGATAAATATTGTAATGTAAAACAAATCCCTTTTTAATGACAAATTTTATGTCACAGCTCGTGGCAGATGGCACAAGTCATCTCAATTCAATTAAATATATTTATAAATAACACTTTATGGGAATGGATCATGGATAGAATAATTTAGTGATGAACTAAAGATCATATCTAGTGCAATTCTTGTTCTAGAAATAAATAAAAAAAATATTTTTGCATTATGTATTTCTAATAGAACCAGCTCTGCCCCAGAAATTTAATGACAATCTCTGTCTATTGATAAAATCTTCCAAAAGCCGGATTGGTTTTAAAGCCATAGCTAACCATTCACCAGGGAGGAAAAAAACATAGTTCCAAACAGAATCAGTAATATATTAGATTGGTGTTAAAGCATTACCATAAAATACTGAAATGATCATTATATCTACATAAGGAAAGAAAAACATTTGAAGGCATATTTTCAGGCAGAAATTGCAAGTTGTTTGATTATAGGTGAGGAATGATACTCATAAAACTACAATAACTATTAGTTAATGATATTTAAACAAGGTTCTAAAATAAAAGAATCTGCATAAATGGAGTAATCATCATCCAAGAGGGAAAACTCATAAAATCACAGTAGCAGTATATAGCATCTTATAGGATATCTAAGAAAATAGACTTAAAAATCATAATAGAAAGTAATCATCAGTTCTATTAAATAATTCAATAAATGTAAATAAAGTGTTCATCAATCAGAACATAAACATAAATTAAATATTTTATAATATATTTTTCGTTACTGAAGAGAAAGAACACTTAAAATTATTGTGACAAACTAGAATGTTTTATTTGTTGACTGAGATTTTCATTAAATGAAACCAAAGCTTAGTACATAAAAGTGTATATATGGAATTCTGAATGGTCATACTGCTGCAACCAGGGGATGGAAGACTCTTAAAAAACTATATTAGAAAGCATTACTATTAGTTATGTGAAATATCTTTTGACAATTGAACTACTAAGGTAAGTCTGATTTTAATCCAAATGAATATCATGTGTATGTACATATATATTAGCTTTATTTTTAATATAATGTAATCATAGAAATGAATATATGTATATATCAAAGTAACTTTTTTTTTACAATTAAAATTGTGAAAAAAAGTAAAGCATATTTAACTTGAAATTGGGGGCAGTTTCATAAATGTGAAAGATGGAATATCTGACCTAACAATTTTAAAATGTTTGGTGTAATCGAAATTATTTTGTACATCTATATAAAAATCTTCAAGTTCTTCATCACAATGAAAACTTGTTGGGCTATAAATTTAAATTATCTGCATTTGCTATCTTTCATGTAATGTTCCTTCATTTGAAAGTAATCTTCAATTGAATTTTTAATGAGGAGATTCATAGCACTTTGCTTTTTTTTTTGCCATCTGATGCTTTGGCTAATTATTTTACAGCCACCTGAGAATAAGGCCTATAATTTGGTTTTGGCTGTCATGATTACCAAATAATTTTTTTAAAAAAGGATCATTCACATATTCATCCATTCTTTAAGAAAACTTATGTGATGTTTCAGTTAAGAGATATCTTGCAAATGAGAAAAAAAATCATCTTATAATCAAGAGGTAAACAACTAATAAACTTATCACAGCAGTTGATTTGTATTGGTAAGAAGCCCATCAATGTATGTTTATCATGTGATCACTTATATAGTAATAACAGCTGCAATGGCAAGAATATGTGAAGTGGACATTAGGAATGAAACTTGCTTGATTTTTTTAATACCTCTTATAGAAATCAAGAGGTCTCCTTTCATTTTTTCTACTTTATAATCTAAAAAGCATAAACTAAGGCAAAAAAAATATTTGAAGATGTCAATCCACAAATGTCCAGCATCCTACAAACAATATATTATGATCTTGAAAGTAGAATATTGTGATTGAGCTATCATTTCAAATCTTTTGGTTTCTAATATGAATGTTGTGAGAAAGTACTGTTACAAGAACTGGATATATAATATTTGAATGAGTAAAATAATTAAATTGTTAGTGCCAACTAAGTCTTGTGATTATTCAAAAATTGCTTTTGTAATCTGATTACCTTCTAAATGAGAAATAGTTTGAGTTTCCATATATATAGTCTCAAACATTTTAGGAGCCATATTTATTTCAGAATACAGAATTGTTTTCACACAATACTATCATCCAAATGATGATACTCAAATTTATATAGCTCATAGAGTCACACAATTTAAAGAAATAAAATTGATTTAAATTAGCTGGCAATATTTTTAGTTGTAAATTTCTCTCCTTAATTATTATTTATAAAAATTAAGTTATATTTCTGTCAGTTTTTAAATCATAATGCTCATTTTGTATTTAATTTTTAGTCCCTAATAATATTATAATAAAAGATGACTATATATGAATATATTATATGAATAACTTGAAAGAAATTTGTTCTTAACCAAAAGAAGACTCTTGAATTTCTTTTTGAAGTTTTAATACAATTTATGATTGCGCCTACAATAAACAAATATTGATAAATTGCTTATCAACAGTCATCAACCCACTTGTTGAATTTAATGACATTTTACTGCCAAAGTTAAGATCAAGAAATACTCTGATCTTTTTTCCAGTTGCCTGATAGTTCTTAACTAAAATAATAGTTTCCTTAAGGCAAGATGAATGTGTATGTGTGAATAATATTTTTAAATATTTATAATAGTGACAAAAACAAATTGCTCTTATTACCATAAGCATTTTAAAGTCTGAAACCATTGGCAACTGAAGGCAGAAGATGTTAAGTAAAATAATGGCCCAGTATGAAGTTAATCATTATTCAGAAAGATGATTGTCTATTCAACAAATTTCTGTTATACAAAATTAATAACCTAACAATGTGGGCTCAGTAAATCTCTTAGACACTAATTATTCATGTATTCATGTTAATGACTTCAGATATTTTTATAAAATAGGCAACTTAATATGAAGTCTCATTACATTATCTGATGGATAATGATGATCACAATAAACAAAATAAAATTAATAACTGCATATGTATGGATAGAGTAGAAAATTAAAAAAGTGGGTAGCAATAATAAGGGTGAAATGAAGTAATAGTAAGGAGTGTTTAAAATTAAAATAAAAGGCAAATTAAAATTTAACTAAAGCAAAGGCTGTCCAAGACAATGCTAAATGAAGGTTGCATGCATGTGGGAAAGATATGGACAATCCAAATCAAAAACATTCAAAAGATATAAATCTAAGATCAACCAAAAATAGAAGAGATGAAAAACATGGAAAACAATTAGTGCAGAAAGACTAGCAACCATACAAAATAGAAAGATTATATAGAGAAATGATCATTGCCCAAGTGTAAAAATTAAGATGAAAGAAAACAAGATAATGAAAGAATGGAGAAGAATATAAAAGATAAGATGGAATTTAAAAAGAGTGAGAAAACATGATAATCAAGGAAATGGATATGTTCCAAGAAAATAAGAAGACTATGGAGGATCCTAATGAGATATTCCAAGACTTAATGAAAAAAAATTAAACATCCTAATGAATGGATAAAAAAGAAATAATAGAAGGCAAAAAAGAAAATTATTATGTTCACATCCAGCATCAATGTATTTAGATAAATTAAAAATACCCAGCAAATGAGTAAATATAGCAAATATAAAGAATAAGTAAAGTATTGAAGTACATGCTTAAAGGAATTATGTTAATATTCTTAAGAGAACAACATCAGTGCACTTAGATAAATAAAAAAGAAATATCCAACATAAGTTAACATACCAAACATAAAGAATAAATAATAAGTGGCAGAAAAGTGTTGTGCGGAAATTAATTAGATTTGTTGAAGTAAACAAGTAGTTTAATGGAGAGATCGGGAGTAAGAGACCAGAGATAGACAAAATGTTTGGTAATAAGACCCTCATATAATATTTATTACACAATTTTTAAATACTCTAGAAGTTAGTTTATACTAATTTTGACTGGAATGTCACATGGCATTAGATATTAGAAAACATAAATAAATAAATATGATAATGAAATCCATATTAGTAAATCCTTTTGACTGGTATCATTTAAATGCTAAACATTTAAAGTTTCAAAATATCTTTAAAGTATTAATAAAATAAAATATTATATTATTGGGACATACTATAGTATTATAGATTATTTAAAAAAAAATGTCAATGAAAATTAATTTATTATTTAAAGAGCTGCACAGAGTAGATTTGGGAAACTGCATGTAACTCGCAAGCAACAATTTTCCCACCATTGCATTAGACTAACAGAAATTCATGGCTCTTTAAAATAGTACATGTAAAGAGTATCGGGTAAAGGTAACTAATTTAAATATGTTGAAAATATGAAATTATAGAAATATAATTTATACAAAACGGTATTGCATTTGCACAATGCAAAAAAAAAATTATGACTGGGAAAAGGAGATACTACATATATATATATATATATATATATATATATATGTATATATCTCTCTTATATAAATTTATATCTCTTCTAGTTCTATATATATATATATATATATATAAAGAACTAGAAGAGAATGAATTTAATAAATATTAAATTATTATAAGAATAGGACTACTAGAAATATATTTTTTCTCATAGGTTGGTTTTTGTATAAAGAGGGGAAAAAGAGGAATCTGTTTGTATTATAATATGCATGTGCTCATACGTATGTGAATTAGTAGTTAAGAAAAGTTTTCTATAGTAACACTATATATTAGATAAAGCTGTTGAAAGAAATTGCTCAGTAGAATAATTAGAAAATGCATAAGTAAACAATGCAGAAAAACATTTCATAATTTAAAAAATAGCATTCTGATTTGAAGGTCATGCAATAATATGTAAAAAGCAATATATAACAAAGTCGAATAAAGGATTTCATTTCTTAAAAATTTCATTTATTATGGACAAAGCTTAATATAAATTTAATTGAAACTATTAATTAATGGAAAGATAGAGAACTTATGCAAGCTTATATTAGAGGAATCAATTGCCAGGATTAGCGCTAGCTAACTAATCAAAAATTATTTGCATTCATCCTACACAAAGTTATTTTTATCAGTGATGATATTATTTAATAATAATATGAATAATTTGAATATGGCTGGTTAGGCATAGTATTTGCATTGGAAATCTTTCACAATCATATAACAATGGATATCCAGCTGAAAGTCATTTAATGGATCTATGAAACTTTTCTGAATACCATCAGACTGCCTATTTTTATTGAAGTATAGATAATTAAATTGCAAATCTACCAAATTTGAGAAATTGCTGATAAAATGAATATTAATACCTGATAACTTAAAGGATCAATAAATTAATAATCCTAAAAATTAAAGGCTGCCAACAAATTCATCACCAGACAAATAGTTTAAAGAATAATGGCTGGAAATCTGATAAATATTGCAAAACACAAACATGCCACTAAATTTTAAGACCCTAACTAAAAATAATCTATAGAAAGATGTCTAGTAGAGAGGAATGTGATCAGCTAGAACTGATAATGTCATAACTGAAAAATGTTTCAGAAATATATGTATGCTCTAAACATGCACCTTTAAATATATATTTTATTGAAATATTCAGCACATAAGTTACCATATCCTAGCATAAAAAGTTGTCTTAAACTGACATATGCAAATCTATTAAATTTATATATATATATATATATATATATATATATATATAGATTTATTTATATAGATTTATATATATATATATATATATATTATATATATTGTGCCCTTTTGTATGGGTCTTCATAAATTGTTGTATAAAATTTTAAATCAATCTGTTTATTAGCTATATGATGTTAATTTTGTTAATAACAATCTTTCAAAAAGTGTAATTAAAGTAATTTATGAGTGTTTGATATGTGAAAATTGTGCTGATGTTTGAGAGAGACGTTTCAATAAAGATGATGATAGTATGTGGTTGGGAAAAACTGGCCATAATTAATACTGCATTAAAAAATTTAATAAATAAATGTTTAAAGCTAAAAGTTTTTAAAAAGACAAGTTAAAATTAAATGCATGTATTTATTGTTGATAAAGATTAATATTTAATAGGTGTATATAAATATTTTAATTATTAGTAGTACATAATAAAAGATTAATATTTGATTTTAATAATATCGAATTATTATTTTAAAAGTTGTTATAATATATTGTTTATTTTAAAAATATTTATTTTTAAAAAATGAAATTGTTAGTTTATTTTTAGATTATTACAAGCGTTTGTATCTGTGTTGTAAAACAGATGTTAGTTAGACATACACACACATGCTTGTGAGTTTTTTTAGTAAAGTTGCCAAAACTATTTTAAAATTCTGTTATAAAAATTATAAGTATTATATTGGCTATCACGAGATAAAAATAAAGATAATTAATGTGAAATATTAAATCTAATTTTTAAAATACTGCTTAGAAACATAACGAATAAAAATAGACTTAGTTTGTTTATAAAAAATAATCTTATAAAAGTTAAAAGTGAAATAAAGTAAGAAAGTATATTTTAAAAAATGTTTAATAGATTTAAATAAATGATAAAGATTAATTTAAGAATTTAATAATGTAATAAATAATAAATATTAAATAAGTCATTATTTATTTTTAATTCTGTATTGTTGGTAAAATATGTAAATAGGCTAGCAAGTTGATTGTTTAATTTACCAATCAAGTGGGGAGTTGATTCAGGTATAAAACCAAGGTTCAATTGTTCAGAGGGGATTATGATTGTAATTTTTAAAAGTAAAGTGTGCTATTAAAGATAGCTAAGTAAAATTATAGACGCTCTCATAGTCATTTTAAAATTATAAGAGAGTGGTTTTAAATAATTTATAAAAAGTTTTACCGTCAGATATGCAGTGCTAGTTTAATTATAATTTCCTATTGATCGTCTCTATCGAAGCTCAATTTACTATCAAATAGTCATGAAGACATCGTATAAGGATAAAATGTATTGGAGACTTTATACTAAAAATATAACGAACGCTGGATTAACTAGGAGAATTACTAGATGGATAAAAGTAATATGTAGGACATTATATAAATTTAAAAGTTAATTGTAATTAATTTTTATAAAGACAAATATTTTAAAAAAAGAGAAATACTTCTTTATGAAGAAAGTATTTGTAAATTATAAATTTAAGTATATATCTTAGTAAAGATATGGAAATTAACAGTAATTGTATAAATACTTGACTGGTGAAGTCTTTGTGGTTCAAAAGACTAAATTTTAATAGTTTTAAAAGGCAAATAAATTGGAAGTTTAACTGGTAAAGAAATACCTATAAATAAAATTTTTATATTAATAAGGTCTGAACGCTGGTCGTACAGAAGAATTTAAAATTAATCTTACCTAGATATTTGTTAAGGAATGCGCAAATAAAATATACGTGGATATCCAAGTCAATTTAGAATAATTAAATAAAAATTTATAAACTATTGACTAATTCTAAAGATAATAACTTTTAAATAATTTTTCCTTTAAAGAAATGAATCTAGATCCTATAAACTATTTTAATTTTATTTTGTTTATGGTGGAACTGACTTTTATTTTATTTTTTTTAAAAAAAAGAACGTTTTCATTTTTTCATTAAAACTTTTAAAACACATGATGTACCGGAAAAGGAAGTAATGTATTGTGAAAGTTTGTGCCTAGGAAAAAGAACAATTATGGGTGAAAGAAGACACCGTTGGACTTTATGTAATATGTTTTTTATTTATTAACTAACATAAATATTTAATTAATTATTGATTTGTTAAAGATAGGAAAGGTACATTTACATTTAAAAAAAATAACTAAATATTAATATAACATTTCATTGCATAAAGTTTATTTTTTATAATTATACAACACGTAATATTTTAAAGAATAATTGTTGAGTGTAAATGTGAAATTATTTTGTAAAACTATAATCCTGGAGGACATCAAATGGCGGACTGTACATTAGAGTATCATTTATGGTAAAAATTATATAATAATAATAATTTGATGTATTTTGATATGTTTTTCTTTAGATCAACCAAATATTGTTTGATTGTTGAATGAATGTATAAATATTTAAATAATATACACGCATAAGATTAGTAATAACAGTTTTATTTTAATATGCATACTTTGAATTTATGATGTAAATTTAATACAACGTAATATGAGAAATCTAGAAACAATTATATGATTCTTTCGTGGATAAATTTTAATGTTTCTGTTATAATATTAGGAATGAGATTTATTATATTAGTATAAGTTATTATTTTTCTTTTCAAGTTAGTAAGAGATATAGAAATCTATATTTTATTTTATTTTATTAGATAAGTTAAGTTAATTTTACATAGAAGTTTATATTTTGATTGATGGTTTATCGGATATAAATGATGAGGTATAAGAGAATTTGGGTAGTCATTGTTTTAAAATTGGTCATCTGTTTTTCTGAAGTTGAATAAGGTTAAAATGATATTTGTAGATAGAAGTTTATTAGGAAGGAATAGGAATAACAAGTTAAGAAGAGTAATGGTTTAACTAGAAAAGAATCATAGAATTTTATTTAATATAATATCTTATAAAATTGGTAATTGTTAATAATTTTAAAAGATTATTTTAAAAGAACATATACGTATTGCATATTTTGGTAAGACATGTAGTATGAAATTACATTAGAATGAAATAAATAATTATAATCAATAATTATTATTATATTACAAAATTATATCAGTTTATACATTATTTGACATTGGAGTAATGCTAATAGTAAATGCAATGCATATTAGTACATTATAATATAAATAGCAGAAATACTTAGGTGAAGTAGCATTTTAATTGTTAACGTTTGTTTAGTTGCATATGCTACATTTTTTAGGATATTTTACATAAAACTTTCTTGTATTAATTGATGACAAAATGATATTTATAAAATTTAAGTTCATCAACTTAATTATATGTTGTTGATAAAACTTTTAAAGAATGTATAAATTATTTATTTATGATTATGGAAATAGTAACAGTGTAAAAAAAAAAAAACTTGTATTATTATTTTTTCTTATTTTTATTTTCTTTGGTTTCCACTTTTTAATGTAAATAGTGTAAATAAGTTATTGGTTAAAGTTGATGTAAATAAATTTGTTAAGTTGTTTTTTAAAATGTGTCGAATTCATTATTTTACACCACAGCATTTGACAACAGATAATTTGAATAAACATAATATTTGCACAATATGAATTTATTATTATTATTATTTTAGAAAGAAACACAATATTTTCTTAATATAATTTATAGAAATTGATTGACATTAACATATAATATTATAATGGTCAGAAAGTAATTATAATGCACAATATAAGAGTATAATATTATTTATTGCCACAGATTGTTAAATTATAAGAATTGAGTATATTTTAAAATTAAGATGCTATATGGAAATGAAAGACATGTATATGATTTACATATTTTCTTAATGATTAATAGTATAATAAAAGTAGATAAGATTAAGTTATACACTAAAGATTATTCTTGTTAGTTAGTGTTATTGGAATAAGTTAGGTGTATTTAGGTTTGATATTAAATCCCTTATCATTCCTATCGGCACGAATTATTATTACTTTAAGATAATTAGAAGAACCTGAGATTATTTAATTATATTTCCTTAACAAAAGATTGAGATTTATTTATCTATTATTATAAAAGGTAATTAATTTATAAAAGACATAGGAGTGCTGTAGATGTAGTAATGAAATAATAAAGATGTAATTAGTATTCTTATGCCATTGAGATAATGTCTTGGGAAGATATTAGCTCAATGTAAATTCTATTACCAATTGTAACTTCACTTCACAGTCTCATGATTTTAGTAAATATTTATTTAATTAGTAGATGATATTGAACTATATTAAATTTTAATAAGTTATAATAAATTTGATAAGATATAGTATTATAAAAAATATATTAAAGATAGTTATACATATTTTAGATAAGCATAACGATTTAATTGAGCTAGTCATATTTTAAATTATATCATATATCGAGAAGTGAGGGTACAATATATATATATATATATATATATATATTAAATTTTATAAATGTATGTTACAATATTTTGAATAGACAGTTTTATAATCACAATATACTAAATCTTTTGCATATTATAATTATTTTTAAGCCATTTTGCATTATTATTTTGTAAGTATTAATTTTTTTATTGTCTTTGCAGGACTATAAAATCAAGCTCCTGTGAATGTCTTGATTGAATCCATTTTGGGTATAGATCCTAAGCAGTTATGCTACATAATAAATTTTATATTTAATTTTGTATATATAAATTGGTAAACTTTAGAAAAATAAATATAGTTGTGTTGTAATATAAATTTGTAATTCTCTTTTTGACACTAATTGCTTGAAGCATACACATATACATTTTATATTTGTACACTGAAGTTATTATTGAATTTTCATCCAAAAAAATGAAAATGTTTTTCAAAATAGTGAAAAAGTTTCAGAATTACACATATTTTCAAGTTTTTTGGGGTTTTTTTATTAGTGCATTCCTATATTGCAAACATCCACCAGTGCAAAAAGTCAGACATTACCTCACTATGCATACATTTGTGAGCTAGAGATATCATCTAAATCTTCATGCCCATGTTGATAAATATATATTCAAATTTTTTAGTTTTCATCAGTGCACCTCTCATTTCAACTTTATATCACAAACATCCATATGCTTCATGAACAATCTTTACTCATGAGATGAGCTAGATGTATGGAGCATCTGAATCTCTATGTCCATATTGATGGCCAAATAGTTTTCCTTAATACCATTCTTTCTTAGAAAGTAGGGACTGATTTCTATCCATTTTTATCACTTTGTGGAAGAGTCAATAATAATTTCATTGCAGAAATATTTCAAATTTTGATTCTTATCAGTATATTTTTCATCTCAACTCCCATATTGTAAATATCCACCAATGCAAAATTATAAATTTTAGTATTTTATTACAAAAAATAAAATATATATATATTTCATTCAGAAGAGTTCACTATGGAAACTAATAAAAGGAACTGTAATGGTAAGTAGAGGTAACATGGTATCACATGAATGCCTCTACTCACTATTGCATGTTGCTGACATTTTGTAATAATCCAAAGTATTGTAGTGTCATGTAGTTATCCATCTCCCCATCTGAACATTAGTTTTCATTTCCAGAAGTTCCACAACACATTAATCAATGCTGACTAATGTTTAGGACAGACAATCAACCACATACTTCTTTGCACCATTAACGCTTTTCTCATTTATATCAAGAGTGTATAAATGTTATAATGGAAAAATCATTGATTTTCTCTAAATGTTAAAACAAAATATATTAATTATAGAAACTGATAATCATAATAAAGATTTTCTTCAAAATCATCCATTAATAAAAATAAGATATATAAATGTATGCTTAAAAAAAAGGTGAAACAGATTTTATTCAGTCAACTTGCAATTGATTATGATCTATAGAATCATATGCTTACAGACTACTATAAATGTGTACATAGTTATTAAACATCATTGCTAGGTATTTAAACATAAAAAATATAAATTATTCATTCACTATATTTCTAACTTGTATGATAAATATTACAAGAATGTAAATATGATGCAATCCTCTTTTAACATTAAAAGAAATTGTTAATGTTATTCAAAGTTAAGTTTGCTGAATAATAATGGGTATATATCTAATATATACTATAATCCTTTGAAATAAATATAAATGATCTATGGAGCATTTATTATAACCAAGTCTACCACATTATTATTTTATAATAAAAGATGATGGATTCATTCCCTGTTCTTTATATTCTTCAATATTATTGCAATCTCAAAATAAGTATATATTTAGGAAAGATTTTGGTGGTACTTTGCTATCCACCTGCTATGAAATTATATTTATTCAAAGTATTTGAATATATTGCACACATAAAAGTTTTTCCTTATTGTCATATTTGATCATTCTGTTAAAATGAAATATTTTAATTTTTATGCAACCTTAGAATTATTTTACCCCAGATATATTAAAATCTTATTTGCTTAACTCAGATATTGATTGCCTTATTGGGTCAAATTTTTGTAAGGCTTTCATTTCTTTATTAATTATAACCATGTTTAACAATTTTATTTCAAATATAGCTCAATTGTTGAATATTAAATAAATATAGGGAATACAATTTTTTATTATTTACTGTTCAAATATTTACATTTTATAAATATGTAGTATTATTTTCTATCATACACAAATATAAAATTAGATCAATCTATAACACTTAAATATTCTATCAAAATAAGCACCCTGTATTTATGTTTTTATTTACATAGACATATAATTGCATATATATAACTTTGGCTGCAGAAAGGAGTTTGCTATTAACTGAAAGGAGACCCTTTGATTCCTCTTGGAGGCCTTAAAGGAACCGAGCAGGGCAAATTCCTAATGTCCACTCCATACGTTCTTGTCGTTGCAGCTGTTATTACTATATGTTTATTCATATAGTGAGTACGAACATGGGCTGCTCACCAACATGCTTTGCCAGCGTGGTGAGTTTATTGGCTTTTTACCTCTGAGTTTAAGATCAAGAAACACCATGGTCTTTCTTCTCAGTGCCTGATAAGGCAGAATGAATGTTTGTGTAAATGATAAAGATTTTTCCCAATTATACAATTATGACAGACAAAAATAAAGCATGGCCCTTAATCCCAGGAGGCTGTAAAGTCACCAACCAAGGCAGCAGTTGGTGGCCGAAGGCGGAGGGTGCTAAGAATATCCTGGAGGCGGACCCAGGCTGCCATTTGATGACTTTTTATTTAGGTACTTACAACTGCAGATCACTTTCAAGTGAAGGAAGATTGCAAGAATTAGAAGAAGAACTCTCTTATATTAAATGGGATATTATTGGACTTTGTGAAGTTAGAAGAAAAGGTGAAGAGACAATTGATTTAAAAAGTGGACATATGCCCTATTATAAAGGCACAAATATTGGAAATACAAGTGGAGTAGGATTCATTATAAATAAAAAGTGGAAGAACAATATTGTGGAGATTGATGGTGTATCAGACAGAGTGGCAAGATTAGTTATACAACTTAATAGCAGATATCAAATGCAGATAATTCAGGTTTATGCCCCAACAAGTTCTCACAGTGATGAAGTAGTAGATGATTTTTATATGGATGTACAAAAGGCTTTTGATCAGAGTAAACAACATTTTAAAATTGTTATGGGAGATTTTAATGCTAGAATTGGTAAACAAATGAAAGATGAAAGTGTTGTAGGTAATTTTGGTTGTGGTAATAGAAATGAGAGAGGACATAGACTTGTGGAGTTTGCAGAGAAGGAAAAACTTTATATTATGAATTCTTTTTTTGAGAAAAATGTTAGAAGGAAATGGACATGGAAGCATCCAAATGAAGGTACAGCAGAATTGGATTATATTTTGACTAACAGGAAATACATATTTCAAGATTGTAATGTTCTTAATAAATTTAACACAGGAAGTGATCATCGATTAGTAAGGGGTAAGATACATGTTAATGTAAAACTAGAGAGACAAAAATTATTAAGAAAAACTATATTTACAGTTGATATTCCTAATCTTCAGAAACATTCTAATGAATTTAAATTAGAACTTACAAATCGGTTTCAAGTATTAGTAGATTTTGAACATGATTCAGATTTGAATGAAATTAATATGAAAATAACTGATACACTTTTAAAAACTGCAACAAAGATAGCTGGTAGAAAAAAGCAGCAATTGACTAATAAAATTTCTACTGAGACTAGAGAATTTATGAAGAAAAGAAGGAATATGAAGATATGCAAGAATGATGCATTAAAAAGAATTGAATATCTCGAATTTTGTAAAATGGTGCGGAAAAGAGTTGAAAATGATATAAGAAAGTATAACTGTGAACTAGCAAGAAAAGCTGTAGAAGAAAATAAAAGTCTTAAGAATGTAAAACAACATTTTGGTATTGGTAGGAAATTTATATCTGCAATAAGGAAAAAAGATGGAATTATTACTAAAAAGAGGGATGACATTATGAAATTGGTAGAAGATTTTTATCAAGAATTATATAGTAATAAAGAACAAGTACCTCCTATATCTATTACATCTTCCGAATTGCCCAGAATTTTAAATGAAGAAGTGAGAAATGCAATTAAATGTATGAAAAAAGGAAGGCTCCAGGTAATGATGGAATTATAATTGATATATTAAAAGAAGCAGGTGAAGAAACAGAAAAAATATTAGCAAAGTTATATACCAAATGTCTAAATGATAAAGATGTACCGGATGATTGGAAGAATGCAGTAATAATATTAATATTTAAAAAAGGTGATAAAGAAGATATTAGAAATTACAGACCTATCAGCCTTTTATCAGTTTTATATAAAATTTTTACCAAGATAATTACAACTCGTCTACAGAGAACCTTGGATTTTCACCAACCAAGAGAACAAGCTGGATTTAAAAGTGATTTTAGTACAGTAGATCATATTCAAGTATTGAGAGAAGTTATAGAAAGGACAAATGAATATGAGTTGTCATTATGTTTTGGATTTGTAGATTATGAAAAGGCATTTGATTCTATAAACATTTCTTCAGTGATTAAAGCATTGGATCATCAAGGTATAGATCCAGGATATTATCATATTTTAAAGAATATTTATAAAAATGCAACAGCAACAATTAGATTACATAATGATACTGGGAAAGTCAACATTGAGAAAGATGTAAGACAAGGTGACTCCATATCCAAAACTTTTTACAGCAGTGCTGCAAGAAGTATTTTGTGGATTAAAATGGGAAACTAAAGGAGTGAAAGTAAATGGAGATTATTTAAGTCATTTAGATTTCGCAGATGATGTAGTTGTTTTTGCAAATAATGCTTCCTAGCTGCAGGAAATGTTGCAGGAGTTATCAGATGAAAGTAGGACTAAAGATAAATGTTAAAAAGACTAAAGTAATGTTTAATCGATTTGCTCCAAATATGAAAATAAAGATTGATTATGATGAATTAGAAGAAGTTAAGAGTTACAAATACCTTGGTCAGATTATTAATACAGATGGAAACATAATAGAGGAAATTAATCATAGAATTAAACTTGGTTGGAGTGCTTTTGGTAGAAATAACTTGATATTAAAAGGAAATATGCCTATGTGTTTGAAAAGAAAGGTTTTTAACAAATGTGTTTTACCAGTTCTTACTTATGGATCTGAGACTTGGACACTTAATAGAAGATCAATACAGAGACTTCAGACCACTCAAAGAAGTATGGAGAGATGTATGTTGGGAGTAACAAGAAGAGATCGAAAACGCAATGTATGGGTAAGAGAACAAACAGGTGTTACTGACCTCATTGAAAAAATTAAAAGACTGAAGTAGAGTTGGGCTGGACATATTGCTAGAAGAGATGATAATAGATGGACAATTGAAATTTTAAACTGGATTCCAAGAGATTGTAAAAGACCCAGAAGGAGACCACATGTAAGATGGATGGATGAAATAAGAAAATGTGTAGGGGTGATGTGGAGAAGAGAAGCTAAAGATCGGAGAAGATGGATTAAACTTGGAGAGACCATCCTGCAGTGGATTGATAATGGTTGATGATGATGATGATGATATATAACTTTACTAAATTAAAATATGATTAATAAAAAAATATTATGCTTAGAAAGAAAATGCTTTAAGCAAGTATATTGTTCTGATACAAGAAAAAGAAAAAAAATCAAATAATAAATTTTATCATTTCAAGTAAGCAAATATAAACATTTAAATACAAACAATAGAAATAAATAAAGGAACCTTAGATTATTTAATTATGTGAAATGAAATTTTAAGAAGAGTTTTTGCAAGCTATCCTTAGGTTAAAAAAATTATTAGTGCTAAAAAATGAAATGTTTATTGTAGGTATAAATGATTTATTTCCAATCTGCTGATTATTCTATTATCGTTGGAAACTTTTCTTTTGGTGTAGGTAGTGCTAATAAATATATAACACTAATATAGTTGAATTTTAAAGATTGCAGGTCTCTTAATGTGCAAAGTAAATGAATAAGAATATATCCTATAACTTTGAAGGTTTCCTAATAATCTTGCCGATTCTTTAAATTTTACTTTCAATAATTTACAATATAAATGTTTATTTTAACAATTGATGATAATGTTTAAATTTCTATTTTATACTTGATCCATTTATTTTTAATTATATAGTTCTTCATTTTCACTATTTTTAAAATTAAGATATTTATATAAACTTTAAACTTAGATCTTTTATGAGAAGATTGGATGAAAGTTTACAGTACTGCATTCTTTCAAATATTTTCAATGTTTGTGATATATCAAAATAAAATATAATTTTTAATGGATTTGCAACATAGATGTTACAAATAAAAGCATGTTTATTACTTTTCATTACCATCTCATGAGGAAAAATATTTTCATCTATTGTTCAGAATTCCATAATTTATTTAACTTTAAAAAAATAAAGTGAGTAAATAATATTTTTATATAAACAGTAGCAAACTCTTCCTATAATAGTGCCACCCAGTGCAAGCCTTAATAATCAATGGATGCAGGAAGTTTAAGCATAAAAATATTTGCAGACTAAGGCTTACACTAGTTGGCACCACTATATGGAGAATTTGCTACTGTTAATAACAGCTTGTGTAAGTAAGCATAAGAAATGATGATCATGTAATATTTTTATATACAATCATTTTAAATAATTTTTTATTATTGTAATAAAATAATTTATTCATAAATTAATCAATAAATTTTGGTATTTTAAAATTCTCATTAATATATTTTATGTAGGGTTTTAATGTAATTATTTTTATTTCTTACAACACATCCAAAATGCATTTGCATATGCGTATTGTTTATTAACTAATTTCATGTTTAGTACTGCTTATCATGTTGTTTACTTTGTTTAAATCCAAACAATATTTACATGTAATTTTTTAAAAATTATAACCACACCTTGCCATAAATATTGTGTTTCTATATCTTTATATCCTACTAAGTCAGCATAAGTTTTATTTTAAATTGTAAAATGTTTTTCCCTATACTTGTGAATGTAATTGGGTATATAAAGTGTTGCTCATGAAGTGTTAAAACTACTGAAATATTGTTTGCATATGGATACTACATACATGATATGTACATTCCATATCAGTAGAGGCATCAAATCTTTATTGAAGTTAATATTCAGTATAAATTAAAATATAATTAACAATTTCTATTCAAAATAATTTTAACGATTATTTGGATGAAATTAATCAATGGATAGATATTATATCACAAATTTCAGTCCATAAATTCATGTCATAATGTTGAAATAAGTAACAATTAGGCATTGTGTATTGACATTAAATGACCATCTTTTTTTTTTTTTACTTCTGTATACAATAGTCATGATATTTCACATGTTTCTTAGAAGTATTTGTGCTGTTCTCTTATTTGCATTTTAGTTATTGCCATCCTTCTTAAAATTCTATCACTAGGTAATTGCCAATGAAAATAGAGCACTAGCAGTTTTGCAAAACTGCATGATCTACTGAATGAAATTGATCTTAAAAACCCTCTAGCCAGATGTGGTTCAATTTTGCAAGAAAAACATCAAAACTAAATTTGTGTCCATAGTACATTGACAAGATTGTTGGACAATTAATTCAGTCAGTCTGGTGAAGTAATAGATTTTTCCACTTCTCTGATTTGAATTTAAAAGTGAATAGCAAACTGGGTTTGTGCACAATTTTGGAGACTACATTTTTTTCATCATGGAACTCTGTACTTACAATCAAAAAATATACTGGCAGTGCTTGTAACACAAGTAATGGATTGTTTCAATTTTGTTATCAGGCAGTTTATTCAATTGCCATATCAGTTGAAGTGAGAAGGAAGTGTTAAATGTAGATGAAGCATCATCTAAACATGAAAAATGCACTTTGTCTATTATTGAAACTACAATCATGGAAGATACTGACAAACTTTTCTTCAAAGCAAGATAATACTGTACAAGTCATTAACAACTAAAAAAAAACCCTATGGAACTAGAGTAGAAAAACCACGAATCTTTGGCTTAAAGAGAGAGACTTCTAGTATTTCAGTATGCCATGCCAAGACAGAAATACTTTATTTTCCATTATTGAAAGAGAATGCACATCTGTTTTAATCATCCATTTCAATGAATGTCTGGATTATGTTAATTTATGTAAGGGGATTCCAATATTTGGCTGTAAACTCCCAATAGGATTACTTTAATCCAGTGAGAAGAGTCCATACCCTGGCTGTTTTAAACATTTTTGGCCTGAGACCAAATGCAAAATTTAAAGAAAAGAGGACACATCTATAGAATTTTTGCAATCCCAATTAAATCGCACTTGTTGAAAAATATCCTTAAAAGAAACGTATCAAGATCTCTTCATCTTATTCCTCAAGGACATTCAAATTTCCATAAATAATGTTTATATATATATATATATATAAAATTATTAAACTTGTTTTCATTAGTTAGGTAACAATACTTTTTATCATTTCATTATTTATAATAATAAACCAAACACATAGTGGTACATTTCATTATTTATAATAATAAACCAAACACATAATGGTAATAAACTAGAAATTATGTGCAAATTAACCATTAAAACAAAATTTACACAAATTAACTATATATATATGTATAAACTTTGATATAACTCTAAAATAAAGTTTTTCAGCAGTAATTTTACTTTCAAGATGTCATGAAACCCAATTGTCCTAGGGGTGCTTAGTGCCTAGTCATTTAAGTATGATATCAAAGGTGGTTAATATATATTGTCAGCAGTTTGATTGGGCGATTTGTTAAACTTTAAATATATATAATTATGCATTCCACATGAGAATTTGTTGTTGTAAATGCTGGAAAATTTAATTTACCAACTATTTAATATTGTAATACATATTTTTATACTGGTTTTAATAATAAAAAGTCAGAAATATATTTTAGAATCCATAGAAGTGTCTGTATTAGAATCTGCAATGACAGATTGATTGGAATTTGATCTTACCAAAAGCTATTCTTCAGTTTTTAAAATAAAAAGTCATTTGATATATTTTAAAATTCACACAATCCTTCTGGCATCCATTGATTACTCTGGTTGGCACTGACTAGCACTACTATATGGAGAGTTTTGCCTGTTTTAATAACAGTAATGTGCTAACATAAGAAATAGTGATCATGTGATGTTTAGTGGTTTAACACCAATCCTGCCTAAATAGGATAGTGGTGGCTATAGTTGTTAAAGAGCCAAAGACACAAATATATGGGTACTGAACTGGGTTCAGACTCATATGACTATGTAAGCTATTGAGCTTAAATTGAAAATATTGTGTTTTCAATTTTATTCTCATAGTTTTGTAGTTAAATAGAGATAAAAGGTGGCTGCTGGAGGGTTGCATTATATCCTAAGATCTAGGTGCAGTACTCTCAGATCCAACGCTCCTCACTGACGAAGGCCACAAGCCAGAAACTAGTCTGGAGATATTGGATGAGTAGGCACTAGGTGGGGATTTTATGCACAAGCCTTCAGCCATCCATTGATTACTCTGGTTGGCACTGGATGGCACTATTGTATGGAGAGTTTTTGCCTATTTTAAAATTATTTTATAAAATATTTAATTGAATTGTAATTAAATGAAAATATGCAAAATATCTAGTTTAGCATTAAGGAATTCAAAGAAATAGTTTTTGAGGATCTTTAAAGATATAAAAAAATTTCATTTGCAATTTTTTCACAATTATCATTCCAGTATTTCATTATAAGAAAGTCTGTTTCATTTATTTATGGTTTTATAGGAGGCTGTAAAGTCATCAACCAAGGCAGCGGTTGGTGGCCGAAGGCAGAGGGTGCTAAGAATCCCCTGATTGCGGACCCAGGCTGCCATTTGATGGTGACTTTTTATTTAGGTACTTACAACTGCAGATCACTTTCAAGTGAAGGAAGATTGCAAGAATTAGAAGAACTGTCTTATATTAAATGGGACATTATTGGACTTTGTGAAGTTAGAAGAAAAGGAGAAGAAACAATTGATTTAAAAAGTGGACATATACTCTATTATAAAGGCACACATATTGGAAATACAAGTGGAGTAGGATTCATTATAAATAAAAAGTGGAAGAACAATATTGTGGAGATTGATGGTGTATCGGACAGAGTGGCAAGATTAGTTATATAACTTAATAGCAGATACCAAATGCAGATAATTCAGGTTTATGCCCCAACAAGTTCTCATAGTGATGAAGTAGTAGAAGATTTTTATATGGATGTACAAAAGGCTTTTGATCAGAGTAAACAACATTTTAAAATTGTTATGGGAGACTTTAATGCTAGAATTGGTAGACAAATGAAAGATGAAATTGCTGTAGGTAATTTTGGTTATGGTAATAGAAATGAGAGAGGACATAGACTTGTGGAGTTTGCAGAAAAAGAAAAACTTTATATTATGAATTCATTTTTTGAGAAAAATGTTAAAAGGAAATGGACATGGAAGCATCCAAATGAAGGTACAGCAGAATTGGATTATATTTTGACTAACAGAAAATACATATTTCAAGATTGTAATGTTCTTAATAAATTTAACACAGGAAGTGATCATCGATTAGTAAGGTGTAAGTTACGTGTTAATGTAAAACTAGAGAGACAAAAATTATTAAGAAAAACAATATTTACAGTTGATATTCCTAATCTTCAGAAACATTCTAAGGAATTTAAATTAGAACTTACAAATAGGTTTCAAGTGTTAGGAGATTTTGAACATGATTCAGATTTGAATGAAATTAATATGAAAATAACTGATACACTTTTAAAAACTGCAACAAACATAGCTGGTAGAAAAAAGCAGCAATTGACTAATAAAATTTCTACTGAGACTAGAGAATTTATGAAGAAAAGAAGGAATATGAAGATATACAAAAATGATGTATTAAAAAGAATTGAATATCTCGAATTTTGTAAAATGGTACGGAAAAGAGTTGAAAATGATATAAGAAAGTATAACTGTGAAATAGCAAGGAAAGCTGTAGAAGAAAATAAAAGTCTCAAAAATATTAAACAACATTTTGGTATTGGTAGGAAATTTATATCTGCAATAAGAAAAAAAGATGGAATTATTACTAAAAAGAGAAATGACATCATGAAATTGGTAGAAGATTTTTATCAAGAATTATATAGTAATAAAGAACAAGTACCTCCTATATCTATTACATCTTCTGAATTGCCCAGAATTTTAAATGAAGAAGTGAGACATGCAATCAAGTGTATGAAGAAAGGAAAAGCTCCAGGAAATGATGGAATTATAATTGATATATTAAAAGAAGCAGGTGAAGAAATAGAAACAATTTTAGCAAAGTTATATACCAAATGTCTAAATGATAAAGATGTACCGGATGATTGGAAGAATGCAGTAATAATATTAATATTTAAAAAAGGTGATAAAGAAGATATTAGAAATTACAGACCTATCAGCCTTTTATCAGTTTTATATAAAATTTTTACCAAGATAATTACAACTCGTCTACAGAGAACTTTGGATTTCCACCAACCAAGAGAACAAGCTGGATTTAAAAGTGGTTTTAGTACAATAGATCATATCCAGGTATTGAGAGAAGTCATAGAAAGGAGAAACGAATATGAGTTGTCATTATGTTTGGATTTGTAGATTATGAAAAGGCATTCGATTCTATACACATTTCTTCAGTGATTAAAGCATTGGATCATCAAGGTATAGATCCAGGATATTGTCATATTTTAAAGAATATTTATAAAAATGCAACAGCAACAATTAGATTACATAATGATACTGGAAAAATCAACATTGAGAAAGGTGTAAGACAAGGTGACTCCATATCTCCAAAACTCTTTACAGCAGTACTGCAAGAAGTATTTTGTGGATTAAAATGGGAAACTAAAGGAGTGAAAGTAAATGGAGAGTATTTAAGTCATTTAGATTTCGCAGATGATGTAGTTGTTTTTGCAAATAATGCTTCAGAGCTGCAGGAAATGTTGCAGGAGTTAGCAGATGAAAGTAGAAAAGTAGGACTAAAGATAAATGTTAAAAAGACGAAAGTAATGTTTAATCGATTTGCTCAAAATATGAAAATAAAGATTGATTATGAAGAATCAGAAGAAGTTAACAGTTACAAATACCTTGGTCAGATTATTAATACAGATGGAAACATAATGGAGGAAATTAATCATAGAATTAAACTTGGTTGGAGTGCTTTTGGTAGAAATAACTTGATACTAAAAGGAAATATGCCTATGTGTTTGAAAAGGATGGTTTTTAACAAATGTGTTTTACCAGTTCTTACTTATGGATCTGAGACTTGGACACTTAATAGAAGAGCAATACAGAGACTTCAGACCACTTAAAGGAGTATGGAGAGATGTATGTTGGGAGTAACAAGAAGAGATTGAAAACGCAATGTATGGGTAAGACAACAAACAGGTGTTACTGACCTTATTGAAAAAATTAAAAGATTGAAATGGAGTTGGGCTGGACATATTGCTAGAAGAGATGATAATAGATGGACAATTGAAATTTTAAACTGGATTCCAAGAGATTGTAAAAGACCCAGAAAAAGACCACATGTGAGATGGATGGATGAAATAAGAAAATGTGCAGGGGTGTTGTGGAGAAGAGAAGCTAAAGATCGGAGAAGATGGATTAAACTTGGAGAGACCTTCATTCTGCAGTGGATTGATAATGGTTGATGATGATGATGATGATGAGTAGTCTATTACAAATATGTTTTTAAAAAAAAAATATTAAGTTGATTTTAGCTTATTTCTTTTAGCAAATATTTAACTTTTTTTTTAATTTATCAAAATTATAATTTAAATCTGTAATATGTATGTAATACATATTTTATTTATTAAATGATAATGATTTAAAATGGGTTTTTATAGAAGTAATTTTGTTCATAGAAAATCATTCCTCATACTTTTTCATATAACTAATGCATTTCTTCTCACCATTACTTCCAATTTTTTATTATCATGTCAATCTATAGATAAGGACACATCCTCTGATATTCATATATTTCGTTCATTTTATTGTGAAAGTAAAAATGTTATAGGTTTACAAAATGAACACCTAACACCAATGTAATCAGATATATTAACGTGTATGTATAATTATTTATATTTTAATTATCTTGCCACATCAATTTGTAGCTTGTGAATTATTTATTATTCAACTAAAGAAATGTTTATCTGATTAATTAAAGAGAGAAAATATTAATGAAAGTAAGGCTTTTTGTTGAGTTTAGGAACAAGTGATAAATAAGATATAGTAGTTTCATAACATTTTGTTTATCTTTCAATACCACAAATTCCAAGAATAGACGTTTTATATTTTTCCTTCAACATCATATAAATTACACATACCTTCAAAAATTTTGACCTACTTTTGTCTCTCTTTTTTTATTTGGTATTCAAAACTTGTTTTTATCTTTGATAATTTCCCTCTAGCAGAGATGGCAAACTTTTTAACACAGTCATTTTGTTTAAATTTCCCTCACTTCTCCCATTAAAGAATCACAAAGCTGTGGACAAGAAAAGGTAAAAAATATTTTCCTGAAATGTGACTTTCCGAATTGTTATGTATATATTTTAACATTTATTTTAGTAATAGAACATAATAGAATCTGTATACATCTTAGGGGAAAATAAAAATTCTTCTAACAATAAATAAATAAAAAATACTTTGATAGTTGGATTTATTCACAAATTTCTAACAATAATTACTATTATTGAAAGGCTGAGTTCAAGAAACAATGTAAATGCTCATTTTTCCTCTCCTAGAATCATCAAAATATTTATTTACAAATTACAAGAGGAAATAGAAAATGTGTTCATATTTATCAAGATAAAAAGAGCTATGAGATTGTGGTCAAAGAGCCATATTTGAGCACAAGTCAACCAATCCCTGTTCTAGTGAAGTCTCTTATTATTTAATCTCTCCTAGAATCATCAAAATATTTATTTACAAATTACAAGAGGAAATAGAAAATGTGTTCATATTTATCAAGATAAAAAGAGCTATGAGATTGTGGTCAAAGAGCCATATTTGAGCACAAGTCAACCAATCCCTGTTCTAGTGAAGTCTCTTATTATTTAATCTGCAATGTAAATTAATTTAATTCATCTGACAAATATAGCCAAGAGTAATATTGTAGATAATAATTCCATGTTTATTGGTGCAGAGTAAGAATATTAGTTAAGAACATTTATTTATGTTCAAAATGTATCTTAGAAATATTGGTTCAAATTTCATAGCATATATTTATGATGCTGGTGTGGTTATATTCTTGGTTATTTGTGTTTCTTATTTTAATAATTATTATTGTAATTAATTAACCTAGTCTATTCTCATTTTTAATTTAAATTATATGTCATTGCATTTGCCAAATCAAAGTGATTATTTCATAGCCAAGTCATTTATATCCTGCTTCTATATATTCTTTCTATCCTTACAATATGAATTTTTAAAGAATAAAATTTGCTATAAATTCTTTTAATAATATATGACAATGTGATGTAATGTAAAACGACCTCTTAAATGAAGTCAGAGGTTGTAAGTCAACAATTTAGCAAATTAAAAATCAATCCAAATTCCTTATAATCAAGAAATTCATCTATTTTTTACTCCTGATTAACCAACTATTTTTCTAGCCCTAGTTTCCTTTTTTCTAATTATCCTGGGATATGAGGTAAAAAAATGCAAAAATATTGGATAGAGAAAAAAAGGTGCAAAGAAGAAAATTTAAAGAAGCTGCTTCCATGACAATGGCAAAAAATCTCATAAGCCAACCTAGTGTGACTATACATAATGTATGAAAACCACCAATCAACTTTATTCTTAGGAAAAAGTGGAGAAATCAAAAGGAACTTCATAGATAAGTATATGAAATTTCTATAGATTGTTGCCTTTGGCAGGATGGCTCAGTTGGTTAGAGTGTTACATTAAAATTCAATACTCACAAATCTAATGGTCCAGGTTCAAATCCCATGCTAGTACTGACTGGTCAGGCCAGCAACACCTGAAGAAGAGTGGAGAATAATATCACTCAAAACATGCATATATTAATCTGTTTGATGTGCTATTACTAACAGTTGAATGTATTTAAAATATTTAAATAAAGTTAAATTTTTCTAAAAACATTCAATATGCATATTAGAGAATGGAAATAGTCCAATATAAAATTACAACTAGAACCCCATCACAAATCTCCAGGAAAACATTGTATGAAGTCTATATTTTACTATATAAATGTAATAAATCATCTTTGAAAAACTATATGTACATAATCACAAGAACTAAAAATTTAATAAAAATGACTAGTACTTACAATATTGTAATAAAAAAATAAACAACATTAATAACATTATTAATAATATATTAAAATTAAATTCAGTAGGATGGGTGAGTTTGCCTATTTAGGCAGAATGTAATCTTGGCTCAATTTTTGTCAATGCAGGTCTCGTAGGGTTTTCAATATTAGTAAGATTATTGTGCTGTTAACATTATCGAAAATGCGGTTTTGTACAAATAAGTACAAAAGAATTGCTATTGCCAATTCAGACAATTAAGGATATTCTGTCTTTATTGTGAACTAAAAAGAATTTATTCACTGTTTACTAAATTTGTTTTTAAATCTCAAATCAACTGAGTTCGACAAATTCTTCTTGGGCATTTATAGACAAATCTTTTATTGCTCCATTTATTTTAGAAATGGATTTTGAATCCAAGTGTTTTATATTTAAATCTGACAAAAAATATATATCAAATTTTTTGTGTAAACATAACAAATGGTCACTTATGCTTTTTTCAATTAAATTGTTATCCAAATTATTTTCACTAATAAAATCATTTGTACTTGAAAACATTTTGAATGTGCCATTCTCCCCACTTGACTTCCATATGGTTATCTTTTCCTTACACGCATGAATTTCACCATACAAAATTAAAATGTTAGTATTCTCACCTTAATTTCTCAAATATATCGGACAACACAATTTACAAATCTAAGTTTCATGTGAAAGGAAATAGAAAGATTACTTTTTTTTTTTTGATAAAAATATAATAATTTCATCTTTTGGCTGTACTAATCGTTTTAAAACTCATCCCATCAATAACTACCTAACTTCTGTATGTAATGAGTTTTTGATAATCTGACTCTATATCCTTGCATAAAATTGTAAATAATTTATAATTCAATGCAGGACATTTTATAAAATTGATGATCTTTATGGTATCATATAACATTAGACTGAGATCTATAGATAGGTGTTTAGCTACTATTGCTTCATGATGGATCATACAATGGGTAAAAAAACATTTGCTCATTCTTCATAGATTTAACTTTTGTTAAAATTCCTATATGCTGACCTTTCATTGCTGCTGCATCATCAGTACATACACCAATACAGTTGATCCAATTGAATCCTTTCTTGGAAAAATCATTTAGGTTTAGAAAAATATCTTTTCCTGTTGCATGACAGTTCATTGGCAATCAAAACAATAAATCCTTGTGTATATTACCATCATAACAGAATCTAACATACACTAAGAGTTGAGGTAAATTTGTAATGACCAGCTGAATTGAAAATTTCGAGCTTTCTTTCTCTGGATAAATTGAAGTTGGTCACTGCTAATTTCCAAAATTCTTTTAGTTATTGTATCACAAGAAAGAGAAATTTTCCTTAATTCATCTCCATACTTTTTCCATGAATAGTTTGTTATTTGTACTGCAGCAGTTAAAACCAGTTCTTCCCGATTGTATATGATTTTTTTTATATTTTGCTATTAAATATGACATCTGGTAAGATGCCAACAGGTATTTTTCCTGAATGGTAATGTATTTTTTTAATAGAAGTCTTTGAAAATATTCTATAAGCTTTCTTGAATAAGTAGCATGCTTTGTATCCAAATTTCTTTCTAATTTTGCCAGCTTCATACTTCAGGTTGATAAAGTTTTATTGCATAATAAGCATAAAGATAGTTGTTCATTATAATTACTGGCAGAAAATATAAATCCATATCGTAAATATGATTCATTGTACATCCTCTTTCTTATAAGATATTGATCTCATTTCTTTATTTTTTCTGCTTCAGCAAGAACTTCTGTATCTACACTGACATGGTTCCTCTTTAACCGTTTATCCATATTTAGAAATAATATTCTGAAATAAATATACACATTTTATAAAAAAATAATTATAAATGATAAACAAGTTCTTTATAATATTTTCACAAAACATGCATTTAGTTTAGGAAAATGTGCTATGCGAACTCAACATAATTTTACATAACCCAACTTTTAAACGTCAATTCCAATCAGCAAATTTAATGAATATTATTGAATACACATAAAATGAAATGTGGAGAAATAATTTATTGACTTATTTCATGATATGTAAAATAAATATATGTACATATATTAAAATGGTTGGCAAAGCCTCGTTCACAAAATTCACTAAGCACCAGATCAGGGATCGCCAAACTTTTTTGATTATCAATTACCTAAAAAATCTCCGAAACATCTTATTAACCCCCAACAAAAATTCTTTTTAGTGCTTTATTTATGTGTTACAAACAATAAACAATCTTTTACTATTTTTATGCATTTATTTTGCAATTTTACATGTATTAATATATGTAATTACAACTTTATAATAATCATTTTAATAATTTTTCTGACTGACAATCAGTGAGACGGATGGGTTTGATGATTTTTAGCAAGATTATTATTTGATTTAAAAAAATGGTAAGTTTTAGCCTTAAATCACCTCAGAAATGCCAACAAAAAATGATATGCTATATCATAAAGTTTTGTTTATTTTTGTGTTTGCTCAAAGTTAAGTTTTTAAAAAGCATCTTTGCTTCAAGATTACTTAATAATTCAATAAGTTCATCTTCCAAGTTGATATCGACATTTTCATTATGAGCGGAATGTGGCATGATAATTCATTCTGGAATATCAACATTTTCTAAATCTGCAAAGTACCAGTTTAAAATCACTCAATTTTTGATAGTGATATATATTTCCAAGTCATCTTTTATTTGCAAATGTCATAAATTTAAAATGTATTGAAAATCTTTGTATAACAAAGAACATTTAAGTTAATTTAACTTGGAAACCTAAAAGAATTGTCCAAGCTTGAATAATTGTGTCATCTTTAGTTTGAGCCTTGTTTGAACATCATTGAATTTTGAAAATAAGTCTGTTAAATAAAAAATGTTCTTTTGTTTTTGCAGTTCATCACTCAGAACAAAATTTATTTCAGCAAGAAATTCTATTGTAGAATCAAATAACTCAACAAGCCTTTGTAAACATGCACCTCTAGATAACTATCTGATTTCGATAAGTAAAAGTAATTGGTTTGATAATTTGTCATTTTTCTCACAAAGTTTGGAAAAGAGACTCGATTTAAGAGCTTGAGCTCTAATTCGATCAATAGATTTAATTCAAGACTAAAGCATTATGCAAATCTGGACTGAAATATTTTGCCACTAAATGGGTTCTATCCAAAACACAGTGAATAGTGCATATATTGGGAACTTTTTGAGTAAAGTTACAAAACTTCGTTAATGGCATACCGTAACAGGTACACCATTTGTGACTACTGCTATTATATTATTAAATGGAATGTCATATTTATTCAAATATTCTTCTAAACACCAAGATATTGTCAGATCTTTTCCATCACTTTCAAGCTATTTAGCAAATAAAAATTAATTAATGATTTGACATTTAAGTTTAATAAAATATCTGAAGTAAGCCATAAGAAGAGAAGAAACACAAAAACAGACTCATCAAATTGAATAGAAAACTTACAATTTTAAAGCTTGTACTTAATGATAAGCACTTGAAAACATTGAGTCTTTTTTCATTACATTTTTAATGTCATCTTTAATTGTATGTAAATATAACTACATCTTCTGCAATTGAGTATGGGTTTCCCTTTTTTGCTATATTGAGCAAAATCTTGTTTGAAGCTATTAATCCTTCAATTTCAACTATAGCAGATGGCTTCATAAAACTTTTTATATTTGATTGACTTGCAAATTTTTCTTTACGTTTTTAAAAAAAATCAAGATCTTTATCATTTTTATCAGAATGAACAAGAATATCTTCATTTTATCTGGTTTTATTGCATCATTTGTAAAAGTTTTCTCATAGAGAAGATACAGAGGTATCATTTCATTTATTGGTGAATGAATAAATCCAAATTTGAAATAATCCAATGAATATTGTCAATATTTTAAAAAAAAATTGAAGCTGCCATTGCAAAAATAGAATCATAAATAATGATAAAAAAATGAAATTGTTCAGCAGATAATAATACTTAGTAATTGTAATCTTACCTTGTTTATTATATATATATATATATATCAGTAATTATATGAAATATTAAATGAACGGTGGCATAAAAATGGCCATAGAGATGCTAACGACATCAGTGTACTATGAATACTTGGCATGTATGTGCCATAAGCTATGTTTGAGTAACCTGGGCTCAGCAATTTCTGCTGGCCAGATGCAACTCGATCTATAGACATTTTCCATATAGATAGCTATACTAAGTACACAATGGCAAGTTGTGTAATTTTTTTCCATTTAACAAACTGGTATTAAATTCATTGAAACCAATATTCAAAAACATTATGTATATAATTATATTTGGGATTTTAAATCAATTTTTCTATTGACCCCCAATAATATATTGATTCTCAGGGGTTGATATTGACCACTTTGATGACACATGCACTAGATAAAAACACAAAATGTACCTTTCAATAAATACATACAAATAAGCTAAATTCAATATACAGATGCCACCTTATTTATAAATGATTTACGTTTCAAAATAAGCCAACGAGCATGTTACCAAACAGACACTGTTGAGTGGGAACCATTAGGAGTGTCTAAATGCAGCTCTTGGCACCTAACAGGGTACATGCATCTAAATGGAATATTTAATTTAAAAAACTCACAAAATGACTTGTAATTTATACAAATTAGAACTGTCACATGATCACCATATGACTACATAAGCCAGGGGTCCCCAACCCTATGCCCGTGGGCACCATGGTGGCCATAGACCATTTTACATGTGCCCACCGCTATCTGAACACGATAAAAAATTCTTTATCTGATACAAATAAATTTAATTTTTAAAATTTCTTATAAATTATTGTATTATATATGTTAAAATTTTATTTTTGAAATAAATATTTTTTTGTACATTATGTGTATTATTAACATTATCCAACTATAAATTTACATTGAAAAATTAAATGATGCCCGCCATCTGGTTGAAAAAAATAAATGGTGCCTGCCACTTGGATAGTATTATAGAATGTGCTCTTAAGTACAAAAAGGTGGGACCCCTGCTATAAGCTAATGAGCTTGGATCGAAAATATTGTGTTTTCAATTTTATTCTCATATTTTTGTAGTTAAGTAGAAATAAAAGGTGGATGCTGGATGGTTGCATTAGATCCTAAGATCTAGGTACAGTGCTCTCAGATCCAAGGCTCCTCACTGATGAAAGCCATAAGCTAGAAACTAGTTTGGGGATATTGGATGAGTAGGCATTAGATAGGGATTTTATGCACAAGCTTTCTGGCATCCATTGATTATTCTGGCTTGCATTGAGTACCACTATTGTATGGAGAGTTTTGCCTGTTTAAATTATAAAAGTGTGATAACTGTTAGAGGTATTATAATTAGATATATTACCTGTTAAAATTTTGTATTAGGAAAACAAAATAGCATGTATTAATATTAGTGTTAATATAAGAAATATTTTTTTTTATTGAAATATGTAGGTATTTATTTTAATATTTGCAATTATTTTAAAATCAAGCAACCCAGATAATCATAAGATGGATTTGTATTTACAAATGGACAATTTATTAACAAACAAATTATTATTTGATTTTCATCTTCAGTTGGATTTTTAATAATCCTTTTCCGATTCTTAGGCTTATTTTAAGTAGAAAAAAAAGATTGTAGCTGTATATTTGTTTGGTGGGTGGCATAGAGCCTTCAAGGAGAAATTTTATTTTAGGATTAGAATCTAACACTAATTTTTTTTGTTCAAATACCCATAACAATGTTTCAGAATATTGACATGTGTAACTTTGGAACATTGCTATTAAATTTTATAGCTTCTGTATTAATTTTTGTTTTCATTTCAATGTCTGTCAACTGTTTTATTTTATTACATAAAATAATAATATGTGTAGGAATTTCATCACTCATATAATTTATTTCTTATATTAAATAAACACAGATATTAATACAAAAAATGGCAACTGTCATTTTGTTTTCCAAATACTAATTTTTAACAGGTTTAAATGTATGCACATATATCTTATAGTTATAATACCCTTTCTAAATGTTATTTGCATAAATTATAAGTTGTCTATTTTTGAATTTCAAAATTCCATCTTTAGAGATTCACATGTTTTGTTAGGTGCAGAGAACTACATTTAGATGCTTCTGGAGCTGTTGGCATGAAGACTTTGAAGGCACTGCTCCACAGCAGAGTTGTCACAAGGCAGGAGAAAGCATGCTAACTCAAAATTCAGATTTCGCAAAAGTATTGCAAAAAATAATTTTGATTTCACAGCAGACCGTTTGTATGTCCAAATGTTTGTAAACGAGTAGCTTCTGTGCAATGTGACTATATTTTGTTCAAAGCACATGCCGAACGATTTTTGATTTACATGAATATAAATTTTTATTCATAGTAGGAAATTTATAAACAAAAGTTAAAAAGGAACAATTTCCAAATTTTTTGTGACCACCTCTCGTAGGGGGTCAGGATTCCCACTTTAAGAAACTGTTTTAGATTATGATTCTATAAACCTTCAGGCACATATAAATATTTTGTAAGTAACTTATTATTACTATTTGAATGTAACTCCTTATGAATACATATATTACTGCATTTAAAAGTTATTGTTTAATATATAATATTTAAATATGAATATAGTATATATATTTAATCTAGATATAATTAGAAGGATTTAAACCCAGACTTTCAAGCCCCTTCTATTATCTATTCCATCTTATACAATTGATACATATGACCATATACATGTGAAAAAGATAAATAATTTCCAATATACATATTTTGTGCTAAACTAGTACTCATCAGTTGGTCCAGATCATCATCTCCAATATATATATATAATCAGTGCTCAGTTTATAGTAAGACAGCAAATCTTCAAACTTCAATGGACAATGGAGAAGATTATTGAAGTTTGAAGATTTGATAAACCGTACACTGATTAGATATATGTGTTTGAGATGATGATCTGGATCAACTAATGAGCACTGGTTCTGCATGAAATATGTATAATGGAGATCATTTATCTTTTCATATGCATGTGGTAATGTGTATCGATTGTATCCTAACTTGATTTCATGATCTGTTTGGACTCTTTCAAATTTACTACCCTTGAGGAGCTACCAACTGGTATATTTAGTGGCATAATATGAGCCTGAATATAGCAGATGACAACTAAAACCTCCAAAGTCTTGTGTGGTTGGATACAGTGATAAACTCTAAGGGTTAAGATCGGTGGATCACCCGTTTTGTCATGCTCTTAAATTTCTTATAATTTTCCAAGCAATTTAGCTATTCTAATATTTACTCTTTTTTTGGTATTATAAAAAGCCCAAACAAAAAGAGAAAACCCACAAAAACTACTACTATATGCAAGGAGTGCAAGTCATTTATTTGAGCTTTGGTATACTTGGGGCTCAGAAAAAGGGATGGGGGCACTAACACAAAACTGGTCATAACGCACAAATTTTGCAGAACCGTTTCATCCACTTAAACCGTCGAGAAAGACAAAGAATGTGATTTTTCCTTTTTTTATTATAACAATAAAAGTCATATTTAAAAATGTAAGCCATGTTAATTATATAAATTATGTACATTATTTATTATTATGATGTGATACAAGAATTTATGATATTAATATATGGTTGTTTATTTTAAAGATGTTTGTGATTATTAAAACTAATAAAATTTGTGATAATTTCTTTAAAACTGGCATTTACATATCTATATTAACATTAGTGGAGGACAATTCTCCTCTAATACATTAAAAAAAAAAAAAATACGGTGACAATTAAGAGTGGTATAAAATTAACTTGCATTCATTAAATCTTCTTGCACAGAATAATAAAATTGGAGAAACTGTTCGTTAAAAAATACCACACATTTATGCCAAACTCACTCTTTCTAATGATATAAAAATATATTCAATCGCATTTTATAATCTTTCCCTCCCTCTCTTTCTATATATATATATTAATTATATGATAACATTTTATACTTTCGAATGTGACTATCTTCTTTTTATATATATTTGATTAAATATTTGAATATATAATATAGCTATTACGTAATTAATTACCTGGTTTGAAATCCATTCCTTTCTTCGCTTTTTGAAGTTCTTCGGAATTTTCATTAATTAAAGTTTTCCACTGCTATTCTTGAATTATTTTACTTTTAAATTTTCAAATTTATAGCTTTTTCAATTAGAAAATTAATTCGTTAAAGAAACTAAATTCATATGCATTGGAATAAAATAACCATTCTAATCCACTTTTTAATTCAACTTGTGATCAAAAATCTTTCTTACAATTATATTTTTAATCGTCTGCTAGTTTAATCAAAATGAATTTTTCGCGCTTCTACGTCTTTTCAAATTAATATATCGGTTCGATACTATGTTAAAATTTTAATCCTGCATAAAAAAAAAAGCACTTTATTTAATGTTATTCATTATTTATATATACAGTATTATGTAAATTTACTTTTATCAATTAAATATATATTTCTATTAAATAAAACTGATGTTAAAAATAACTAATCCCTTTTCGTAAATATTTTTGCTTTAAGAAATCTGTGTTAAATATGTATGTGTGTGCGCGCTCATAAACAAAATCGAATAAAAAACAATAATGAAAAAAAATTGTGTGAATATCATATACATATCTATACATTAGTTTCCTCTCATGTGATAAAAATTTGTCCAAGTTAATATTTTAGCTTACGAATCTTTGAATAACCAAACATTCTATACTGCACCTCTATCGGAAACAGATACATTATCACCTAATCCATTTGAAAGACAAAGAATAAGAATAAAAAACAAAACTTGCAAATAAGACTTTGTTAGAACCTTGAAATACGATATTGTGTTTGACATTATGGACTAGATAGCTTTTGATTTGTAAATTATGACAATACAAAGCTAATAGCGCCACTTTTATAGCATTTCAGTGAATATATATGAAATGTACCTCATAAAATGTTTAATTAGTATAAAAATTAGTAAACACCTTTCAAAAATGACAACAAAGACATTTTGACTTTTTTAAAAATTTTAAATTAAAAAAAAAAAAATCAAATGAATGGTGCTCATGTCGTGTGATATTTGGCATCAGATTTAGTACGTTGAGATTCAATATAAGAATCTTTAGCTCCCACATCTATTTTTCTGCCACTACACTAGGTCATAATGGTAAAAATTAATTGAATAGTTGTTGGGAGATTATGTGACAATCAGCATCAAAAGCAACAGATTGAATTTTGAATCTTTTAGTTCTTGAATGCCATTCTACACTGTGTTAAACCACACAGAGCTAGACATCATAGAAATGTATTATCAATCAATATTAGAATAGTTTTACAACAAAATCTATATTTAAGTTCTAAAAACGTTTAAACAAATTCATATATATATATATGGGATTTTTATTCTTTAGTAATATTCAATGATTATCAATTTAAAATTTATCTTTAAACATTGCAATAATTATCACAATTCAGTAAAGTTTTGTTTTAATTAAATAGACTATCATAGTCGATTACTATACTCTCACAAATCAGAATACAGAAAATGTGATGTAAGGACATACTATTTTTTTTTTACATATAGTATTATTAATGGGTATTTTGAAAATCGCCACTAATCAAAATCTTCATAGACTCTGTACATTTCTTTAGATTTCCCCCCCTTTTCTTCATAATTTTTTAATAAATATATATCTTCATTTTAACTCTTATGTATTTTAGAAAGCTTTTTCCAATCATTAAGTCTCTGCTATGTATAAAGTTATACTTCAAATAATGATTATTTTTAATGGCATACAGAATAACCTTCTGATTTAGTCAATGCAGTTATAAATTTATACAATTTATCACAATGATAGACTAGATTATTAAAAGAATCTGGATCAAAGTTCAATCCACTTCTCATGTTTGAATGTTACTGTAATATCTTTCTCATTATTCCCACTTACAATAAATACATAATAACTTGCAAAAAAAAAAAAAAACAACTTCTTTTAAAACTTTTTCTGCAATTATTACTCTTAATATTTTATTGCTTCTATTCTTATTTGTTGTTACAAAAATGTTTGACACGGAATATGCATTAGGGTTCTTAATAATTTCTCTATGTAAGAAACAATGTCATTATTGCATTTTGTTTCATTGTTTTGATATTGAATATACTTCATTTTATTTTAAATTTTTACAAATTTCATCAATCTTATTTGTAATTATATATTGGACTATTGATATCATCTCAAATTAATTGTTAAATGTGTTTTACACACTAGTTAGTGTAAAATAATGCTTTGAGTGCCAGTATTCTCTCTTAAAATGTTGCTGGCTTTACCCGTATTGGAATTAGCATTGGAATTGAATTTGGGAACTTTAAATTCACAAATACTGAATTTAAGGTGATGCTTAAAACAACTGGGTTATACTATCAAAGGGAATCACTCTAAGTTTAGGATTCATGAATCTAAAAGTCCCAGGTTCAATTCCCATACTAGTATTGTCACTAGTCATATCAGCAATACTTGAAGAAGAGAAAATAATACATCTCTAAAAAGTTGTGTTACATATTAACATGTGTGCTATTATTAAAAATTGGATGTATTTGAGAAGTTTAAATAAAGTTTGAATTTTTCTGAAGAGATTTAACAATTAATTTTAGATACTGGAAATAATCTAACATATAGTTACCTGCAAAATACCATTATCACAGAACTTGCAGATAAAAACTTCATTAATCCTATTTAACACTTTGTTCAAATAATTCTGCATCATTAGCAAATCTATTGTAATAAACGTTTTTCTTCCTGTGCTAACTCCAATTTCATTTGAATAAATATTAAACAAAACAACAGATAATAACCCTGTCTTATATATCTCCCTATATCTATCTTTTCAATAAGAATATTTAATTTTTGACTGCCATATACTTTTTTAATACAGGTAAAACACTATTAATCCAAAATCCCTGGTTCTAGTTTTTTTAGATATGTAAATTTTTTGAATTTCAATAATAGATCTTTTATTCCCTTATCACAAATCCAAATTTACTAAGATAAAAAAAATAGACCTATTAATTTAAATATATTTATTAAGTGTTTTTTACTTTTTGTTTGGAAATTTGTGATCAAACTAATTTATATTTTGAAAAAAGTTAATGATTACCTTTGAAATTTTGTCTGGATAAGATAAGTTTTTGAATACTAGATATTTGTATTAATAGAATTCTATCTGCAGTTATTTTAATCTTTGATATGACAAATATTTTTGATCTGTCTTTCTTCCAAAAAGCCAAAAGTATTCCAGTTTGCTGTATCTATTTTTTTGAACAAGAAAAAAAAATCCCTTTAATTTTTTCTGGATATTTTTTAACGTTAATTTTTGTTACTGTTATTGCATATCATATTCATTTACTCTTTCTAAATTCAAATTTATATTACTTATAATACTTCACTCATATACACTTTAATGCAAGTAATTTTCTTAACCTTCTTTATTTTCTTACAGTTTTGACTGTCCAGCAGTCTTCGTCAGAGCTTAATCCTCCTCACAGTTTTAACCTTAATTGTTAAAACTGTGAGGAGGATTAAGCCCTGATGAAGACTGCTGGACAGTCAAAACTGTAAGAAAATAAAGAAGGTTAAAAAAATTACTTGCATTAAAGTGTATATGAGTGAAGTATTATAAGTAATATATATGATTATATGAAGATATGCAAAGAAAGCGAAGGAGAAGAATAACATAGTATACTTCTAAATTCAAATTTCTTTGCTGGTAGAATATCTGTTGTATATAAATAAATAGAATAACTTTTATATTATCAATGATGGGGTGAATGCTTGTCCAATAACCCTTAAAGAAGGTATTATTCATTATTCATATCACTTGTTGGATTAGAACATTTTTCCATTTTTGTTTTATCTTCTAATTAAGAATAGCTAGATATCTATATACTAATCAATATTGTATAATTAGCTGGATTAATTATGGAATGATTACTTGTAAAAAAAATGTCCAAGCCTGATTAAAAGTAATAGCCTAAATTCAAGACTAAATCGTAGATTTATTACCAATGCTCCATAAATTCTTAATATATATGTAAAATCAATGTTGAGTTGTATTTATTGTTTGGACTATTTCCATAATCTAATATGAGTATTAAATGTCTTTAGAAAAATTTAACTTTATTTAAATATTCCAAACACATTCAACTGTTAGTAATAACATATCAAACAGGTTATATGCTCATTGCAGAAAAAGTTAAAAAATTGTATCACAAAACATTAAATAAATAGACTAATGAAAAAGCTGTGATCTATGCTGTGGATATATTTGTGGTTTCTAGATTAATTTGTGCATATATGTCTATTTAACAATTTTAGCTGTACTGTACATGAAATTAAACTTTTATTTTTAAATTGTTACATTTCTCTGCCTTAAGTCATTTGTTTAAAAAGAATCATAAATGTTGTAGAAAGTTATTAATTATTTGCGAGATTCTAACATTACATTAAAAACATCAGTTGATTATCATAAATATATTAATGTATTGTCCACAGTAATTCAACTAAACTTTCATCATAATCTTTCATCTTATTGTAACTTTTATAATGTTACTCTCCACTATCACAATTTTTTCTAGAAAATAAATAGAAATTTAAGTATATTTTTAATTACTTCACGCACTGTTTTAAGATCACTCCTATAGTGATATAACTATTAAGATGCTAATATGGATTGAACACTTGATAATTATCTTGTAGGTTACATAGTATATTTTTCATCACTTACAAATGTTTAATCATGAAGAGATTAGAGACTTTCACAAAAATGAAAATGACAAATCATGAAATGCTATAATGAAACATAAAAATAAATTTGTTCAGTGCCCATAGAAGAATAATACCAATTCTATCAGTAATCAAAGCTGCATCATATTAAAATAACATATTTTTGGTTCTTATATTCAGAGCTAAACACACATACAATCAATCCAGATTAATCTGGTTACTTTAATCTCTAGATAAAATTATCTAAATACTCAATACTGATCAGTATTTGATAGCTACAAACTACCACAAATTTTTAACCTTGTTTGTGATTGAAAAACCAAGTATCAGATGTAAACATAATGGTAATTTAACCACTGCATTGCGATGTCTTTAAAAGTGCCATAGCATACATAGATCTAAAATGTAATAGAAACATAATTAATATTTTAATAATCAAAAAGCAAGTCATATATAACGTGACATTACTTTTATAAGCTTGTATTAACAAAAATGCAATACAGAGGGCGTACCAATAGCTCAAACAAGCTCTTAATTAATAAGGGCGGTATGAGAAAATATTTAAAATCTCTATCCAGAACACTCCCATCTCCAGACCAACTGGTTTCGAGCTTATGGCTCATGTCAGTGGAAAGCTAGAATATTCGGACACTAGATCTAAAATATCAATTCAAAATCCAGCACGTATATTTAAGTAGAAACTCTGAAATTTTCGGACATGAAAATGTCTTTAAATCCATCTATCTAACTTAAATAGCTATTGCAGTTAATATTTTGTAAGAAATCATTAATAAAATCTATAAAAAAAAAAAACACTTCTCAAAATGTACTTTTAACAATGCTTTATTTAAAGCACACAACAGTTTCTTCTGATTAGTAGTTTTCTTCAGAAATAAAAAAAACAATTATAATTATCCATTGCATAAACAGACAATAACTTATATATCATCATCACCATCAACCATTATCAATCCACTGCAGGATGAAGGTCTCTCCAAGTTTAATCCATCTTCTCCGATCTTTAGCTTATCTTTTCCACAACACCCCTGCACATTTTCTTATTTCATCCATCCATCTCACATGTGGTCTCTTTCTGGGTCTTTTAAAATCTCTTGGAATCCAGTTTAAAATTTCAATTGTCCATCTATTATCATTTCTTCTAGCAATATGTCCAGCCCAATTCCATTTCAATCTTTTAATTTTTTCAATGTCAGTAACACCTGTTTGTTGTCTTACTCATGCTTTCGATCTCTTCTTGTTACTCCCAACATACATCTCTCCATACTCCTTTGAGTGGTCTGAAGTCTCTGTATTGCTCTTCTATTAAGTGTCCAAGTCTCAGATCCATAAGTAAGAACTGGTAAAACACATTTGTTAAAAACCATTCTTTTCAAACACATAGGCATATTTCCTTTTAGTATCAAGTTATTTCTACCAAAAGCACTCCTGTCTGTATATATAAGTTGGTTGGTTGGAACTTATATATACAGACATATAATTATCATTATTTATAAATGTACATAAATATGCATATCTTAATGTATATAAATTTTAATGGAAGTAACAAAAACCTTTGGAAACTATATATAAACAACACCCATATGTTAATATATGCAAAGAGTAGAGTGATATCATCTATTTTTTGAGCCCTGATGGTTTTAAGCATTCATTTATTGATGATGCTGGAAAATAGTATAAAATTAATATATTATCTGATTTAAGTAAGGGACAAATTATTTTAAAATGACAAATTAAGACTTAAATGATAAAGGTAGTGCCTCATTTTAAATAATTTCTTGATATTAAATGAAATATCAGTTTTGTATTCTTTGCATTTATTGACATGTAGATATTGTTTATATATAGCTTCAAGAGATTTTGATTACTTCTGTTTAAATTTCATTTATTTACATTTATAAAAGTGACATTTTATTTATAATTAAGTGGTTATTAATAATGAAGTATTGTCCTATTTTCTAAATGTTCAACTATAATTTCAAAATGATTTGCATCATAGTTAAATTAGGCTAATATAGAAATTTCATGCTTTATTTACCAACAACATTAATAAATAAATGTTTAAATCTATGAGAGTACAAAGAATAAATAATAATGCTCTCTTATTTTCATTTATTGATGTTGTGACTTCAGGAGATTTAGAATATTTTTATTTAAATTACATTTATATTAAAATAAGTACATCAATTCACAATGAAATCACCAGCCAAATGAAATTATAAATTCACTAACAATGATTTTTCTAAGGCAGACTTCTCAAGTGCAAAGTAATATAACACAAATACATATTATCCTACCTTAAGTCTAATTCAGATACAAATTACCTTTAATAACAAAAGATTCTTTATATAAATTAATAGCTTCAGGATTTCATCTCTTTATTAAAGATGTTTTTTAAATTTTTATTTCCTTTTTTTTATACATTTCAAAAACAACCTTAATCTGCACATAATCTTGTGACCTGTATTTTATTTATAAGTAAATACATGGCATATGGCTGCATAAAGGAGGTTGCTGTTAACTGAAAGGAGATCCTTTGATTCCTCTTGGAGGCCTTAAAATAACCAAGCAGAGCAAATTCCTAATATCCACTTAATACATTCTTGTCATTGCAACTGTTATTACTATGTGATTATTTTTATATAGTATATAAACATGGATGGACTGCTCACCAACATGCATTAATCAGCATGATGAGTTTATTGGCTTTTTACCTCTGATTTTAAGATCAAGAAACACCATGGTCTTTCTTCTCAGTTGCCTGATAAGACAATGAATGTGTGTATAAATAAAAAAAATTTCTAATAGATATATACAATCATGACAGACAAAAATAAATTATGGCCCTTATTCCCATTAGGTTGTAAAGTCAGCAGCCAAGGTAGGAATTGGTGGCCAAAAGTGGAGGGTGCTAAGAATCCCCTGATTGTGGACCCAGCTGCCAATTGATGATGGCTTCTTATTTAGGTACTTACAACTGCAGATCACTTTCAAATGAAGGAAGATTGCAAGAATTGAAAGAAGAACTGTCTTATATTAAATGGGATATTGGATTTCCTGAAGTTAGAAGAAAAGGTGAAAAGACTATTTAAAAAGTGGACATGTACTCTACTACAAAGGCACAAATATTGGAAATACAAGTGGAGTAGGATTCATTGTAAATAAAAAGTGGATGAACAACATTGTAGAGATTAATGGTGTATAAAACAGAATGGCAAGATTAGTTATTCAACTTAATAGCAGATATCAAATGCAGATAATTCAGGTTTATGTCCCAGCAAGTTCTCACAGTGATGAAGTCATAGAAGATTTTTATATAGATGTACAAAAAACTTTTGATCAGAGTAAACAATATTTTAAATTATTTTGGGAGACTTTAATGCTAGAATTGGTAAACAAGTGAAAGGTGAAAGTGCTGTAGGTAAATTTAGTTATAGTAATAGAAATGAGAGAGCACATAGGTTTGTGGAGTTTGCAGAAAAAGAAAAACATTATATTAAGAATTTTTTTTTTTGAGAAAAATGTTAAAAGCAAATGGACATGGAAACATCCAAATGAAGGTACAGCAGAATTGGATTATATTTTTGACTAACAAGATTGTAATGTCCTTAATAAATTCAACATAGTAACTGATCATTGATTAATAAGATGTAAGATACATGTTGTGCTGGTCAAAATCGTGTATTCATTCAACAAGACCAATAATCCAAGCAAAAGTACCTTGAATTCAACCATGCACAAGATACATATGTCAGGACAAGGATGAATCCTAACCTATTTGCCTAAATTATTGCCCCTCTGACTAATGGATAACGTTTGTGATAACACTAGCAGTGCTTGGTTTTATTCCATCCCAGCTGGAGGTCATGGTTCACATAGAGACTCAAAATAATAAAAGGGTTTATATGAAAAATCAATAATTTAATGGATTCTGACGATTGCCGAATGGTATAGATATAATTTGATCGATTATTAATGGTTTGAACCGTAATAATGATAATTCTTTATGGCAACATTACAAAGAAGTGAATTTACATCAAATAAATATTATAAACAAATAGAGTAATTAACCTTAGAGATTGAGAGTGATGACAAACTAAGCTTATTTAAGATAACAATATTATAGGAATTTATTAAGGAATTTAGTACAAAATAAGTAGTCTTTGTTTATACAACTTGGTGATTTTATTTAATTCGTTTTGATGTGGCTTTGACAAACAATATAAAAGTTTGTTAATTGGTCAGCCCAAAATCAATCAGCAATAAAATAAGATATTACAAATAAATCTGTTTTATATATATATATATATATATATTACAAAATATGAAAGATGGGCATTTAAACACTATTACATTTAAAGTCATTTGTATATAATGAGTGTGGGAAGCAAAATAGTTCTTAAATAAATAATTGACAATTATACAGTCAGATTTAATTAATTATGAAATTTGTTTGTGAAGGACGTGCCATCATGGCAGAGAGCATTTCAGGTTTGCTAAATAAAGATATAAAATGATGAAGAAGGCAATATGCTATTATAGATTACAACAAAAATAAATGAGATCTGTTATGAAACTCTGGGTGGCTTTACTACAGACAATTTCCTAGTAAATACAACTAGATGATGAGAAATGCTAGCCCTCCAGCCAAACATGTCTCTAAATAATCATAATAATATTTTGATGTGCATATACATCTTAATAGCAATGCTCAAAAAGAATCCCTTGGTATGAACTATGTCTACTTTGAGGGAGTGTGAAAGATTGGACTGGTCATAGTTAAATTTCTGAAGGTCCTGATGAGTAAGTAGCAAAGCAAAATAATAAATGAATGGTTGTAGCTATAAAACATTAATGCCTTAGACATATATATAGATAGTGTATCACTAACAAAATTAATCAATGAATTCCTGATTAAAATAATCAGTTCCCTGACATCAATAGAAAGTCCCCACAAACCTTAGTCCACTAATGAATGAATCATAAAACATAATATAGAAAAGGAAGTCATGAATTAAAATTTAAAATATAAGTTGTTTTCCACACTTTAAAAATATTTCATTTATCAATAAAGGTATTAAATAGTTTAGGAAAGATTACAAAATAAGACTTTTAATTAACATAGACGGGCATTAAATATCAAACTAATAAATTGTAAATCATAATTTAATATTTTCTGACAAATAAAATATATGTATGAAATATATATATATATATATTGATAAAATTCTATGATAAATTTTACTTAATTGATTCACTAAAATTATTTATTCTTTCAGAAATAATTACAGGGCTATTTTAAATTGGAGGTAATAGTGAGATACTTTTAAAATAATTTCAATCATTCAAATAAATTTGTACATGATGTACAAAACTAAATGAGCTTTCTATTAATTAATTTACGGGAAGTAAGTCTCTTGTAATGATTTTTAAGTTAAAGAAAAAAATAACAGGGGAGGGATTTAAAGTTAATAGCTCATTGAATTTTGTATTTGGCAATTTCAGTAAGTCGATTAATCTAAACAAACCGACAAAAAATTAATTTAATTTGCCGCATCAAAATAATGTAAGATTTTATAAGAATTGATATTTTAAATTGAATAAATTTAAAAGACGCATTTTAAACCAAGCCGTATAAACATTACACAGATATAAAATATAAATTAATATAGATTTTGAAAACAAGTAAAATGAAATCAATGGCTTGTGGTGGATTGGACGTTACCTCAGAATCAATCAGTTAGTACAGGCATTTAATAAGGTCAGATCATTTCAGGCTTCCTCGACACAGACAATCTCTGGCTAGATGTTTAAAGCACTGGAGAGGCATGGATGGGCTGGTGGAACAGACCTCTGAGAAGCAAATGACTGATCTTTTCACCCCGTCATTTCTTTAGGCACGATATATATAAAGATTAATCACTTCTCTTCAGTAAACTCAATAATAATAATTGTTATCAAATTTTCCCTTATTTATGTGGTCTGATCTTTATCTAGAGGATTGAATCTACAGTAACAACTGCCAATTGCAATCGCTCTAACTGTTTCTCTCAGGTTGGTGCCTGCTTGGGATGGAAATCTATAATTCTGCATGAACATGCTCCAAGGGTTGATTTGCTAATTAAAAAAACAACAACAAGCATATTAAGTTTATCAGTCATTGTACTAACAAAATCTATTTAATTAAGGTTTAGATTAACAAAAATGTAGATTTTATTCAGAAAAATTTTAGGAATTTGGTACAATGACTTTCAAACATATTTACTTAAGCAGAAATTTACAAAACATTTCTTACAAATATTACATTGTTGAAATGATTGACTCTCTAATGTACATTGATTAAAAGATAAATATAAAATGTTACCAACTGATTAATTGAAGAAAAGTGAATTTTAATAAAAGAATTTAAAATATTTGTAACATTTTATAGATATCCAGGGTTCAATTCGATTTAACAAAATAAACACAATATACATTTTTTACAAATACAAAATAAATAAACTATCATAAAAGGTTAGTTTTAATTATAAAATAAGATTAATGAAATATAAAAGATTATAATATTGATCAAAATATACTACCATCTAATATGAAATGGGTGTCAGTTAATATAAGATTGGGTTCAAACCCAGACTAGTGCTGATGACATTGGCACTAGGTGAAGCAGAAATATGTACTATATTTCCAGCTTCAATGTTAATGCAAAATTAGAGACAAAAATTATTAAGAAAAACAATACTTTTATTGTATCTTTATTTATATGAAAAAATGTAAAGAGAGAGGAGAAATGGAGTTTGTTAATACACCAAAAACAATATTTACAATTGATCTTCCCAATCTTTAGAAATATTCTAATGATTTTAAATTAGAATTTGCAAATCATTTTCAAGTATTAGTAGATTTTGAATATGATTCAGATTTGAATGAAATTAATAAGAAAATAACTGATACACTTTTAAAAACTGCAACAAAGATAGCTGGTAAAAAAAAAAAAACAGCAATTGACCAATAAAATTTCTCAAATGTTATAAAATGCTGGGAAAAAGAGTTGATAATGATATAAGAAAGTATAATTGAGAATTAGCAAGGAAAGCTGTAGAAGAGAACAAAAGCCTCAAGAGTGTAAAACAACATTTTGGTATTGGTAGAAAACTTATATTTGCAATGAGAAAAAAAGATGGAATTATTACTAAAAAGACAAATGACATCATGAAATGGGTAGAAGAGTTCTATCAAGAATTATATAATAATAAAGAACATGTAGTGCCTACATCTATTATATCTTCTGAACTGCCCCAAATTTTAAATGAAGAAGTAAAAAACTTCCAGGTAATGATGGAATTATAATCGATATATTAAAAAAGCAGGTGAGGAAATAGATTTTTTTTTTAGCAAAGTTCAAATATCCAAATGATAAAGATATACCATGATTGGAAGAATACAGTATTAATATTTAAAAAAAAAAGATAAAGATATTAGAAATTACACACAAATTAGTCTTTTATCAGTTTTATATAATTTTTTTACCAAGATAATTACAACTTATCTCTACAGAGAACATTGGATTTCAAACAAACAAAAGAACAAGCTGGATATTTAAAAGTGGTTTTAGTACAGTAGATCATATCCAAGTATTGAGAGAATTTATAGAAAGGACCAATGAATATGAGTTGCCATTATGCTTTAGATTCGTAGATTATGAACAGACCACAAAACATCACATGATCACCATGTTTTATGCTTGCTCATAACTGTTATTAAAACAGTTTTGGAGAGTTCTGCCTGTTTAGATTATGAAAAGCCATTTGATTCTATAAGCATTTCTTCAGTGACTAAAGCACTGGATCATCAAGGCATAGACACAGGATATTGTAATATTGTAAAGAATATTTATAAAAATGCAACAGCAACAATTAGAGTACATAATGATGCTAGGAAGATTAACATTGAGAAGGGAGTAAGACAGGGTGACTCTATATCTCCAAAATTATTTATAGCAGTGCTGCAACAAATATTTTGTGGATTAAACTAAAGGAGTAATAGTAAATGAACATTATTTTCATTTAGATTTTGCAAATAATGCTTCAGAGCTTCAGGAAATGTTGCAAGAGTTATCAGATGAAAGTAACAAATAGGACTAAAGGCAAATGTTAAAATGACTAAAGTAATGTTCAATGGATTTTCTCAAAAGATGAAAATAAAGATTGATTTTGATGAGTTAAAAGTTAGCAACTACAAATATCTTGCCAGATTATTACTACAAAAGAAAGCTTAATGGAGTGCTTTTGGTAGAAATAACTTAATATTAAAAGGAAATATGCCTATGTGTTTGAAAAGAAAAATTTTTAATAAATGTGTTTTAACAATTTTTACTTATGGATCTGAGATTTGTACACTTAATAGAAGAACAAAACAGAGACTTCTGATTACTCCAATACATACGGAGAGTTGAATGTCAGGAATAACAAGAAGAGATTGAAAACACAATACATGGGTAAGAAGATAAAAAGGTGTAAATGATATCATTGAAAAAAGACTGGAGTTGGACATATTGCTGGAAGAGATGATAATAGATGGATGAAATAAGAAAGTGTGCAGGTTGATATGGAGAAGAGAAGATAGATATCAGAAAAGATGGATTGAACTTGGAGAGATTCTTCATCCTGCAGTGGATTGATAATGGTTGATGATGATGACATGACATGTTATTGTATGTTTATATAATAGATAATTGTAATATAATTATTTTTAGATCTAAAAAAATTTACAAGGCAGTTGAAAATAGCATGTGTATTAAACAAATTTTTGTGGAAAGTGCATTTTGAAGTATGTTTTTTTTTATTTTGAAAAGATTTTAAAGTAGAATCCAATAAAAGTGAAAAAGTTTAAACTATTAATAATTCTCAGAAAAAAAAATGTAGCAATAAAGTAAGACTCAAATCATAATTGTACATTAAAAGTCATATCACTTGGATAATTTACTTGAAAAATCTCATTGCTCTTAGAATAGGATGTTATTAATGATGCAAATGGTCTTATAGCACAGTGGTTATTGCATATGCAGAACCTTTTACATAGTTGTGGAAATTCAAGGAAGTTTCTAACTCACAACTCAGCTAGCCATAAAATTATTGATAAATGAATAAGTTTGAACTATATATAAATGTGTTTATGTCATATTTTTAATCTATAATTTTGGGACGATCTCTCTTGCGAATTTCTCGAGTAATTTTCTCCAAAAAAGGAAATGTTATTAAAGTGAAGAAATCCGTGAATATTTACAAAATATTTTATTTATGTGCGCAGACCTTTCACTAATACAAGAATCATCACCTTTATTCTTATCATATACTAATTCATAAGATGCTATTTGATTTTTAACTCCCCATCCTACAATTATATTCTTTTGAAACAAATTAGATAATGAAATGACGTACCAAATCTACACACCAACAGATATTTTTGCTGTATTGAAGTTTTACTTTATTTACAATACCTCAGGACTTTTTTTTCTTCGTATTCATTAATATATGCAGCAAAATTTGATTATCCTTACAAATGTAACTATTATTTGAAATATTAAGAAGATAAATCATTGCACTTAAATTACAAATTTTGACAATTATTTATAATTCATGTAAAGTTTTGCATTCAATTTTTTTAACATAATTTAGGCTTTATTATTAATACATGATTCCATAAATCGATTAATTAAATTGTCACATTTCATCTTATCTTTATCAAACGGCCTAATTCAGATTCCATCTTATCTCGATCGGATTGAGCATTTATCACTACGGACCAATAGATATATGAATAGACAATATACATTCAATGGGTGAGGATGCTCAGTGAATCCGACTGTTTTTATTGTGGAAGAGGGTCTGGTTATAAATAGTCAATCCAGCTGGAGAAGAGTTAAACAGTTAAAGAAGTTCACATTAGAACTGGAAGTTGCTAGAATCTAGATCGCATAAGATGCAAGCTGTATCACGGTATAGCTGGAAATGATACCTGAAAAAGTTGCTTACATAAGTTGTACGGTAATTAAACGCTATAGCAAGCCAACGGTATCAGGCGAAAGTGTAACAATTATATACTGTATATGGTATCAAAACGCATTTGTTTGAAGTAATAAATAACGTATTTTTACGAATTTGAATTTATATTAATCACGCATTAAACACAACATAAATCAAATTTTTTTTTTTTTAGTGTCATAGCATCGGCCGGGACGCGAACCCGCAACCCGGGCAACTGCTTGCAAGTGCAAGGCAGTCGCGCTAACCTCTCGACGAACAATGCAAGACAAATCAAATTTATTTTAAATCTAAAAATTGCTAATAACTAAATATATAATTAAATGGCTGAATTGGATGGAGGGTAGTCGTATATTTTAAAGATAGGCTTGAGATTCATTATAACTATTTAATAAATGTATATATACAAATAGAAATATATATTTTGTACGGAATTTTATTTTTCGATTATACATAACTGAAGAAATAAACTGACTAGCCAATCACTTTAAAGAGTTTATCCTGACCCCTAGCAGTAATTAGTTAAAATATAATCAAGCGTTCATTTATACTTGTACGTTACGTATAAAAGGGGGGAAAGTTATTTGCTATGTTATATTTGCATTTTACCTTGCTATAATTTCGATATGATGAATCCCTTGGCCAGTCAACAAGTATGTAATATATCAAATATACATATTTATGAATAAATTTATTAGAGAGTTTTAATATATTTTTTTGTTTAGTGAATAATGGTGAATTTGGGCTTCTATTAACAAAATAAATTTTCATCTTTTGCAGCTTATTTTTATTGAAATGATTTATCAGTTTGTATTTCTTTTCAATATAAAGCATTACTATATTAATGCATTAATTGAAGAATAAGATAATTTTTGAGTTATTCAATTTTAAATTAAATAAAAGTTTATTGCGCGTTTTGCATTGAATAAAAGGCTTACAAAACGCTGAAAAAGCCACCGTATTAGAAACGTTCAAAAATTGGGAGTCAGTAAGTAGATAAGCTAAAAATAAATTTTAAAGAGTAAAAATTAAAAAAAAATGCAGAAAAGGTAAAAAGAGGCGTTAGATTGAACTTATTCGATGCATGCACGACTGAAAAGTAAAGCCAAAAAAAAAAACAATTCGGAAATGATTTTATGTTTCAGTCTTAAATTGTAAATTACATATGCCTCCGTATATGTGTTAATAGCAATATAGAGAAAAACAATTAGTCCTACATAAGTATCTTCATTTATTAGAATCTTAGTCATAAATTGAAACTTTGTTAAGCTACTTGCAAAAATGATTTATATTTTGTTTGATCGCTTTATTTGTAATGAGGCGAGTCGTTTTTTTTTTCAAATGAATTTGCATCTATAATGCAAGAGGTAATATATAGGTTAAGCAAATTCTTGCATAGCTTCAGGATGACAGTTATTTCGGCGCTAATATTGTTTATTACATTTAGAATAATTTGTAAAATAAAAAGTCATGTTGCTATCTGCATATCTAACTTTTGAAATGTAGAAAATTTTTTAATTTTCCGTGAGTGAATTATAGATAACATTGTTTTATATAGGGATTTAATATTTTAAGCATTTTAATATGAAATAATAACGTACACAAAACGATGAATAACTTCACATAACAGTTGTAGAGTTCATTCACAACACATTAATCAATCCGGGTGGATACAAGAGGAAGTAAGCTTCTAATCTGCACACCGATTCTGAATTTTTAGACGTGTATATCTGTAAGTCAAGGGAGGACCAAAATACAACTTTTTTCCCCTAAAGAAAAGAAGGGAACAGATCACTTAGGAGCATATGCTATAATTCATCTGTTATTTCCATTAGTTTTGTTTGACTATAAGCATTATACCTGACAGTCACTTCCTGTTCGCTGTATCCAAATGAGTTTCATTGAAGGAAGAATGAGAATAGCTAACAACATTCCCCTCAAGGATGAAATGTCATTCCATCATATGCTTCAAATGCTTGTCAGCTGTTTTATTTCTTTTGCTGCTTTTAATTTTTGCAAAATTTTGGTTTAGTCTGGCACTTGATTGCCTCTCTTTAGTGAAATTGCTGTTTTCTGACTTATGGGGTCTGGCTCTAGCACTTCACTTTTGGATGTTTCTGGCTGGCTAAAATTGACATTAAATTGATCCTTATGTGATTTATGAAGTTGATCTTCAGGGATTTTCATTACTAATAGATGTTGCCTCATTGTGACCACACTTATAGTTAGAATTCTACCTTTGCCTGGATATATAAGACATAAAACATTTGTTTCAATTTTGAAATGACTATGATTTGCTGTTAAATTTCCTTTTGATTGGTTTGCATTTGAGATTGGATAATTTGGAACTATCATTATCATTTCAGCTAGGGTTCTGTTGTGAATAGTAAATGTAGTTTTGTTCTGGATTAGAGCATTCTAGGTGCATGTGCACTCCAATCATTTGCATTTTTTTCAACAGGGTTTTTTAATCTTTTGCTCTATATGTTCATTACGTTCATCATTTTCTGGATGAAATGGTAGTGTCATTATGTGATTGATTTCATTATTTGCGTAGAAAGTTCTCAAATTAGCTAAATGTAAATGCTTTTCTATTATTGGTAGCAATGGTCAAAGAAAGGCCATGACTTGCAATATTTTTCTCAAAAAGTCAGTCATGATTCAGATGTTGAAGCTAGGTACAATAACCATTTCTAACCATTTAGATTAGGCATCAAACATGATGAGAAATTATTTGCCCTTGAAAGTTGCAGCATGGCCTAAATTCTTTTCCAGAGTGCAGCTGTCAAGGGTTGTCCCAAATTTTATTTGACCTAGCTTCATTTATTTTGCATTGCTAGCATTGGTGTACCAGAAATTCTTTATCAGAGTATATATTAAGCCACAGCCACCAAACAAAGATTTAATCAGAATTTTTGCTCTAGAGTGACTACATTGTAATAACTGTTAAGATATGTTTTCAGGCAACTAGACAGTATTAAGATTCATATGATGTACTCATTCTCAATGGATAGCTCATGTTTTTATTCAAACGACTCTATGTACATATTATGGTTGGTTTATTATTCTGCAACTCTGCATATCTGTTTACTCGGACGTCAATAGCTTTGGCTATTTTGGGTCCAGTGAGTTATCTCTTTACTGTTCTTTGGATTACTAATTTGTAAATTAATCATATTAATGATTTCCCCTTGCATTTAACTTGTGTTTTTTTTTACTTTTATTTGATAATTTACTAAGTGCATCAACACGTGGGATTTTTTTTTTCCTTCTACATAATAAAGTTTAAAGCTATACACATTTAGCAAGATAAACTATCTTAACATGCAAGGCAAGACCTGCTAGGGTATCTCGCTTTCAATATCCAATATACATAATCAAGGTTTATGATCAGTTTGTTCAATGCATGATTTTCTGTAAATATTTTAATGGAATTTTTTATTATCTGATACCAAAACTAGTGTGCAAGAGATGAAGGCAATATGTGTGTCACTCTTATTTCTGTATAGTACTAAGTCTATCACAACACTAATTGGTAAAATTTTGTTTGTTAGCATTAATTTTGTTTGGATCATAGTAGATTAATATGTTTGAATTAATTAATTAAATCCTTTAGATGATCAAAAGTTTGAATTGTTGAATATCCCACAGCCATTCAGCTCCTTTATCTAGCAGTCAGTATAAGTCTGGCAGCTTCTGTTTGTTCCGAGTAAAGCTTTCCTAATTGATAGTCCAAGGAATGCCTGAAGCTTTTTATGTGAGTAAGAATTGATACATTCAGAATAGCCTTTATTTTATTTTTAATAGATAAAATACCCGTATTATAATTTTGAATTCAAGAAATTATATATCTTTGGTAGGGTTTGTTAAATTCCTACTAACATGAATTTATTTCTTTTTTTAATGGAGTCCATGAGTTGCTCCTTACTTGAGCCACTAGCAACAAATTATCAAATAGGTATTAGAAATTCCAGCCACTAATTGATCATTTACTCGGAATATGGTTGGAGCCACTTATATACAAAATGGCAGTTGATTAAACTTCATAAATTCCTTTACGAGTTATAATTGCTAATGCTCTGAGGACAGGGTTAGTCGCTGCTAGTTGAAAATTAGTTATGTCAGAGGTCTGTTCTAGAAAATACTAATTAAAGTATCTGTTTAACAGACTGAGAGAACTTGTTGTAAGATAAAGCTTTATTTAATATACAGTGATATTTTCCACAGATATGTATCTCAATTATTTTTATTAATAGGCACTATTGGAGTAGGCTACTGAGGATATGATATTGGTTTGATCATGCCTTAAGATTACAGTGTATATAACTCCTCAGAAACTAGTTCATAAAATAAAAGGGTATTGGCTGACAGTGACAATTGATCAGTTTAATGTGATTAATTACAAGTAATCAAATGAAGTGTTTTTTTGATAATCCAGACTGGCTTTAAAAACCTTACTATATTGTTTTTTAAAATCTAATATCTATTCAATTCACTTTCTAAACAAGTAGCCTATTGGTGTGGAAACAATGGCTATTGTATATATTCAGATATGAGCTTCTCCCAGGAATGTAATTCTCTTGCCCTGATAGTTATAAGTTAATTTTGGGATAGGCTTCAGATTGGCCTTTTGATTTTTTTTATTATTCTTACTCAATATTTACTTGAGATAATGGAGTTGGCTAAGCCAGAATCAATTTCAATTAGTTTTTAAACTTTACTTTGCTCATTAAGTGCATTTAGATTTAATTTTTTGTGATTGATTGACAGTTTTGTTATTCTACTGTTCTGTCTCTATTTTTTAAGACAAGCCTCAATGTGTCCAACATTTTGCAAAAATAACAGCTAGCATTAATATATGGATACTGACTAGCTAAATGAATTTTTTTGCAATGGTAATTTTTTTTTTTTTTTTGCAGTTGTTGGATATTTTGTTTATCTGAAGTAATTTACTGTCTTGTCCATTGACCCCATTTTTGTCATCTTTATTTCTGCATTTGTAGCTAACAAAGAGCAGATTGATTAAGTATTTATTTTCTTAAAGTTGCCTGTAATACTTTTGTATTTAATGTTGTATTGGAGTCCATCAATAATCTAAATCTTCATGCATGCATGATCTTTCATGTCACATATAAATTTATCTCTCAGTGTCTCCTTGAGGAATATTCCAGGCCAATACCATCCTTCGCAATTCAGATGCCTAGTTAACTGACTTTTCAGCAGCTACCTGATTGCACAGTTTGAATTTATATCTTTGCATTATAACTAGGGGCTTAGATATAAAATAGACATTTAGAAATTCTATGACCTTATCAAACATTTAAATGGCCGCAGTAATGTTGCCTGTGATATGAAGTCATAGTAAATATTTTATCCACAGTCTTTAATTTCATAAGTGGTCACATAAAAATACAGCCTGTTCAAATATGCTGCCATATTTCCTAGCAAATTGGATCAAATCCTTCAAGAGATCCTATTCGGGCTATTATTTAAAAAAATAACTACAAGCCAATTAAATATTTGCTATTTAACTTCACCCATTGCCAGTTAATTGTTATGTATAGGGACGGTACCCTGAATTAATGGTAAAAGTGTTTATGAACTAATAAAGTCACAAAATGATGATTATTCATGTAACAATAATCGAGTTCGTTCAGAACATACACATTGGTCCTGAAGATGCATTAGGAACATAAGCTTTCTTTTAAATTGCATACTGATACTGATGAAGAAATTCTATTTCTTCCTAAGGGAATAGATTATTGAGGTGAATATACTAATTCACTTATTATTTCTATTGGGTTGTTTGTTTATATATATATATTATTCAATGATAGTGATTTTCTGTTTGCTGAATCAAATGATGAGTTCATTTTTTAAAGGGTAAATGGGAAATAGCTCACAACATTGATAAATTTCCTTTTTTTAATATTTTTTTTAAGGCATTTTTATTATTAGAACACTTCTTGTAGTATATATATATTTAATGCATAGACATTGTTTTTGATTAAAATAATTAATCTTTTTGAATTCTGTTTTGCATTTCATTCTTTTTTTAAAAACTTAAAAAAAATTTTTTTTTGATAATTATAAATTTAAAACTTTTTTTAAAATTCTAGTAATAGGTTAAATTATTAGAATTTTGAAAATTTATTTTTATGTTAAAAAGAAGATAAAATGTAATTCATGGAAATAACTCTTTTGTTACATTGTTTTTATGGATATTTTATTTTGTATTTCAGAATAATTAAAATAGTTCATTGAAAAATAATGTAAAATTATTTTAAGATTTATTTAATCTAGATATTATATTTTTTTAATAATTGAATTCAACATATAAATCTTTTTTTCTTAAGCATATGTTTGGTATAACTTTATTAGATTTATGAAATGTATTTTGAATGAACTATCTTAGAGTAGAATGTCAGTAATTTGTTCGATCATGACAATATAAATTTTATGGATCCTAATTGCTAAAGCATCTACAACAATGGCATCAAGGAAGATGTCTAAAGCATTTATATGAACCATTTGGCAATGTCCTGGTTCTTAGCATTTATTTCAAAGGAGGGCAATATAATTTTGATTGTCTTGTTTTGTCCAAGAATACGATATCTGAACTGAAATTATTACTGTTAAATCCTGGAATTGTCTAGTTCAGGAATTGACAAACAATGGTTCATGAACGAAATATCATGATAAACACATTTTTTATTTCCTCTTGCAATTTGTAAATAAGTATTTTTGTTGGCTCTAGGAGAGGCAAAAAGCATATTATAACAGTTTCTTGAATTCAGCCTTATTTTAGAATAGTAATTATTGTACATGGTGAATATTTAAATATTAGAAATTTGTGAATAAATCAAATTGTCAAAGTAACTTTTTGTTTTTATTTATTTATTTGTAAGAGAATTTTTATTTTATACAGATTCTATGTTCTATTTGCTTAAATAGATGTTCAAATATATGCACAGCCATTCAGAAATTTGTTTTTTTTTCATGAACATATTTTCACCTCTTTTTGCTGCTCTTTAATGGGGTGGGCGGAGATATTTACACAAAATGGTTCTTGGTATTAAAAAGTTTATTGAAACTGGACTAGTTGATATGGATTTGTGAATCTTTTAAGGGCTTAATAACTCTATGTATGCAATTCATTATATTTGTTGGAAAATTACATTACATTTGTGATTTGCAGAGCAGATTATGAAGCAGGCTTTTTTTTTTATTGCATATCCATATCTGCATCTTTTGTCACAAATTCTGATTTCAGGGATTGAGAAATAAATTATATTGTTTTATATCTTTATGAGGATTATTTCCTTTTTTGTGACTTTTATTAAAAATGTTGATTATAAAAGTTTTGTTAAGAATGATAGAACATTTTGTTGTATTAAAAATATTAGACTTTAATGAAGTTATTTTATTATATTACTTAACATTATCATAGAATAATATTTTTATGAAGGTTTTTTTATGATTAAATATTTGTAAAAATGATTTTATTTTAAATAAAATTTTAATAATTAGATTATTGTTAATATTGAATTTCATTTTGGGATTATATATTTTTAAAGTTAAGTAAAACAAATTACATTAAAATTATTTCAGTTAAAATATTGAAATAGAAAAGATTTTCGTAAATAAAAAAAACAAATATTTATTGGATTGGAAATAAATATCATTCAATGCTGTTATAGTCGAGCACCTAATCATGCATATGTATGCATTTATGCCCACTATATATGAAGCTGTTTTCCTTAATATGACTACAACATTATCAATAAAATAAAAATTTATACAATGTTATATTTATAAATACTGCATATAAAATTATAAAAGCATTTGTAATTTTACAATTCAGAAACCGATTAAAAAAAAGAGGCTAATCCATATACAATACATTTTATTAATTCTTTTAAATATAGACAAGGGGAAATTATTTTTTTTATTATTTATATATTTAGTTTATCTTTAAAACACACAAATAAATAAATATTAATATTGAAACAGACACGTTGTTTCATGTATATACTAAAGTTTTTCCCCCCATTTTAAGACTGTTTCAAATTAAAATGTTACCAATATATTTTTTTGTTTTATTGGAGCTGATGTTTTCAAATTACAGTACCAAAAACGCTATAAATGATAGGTCACTTTCTTGCATTAGGCAAACAAAGTTAATGTGTTTTTAACGTGTTGGTCAGCTTGGGTGAGATGAAAAAAATTATAAAAAATCGTGGGAATTTGGAGTATATAAAGCGAGCAATCAATCAATTCCAGGAGTTGCAGTTGATTGATTGTAACAGTTGCTTTGCAGTAAATAGCAGCTCAGTATTTAGTCAGTCTCCAGCAAAGAGTTTAAATAATCGGACCAACTAAGTTTGGAGCCACCATGGCCAGTAGTTAAAGAAGTGCTGCAGTTAAAGGGAAACCTGAGATTACCACAAACTGTAATATGAAGAAACTGCTTATTTAAACAGTAAACGCTAAAATGTGTGGCTAATAGGAATAGCTCGCTCGCCTTGCCACACCATGAAGTCATGAAGATGAAAAAATATGCCTAAGTGACTACCAAAGAAAATATATACCATTCAGCTCTAAGATAAATCCCTTTTTAATGTGAAGATTTAACAGTGGTGAATCGCCATTAGATAAATTTAAAGGTAAGAAAACTCTAGATAACATTTGAAATATTTAAAGGTATTTACGAATATGCTGTAGGAAAAGCATTTTGGAAAAGATAAAGTGAAACATTATTTAAAATGATTAATTCAACAAAATGATAAAATGTGATGTACTGAAATAATTTCTTATAGAATAATATAATTGCCATTATTGTTATTAAAATTAAAAAAAAAAAAGTAAATTTAAATACATTGACAGAAATGGTGAAACGCAATAATGAATTCACTGATTTTTTTTTTTTTTTTTAAAGTGATAAAACTTATAACATTGATTCGAAGTTAAGCTTTATAATAAAGAGTATAAGAAATATATGTCAAATTGTTAAAGTTCAACTTGCTAAATGAAATGTAGAAATTATAATGTAAGAATTTTATTTAAAATTGACATACCCTGATTTATGTAAATGCATTATGTTTAACCAAGAAAGAGTTAACTATTTTATATACATGAATTAAATATGTGTCTACATAGGAAATAAATGACCATCAGAGTAGGTGGAGTCCCAATCCGGTTACAATATGTTTATCTATTAATTAAAACAAAGCAGCATAAAAGTAATTATTTAATAATTTAATAGAATTGATTTGATCACAAGAAAAATGGGGTTTTAAAATAAAAAATTTCAACTTGTTTTGCTATATTGTTTAAAAAAAGGATCCACCTTACTTACTTATAAAGTTCTGAAAACTCCAAAGTAGTTTATAATTGCCATTGGAGCTTATTATTTGTACAAGAAGGAATATATATTGTACCAGTAACCACACTTTACAATTGGTAATGAATCCAGTTAACCATAAAATAAAAAACATACGATATTCGTCAAATTAATTTTCGTCTAGGGGAATTTAAAGGTAACTAACAGGCGACCGTGTACATGGTGGAGTGACTGCAATTTATTTTTAGTTGACAAATTGATACTAGTCACAAGCAACTATCAAATTGAACATGCATAAAAAGTTTTCATACACATTTTATTATATTTCCTGATCGTCAGCCCCCTCCACCTAATAATTTATTGCATTAACAAAATAAATAATTAGCTTGGTTTGGATGAGAAATGACAAACAATAAAATTATTAACAACAACAATAACTTTAATTAAAGAATAGAATTACACCTGGGTTTCGTTTTATGCGGTAGATAGGTTCCTCAGAAAACACGCACAAAAGAAATCACACAAAAATAGACTTAACTTACATTGAAAAATGAGGGATAGGTTACTGTAATTTTCGAAATCGCATAAAAGCAAAGCAACAACTTAAAATTACTTTAAAATTCGCATAAAAAAAAAAAAGAAAATAAAATATGACTAATAACAAATTTCAAATTTGGAAAAAATTGATACTAAACAAACTGCATAATTTACTTTTTTTTCATACATGTACGGTATTTTAATTATTATCACTATTTGAGACATCAAATTCATTATGAAGTGCTGTGATATGAGCTACTGTAGTTTCTCCTTAAACGAAGTCAAGAGGAAATACAACTGAAACATTTTCCAATCGCTGTTGATCCTTCTCATTTCGCTAAGTAATCTAAAATTGAAATTTTTGTTTACAAAGAAATTCATTTTCTTGGGTGGTTTTTTCTCTCCGTTAGAATAAACTAAAAGTTTAAAACAAAAATAAGAACTTAGATTTACGATAATAAAAAGACGACTCACCACTGTTGGGCAAAATTTAATTAAAACTAACAATTAAAAATTAAATTCTTATTTTTGTCTTTAAATTTTTAATTTTCAATTCCGTTTAAAAATAAAATTTCATCGTTTCACATAACCTTAACGTTACGTAATTTTTAAATTGTTAATTACAATTAAAAATCAGATTTTAATTGTCAAATTTAATTGTGCCTACCACTATTACTCACCTTTTAAAAATAAAATTACTGACACTCAATGATTGATTACGTACTCTTTTTATAAAAAGCAAAAATGGAACGTGATTTAAAATGCAAAAATAACAACATACATAGTATTTTTCATCTATAACGTTTGAACAGATTTACATTATAATCTTGTAAAATTTAATATGTGTATATAAAATGGGGAAATCCTGATTTTAAGTGAATTATGAACTTCTTTATTGCATAAAATCTATTACAGTACTATTATAAAGCGCTGAAAATATTGAAATTATTAGATGGTAGTCAAACTCCGATAATGCGCTATTACTTTAAATATGATGCGAGTGTGCGAAATTTATAATATTTAAAGTAATAGCGCAATATCGGAGCTCGATGTCTGATCTAATAATTTTTATCACATAAAAGAAAACCGCATATAAAGATATTAAGAAGAAATATGAATCACATAACTTCAAAATCGCATTAAATAAATCCGCATAAAACGAGACCTGGGTGTTTATGATAATAATAAAAAGAACATTTATAATTAAAATTATATGGCGATCATGTGTGAGAGGGAAAAAATCTTTGAAACTTACAATCTCTTTGAAGATAGCTATAGAAAGTTCATTTGATTTATTTTAATGTCTTTGTGAGCTCACTTATATATTTTGTATCTAAATGTAGGAACATGGCTATTAATCACTAAATTTTAATGTCTGCTGGCAATATAATATTTTAGCTTTTGGTTTATTTCGAAGCATTTTTCCTAGGAGAGTTACCATTGTAATTTTCTTCTGAGCATTTAAAATAGGTAGATTTGCAGATTAATTCATAGAAGTACATTTCTATGGGATAATTACTTTCGATGACTAGTTTTCCTTTTTTGGCAAGTAATTGTCAAATATTTCTTCAGCATTCAATAGTGATGAATAGGTTGGCAGAATCAAGGTTAAATTTTAAAGCATTTCTTAGTCTACAGCTCTAAACTCGTCTACAATTCTTGAAAGATCAAGTAGAGCAACATTGTGGAGGGTTTTCTACTTTCTACTCCATAAAATGCACGATATTACCTTAAAAATTCTTATAAAATTTGTTTGACTTCTTTATAGTCAAAGACACGACAACGAAGTGTATTACAATTCTTCCCACGGTTTCTTCAAAAGCATATGATTGAGAAAGCTTCTGCTGGTTCCCATAGCAACATTTTTTTTTGTTTTTTTTTAAAAAAACATTTTATCTTTACATTTTTTAATATTTTAAAACCACTTTAAAGTTTATTCTATATCCATGTCTTTTAATATTTTGTTATACATAGTAAAGAAAATTATTAAAAATATTAGCATAAAAGCAATGCTTGTAAACTCAAACATGAGGGTTACAATATGTATAATTTTTATGTATATCTACATAATCTGGTGATATATGAGACAGATTCCTGTTGAATAGGATTATATAAATTGGTAAAATTTTATTTATTTTCTGTAATAAATATTCTGTTCTTAACATAGCGTACATAAGTAATATTATAAATAAGGATAAACTCTAAGCATAAGCTTACACTTATGCTTTTAAAGTCGATGTTCACGGGAGAGTGCACAGAGATTATTAAAGTGCATGCTAGTTCTTATTTATTATATTATTTTTTTTAAAACACAAGAAGTCAGATTTTTTTGGATCATAAGATGAACATTGCCTCCTAAATTTAAGCTGAGTAAAGAAACTTAAATACATGTAAGCCTACAATAATTAAAAAAAAAACTGCACAATGATCTCTAGTATATTTAATTTTTAGGGCTTGACCAGTTGATTAAAAATTGTTCTGGGCAGTATGATAATCCTAATAAATTGATAATAAAATGATTAATCTTCTAAAAGATATCATTTAAAATCAATTGTGAGAATATGTGGCAAAATTGGAAGTTAGTTTGAAATTGGAAAAAGCTTAAGATAAGGATTTTCAATGAAGCATATTTATCATGTGTCTGGAAAGAATAATGGATCAGATAAAAAATGCAAAGGAACATCAATGCCTGAAATAAGAATAAATAATTTAAATTTACAGACATCACAGAAATCATTGAAAATGAAGAAAAAATCAAGATTAGATGCTAAATGAGAAGCACGGAAATGGATTTTGTATGAATGTGGCCAAAACAAATATTATTTGGGAAAGGGACAAAGAGAAATCAAAAGTCATTGCAGAAGGTTTTGTATATTTTTGAAATAATATAACTAATAGTCATGATTACCAAATGAAATAAGGTTTACAATGTCTCTTAAGAAAGTATTTCACAAATCTCATGGTATAATTGTTAGTGTATCTGCTTCCATATTTTTCATCTGGGGTTTGAGTTTGGACCAAATCTTGAATTTTTAGGTCATAAGCAGGCTTAGTAAGGATTTTTCTCACAGGTAATGAGTCTGCAGTTAGTCAAATGAATGTCACTACCTGATAATAAAAATATATAATCCCATTACATATATTCTTTACTTTTGGTGGGGATGTGTTATATTCATGTGGTTGTTGAGTCCATGGTTATCATTATCTTATAACACAATAGGGTTTGGAAAAGTCATTTTCATATTTGAGAGATTATGCTGAAGATATTGATTTAAGTGAATGAATGCACAAAGTTTCTAATGAAGTATTGTAAAAATAAATATATTGAAGAAGAGTGTAGAGAAGTTTATTGTTTGGCCATATATATTGAATAAGTGATGAACAGGCACCTAAAACCTAATTTTTGTTAATACATAAAGCTCAAGGAATATGATTAGACTTAGAATATTAATATGATTTAATGGATAGTGTGGAGTTATTTATTTATATCCATTTAACTTTCTAGTAATAAATAAAATTAAAGAATTAATGAAATCATCACACATCTAGAGCTGCTAAGCTTGATTGCCAATAATGATATATAATAAAATGAAACTAGATAAATGGACTACTTGTATTTGTTATTTACCTATAAATTTGAAATACATGAAACATTCTTTAAGTATATAATGTAAACACTGGCAATTTATGCTAGTGGTTCTTAGAATGCATTTCTCTCAAATATTATTTAAATATTTCTTGAAAGATGATACAAAGTATTTTAGTCAAATTAAATTATATATATATATATTATGGATATTAATAAGTTACCATTAGTCATTTTCTAAAGGTTGTAACCAATATATCATTCTGAAAGTGCTGTGAAGTAAATTGTTTTCGCTTTAGCTAGTGTTTTTTTTGTTTTGAATTATGATTCATATTAGATGCATTATTTTTGTTTGTCAAAAATCAGCATTTAATAATAATAAAAAACAGCTACTCAAAAATCAGTATGGCCATTTCAACTCCCCCCTCCCCCATAGGAAAGAGATAAAAAAAACTACTCGATGCAACTATTATTTTAATCTTAGAATGTACTAATCTATAACCTGCCCTACAGTCTGAGCTTGTTAATGTTTGTGTAATGTGAATTCTTGTATTCTAGCTCCCTAACAATAATCATCATTATCAACCATTATCAATCCACTGCAGGATGAAGGTCTCTCCAAGTTTAATCCATCTTCTCCAATCTTTAGCTTCTCTTCTCCACATCACCCCTGCACACTTTCTTATTTCATCCATCCATCTCACATGCGGTCTCTTTCTGGATCTTTTACAATCTCTTGGAATCCAGTTTAAAATTTCAATTGTCCATCTATTATCATCTCTTCTAACAATATATCCAGCCCAACTCCACTTCAATCTTTTAATTTTTTCAATGAGGTCAGTAACAACTGTTTGTTCTCTTACCCATACATTGTGTTTACGATCTCTTCTTGTTACTCCCAACATACATCTCTCCATACTTCTTTGAGTGGTCTGAAGTCTCTGAATTGCTCTTCTATTAAGTGTCCAAGTCTCAGATCCATAAGTAAGAACTGGTAAAACACATTTGTTAAAAACCTTCCTTTTCAAACACATAGGCATATTTCCTTTTAGTATCAAGTTATGTCTACCAAAAGCACTCCAACCAAGTTTTCTATGATTAATTTCCTCCATTACGTTTCCATCTGTATTAATAATCTGACCAAGGTATTTGTAACTGTTAACTTCTTCTAATTCATCATAATCAATCTTTATTTTCATATTTTGAGCAAATCGATTAAACATTACTTTAGTCTTTTTAACATTTATCTTTAATCCTACTTTCCTACTTTCATCTGATAATTCCTGCAACATTACCTGCAGATCTGAAGCATTATTTGCAAAAACAACTACATCATCTGCGAAATCTAAATGACTTAAATAATCACCATTTACTTTCACTCCTTTAGTTTCCCCATTTTAATCCACAAAATACTTCATGCAGCACTGCTGTAAAAAGTTTTGGAGATATGGAGTCACCTTGTCTTACATCTTTCTCAATGTTGACTTTCCCAGTGTCATTATGTAATCTAATTGTTGCTGTTGCATTTTTATAAATATTCTTTAAAATATGACAATATCCTGGATCTATACCTTGATGATCTAATGCTTTAATCACTGAAGAAATGTTTATAGAATCAAATGCCTTTTCATAATCTACAAATCCTAAGCATAATGGCAACTCATATTCATTTGTCCTTTCTATAACTTCTCTCAATACCTGGATATGATCTACTGTACTAAAACCACTTTTAAATCCGGCTTGTTCTCTTGGTTGGTGGAAATCCAATGTTCTCTGTAGACGAGTAATAATTACCTTGGTAAAAATTTTATATAAAACTGATAAAAGGCTGATAGGTCTGTAATTTCTAATATCTTCTTTATCACCTTTTTTAAATATTAATATTATTACTGCATTCTTCCAATCATCCGGTACATCTTTATCATTTAGACATTTGGTATATAACTTTGCTAAAAAATTTTCTATTTCTTCACCTGCTTCTTTTAATATATCAATTATAATTCCATCATTACCTGGAGCCTTTCCTTTCTTCATACATTTAATTGCATGTCTCACTTCTTCACTTAAAATTCTGGGCAATTTGGAAGATGTAATAGATATAGGAGGTACTTGTTCTTTATTACTATATAATTCTTGATAAAAATCTTCTACCAATTTCATGATGTCATCTCTCCTTTTAGTAATAATTCTATCTTTTTTTCTTATTGCAGATATAAATTTCCTACCAATACCAAAATGTTGTTTTACATTCTTAAGACTTTTATTTTCTTCTACAGCTTTCCTTGCTAGTTCACAGTTATACTTTCTTATATCATTTTCAACTTTTTTCCGCACCATTTTACAAAATTCAAGATATTCAATTCTTTTTAATGCTTCATTTTTGTATATCTTCATATTCCTTCTTTTCTTCATAAATTCTCTAGTCTCAGTAGAAATTTTATTGGTCAATTGCTGTTTCTTTCTACCAGCTATCTTTGTTGCAGTTTTTAAAAGTGTATCAGTTATTTTTCATATTAATTTCATTCAAATCTGAATCATGTTCAAAATCTACTAATACTTGAAACCAATTTGTAAGTTCTAATTTAAATTCATTAGAATGTTTCTGAAGATTAGGAATATCAACTGTAAATATTGTTTTTCTTAATAATTTTTGTCTCTCTAGTTTTACATTAACACGTATCTTACACCTTACTAATCGATGATCACTTCCTGTGTTAAATTTATTAAGAACATTACAATGTTGAAATATGTATTTCCTGTTAGTCAAAATATAATCCAATTCTGCTGTACCTTCATTTGGATGCTTCCCTGTCCATTTCCTTTTAACATTTTTCTCAAAAAAAGAATGCATATTATAAAGTTTTTCTTTTTCTGCAAACTCCACAAGTCTATGTCCTCTCTCATTTCTATTACCATAACCAAAATTACCCACAGCACTTTCATCTTTCATTTTTTTTACCAATTCTAGCATTAAAGTCTCCCATAACAATTTTAAAATGGTGTTTACTCTGATCAAAAGCCTTTTGTACATCCATATAAAAATCTTCTACTACTTCATCACTATGAGAACTTGTTGGGGCATAAACCTGAATTATCTGTATTTGGTATCTGCTATTAAGTTGTATAACTAATCTTGCCACTCTGTCCGATACACCATCAATCTCCACAATATTGTTCTTCCACTTTTTATTTATAATGAATCCTACTCCACTTGTATTTCCAATATTTGTGCCTTTATAATAGAGTATATGTCCACTCTTTAAATCAATTGTCTCTTCACCTTTTCTTCTAACTTCACAAAGTCCAATAAGGTCCCATTTAATATAAGAGAGTTCTTCTTCTGATTCTTTCAATCTTCCTTCACTTGAAAGTGATCTGCAGTTGTAAGTACCTAAATAAAAAGTCGTCATTAAATGGCAGCCTGGGTCTGCAATCAGGGGGGATTCTTAGCACCCTCCGCCTTCGGCCACCAACCGCTGCCTTGGTTGGTGACTTTACAGCCTCCTGGGAATAAGGGCCATGCTTTAGTTTTGTCTGTCATAATTGTATATATGTATTGGGAAAATGTTTATCATTTACACAAACATTCATTCTGCCTTATCAGGCACTGAGAAGAAAGACCATGGTGTTTCTTGATCTTAAACTCAGAGGTAAAAAGCCAATAAACTCACCACGCTGGCTAATGCGTGTTGGTGAGCAGCCCATTCATGTTCGTATACTATATGAATAATCACATAATAATAACAGCTGCAACGACAAGAACAATAATATAATCTATTAAATGCCATTGTTTTGAGCATGGATGCATCCATGTTCCTTTGTAGCAGTTTTCATGTTTTATGCATAAATTCAGTAATAACAAACCATTTGAATTTACAGCCTCAAAATTTATTTCCAATAACCCTTGATCAAAGTCTATTATTTGTACTAACGTATGAATTAAAGTCACCAAGAAGAAAAATGATTTTTTTAATGGTACCTTATATGTAATGGTAATGCTGTAATAATGCTATCCAACAAGGAATAAAAGCTTTTTTACTCTGAGTTTAAGAATTGGAGCATAGGCACTAATAAAATGAGTTCTAGTACCATTATGCAAGGCAAGGTGTAAGAATATTATTTTTTCATTTATACAGTGAGGAATTCCAATAATAGAAGATAGTATATTAGATTTTATAGCAAATTTAACACCATGCATTCTTTCATTGATACCTGCCTTTTGAAAAAAAATTGTAATTATCCATATGTTTTAATAAACTTTCTTCCTTTGGAAAACTAGGTTTGCTAAAAGCAGATATATCAATCTTAAATCGTGTCAGTTCTTTATCCACAAGTGCAGATCTCAATTCTGTTTTTGTAGAGTTTGTATCAAGTAGAGTTTGCACATTCCATGTATCTATGTTTAGAAAAAAATTAGGGTTATATTTGTGATATTTACCTTATGCCACTTATTACATTACTATTATTGATATTATTCTTACTATTATTATTTTTACTGCTGAAATGAGTATCTGCCAGATGCAACAACCTTGCCAGATTGTGTGAGACAGACCACATTTTCTAGGCCCTTTGCTTCTGTGATAGGGAGGGAGGTCCTTAATTAGGGCTTCTTTGGCAGGCCAAACTCCTGCCTCATTTAAATCCAATTCCAAATTGTATCATTAGTAGTAGTTCAAGCAAAGATCACATCTAAGGACTGTCAGCTTATGAAGCCTGTCCCAGTCATTGCTTCATAATTCTTGAGGGCTTGAGCTAAAAAAAAAAGGAAGAAGAAATGTTGTCAGAAATTGTGCGTATACAGATAAAGACTGGAAATGTTGCACAAACACAATCCCATTGTCGTACTTATTAAAAGATGTCTGATGACACAAGAAGCTCACAATGATCAGATCTTACAATAACATAAGTAACTGAAAAAGAATTGGGAAATAGAAAAGATTGTTTGTACCTAGTCTTTGATGAACCAACACTCTATCATATAAGGCAGCAGGAACTCTTGGTCGGACATAGTTTGATATTCACAGTTGGCCTTCATTAATTAGATGTTCTTTGCTATTTGACAATAAAAAATTCAACTGGCTGAGAAAGCTAAAGAGAGATTGGAGTGATTACTTTAACCTATGTTTAAAATATTGGCCAAAGAATACTGTAGAATCAGTGTGAGGAGGGTCTGCTCTATTCACATGTGAAATATGGTAGGTAAACATCATTTTCAGTCTAAGAATGTATTAGTAAGGTAAAGAAAGACAACATGTAAATCATTAAGGAAAATACTCCGAGGATTATGACAGTAGTTGAAGAAATGTTGTTAGAGGAACTTAAATAACCTTTGTAATTATGTAAATTTTTTGATTTTTAATAAAGAATATTACTTTAAATAAAAAAATATCTGAAGGCTATTTCATTATCAGCGACCTTTGAGCCCATTAGTAACCTGAGCACAGCACCCAACAGCATTTAATAAAGAATAAACATTTACCAATAACATCTATCCGTCCCTTTTTTTTATGAGCTCAAAAGTTTTTGGATTTGAAATAACTATATAAAAACAATATTGTTTTCCATTTACTAGCTTTACATTGATTAAAAACCATGTTCTATTTCACATTTTATTTTATTTAAAAATCTAAGGATTATTTGAATGCTTAGTAAAACAATTATGATTTCTAAACATTTTTTTAGCAGTAAAATAATCTATGAAGAAAAAAGATTTCGCCATTCTGTTCTCCTAAACTTTTTTTCTATATAACAAATATTTGGATAGAAATATGATTACAGTATTTATTATTTATGGCAGTCAATAGATTTCACTCTTTTATCTCTGTACAACTATAATTTTCTCTTAATTCTTTCGACGAACAACAGTAAAGTTGATTATTTCTCTTTCCTCTAATCTTAGCACTAACTTTGTAAATAGATTAATCATTAGTTACCAAATAATAATGCAATTTATTAATCCCATCTCCAGATTTTCTACCTTTTGCGTTTATCATTAAATATTTGTGGTTCAAAGTGTAAACAATGCAGTTTGCATCAAGCATCTTCGTTTAATTTTTTTTTTTTTTACTTAACTGAAATTCAAAATACTTTTAAGATTTTAAAGTCAAACCAATCTGTTTGCGTAGTCATATAAATTTGATACTAGGTCAGTAACTATAACTTTAGAAACCTCAGTTTTATTTTAACTATAGGCACCTTTTTTAAAACTAAGAATGTTGATGGCAATTGATACAACATCACTTAATTTTTTTAACAAATGATTTATGTATGATACGTCAATATTTTTCTTCAAACATCTATTTATCTTCAATAAATATATATAAAAATCTTGAAAGATTTTATATTGTAACAATCAGCCCAAGATTGGTCAATTCAAGTACTACAATAAGCCAACATTTAAAAAAAAAGCATGTAAATGGTTAATTGGAGGCATATCTCTCAGTTTTCTGATTTCAAATACAAGCATGCTTATTATGAATGCTGAGTGCATAACCTTTCATAGATGAGTGATGATTTGCACACCAAATTAAAATTATTTTTGACTTCAAGTGATAATACTTTATTATGGTAATATGTCTGAAATGTCATACAATAAGAATTTTCATTTTTGGTTTACCATAATTGTCTGCCTTATTTAAGTATGTCTTATTGTTCTGAACTACTTAAATAATTTCTTAATCATACTCATTGTGGATAAATTCTGATAGTATCGTACTATTTTGATAAATATAACTGATTGTGGACAAATATACACAATCTCTTTAAATAATATAATTCAATCAATGTGATAAATTATATAAATCAATACTCTTCTATGCACCCTCATTATCCTTTCATCATCTATTTCCCTCAAACATCATTCATTTTATCTGATTGACTTTATCCTATTCATCAAGCCAAATCTTCAATTCGCAAGTTTTTCTCTTTGATTGTTATTACTTTAATATTTACCTTTTTTTTAAATTAAAAAGTTAATCTCAAAACAGAATTAATAACAATAATATTATAACTTTATAAAATATTAAAAATAATCTCAAAACTGAATTAATAACAATAATGCAATAATTTTATAAAATATTAATTTACAATTCACAACTACATGTATTGATACAATTAATAAACTGAACGCAAATATTTTCTAAGACATAAACTTCTAATAGAGGTTTATCATATATCTATATATTTCTGACTTCATTGTAATATTAATCGGGAATGAATATCTCTGTCAAACTTTTACCTGACACTAATAATTTGATTTTTATGCCTTTACTTGTGAAGGAATTTGCTGTGTCTGGTATTCATTGTTACATCAATAATACCCATGCAGATAACTTAACATCCTATTAATTCTGTTATGCTTTCTTATCATTCAAGTATTTATTGAATGACTATAATGGTAAGAGTATAATTTCAAATGAATAAATATAATACAATCAGTTTGATTTAATATAAAAATTAAAATATGAGCCTAAAAATTTATAAGGATAGCTAGTCTATTTAAATCAATCCACCAAATATTACCATCAGTCTTATTTTTCCATTCACATGTATGATAAATAGATCTCTCGCTAACCTTAATTTTTAGGATTCAGTATATTCTCTATGAACTATTCTGGTATATATAACAAAATAATACATGGTTTAATTAAAAAAAAACTTTATTTACATAATACAACCATGCAAATATTAAATATATATTTATCATACTTTTGATACTAAGGGCTCTTTTGGCAATTATATTTCTTTTAACTTTGTAAGAACATTATCATTATTAGACTAAAAGAAAGCATTTCTAGTAAGTAAGCTTCTAAATTCATATCTAAAGGCCTTGCTCATTTAAATATTTCGATAAAATAATAATTTCATTAAACTTTGCTTAAAATCTGAATCTTTAACATAATTTAAGATCCTTGAAATCATATATATTAAGAACATTTATTGCACAAATTCAAGTGACAAATAGTACAGCAATGCATAAATGTCAAACATAGCAAATCAAATAAATAAATAAAAATATTCTCTGAAACTAATTACAGTTTTATGAAAAAAAATAATAAAATGTTTTCATTTATGATTGTTAATGAAAATCATAATTAAATTATTGAGTGTAATATTGGCATTTAATTAAATTATTTTTTTGTTCATACACTTCTTTATCGATTCACATATACACATTTGTAATATGCATGTCATTTATATTAGGCTTCTATTCCTATTTTTTACTTAAATTGTTAAAATTTTTTTTATTAACTTCAAAGAAAGGGTACTCTTCTATTTTAAGCCATAAAATTTCTGATTTAAAGTGGGACACAAGCTTAAATCTTTGTTGCAATACTCACCTTAAATTTAATTCATGAATTCTTTTTTCTTCTATATTTTAAAGTTAAATAAGCATGTTTAAAGATCAAGAATTGTCATTCAAATTCCATTCATTATTATTAAATTACCATTTTTATTTATGTTATGTTCTTGGCCGTAATATCTAACTAAATAATTACACACAGTTAACATAACTAACACACTTTATTAACGACTCGCGTTCTCTAACATCAGAGCGATGTCGCGCGCTCGCTAATCTCAGTTGTTACTGCTAGGCATCAATCCGTAATTATAGAACTAGCCATAACATGACAACTCTTTTTTTTTAATTTTATTTACAAACATAGTCTTTTAAATATACTGGAGGTCTTCTTCGGTTTGATTTTTCTCTCATCTCGGAACGTTCAACTGGTATTCTCCTTATTGCTGTGCCATTATCACTTGATGTTGATGGTGGTGATTTCTCTGTCTCAGGTATGGGAAACTGTGTCTCCTCATCTGGTTCTTGTGTCTGTGGAGTTGTTGTGAATCTTTCAGCTGTGTTCCGTAGATGTGTCTTGGTTCGACGAAGAATAGAGCCATCTTCAGTCAAAATGCGATATGATTTTGGCTCGGGAGTTTTTTCAAGGATTTTACACTTCTTCCATCTGGTCCCATCATATACTCGTCCCGGTTTGTCAATTTCCAAGGGTGGAGATATCTTGGCTGTCTTGTCATAGAAACTTTTCTGTCGAGTTTGCCTCTGTATTAAATCTCTACGGGCCTTTTGTGCAGGTGGAGATATGAGTTGTTTTAAAAAGGATGGTAATTTTGTTTTAAGTGTTCTAGACATTAGTAGCTGTGATGGAGTACTCTTCATCCCACTTATTGGTGTATTTCTAAATTCAAGTAAGGTTAATTCTGGGTCAATTCCAGATTGATAAGCTTTGCGAAATAATTGCTTTATAGTTTGAACATTTCGTTCTGCAAGTCCATTAGAACGTGGATAGTGTGGACTCGATGTGATCACTTTAAAACACCATTCCTTTGCGAATTTGCGGAATAAGAATGAAGCAAATGGCATGTTATCTGCCATTACCTCATCTGGTATGCCAAAGTGTGCAAATATTGTTTTGCATAGCTTTATTACTGAAGCAGCAGTTTTGTCAGGTATGCAAAGTACCTCTGGGTATTTAGAGAAATAATCTACTAGGAGTAAGTAAGTATTGTTGCCAAATTCAAATAAATCAGCACCGACCTTTTCCCATGGTCTTGTTGGCACAACATGTGGTAATAGTGGTTCTTTAGGTAGAGCTGGCCTGTATGTAGCACATATTGGGCAGTTATTCACTAATGATTCAATATCTTTGTTAATATTCAACCAATAAAATGATTGTCTTGCTCTGGATTTCAGCTTCTCCATTCCTAAATGGGACTCATGTAGCAAGCTCATTATTCGGGGTCGTAGCGATGCCGGTATAAATAATTTTCTTTCATGTTGTAATATTCCATGATTTAGCATGAATTTGTAACGATTTTGCCAGTATTTTTGCAAAATTGGAGGTACATTGCACTTATGTTCCTTGCATATGTGTTTAATTAATTCTGACGCTTCCTCATCTAAAGGATAAGCTCTCTTTAAGTCATTGTCCCAGGTACTGACAGTTTTGTTTGCAGTGTGTATTTCACAGGCATCTTCTTGTTGTGTCGTATTTATGTAGTTACGTGATAATGTATCTGCGATGTAGAGTTCCTTCCCAGGGCGGTATTCAAATTTAAGTTTATATCGTTGTAATCTCATTACAAATCTTTGGAGTCTGGGTGTGATTTTCTCAAAGGGTTTATTTACAATTGCAAGTAATGGTTTATGATCAGTGTGTATTATTATATTTCGTCCATATACATAATAATGGAACTTTTGACACGCGTTGACAACGCTTAAGACTTCTTTTTCTATTTGAGCATATCGCTGTTCTGTTTCAGAAAGTGCTCGGGAGGTATACATAACTGGTTTTCCATTTTGGAGTAAAACTCCCCCTAGTCCTGTCTGTGAGGCATCTGTTTGTATTACTACTGGAATTTGAGAATTGAAGTGTGTTAGTGAGGTTGCATTGCAAATTGCTGCTTTTAGCTTATCGAAACATTGTTGGTAATACGAATTCCATACCCACATAACATTGTTTTTATTAAGAGATCGCAGGGATGCTGTCAGATCTGCTAAGTTCGGAATGTGTGGTAAGAGATAATTTATCATTCCTAAAATTCGTCTCAACCCTTGTTTGTCTTTTGGTGGTTCGAGCTTTTGTATTGCTTCTATTTTATTAGGATCTGCTGAGATTCCTGTTCCTGAAATCATTCGTCCTAAGTATTTCACTTGCATTTTAGCATATTGGATCTTATCTGGATTAAATTTCGCATTGACCATGCATGCTCTGTTTAAGACTTTTAACAAATTTTTGTTCATATCTTCAATAGTTTTTCCTCCTATTAAGAAATCATCAACTGTTATATTGACACCTGGTATATTGGCAAATAATTCATCATTTGTCCTCTGAAAAATTTCTGGTGATACATTTAAACCAAAGGGTAAGCGGTTAAAGCGATATCTTCCAAAAGGTGTATTAAATGTCGTTAAATCTGCTGATTCATTATCAAGCTTTATGTTCCAAAATCCAGATTTCAAGTCCAAAACTGTAAAATATTTCATCCCTGTTATTGTACTTAAAACTGTCTCTGGAGTTGGCATTTTATAATGTTCTCTTTTTAATGCTTTATTAAGATCTCTTGGGTCTATGCATATTCTCATAGTGCCATTTGGTTTTTCAACTATTAATAGACTATTAACCCAATTTGTTGGATATGTCACTGGAGTTATGATATCATTATCTTCCATTTTATTTAATTCCTCACATAATTGTTCATGTATACTTAGTGGAATTAATCTAGGTGCATGGACAACTGGTTTAAATGTTGGGTCTACTGTGAGGTGGTGTTCGCCTTCATAACAACCCACACCTTGAAAAACATCTTTGTATTTCTCATATATAGACTTGAAGTTTTTATTTTCTTTTATTTCCTGTGTTTTAATACTTTTATTATCTTTTCTACTCTTTGTTATTTTATCTTTATTGTTAGATATATTTTGATCATTTTTACTTTTATTTTTCATAGTTACTTTTTGAACTGTAATTTTGTTGCGTTTAATTAAACCTAATAACTCACAATCACGGCCACTAAGAAGTGTTGGTTCGTCTTCTTTTATTATTATAAAACGTAAATTACGCAGGTCTTTGTTTATTTTGCATTGAAGTTTTGCTTTTCCTATTGGGGTAAGAAATGATCCTCCAAAAGCGCGTAATTTCTTCTTTGTTTTGTATATTATTGGTTGTGGATGAATAGTATTAAGCACTTTTTTAGACATAATGTTTACATCAGCTCCTGTGTCTATTTTTATTTTTACTTTATTGTTATCTAATAAAATCTGTTCATACCAGCCATTACATGAATGAGTTGAGTCTACACGTCTGACGTATCCAATTGTGTTTTCAACATCACTGGTATATGATGAATCCGATGTAGTAGTATCATGTACTTCGTTCACATAACGTCCATTTCTATTAATATTTTTATATCTTGTGTTTGAGCGTTTTTGTGTTTTTAAAATTTTATGGTCGTAGCTTCTCGTACGGCAATTATTGGCAAAGTGATTTAACTTTCCACAATTATAGCATTTTTTACCAAATGCGGGACACTCACGTTTTGGATGATTACGGTTGCACTTTTGACAATTGCGTATGTTTGTTGTATTTTTCGCTATTACGTTAATACATAGTTCAGACTTTCCCAGTAATTCATTTTTGAGTCTTCTAGTTTCATGTCCACGTATTATTTCCAGTGCTTTTTCTAACGTAATATTTCCTTTTTCAAATAATCTGTCTTTTAGTCCTTCTTCTTTTTGTACCATTATAATTCTATAGTGGAGGATATTTTGTTTTTGATCCCCGAAGTCAGCTTTTTCAACTACTACTTTTAAGCGAGTAAGAAAGTGATCAATCGATTCTCCCTCATGTGGCTCCATTGTATATGCTTTTATTCTGTCATATAATGTTGTTTTCATGGTGTTAAAATACTTATCCATTTGGTTTAAGACGGATAAAAATTTTGTTTTATCTTCTGGATTCGCGTGATCTAATGTTTTTATTACATCTCTCCCTTTTCCAATGAGATGACGTAATATTCCTAATTTTACTTTATCTGATTTCATATCGTTTTCTGTAGCTTCTAGGAAATTTAGGAATAATTCTTTCCAATCAGTCCATTTGACTGACATATTTCCTTCCATAGATAGCGGTTCGATATTATAAAAACGATCGAATTGTGACGCCATTTTGTATTTCGGCAAAAATGATATGAAAAAAAAAATTGCTATTAAAAACTATTTTTATCACTCTTTAAATACTCACTGTTTTATACTTTAGAAATATTTTTTTTTACTAATATTTCATTGATTCACTCCTGACACCATGTTATGTTCTTGGCCGTAATATCTAACTAAATAATTACACACAGTTAACATAACTAACAAACTTTATTAACGACTCGCGTTCTCTAACATCAGAGTGATGTCGCGCGCTCGCTAATCTCAGTTGTCACCGCTAGGCATCAATCCGTAATTATAGAACTAGCCATAACATGACAATTTGTGGTCATAATTATTATAGTTTTAAATATATTTATTACTTTATAATTAGGATTTCCACCTTTAATATATGAGCTGATCTTATAATAGTTCAACAATGTCATGTTGACTTCATGCTCTCAAACTAAGACATGTTAGATTGGCCTCAATAATTAGAATGTAGGTTTAAAGATAAGATGGCCCTATTATCTTTTCAGAAGTCTATATCTTGTGTTTGAGAGTATCGTCAGTACTCAACAGGGCATTGTTGAACTATTATAAGATTAGTACAGCAGATACTTTATATTATCTGAAATTTGTTACAATAATATAACCTTACTACTTCACTTAAAATAAAACTTATTAACACAGAAGAAGAATCGATAATTTTTTTCTCTAAAAAGTGGTCAAAACTTATAACTTCTTTATATGGTAGTTGAAATAAATAAAGTATAACATTTTTTGTGATGATGTACACATTTTCGGGGTTGTTTGACAAAATTTAATTGAACTTTCGAAAATTTGTCCAAAGCCTTGAATTTATTTGTACTGTATGGATTTATTTAAATGAGAGGCAAGCAACTTTCCAACTTTAAAATTGTGATTAGAATTTATTTTCATGTAATTATTTTGATCTGAAATTTACTTGGTAGTCTGATTATCAGATTTTTTAATACTGATTTTGGCTCACAAACTCTTTTTATTTGAATCAACCTACAATTTCTAGGCTTACTTTGTGGTTCAATCATTTCACAAAGAGAATAAGTAAAAGAAAAATACATTTCAACTTTTAATCTTTTTTAGACTTAATTCATTTTGAATTTCTGAAAATTAAGATAATTTTGAATAAATTTTATTAAAATTTAAAAATTTATTTTGAACTAAATAAAAGATGATAAGTGATTCATTGTGTTTGAATAATATTTTACATACACATTATGTATGTAGCTATCATACTCATCAAAATCACTTTAGTGTTAATTTTAATTATATCTAAAATATTAGCTTAATTTGACTAATTTGTGATATTTTCATAAAATCTCCCCTACTTTAACTTTAATAGTTAAATGAATATTACCAATTATAATTAAATTTTTATTTTGCTTTCCACATTTTTTGTTTAAAAAAAAAAAAAAATTCTTATGCCCATATATTGAAAAAAATTAATTAAAAATTTAATCGTTACAGAGATTTATGGGAGTCCAGCAGACTGTTATTCCACCGGTGGATAAAGAAAAGATTTATCAATGGATTGTAGAACTAGCTAGTCCAGAAACAAGAGAGAGTGCTCTTTTAGAATTGAGGTAATTTTTTAAAATTTATATTTAGTTTTTATTAATATCTCTTCTGTGTTATAAACAAAAAATAATAGATTATTATCAGATTTAAAAGTGAATTTTTCAAAGACATATATGTTAAAATATAATAAGTTATAATTTGATACAATCATTAGTACACGATATTAGTGGAAATAAAAAATAAAAAAAATATTTTCCTTAGAAAGGTTTTACAAATAACTTTATAGAATTTGAAATGGGATGCAGTAATTTTAATGGAAGTAAAATTGAGACTTTTTTAGATTTGGGAATTTTTCAGATTTTAAAAATAGATCTTTTATCTTCTAAACTCTGTTAAAATTGGGGGGGGGGGTAGCTCACTGCAATTAAGTTTATTGATTTATAAGAATTTAATAATATTTTTTTTCTTTAATTTTGTTTATAAATATGTTTGGGTGATAGAAGTTTTTGAAAATTAGATATTCATATTAGTGATATTCTACTTGTGCTAACTAGAGAAATATTTTTAAAGAAAAATTTTAATATACAATAAACAATGTTATACTGGAAATCTGCAGTGTTAAAAAAAGCAAAAAAAAAACAATTTAATTTTTTCACATAAACTACAACAATTGGGCAAAAAGAAACTGAATTTTAATGAATATTGTGGACTACTTACTACTTAGATCTGAAAACAAAGAAATAAACAATTTTAATAAGTGATAAGTATTTATTTTCAGTAATTACAAGCTTTTTTTTTTTTTATCAAATAAATTATTTGAACTTGTATTATCTACATTTTTAATCAATGAAATAAGTTTTGACATTTGAAGCCATCTTTTCAATACATACTTAATTGATATCCAGTATAAAAAAGAAATATGACATTTGAGCATATTTAGTTCTCAAGTCTATCATCCTTCTCTGGGCTTAATTTAATTTCACAGGGCATTGAATCCAGTTATTTTACTACTATCATTTCTGTATTTTTTTTTTTTTTTATAAACTATCACTTTAAGTAAATATTTATATATTTTATTTATTTGGATTTCGAGCATATTCCAATATTTATTAAATATGAAGATTTTATAGATAGTTTGTTTTCTAATATAACTTTGTTTAACTAGCCATTATAATCTGTCATTGATTAGTTGAGATGTTATATGTACATTAATGTTGTATTTGCTTTTTTTTATTTCTTGTAATTATTTTACAAATATGTATTTTAAAATCATTTGATTTTTGTAATTTTATTTTTTTAAAACATTTCTATTAAAAATGGACAACACAAGTTTGTTGAATATAAGAAATGTATCCTTAGGAGCAGTTAAGATTGATTAAATGTAAATCTATTAATAATCATTTCTATTAATAATAATAATTACCTTCTCTGTGATTAAGATTGATTACATCTTTACTGTATTACAATAACTATTTTAAATTTAATCTTTTTTGTAGATTTTAATTCTAATCAGTATTTTCATTATTATTATTTTAATTTCTTTACAAATAGCAAAGATACATGATTTAAATATTTTCCTATTTCTGTCTACCTATTCTATCTATATGTTTGAGATCTATCATCATTTGATTGTTTCACTATAGAATGAAGATGTCAATGTTTAGATCCATAATCTCACTTCTCTGCATTACTAGATAACTTTTTTATTTCATCTTTCTATCATCACATATAGTTTTTTCTAAATTTTCTATAATTGTTTGGAATCCACTCTGAAATTTCAACTGATCAACTATCATCTTTTAGAAATATATCCATCCCAGCTCTATTTTAGTTTCTTAATTTTATCAGTAATATCAATAAAAGGTGTTTGTTCTGCTTTCAATCCCTCTTTGTTATAGCTCATTATATTTTGTAGAACAGTCTAAAGACTTTATTGTTTTTCTGTTCAGTGTCCAAGTTTCAGATCCATTTATAAGAACTGACAAGACATATAAAACCTTCTCTGTCAAACAAGTATATTTACATGTAATATTAAGTTATTGCTATCAAAAACATTCCATTCAATTTTAATTCTATGATTGATTTCATCCATTATGTTTCCATCTATATTTTGATCGAAGTAGTTATAATCATTCATTTATGATTATTGATCTTTATTTTTTTTTGTGTGTGAAAATCCTTAAACATTACTTTAGTTAGTCATTTAAGCATTTATTTTTAATCCAATGAAATAACCATATCATTTGCAAAATATGGATCTCTCAAACAAGATTCATATATTTTTATTTTTTTAGCTTTCCATTTTAATCCACCAAATACTTTTTATAAAACTGCCGTAAAAAGTTTTAGAGATATAAAATTGTTTTGTTAGGTACTCGTATCAGTGTTAAATCTTTTTAGTGTAATCACTGCTGTTGAATTTTGATAAACATTCTTCAGAATATGACAGTATCCTGAATCTATACCTTAATGGTCCAAAGCTTTAAACAGTCTAGAAATGTGTATAGTGTCAAATGCTTTTCATAATCTATAAATTCAGTTTAAAGAAATTCATACTCATTGGTTCTTTTTATAATTTCTTTTATTTCTGGAATATAATTCACTGTGCTAAAACCATTTTTAAATACAGCTTTTTTTTTTTTTTCGATTAGTCTGAGGCCAAAGTTTACTAGAAACAAATTATAATTGTCTTGGTAAAGATTTTGTATAAAAAACTTGATAAAAGACTACTATATCTGCAATTTCTAATATCTTCCATTTTTCTTAAATATTAATATCACTATTGCTTTCTTCCAATTATTTGATTAATCTTTAGCATTGAGACATTTGGCATATAGTTTTGTCAATAATTTCTCTATTTCTTCATCTGCGACCATGATATCAATAATAATTCTACCATTTCCTGGTGTTTTATGTTCATAGTTTAATTCTTATGTCTCATAATTTTTTGGCAATTCTGATGTAATTGTAGTGATTACTTTGTTTTTTATTATTATATAATTCTAGGTAAATTCTTGATTCTCTTCTATAGTTTTTTTTTTTCCAATTTATTAGTTGTATTTTTTAGTCATTATTATCTCATCTATAATAATTATTCCAAATTCGTGTAGTTGCATTATGATATATGTAATAGGATGGAAGTCACAAACAGGATACAATGGAATTTTGTTCCGTTTTTGTTGAAAGATAGCAAGAAGGAACTTTTTTTGCTGTAAAAAAATAAAAATTATTACAGCAGTTTTATTCATTACCATCATATACGCAAGATTGATTTGGAAAGCTTAAAAAAGATATTCACCTTAAATATTTGAAGAAATTTGTTATGTAAGCAAAGACATATTAAACTGGGAAGTAACAGCCAGTAGGTGGTTAATTTGTTACATGTGAGATTTTAGTGTAGGTGAAATTTTAACATGGACCTAAGTATGTATGGTTCATAGAGGAATGCTAAAGCAGAAATAGTTGTGGATGTGGAAGCAGCATATGCTGGTGTTATTAATAAAGAGAATATTGTTCAAGCTATAGCTTCACAGTTTAAAGTATCTGATGAGATGAGCTATAGAAAGCAGCGAGCATTGAGAGAGGTTACGTTATTTTGAAATGATAACCAGCTTATTTGTTTTAAGAAGAATAAATCTAATAGATTTGTTTTAATGGGTAAAGGCACATATGAATGTAAGCTTCAATAACAGATTGAGAAATTAATCTTTATAAAGTAGAAGGCTGTAATATAAAAGTGATGAAAGACAAGTTTGGGTAAAGAATGTTAAGATTGCAGGGTAAAGAATTTCTTACTAATAAAGAGTACAGGGAGGTTTACCCGTCGGCTACTTTTATTCCAAAAATGTTTGCTAATATAAAAATGCACAAGCCTAATGCTCTGTTGAGGTTAATGATATGATTTTACAAGAGCGTATTACCAGAGGTTATTGATGATTATAGTTAACAGTGGATTTTGAATTGTGTTGGGATTTGTGAATATACATTAAAGTCCTCATTTGAATGTGTGGATAGGCTTGATAAGGCAGCTATAATGGAGGGATCTTTAGATGTAGTGGAATTATATTGTTCAATAGATCGGGCTGTATCAATAATAAATTTTATGAGATAGATTGATGGTTAATGATATGCTACAAGGGAAAATATATTTTATTATGGGGTTTTTGGATTGGATAAGTAAGGATGTGTGGTAGCACATGGGAATCAGTTATATAGAATAGATAAGGGATGTTCTGTGGGTCTAGCGGTGAGTGGTCTATTGAGCAGTTTGGTTGTTGACAGCATAGAGCAATGTGTAGTGAGGTCCATATTATTAAAAAGTGTGAATATGTTGTATTGCAGATATGTGGATGATGTTTTGATATATGGGGAACCTTATGTTATAAAACAAATTTATAAAGGTTTGCAGAACCAGAATGGGTATTTTTTTTTTTAACAATGCATTGCAAATATCATATGTGGATGATAAATTTGTATATAAAATGGTGTTAAAGCATATGGATAATAGAGGCGTTATTCATCCAACATCTAATGTTCGTATAATACACAAGTTGGCTGCTTTTTTTAATGCACAATCAGTGGCTATGTTCAAATGAACCATTTCGTAAAAATAATATAGATTGTTATATGCAGGATTTGAGAAAAGTTGAGTATAATAAGCAAAGATGTTATCAATTGTGTTAAAACATTATAAAAGACATAATAATACTAAGGTAATTGTGAATAATAAATCATGGTTATCATTAGCTTTTATTTCTAATATTAACAAATATATAATGAAATTTTTAAATCAAGATTACAGATTGGCTTGGAGGAAGCCACCTAACCTTAATAGGTTAATAAACAATTCTAAGAGGATAATTAGCAAAGAGGATAAAAGCAGTGTTGTGTATTCTATTGAATGCCCACAAGCAGCTTGTGAAGCAATATATAATGATGAAACTAAGACAAATATTAAGTATCGTATTCAACATCCTAAATATATGTATAAGAAGGCAATGGAGGATGATACAGCTTATTCAGCTTTCTATATTCATCAAAGTATTATGGGGCATGGATGAGAGTTTAGTGTGTTAATATATGAAACTCATGATAAAAAACTAAGATCAAGGAATCATGTTATAAAAAAATTCTTCTGCTGCTATTAATGCAAAGTTCAACAATTTTCTGATTAGTTGTTCCTGGCCGATATAATGAAATGTTCAAGTTTATCACTTAGTAGAGTAAAACAAATTTTTATACAGCCTTGATAAGGACTCCAACGAGTTGAAAGTGATTTGTTTTATTGTGATTTGTATTTTATTATAACAGAAATATTGGATTTATTATTAATTCTTCTATTATTTCACAGAATTTCAGATATTCAATTCTTCATAAAGAATCTGCTTTTTTTTATACATTGTCTTGACTATTAAAAAATTTCTAGTAAATTTGTCCCATATTACACCAGTTGTCTTTTTGCATTTCTTAGCATAATATCAGTTATTATCTTTTTGATCTCAGTCTTATCTGAACCATTTTCAAAGACTTAATATTTAAAAACAATTTCTAATCTAAATTTATTGGAGCTTTTTTGGAGATTAAAAATGTCACTTGATATAATATTGTTCTTAATAATTTTTGTTTAACATATACCTTACATTTTTCTCTAATTGATTATCATTTCCTGTGTTGAATCAGTTTACAAATATTGCAATCTTGAAATACATATTTTCTGATAGACAAAATATAGCTGTTTCGTGTTTCTATTTTTATTTAGCATTTGTCTCAAAATTCATAATATATAGTACTTCTGCAAATTCTAAATCTATATCTTCTCCCATTTTTATCACCGAATTAAATTTACCCACAACACTCTTATCTTTCATTTGTTCATCAATTTAGCATTAAAGTTTTCCATGATAATTTTAAAATATTTGTTATGATCAAAAACATTTTGTATATACATATAAAAATTCTTTACTTTTTTATCACACAGCAAATTTGTTAGAACATAAATATGAATTTTATACATTTGGAATTTTCCATCATATTGAATAACTAACCTTGCCACTCTTTCTGATATATCATCAATCTTTGCAAAAACTGTCTCTTCATTTTTTTATCTAGCTTTACAAAGTAACAATATCTCATTTAATATTAGACAGTTCTTTCTATTTATGCAATCTTCCTTTGTTTCAAAGTGATCTATAGCTGTAAATAATTTAAAGTAATCAAACAGCAGCTCGGGTCCAGAATCGGGAGATTCTAAGTATCCTCTGTCTTCAGTCATCAACGTCTGCTTTGACTGATGTTTTACAGATTTATAGAAACAAGAGTAACAATTTAATTTTTTTATGTCTTGATTGTAAATATCTTTAACAAATACATGCATGCACCCTTTCTTCTTGTTTTCCAGAAAATTAATCTGATATTTCAGTTAATAATTATCGGGCAACTGAGAAGAAAGTCCATAGTGGGTTTTTTTTTATCTTAAACTTGGGAGATAAAAAGATAAACTCACTATACTAATGCATGTTGATGAGTCATCCGTCCATATTCATTTATTATGTGAATAATCACATTATAATAAAAGCTGTAATTATAAAACAATTAGGAGTAAACATTAGGAATTTGCCCTATTCATTATCTATAAAACTTCAATGAAGTATGAAGATGCTTTTTTTCAGTTAACAGTAAACTTCTTTTTGCAGCCATATATATTAATTTTTACTAATTAATATACATATACACACACACATAGTTTTTTACATTCTTATATACTAACAATCTAGTACTATTCCAAATTTATGTAAAATAATTTTTGACGCATGTTTATATGATGATTATGTGTGATATATACATTTTTCATACTTCTCACCTAACTCATAAAACTTGTTGTAAGATATTGCGAAGAAAAAATTTGAAAGAGATATTCCACATTGAATATAATTAATATATTTCTCTTCTTTATTTTATTAGTATAATATCCTGAGTCTATTATAGGTGTAGTTGATCAGTAATTGAATTTAAATTTCAACATCGGCTTATTACAAAGACTTTGTTTAAGTGCATCTCCAAACGTATACCTTTTAATTCATTATAATATTTCAATTGCAGATCTTAAGTTATTTATATACAGTATTTGTAATATTAGATATTTATCAATATAGAAATAATTGCATGGTTTGTTATTCAGGAAGTCATATGCCAGCAGTGGAAGTGAACTGCAATTGATGGATCTTTAGTTCTCAAGTCCATCACTATATTAAACAACATAGGGTATGATATTTATCTGTGAAGATAATTATTGGTATTAGTCAGGGCATATCTTGTCACAATAAAAAAAAAAATAAGCAAGAAACAATAATGGAAAAAAAGCATTTGAAAAAAGAACATTGTCCATAGTCTAAGATATTTTTAACTTCACAAATTGTTTATTAATTAAGCAGTTTGCTTTCATAAAAGTTCTAATGGATTTTGGAAGACTTACTTCCAAACTGGTATGAATTTATAGATTAGGATGATTTCAGTAATTCATCAGAGATCGAAAGGCTGGTCTAACAGAAACTGGTAATAGCAAACAATTAGATTACTTCTCAAGTGAATTAAAAAATGCTTCAGAACTGGAAGAAAATACTTTTTTCTACACACTCACACCAAGTTATTGCAGAAAAAATGGTCTAATTAAATTTGTTAAATAAGATTGTTTCTATAGAAGTAATAATGATCATCAATTTTGCCAAATTGGTATATATCAGTAGATTTTGACAGCCTTAATAATCTCCCAGGAAGTGAAAAATTAGTTGAAACTAAAGTAGTAAAGTACAGTACAAGTGGAGATTTTTTTTAGGTAATCAGAAAATGAATCAGAACTCAAATATCTTGACCCATAATGCATACTTTTGTATAAAAAGTATAAAGACATTAAATTTTCAAAAAGATTATTTAAAACTAATGAAATTTGTAATATTTAATTTTTACTAATATTAAATATGTTAGTTCATTTGGCAAAATAAATAACTGAATTAAATCTTTGCAGTAGACTTAGTTTGAGCTGGATAAACATACTATCAAATATTCTAATAAATTGCTAAAAAAGAAATCATTTTAGTTACATGCTTTTTGTTATTCAGGAAACATTTCAATTGTTCTAAGCAGTTAAGTCATCTTTATTATTTTATAGTCTAATTCAGCGTTTCCCAACCTTTTTTGGCTCACATACCACTTGGTAGTATATCATGCTAAATTGTACCACTTCGTAAAAATGATTGTATTTTGTGAAATTTGTTATTGCGAGTGTGTTATTTTATTTGCATTATACATATTATAGGGTGACCATGTATTCACATCACATAATGAGACAAATTACATTGTAACATGCCTAAACGTCATGCTGGATTATAAACTCACTGAAATTATAAACTCACTGTAACATATATGTATGTGTTTGTTCAAAGTATCATATTTATCTACTATTTTGTCATATTTCATTTACTAATAAATGGTTTTAATAAAAACACAAAATTATAAAAACCCAATTAATATATTTTTTTATCATAATCAAATGTTTTTATAAAATAAATTTAATGAGATCCTTGTGCTTGTTTCGAAGAACATAATTTTTTGAAATTTGGTTCAGAAGATGCAAGATATACCCTTAAGTCTACAGCTGCATTCAATCTGTTTCAATACTTTTTTTTTTAAAAAAAATATATGAAGAAAAAGCTCTTTCTACTAATTCCATACTAGTAAATGGTAATAATAATTTAAGAGCTTTCTCAGAAAACTGTTCATATTCTTTAATGTTTAACCAAAATTAATTAGATTGTGTCGATAATTCTATTAAATTTTCTTTCTCTTTTATTGATAATGATGTAGCTTTTTCTAAATTTTCTTCATAGAAGGGGTTTGAAATCCATTTATCATTTGTGTTTTCGGGTTTTGGAAAATATTCCATGAAAGACAATTTTAATCCTGTTAAATGTGCTATTATATTTTCTGTATATCTTGAGACAGACTAACCTTATTTTCAAACAAAAAAATATGTAGAGTTTCGAATTTTTCCGGTTGATTGTTTTCAATACACTATTTCCAAAAATCTAATTTCTTAATCATACTTTCAATTTTATCATTAACCTTAAAGATCGTTATCGAGTTATTCTGAAGTGTCAAATTTAAGTTCATTTATTTGCAAAAAATATCAGATAAATATGCAAGCACCTGAAGCCAATCAAAATCATACAATTTCGAAGAGAGATCAAAAGGATTGTCTTAAAAAAAATAACCTGTGCTTCTTGTCTAAGTTCGAATAAGCAGGTTATATAGGGATCAATGAATTTTAATAAACAAAGACGATACAATCACAAACAATAACCTGTCACTTGTAAGCCATGCGGTGAAGTGAATGAGAGTGCAGCACTATCACAACAGTGGCGGCGACATCTCAAGTTACTGGTGGCTAACGGCTAAATTTAAAAGTGCACTCCAAAAAAAAAAAAAAACGATATCAATTGCTGGATTTTCGATCATCGACTGTACATATTAACAACTTTACTGTATAATATTATTCATTAAAATAATTTTTATGAATTATAGGAAAAAACGTTTCTATGATATTTTTATGATTTAATTTTTTTAATTTTTTATGTCCGCCATTATTGATTATTTTTCATGTACCACCAACCAGCAACTCGCGTACCACCAGTGGTACGCGTACCACAGGTTGGGAAACGCTGGTCTAATTAGCGGTAGTAATGCTGCTGAAAATGATATGCTGAATAAACAAAATGTTTCATAAATAATAAAAAGAATATTAATTGCATTTTTTAGTGATTTATTATTAATTGTTGGATTTAGTATAAAGAAAGAAGAGAAAGCTATGAATCAATACTGTACAAGTTAATTTTATCGACAAATGAAGACAATACAATTCTCAGGGCAAATAGTGATACATTAAAAATATACCTGACAACAGTAAACTGCAGGAATTTTATTATTTAAAGATTTATTTTACACAAAGTGATTTATCTTAATAATCGCTTTAAGCAAAGCAGGAATTATTATTTTATTTTAACTCATTCACAGTTTTTAGTGAGATTCCTTCTGCTTCAATGAGGCAGACTAAGAACTATCTGGTTTTGTTTTATGCCAAGTTGTTTGTTATTAATCTATTTTTAAAAAAAATCCATATTCTAAATATTCAATTCGTTTTAATAGAGCAATGAATTCTTTATAGCTATAAAGAATTCATAGATATATATATATTTTATGATTTCTCCTGTAGGGAAATCAGATGAGGTTTCAAATTCACTAGAAATTTTCAGTGTATTATATAAAATTACATTTATTAAAATATGATTAATCATAATACCTTTGGACTAATTAATGGATTATATTGTAAAGTTTGTGTTTAAAAATGCTATTTTAAGTTTGTAATACTTAGCAGACAATGTAGGAAAAAACTTGTTTAATATTAATATAAATTTGTATATTGAGAATAGATATAATTTTGCTAAAAATATTTTTTTTTGCTAAAAATATTTTTTTTTGCTAAACATGTTACAATTTGATTTTTATGAATAGAAATAAAGCTGAAGTTAAAAGATGACTCACAAATATTGTAGAATATTCTATCTTTTATCATATACATGTTGAATGCATAGAAATAAGAAGAACTAAGAAATATTATTAAAAATTCCTTCTTATATTTATTATATATACTAGTTGATAAATGTTGATATTCACATCTCATCTTGCTTTATTATGATTGGGAACTGGTAACCAGAAAAGTGCATATTTTAGTATTAACCTGTAGAAATAATGAATTTTAAACTAAAGATTTATAATTTTTATCATAGAAAAAAAAAAAAAACCTAAAGATTTATGACAAATTTTTAGTTACTTTTTCCTACATATAGCCAAAAATCCTAGCATCTATTAAAAATAAATTTAAATAAAAGACATTGTGATTAATTAATAAGCACTGACTAAAAAATAACACTTAATGCTAACACAATTACTGCTTGTTGGTCCTCCATGATTTGGTTGTTTTAGCGTTTATTCATGCAGGAAAAATTGCTAGATGAAGATCTGCAATTATCAGAAATAGAGTTTCTCATTTCCCGTAAAATTCAAATCCCGGAGTTCCCGAGATCCGTTAACAAGCACGAATTAATATAATACACTTAGTGCACGTTGTGTTGTTGTGGGTGAAGTTTTTTTTTTTTTTCAGTTCAAAACAATACAAAAAAGTTACTATGAGTTTTTAAAAAAAGATCATTTTTAATGCAAAAAACTTAAATACAAAATAATTCATTATAAACAAAACAAAAATAAATTCATATTAATTTGAATAAAATATAATGAGAAATGAAAATATTAATTTTTTAAAAAGCATAAGTTGTCTATGGCGTTATCATTTAAAGATGATCGAATTTTTGTGATGAAAAGACCAGCTTCAGAAAAAGCTCTCCGATTTAATTGATGTCAGTGAGATGGTCATTAGTGCATTATATAACTTTTCTAAATTATTTGTACACTTCACTGTTTTTCAAAAATATTCATTTCCTAGATGGTCATTAGTGCATTATATAACTTTTCTAAATTATTTGTACACTTCACTGTTTTTCAAAAATATTCATTTCCTTCGAGATATTATTAATGTCATATGGTATATATTCTGGATTCTCGACTCTAGTGATATTCGAAGTGGCAGTATCCAATTTCTGATGAAGTATCAAGTCAGAAATAGTCAAGATACTTGTCTTTGCTATCAATAAAGTTTCAACCCATCATCATATCTATCTAATTCTCAATATTAGAGAAAGAGCCAGCTTCATTATCTGCCATAAATAGTTTAGAAAATAATATTTTAGCTGTAGCCTTTAATACTGGTTTTGATGATAGTAATATGGAATCTTTCGTCCAATTCCTATTTATAATTTGGTGGGTTATTTAAATATTTTGGTATGCCAACTAAATTTGCATTCCACCACTTCACAATTCTCTGTTTCATACACTGCAGCATTCTAGACGAGAACTAATTTTCATTCTTGCACAAATCATCAAAAATAAATATTAATACACCCTCTGCTTCAAATAGGTTTGCATTATCTTGACCACGTCTTTCAATACCAATTTCTATTGGTTGCAATGCTGTTACCACAGCATTCAATACTAAATATTCATCCTTGGAAATATTTTCAGTATTGTTGAGGCTATTCAAATTAAAATCCATCAAAACCTTCGTTATGCAAGTTTTCAATGCAATAAATTGGTCCAGCATTGTAAGAAGGCTATTCCACCTTGTTTTCGCATCAAGTATCAACTTGAGATCAGGATTGAACTCAATTTTTACATATTTTTGTAGAATTTCATTTTTGAGTGGTGATTTACGAAACATTCATGCAATTTTGTGGACTTTTTGAATTGGTTGAGCAAGCTCATCAGTCTGTTTAATGTTTGTTAAATTAGATAAATCATCGCTTTCACTTGATTGAAAATCCACTGAAGTTATGAACTTAGTATCAGTCTCGTCATCTTCACTATTGTTTTCGGCAGAACCTCCTCATGTTTGTAACATTCATTGACTAATGCATCATAAATCTTTTTTTTTTGTATAGTATACCAGTAACTGCTAAATGTATCCATGTGCCTAACGTAGTTAGTGCTCTGTACCACTTAATCTGCCAAATTTTTTCATAACTGTGTCACGTAAGAAATTATATGCTTTTTTGTAGATAAATTAAACTCTGATAATTTACTTTCAACTTTATTAACAATTTTTTCTGCAGGAAGGATTCCAAATGTGTGAATTATACCCATGTTCCAAAACTTAATTGATGATTGCGCATTTAAATTCATATAGCTACGATTTTTTAAAGATGTGTACTCATCCATCAAAACAGAGAATCTTGAGCTGCCTATAATTTGTATGCTCATTTCCTTAATTACATCTTGTTTTTCCAAATGGTATTGACTTTTTACCATATTCATAACATACGCAGGGTTTTTTGATAATATCATGCCTTTATCAGACAAGGTGTTTTTTTTTATATATTCAGATATTGTGATGGTCATTAATAGAAAATCCTGATGACGGCTTCCAATTTTGAAACAATTTCTTCTAGAGATTCCTCCTGTTTTATAAATGACGTAATATTACATTGAAAATTTCTAACTTCCAAATCTGTGTCTTCATTTGGTCTTTTTTTATTTACTTCAATTTCCACTTTCTTAGGAACATTTTTTTATATGAAGAAATTCCTTATTGTGGCAGATTCTGTTTTTTATCTTGTAAAATACTACCATGCTTTAGATGCACTTCCAGTTGACATTATAGGGTTAATGTAATGTTTTATTTAATAACAATCAAAAAATAAATTAAAATACTAAACAAAATTTAAAAAAAACTTATCTTACTTAGAATTCTATTTTCAAAACGTATTTTTAAAATCTTATTTATTCTTTAAAAAAAATTTGTAACTAAAGATTTTAAGAATTAAGAATAAAATTTTTAAATGTTACTTAAGCACTTCTTTATTTACTTATATTTTTGTTTATACTAAATTACCCTCACTAATAATCATAATAATAAAATTAAGTGCATGTATTCACCAAAAAACCAAAAATAAGGGGATTCCCTGAGTTTGAATTTAATAGTCAAATTTCATAACATTTTGCAACATTTTTGTTTAAAAATTCTTATTAAAAAGAATTTCAAAGTGGAAAATGAGTTTCATAACAATAGGTTTATACTGAAAAGCTTCTAAATTATAATTATAGATTTCAGGTGACTACAATTCAATATATTTGAATTTGTATGATAAATTCTTTATCTGTGGCACATCATCATCATCATCATCAACCATTATCAATCCACTGCAGGCTGAAGGTCTCTCCAAGTTCAATCCATCTTCTCTGATCTCTAGCATCTCTTCCCCACATCACCCCTGCACACTTTCTTATTTCATCCATCCATCTCACATATGGTCTCTTGCTGGTCTTTTACAATTTCTTGGAATGCAGTTTAAGGTTTCGATTGTCCATCTATTATCATCTCTTCTAGCAATATGTTCAGCCCAACTCCACTTCAGTCTTTTAATTTTTTCAATGAGGTCAGTAACACCTGTTTGTTCTCTTACCATGTATTGCGTTTTCGATCTCTTCTTGTTATTCCCAACATGCATCTCTCCATACTTCTTTGAGTGGTCTGAAGTCTGTATTTCTCTTCTGTTAGTGTCCAAGTGTCAAATCCATAAGTAAGAACTGGTAAAATACATTTATTAAAAACCTTCCTTTTCAAACACATAGACATAATTCCTTTTAGTATCAAGTTATTTCTATCAAAAGCATTCATATCAAGTTTATGATTAATTTCATCCATTATGTTTCTATCTCTATTAATAATCTGATCAAGGTATTTGTAACTGTTAACTTCTTCTAACTCATAATGAATCTTTATTTTCATATTTTTAGAAAATCCATTAAACATTACTTTAGTCTTTTTAACATTTATCTTTAGTCCTCTGGCAACATTTCCTGCAATCTAAAGCATTATTTGCAAAAACAACTAAATCATCTGCAAAATCTAAATGACTTAAATAATCTCCATTTACTTTCACTCAAAGTTTTGGAGATATAGAGTCACCCTAATCTCCATTTACTTTCACTCAAAGTTTTGGAGATATAGAGTCACCCTGACTTACACCCTTTTCAATGTTGACTTTCCTAGTATCATTATGTAATCTAATTGTTGCTGTTGCATTTTTATAAATATTCTTTAAAATATGACAATATCCTGAATCTATACCTTGATGATCCAATGCTTTAATCACTGAAGAAATGTTTATAGAATCAAATGCCTTTTCATAATTTACAAATCCAAAGCATAATGGCAACTCATATTCATTTGCCCTTTCTATAACTTCTCTCAATACCTGGATATGATCTACTGTACTAAAACAACTTTTAAAACCAGATTGTTCTCTTGGTTGGTGGAAATCCAATGTTCTCTGTAGACGAGTTGTAATTATCTTGGTAAAAAAATTGTATAAAACTGATAAAGGGCTGATTTGTCTGTAATTTCTAATATTTTCTTTATCACCTTTTTTAAATATTAATATTAATACTGCATTCTTCCAATCATCTGGTACATCTTTATCATTTAGACATTTGTATATAACTTTGCTAAAATTTTTTCTATTTCTTCACCTGCTTTTTTTAATATATCAATTATAATTTCATCATTACCTGGAGCTTATAATTCCATCATTACCTGGAGCTTTTCCTTTCTTCATAAATTTAATTGCACGTCTTACTTCTTCATTTAAAATTCTGGGCAATTCGGAATATATAATAGATATAGAAGGTACTTGTTCTTTATTACTATATAATTCTTGATAGAAGTCTTCTACACATTTCATGATGTCATCTCTTTTTTTAGTAATAATTCCATCTTTTTTCTTATTGCAGATGTAAATTTCTTACCAATACCAAAATGTTATTTTACACTCTTAAGACTTTTATTCTCTTCTACAGCTTTCCTTGCTAGTTCACGTTATACTTTCTTATATAATTTTCAACTCTTTTCCTCACCATTTTACAAAATTTGAGATATTCAGTCCTTTTTAATGCATCATTTTTGTATATCTTCATATTCCTTCTTTTCTTCATAAATTCTCTACTCTCAGTAGAAATTTTATTTGTCAATTGCTGCTTTTTTCTACCAGCTATCTTTGTTGCAGTTTTTAAAAGTGTATCAGTTATTTTTCATATTAATTTCATTCAAATCTGAATCATGTTCAAAATCTACTAATACTTGAAACCGATTTGTATGTTCTAATTTGAATTCATTAGAATGTTTCTGAAGATTAGGAATATCAACTGTAAATATTGTTTTTCTTAATAATTCTTGTTTCTCTAGTTTTGCATTAACACATATCTTACATGTTACTAATCGATGATCACTCCTGTGTTAAATTTATTAAGAACATTACAATCTTGAAATATGTATTTTCTGTTAGTCAAAATATAATCCAATTTTGCTGTACCTTCATTTGGATGCTTCCATGTCCATTTCCTTTTAACATTTTTCTCAAAAAATGAATTCATAGTATAAAGTTTTTCTTTTTCTGCAAACTCCACAAGTCTATGTCCTCTCTCATTTCTATTATCATAACCAAAATTACCTACAACACTTTCATCTTTCATTTGTTTACCAATTCTAGCATTAAAGTCTCCCATAACAATTTTAAAACGTTTACTCTGATCAAAAGCTTTTTGTACATCCATATAAAAATCTATTATTTCATCACTATGAGAACTTGTTGGGGCATAAACCTGAATTATCTGCATTTAGTATCTGTTATTAAGTTTTATAATTAATCTTGCTACTCTGTGCAATACACCATCAATATCCACAATGTTATTCTTCCACTTTTTATTTATAATGAATCCTAATGCACTTGTATTTCCAATATTTGTGCCTTTATAGTAGATTACATGTCCACTTTTTAAATCAATTGTATCTTCACCTTTTCTTCTAACTTCACAAGGTCCAATAATGTCCCATTTAATATAAGAGAGTTCTTCTAATTTTTGCAATCTTTCTTCACTTAAAAGTAATCTGCAGTTGTAAGTACCTAAATAAAAGTCATCATCAAATGGCAGCCTGGGTCCACAATCAAGGGATTATTAGCCCCCTTCGCCTTCGGCCACCAACCGCTGCCTTGGCTGGTGACTTTACAGCCTCCTGGGAATGTAATGGGCCATGATTTATTTTTGTTGGTCATAATTGTATATATTTATTGGGAAAAATATTTTATCATTTACACAAGCATTCATTCTGCCTTATCATGCAACTGAAAAGAAAGACCATGGTGTTTCTTGATCATAAACTCAGAGGTAAAAAGCCAATAAACTTCCCACACTGGCTAATGTGTGTTGGTGAGCAGCCCATCCATGTCCATATACTATATGAATAATCACATAGTAATAACAGCTACAATGACAAGAATGTATGGAGTGGACATTAGGATTTTGCCCTGCTCGGTTCTTTTAAGACCTACAAGAGGAATCAAAGGATCTCCTTTCAATTAATAGCAAACTCCTTTCTGCAGCCATATATATATTGGACATATATATATATTGCACGTGCATATATTCTAATTTAGACCAAAATTCATTATTGCAAACAAAAAAGTAGAACAAATACATAAACTAAAATTTTGAGTACAAATATTTTCGATATCTTTAAAAAAAAAAATGAAAAAACTCTTAGTGAAGAATTAGAGGATTCCCAGGAAATTTAGTTTATTATCCCGGGATAATGGGATAATTTTTTGTCTCTGGGAAAATCGGATCTTGTCATCCCATTTGAGAAGCCCTAATCAGAATGCTTATAACTGAGATTAACAAAATAGTTTTTGTAATTAGTTTTATATCTATATGAATGTGCAACTCACATGGTTTGAATTCATTAATTATATGGTATAGTAGCCATAGTTAGAATAAAATGGCTTGGTGCTTCTGCCTGTAAGAATAATCAGGAAATAATTGTTGTAAGAGTTTTTACTTAACAATTGTGCTATCTGCTATCCATTCTGTTTAAGTATTTATTTAAATAAGTATTATATTGTGTGTATGTATAAAGTATGCTAAAAAAACAATTATGAAAATTGATAAGATGAATACAATCTGATTTTTTGTGTTATATGTATATTGTTTGTTTATATATATATATATCTTTTATAGTAAAAAAAGAGAAGTAGTTCCTGATTTAGCTCCAATGTTATGGCATTCTTTTGGAACCATAGCTGCACTTTTGCAGGAAATTATAAATATATATCCAGCTATTAACCCTCCAACCTTAACGGTAAGTCATTTCATATGTTATTTGATAATTCTATGTTATCAGTGTGTTAATGTCTTTTTTTATATATTAATTTAAAAATGCAAAATATTTGTGTTTACATGTTACAATGCAACAGAATTATTAATTATACAATTTATGTTAAAGGGTTGAAGTATTAAGTAATAAGATACTATTATTAAGCTATAACATTTAATCATCATCAGTAGTTGTTTGCATAGTATAAAGGAAAACAATGTTACGAAGTTGTAAACTGAATGAATATTAATAATTGAATTTTACTAAATTAATTTTAAATTTTGACAGACTAGAAACTGGTCATTAATAAAATGAGTCTTAGTAATTCGATATTCCCAGTCCTTTAATAATCGTTAATGTGTTTTTGTAGTAAATTGAGATACAGTTTGAAATTAAAAGTATTTATTGTAATAAAAAAAAACATGGCAGTTTTTTTTTTTTTTCAAACTTTTTATTCGTGTTTATCATAAATTGCTTTTGTTAATCCCCTACATTATCTAAAGTAAACAAAGATAAAACTTTATGTGCTAGTATAGAGATGGTGATCATGTGATGTTTGATGGTTTAACACCAATCCTGCCTAATAGGATAGTGGTGGCTATGGTTGTTTAAGAGCCAAAGACACCAAAATGTATGGGTGCTGAATTGAGTTCAGACCCATATGACTATATAAGCTATTGAGCTTAGATTGAAGATATTAACAATGTTTTCAATTTCATTCTCATAGTTTTGTAGTAAAGTAGAGTTAAAAGGTGGCTGCCGGAGGGTTGCATTAGATCCTAAGATCTAGGTGCAGTGCTCTCAGATCCAGGGCTCCTCACTGATGATGGCCACAAGCCAGAAACTAGTCTGGGGATATTGGATGAGTAGGCACTAGATAGGGATTTTATGCACAAGCCTTCTGGCATCCATTGATTACTCTGTTTAGCACAGGGTGGCACTACTGTATGGGGAGTTTTGCCTTTGTTTAATTATCATTCACATAAAACACATATTCAGGTATAAATAATATATCTAATATATACGTCAAAACTTGCTTAAATATAAGTAACATAGTTGGTTAATCAAATGTAAATAAATGAATTGCTAGTTCACCCACATCAATGCACAAAGAAAATTATCAACTATTTCATTACTGTACAAGGTGTCTGTTTTTGGACAAACTACTATATAGTGATGAAATGACTGGTGGTTTTCTCTGTGCATTGATATAATTGGTTAGATGTTTATTTTTAAAAAACATTTATAATTTTAATATTAGACATTTAAATGTTTTTTTTAATCATCAATTCAACTCTTCAGTTTAAAATCTTGGATCACTCAAAATAATTATTTAGTAAATTTTGTTGATGAATCTGATTCCTGTGATATCTTCAGGCTAATAAATAATATATTTTATGGTAATGAAATAATGAAAGTGATATCAAAATTTACATTCAATGAATGACAAACAATAAACAATGATAACTCAGAGGTTGCTCTACTAACATGTATTGATGTATCATTCCCTACCATATTGATTCTCACTTTTTAATAGATCTTAGTTTCTTATTACATACAGTTTTATAGGAATTTAATTCTAATTCAAATAATGCTATATCTCTATCTTCAAACTGAAATCAGTGTATATCATTATCAAGCTTCTTGGTCTTAAAAATGCAAACTATCTTTTGGCTAGATCTACTTTATTATCAATAAGACTAGCAGAAATAAGAATGTGCACATCAACAAACAAAAAGTTGTTTTTAGTCTCAAATATATAAGAAACATTTTGTATGTTTTACTACATGAAATGGAATCGATAAAGATGGCTAAGAACACAAAAATGTTAAATTGAGTTCTCAGTGCATATCTTTTTTTAATATATATTTTAAATTTTGTACATATATCCTTTTTCATTGTTTCATTTGTAAAATAAATACATTATATCAGTGTTTTTCAATTGGTGGTCCACAGAAAAATATTAGTGATCTTCAAAAAGCTTATAAATTTGATCATATTTATTGTCGTTGCAGCTGCTATTACTATGTGATTATTCATATAGTATACGAACTTGGATGGGCTGCTCATCAACATGCATTAGCCAGCATGGAGAGTTTATTGGCTTTTTACCTCTGAGTTTAAGATCAAGAAACATCATGGTCTTTCTTCTCAGTTGCCTGATAAGGCAAAATGAATGTTTATGTAAATGATATTTTCCCAATAGCTATATATAATTATGACAGACAAAAATAAATCATGGCCCTTATTCCCAGGAGGTTGTGAAGTCACCAACCAAGGCAGCGGTTGGTGGCCGAAGGTGGAGGGTGCTAAGAATCCTCTGATTGGGGACCCAGGCTGCCATTTGATGACTTTTTATTTAGGTACTTACAACTGCAGATCACTTTCAAGTGAAGGAAGATTGCATGAATTAGAAAAAGAACTGTCTTATATTAAATGGGACATTATTGGACTTTATGAAGTTAGAAGAAAAGGTGAAGAGACAATTGATTTAAGAAGTGGACGTGTACTCCATTATAAAGGCACAAATATTGGAAATACAAGTGGAGTAGGATTCATTATAAATAAAAAGTGGAAGAACAACATTGTGGAGATTGATGGTGTATCAGATACCAAATGCAGATAATTCAGGTTTATGCCCCAATAAGTGCTCATAGTGATGAAGTAGTAGTAGATTTTTATATGGATGTACAAAAGGCTTTCGATCAGAGTAAACAACATTTTAAAATTGTTATGGGAGACTTTAATGCTAGAATTGGTAAACAAATGAAAGATGAAAATGCTGTAGGTAATTTTGGTTATGGTAATAGAAATGAGAGAGGACATAGACTAGTGAAATTTGCTGAAAAAGAAAAACTTTATATTATGAATTCTTTTTTTGAGAAAAATGTTAAAAGGAAATGGACATGGAAGCATCCCAATGAAGGTACAGCAGAATTGGATTATATTTAGACTAACAGAAAATACATATTTCAAGATTGTAATGTTCTTAATAAATTTAACACAGGAAGTGATCATTGATTAGTAAGATGTAAGATACGTGTTAATGCAAAACTAGAGAGACAAAAATTATTAAGAAAAACAATATTTACAGTTGATATTCCTAATCTTCAGAAACATCCTAATGAATTTAAATTATAACTTACAAATCGGTTTCAAGTATTAGTAGATTTTGAACATGATTCAGATTTGAATGAAATTAATATGAAAATAACTGATACACTTTTAAAAACTCAACAAAGATAGCTGGTAGAAAAAACAGCAATTGACCAATAAAATTTTTACTGAGAGTAGAGAATTTATGAAGAAAAGAAGGAATATATACAAAAATGATGCATTAAAAAGAATTGAATATCTCGAATTTTGTAAAATGGTACAGAAAAGAGTTGAAAATGATATAAGAAAGTATAACTGTGAACTAGCAAGGAAGGCTGTAGAAGAAAATAAAAGTCTCAAGAAAGTAAAACAACATTTTGGTATTGGTAGGAAATTTATATCAGCAATAAGGAAAAAAGATGGAATTATTATTAAAAAGAGAGATGACATTATGAAATGGGTAGAAGACTTTTATCAAGAATTATATAGTAATAAAGAACAAGTATCTCCTATTTCTATTACATCTTCTGAATTGCCCAGAATTTTAAATGAAGAAGTGAAATATGCAATTAAATGTATGAAGAAAGGAACGGCTCCAGGTAATGATGGAATTATAATTGATATATTAGAAGAAGCAGATGAAGAAATAGAATTTTTTTTAGCAAAGTTATATACCAAATGTCTAAATGATAAAGATGTGTCAGATGATTGGAAGAATGCAGTAATATTAATATTTAAAAAAGCTGATAAAGAAGATATTAGAAATTACAGACCTATCAGCCTTTTATCAGTTTTATACAAAATTTTTAACAAGATAATTACAACTCGTCCACAATGAACATTGGATTTCCAACAACCAAGGGAACAAGCTGGATTTAAAAGTGGTTTTAGTACAGTAGATCATATCCAGGTATTGAGAGAAGTTATAGAAAGGACAAATGAATATGAGTTGCCATTATGTTTTGGATTTGTAGATTATGAAAAGGCATTTGATTCTATAAACATTTCAATGATTAAAGCATTGGATCATCAAGGTATAGATCCAGGATGTTGTCATATTTTAAAGAATATTTATAAAAATGCAACAGTAACAATTAGATTACATAATGATACTGGGAAAGTCAACATTGAGAAAGGTGTAAGACAAAGTGAATCCATATCTCCAAAACTTTTTACAGCAGTGTTGCAAGAAGTATTTTGTGGATTAAAATGGGAAACTAAAGGAGTGAAAGTAAATGGAGATTATTTAAGTCATTTAGATTTTGCAGATGATATAGTTGTTTTTGCAAATAATGCTTCAGAGCTGCAGGAAATGTTGCAGGAGTTATCAGATGAAAATAGGAAAGTAGGACTAAAGATAAATATTAAAAAGTCTAAAGTAATGTTTAATCGATTTGCTCAAAATATGAAAATAAAGATTGATTATGATGAATTAGAAGAAGTTAACAGTTGCAAATACCTTGGTCAGATTATTAATACAGGTGGAAACATAATGGATGAAATTAATCATAGAATTAAACTTGGTTGGAGTGCTTTTGGTAGAAATAACTTGATACTAAAAGGAAATATGCCTATGTGTTTGAAAAGGAAGGTTTTTAATAAATGTGTTTTACCAATTCTTACTTATGGATCTGAGACGTGGACACTTAATAGAAGAACAATACAGACTCCAGACCACTCAAAGAAGTATGTAGAGATGCATGTTGGGAGTAACAAGAGATCGAAAATGCAATGTATGGCTAAGAGAACAAACAGGTGTTACTGACCTCATTGAAAAAATTAAAAGGTTGAAGTGGAGTTGGGCTGGACATATTTCTAGAAGAGATGATAATAGATGGACAATTGAAATCTTAAACTGGATTCCAAGAGATTGTAAAAAACCCAGAAAGAGACCACATGTGAGATGGATGGATGAAATAAGAAAGTGTGTAGGGGTGTTGTGGAGAAGAGAAGCTAAAGATCGGAGAAGATGGAATAAACTTGGAGAGACCTTCATCCTGCAGTGGATTGATAATGGTTGATGATGATGATGATTTATTACATATTTTTTACAATCTTAAATTGTGGCTAATTGTCAGTTCAATCTTGATTATTTAAAAAATTTGGCTTCTGTAAGAGACCTGAGTAGCCAGCAAAAAAAAAATAATGTGTCATTTACAGACCAAATATTCAAAACCACAAAATAAGCCACTGAATTTTTTTTTTAATATAATAGTACTTAATTGAAAAATAAAAATTGTCTTTTAAAAAAATTCTTTTAATTGATAAGTTTGTTGTAAAAGCAACATATTTAAATCCTTTAATGATTGAATTAAATCATGTTTAATAGATATGTGTTCTGAAATCCTAAGCACAGTTGGTGGAGACAAAATAAAAACTTTGCCACTTTCTAATGATACTATTCAATGCAGATTTAGTGAATTAGTAACTGATGTTAAGATCGACAATTCAAAATGTAAGTAAATCATTGTTCACAGTTCATATTCATTGTGAAAATCAGTGATGTAAAAAAAGAATATTTTTGTTATGTTGAACTTCCTATCATGCAACTATTTCAGATATATTTAAAGCAATTGATAATTACATCAAAAAGAACTCACTTTAATTGGAAAAAGTGTATTGCCATATGTACTGATGGAGCGGCAGGTATGACTGGAAATCATTCAGCAGTTTCAAAATAAATTAAAGAAATAGCAAACAATGAAATGATTTTTACTCATTGTGTTGTACATCACAAGCATTTAACTGCTAAAAAATTGTCTCTGACTTGAACAATGTACTTACTTAATTGTTAAAAATAATAAATTATATTAAATGCAACACACTAAATTCAAGATTACTTTCAAGTTTATGCAATATAATGGGATCTGGACATGAAAATTTACTACTTCCTGGTTGATGGTTGTTGAGAAAGAAAATATTAACAAGACTTCAGGAGTTAAGAAAAAAAGTTGGAACATTTTTAGAAACAAAGAATTCAGAATTCAGAAATATTTTCTGTGACAACAATTGGATTGCTAAACTGTCTTACTTGTCGGATATATTTTCATTAATAATTGAACTAAATTTATGGAATAAAATTGAGGCATACAAGAAAAAGTTAAAAGTATGGTGTAAGAATGTAGAAGAAAAAAAACTATGATATGTTTCATTCATTTTCAGAAGTGATAAATGAAGTTGATATAAATATCGGCAAATTGAAAAATACAATGTGTGAGCATTAAACAGGACTTATCCACAGGAATAAGACACATAGAAGGGTATATGGATTTTAAATTCATTTATTGAACAAGGAAATAACCTAACTGATTTTGAACAGGAAAAAATAATAGATTTATTAAGTAGCAGTGGTGCATTAAAGTTATTTCATTTGATAAATATAACTCATTTTGGGGTTAAAATTAAAACTGAATATCTGGAATTACAAGTAAAAGCTTTAAGAGTGTTATTGCCGTTTTTGATCATATACTTATGTGAATCGATATTTTCAGCAATGACACTCATAAAATTAAAAGAAAGGAATTATTTATTAATAAATCCAGTTTTGCGCTTAGCAGTCACAAATATATCTCCAAGACTTGATAAAGTAATAACTGAAAATAATCTGCAACAATTGCATTAGTTTTTGGTTTTATAATTGTAATTATGTTTCGCTCAGTTATTAAATATATATATATATTAAAATATATATATATTAAATTTGTTAAATGCTACAATAATTATATTTTACTATAAAAAGACCTGCCCTTTTTTCCATTTTTTTCTGTTCAGTACTTCGCTGCATGTAGTCAATTGAGAAATACTGCATAATAATCATATAAACTTTTACACTTTTATTAAATAAGACATTTTTAAATTATTTCAGTGTTAAAACAATTTTACTTCTTTGTAATTACATATTAAAAAAATATCACTTTTAAACATTATCGGTTCACTGCAGAATGAAGATGTCTCTAAGTTTAATCCAGTTTTTCTTGTTGCTTTTCTTCACATCACATCCGCTAACTTCCTTATTTCATCCATCGATCTCACATATGATCCTTTTCTATGATCTTTCACAATCTCATGTAATCCAATTTAAAACTTCAACTATCCATTTTCTCTAGTAATATATCCAGCCCAACTCCGTTTCAGTTTCTTAATTCTTTCAGTGATATCTTTGAAAGTTATATGTTCTTTCATCCATATATTTCACTTTCAATCTCTTCTTTTTTATTTCTAACATACTTCTCTCCTTATTTTGTTGAGTGGTCCGAAGACTATTACTCTTCTATTAAGCATCCAAGTTTGAGATTATAAATAATAACTGATAAAACATATATTAAAAATCTTTCTTTTCAAATACATAAGCATATTTTCTTTTAATACTAAGTTATTTCTACCAAAAATATTCCATCCAAGCTTAATTCTATGGATACTTTCATTCATTATGTTTTAATGTGTATTAATAATCTGTTCAAGGTATTTATAGTTATTAATTTCTTCCACTACATGATTATCAATCTTTTTTTTTTTCTGAGAAAATTCATTAAACATTACTGTCTTTTTAATATTTATCTGTAGTCCTGTTTTCTTACTTTTGTCTAATAATTCTTGCAATATTTCCCAAAGCTTAGATTTTTTTTTTTTTTTATATTATTAAAAAAAAAAAAAAAGCTTAGATATTTGTAAAATTATCATCACATCATCTGCAAAATGTAGGTAATGTAAATAATTTTTATTTATTTTAATTCTCTTAGTTTTTTATTTTAATTCACCAAATACTACTTGTAAAATTTCTATAAAAAAGTTCTGTAGATTATGGAATCATTATGTTATCCAATTTTTTCCATATGATTTTTAATGTAATTATTATTATTATTGCATTTTAATAAATATTCTTCAGAATATGACAAATGCCTTTTGATGATCTATAAATCTAAAATAAAATAGTAAGGCATATTCATTGGTCTTTTCTATAATCTCTCTCAGTACTTGAATGTGATTTATTGGGTTAAAACCACTTACAAATTCAGTATGGTCTTCTGATTGATTTGAATCCAAAATTCATTGTAGATTAATTATAATTGATAAAGATTTTATATAGATCTAATAGAAGACTGATGGGTTTATGTCTTTATCACCTTTCTTAAATATCAATATTACTAGATTCTTTCAATCATCTGGTGCATTTTTATCATTTAGACATTTAATATATAGTTAAAATTACATATTGGACTATTTCTCTCATCTAGCATTATTTGTTAAATAAATGTCTTTAGACAAATTCAAATGTTAAACTTTTCAAACCCATTCAACTATTATTAGTATATAATATTGTATATTATTATTAATAGTCAAATGTATTTGAAAAAATTAAATTAAATTTGAATTTTTTAAAAGACTTTTAATAATTATAGACAATGGAAATAGTTCAACATATAATTACAAGTGAAATACCATTATCAAAAATTCTCAGACAAATATTTAGTATATAGCTTTTCTAACAATTTTTCTATTTATTTTATGTTTTTATAATAATCCATCATTCTGTAGAGCTTTTCCCTTTTTCATAATTTTAATTGTATATCCTGCCTTTTCATTTAAAATATTTGGCAATTCAGAAGGTATAGTAATTATAGGAAAGACACTGTTTTATTATTATTAACATTTCATTATATATCCTTCCCCCCACACTTTTAATAATAGTTCCATCTTTTCTTAATGCTGAAACAATTTTCCTTCCAATATCAAGTTGTTATTTTACACTTTTGAAACTTTTATTCTCTTTAGCTTTCCTTACTAATTTACATTTTCTTATTAACCCTTTTTCATATCATTTTATAAAACTTTAGATATTCAATTTTTTTTAATGGATTATTTTCAAAAATTTTCTTATTCATTCATACATTGTTTTGTCTCAATAGAAAATTTACTGATAAACTGCTGATTTTTTTTTGTGCAGGTATTTATCTTGTATGTCTTTATAGAATATTAGTTGTCTTTTTATTGATTTCAGTCAAGCCTGAAATCATTTTCAAAGTCTGTTAATTTTAATTTTAATTCAGTGGAATATTTCTAAAGAGTTTTCATCTTACCAGTTTTGCATTATCATGTTCTGGATATTTCACTAATCAATGATCATTTCCAGTGTTGAATCTCTTAAGAAGATTACAACCTTGAAATAAGTATTTTCTGTTAAGCAAAAAATCCAATTCTGCTGTATGTTTATTTGGATATATGTTCATTTTTGTTTAGCATTTTATTCAAAGGAAGAATTTATAATATATATATATAGTTTTTTTTTTCTGAAAGTTTCATAAGTCTGTGCTCTCTTATAACCAAATTTATCTACAACAATTTTATCTATCAGTTGTTTCTAATTTTAGCAATAAAGTCTCCCATGAAAGCAGCTTATTCATCCAAATACAGAGCTCCTACTTCAATACTTTCTTTAGTTTAAATAACTAATCTTGACACTATCTAATATACCAACAATCTCCACAACTTTGTTTTTCTACTTATTATTTATAATGAATTCCAATTCACTAGTGCTTTTAACACTTGCCTTTTATAGCAAAGTACATGTTCAGTTTTTAAATCAATCGTCTCTTTATCTTTTTATCTAACTTCATATAGTTCCAAGAATGTTCCATTTTACAGTAGGTATTTCTTCTTCCAACTTGTGCAATCTTCATCCTTGACTTGAAAGTGATCTGCAATTATAGATATTTAAATAAAAGGTCATCATTAAATGGTAGCCAGAATCAGCAAGCTTTTGGCTGCCAATACTTTACTTGGCATGTGATTTTGTCTATATAACTGTAAATATCTATATAAAAAAGAACCATTCATTTGTGGATTCATCTAACCTTGAATAAAATTTAACTGATATTTTAATTAAGAACTACCAAGCAAATGAGAAGAAAGATTATGATATTTCTTGATGTTAAATTTGTAGGTAAAATGCCAGTGCCCTTCCATGGACTTTTTCATATGAATAATCACATAGTAATAAGTGCTGACAACAACATATCTAATGGATATTAACGATTTGTTTTGCTCAGCTCATTTAAAGCCTTAAAAGACGAATCAAAGATTTCCTTACATCTAACAACAAACCTTTTTTTTTTTAGCTAATACTAATTTACAGTGAAGCAATGAACAATACTGTATCAATATACACAATTTCAATTATACACTACCTAAAAAATGTAAATAAATAAATAATTAACTTATTAAAATTTGTAAATTTAATACATTTTTTGATATGTGAGCAGCCATGTTTCCATCTCTGAGTGCCGTACGCGATCACGTTTAAAAAAAAAATTAAAATTTGTAAATAAATTTTACAATATGCAAGCAGCCGTTTGCTGTCTCTAAGTAACATAGATGGTCATGTTTATTAATAAAATATTTTTAGTTTATGTTGAAAGCACATACATTTTATTTTTTCTTTATTATTCTTTCCGAATTTGATATGCAGTATTTCAAATAATAAAATGTTTTTAAGTATAATGCTAAAAGTTTTACAAAAATTTAAGAATATTCTTAAAGTTGATATTGACTTAAAAACATTAAAACAGTTAGAAGGATCATAGTTTCGTGATAACAGGACTGCTATTATATTTGTATAAGTGAAAGAAATTATTGAAAAAAAAAAAAATCTTGAACATAATTGCAATGAAAGTGGCATTTTGCTATTTATTTTATTTAAAAAATAAAAATACATTAACTTTTTAATTTTTGAATGAATGAATGAACATGTAAAATAAATGTAAATATGTTATTTCAATTTATTATTGATATCTGTTTTATTATTTTTTTAAAATTTTGTTTATACAATAATCTTAACTTATATATGCATATTATACATAAAAAAAGAATCTTTGTTATATATGTGATGAAAAATACTATAGATTTGCAATTCAAAAAACAATACTTATTATATTCTAATCAGAGTTTATCAACAAAACTTGATCTATTGTATGCAATGTATGGAAAAGGGTGCTTGAAACAAAATATAGCAGATATCACAGCTCTATTGTATATATATTTAAAAATTACTATAAAGACAAAATTCTATGTTAGTAATGATTAAAATTTTTATATTTTTTTAATTAATGCTGTATTATCCAATTAATAATCTATATTTTTGATTCACTCCAAACTTTTGTGTTTGTATTAACTTAAAGAGATTTTCATTTGAAATTCCGCAAAACCATATTAAATGCAGGAATATCCAGAACATTATATTTATATATTTAACAATGAGATGATCTTTCCAAATTGATTTTTTAATATTATACTTTATTAGTTTTTATCAATTTATAAAATTTGTCAACTTGACAAATATAAGATTATTATTATTATAGATTATAAAAATTTTGATTATTTTAAACAATAATCTTTGTTACTTATTATAATCGCTTAATTTCAATTAAATGTTCTAATGGGCAGATAAATTAAGTTAAATTTATAAATCAGAAATAATTCTTTCATGATTTAAATAATAGTATTATTGAATAATAAAATAAAAACATTTAAAATATTGTAATAAAAAATATGTAGTATTAATATATGTGTATTCTAATTATATTATAATTGTTAATATTGTTTTAGGCCCATCAATCTAATCGTGTTTGTAATGCTCTAGCATTACTCCAGTGTGTTGCATCTCATCCTGAAACAAGATCTGCTTTTTTGCAAGGTAAAAATTGCACATATTTTTAAACTATATATGTACTAATACTTGCATACATATGTGTGTATGCATGCCAATTCTAAAAATTAGAATAGTAAATCAATATAGCGCTAAAAACGCAATAACTGCAAATCTAACGATGTGTAGTATTTTATTAAATCATACGCTGAGTGCTTTCAAGAGACATGGCTCTCATATTCATAGCTCTTTTTGTATAATGGCTGTTGTTTTAATTATATGCAACTTTTAAGCATTCCATTTTTTGGATACGGGGTAACATGATACCTTCCGATTGATGGCGCTGCAATAATTAGAATAATAAATTTCCAAAGTCCTTATTATATAAATATTGGCCTTTTTATATCAAAATAATTACATGCAAACAAATATGAAACTACTGTTGTCTGGTTGCCCAAGATCATATATGACTGTAGATTAGGAAATGATATTTTTATTAGGGCAAACATTAGATCATGCAAAAATGTTCTCACCACATCATTCAAATCTACTTATGATTTAAATTCACATGATTTTTCATTTTATAGCCAAATATCAATTATGTGAATACTAAATTACACAACATTTATAATATATAATAACTGTATCATTAATCATTCAAAGTGTTAGTTATGTTAATATAATATCTTTTAGCATCAAAGTAATTTACATTTAAAACAAAAGTTGGCATCCATTTTTGCCTACTTGATATATACTTTATATAAGTATAGATTTAACTGCTATTTTTATTAAATTGAAATAAATTGATTGGAAATATATTTGTATCTCATTCAAGTTGTTTTATAATTTTAAATTTAAAAAAATTGAGTTAATTTTTATTTATTGTAATAAGCTTAAAAATCATTCAACAAATATCAAGTATATAAAATTAAATTATATAATGCTAATAATAAAAAAAAAAAAAATCAAATGATTTATTATTCAGAAATTCAAAAGAAATTTGAGCATTGTTGACAAAACTGACCCGATATCCATGGATCTTGATCTTTAAAGTTTGCCACTTTATTACTATGCAAATAATATGTAATAATAAAAACTAGATTGATAGACATTCTAAATACTAACTATATTAATCCAATGCTGTGTGATACAAAATAATCTACATTACAAACCAAAAATGAATCTTTCTTTTTGTTCAAGATCTTATTTAGATATAGATTAGATAATAAATATATGTAAGTAGGTTCTTACTAAAATTCTTGTTCATATTAGAGAAGTTTTTTAAAAGATTATTGCGATGTTTGTTAGCTTATACTTTTTTGTATATATGTAAAGGTGATTGAAAAAATTATATAGCATAAATTTATTTGTTTCTAATGTTTTAAGTAGAATCAGATTTATGAAAAACAAAAAAATTATTTACATGAAAGCAGTTTTACCATATATTGGGCAAAATTTATATTAATTGATAAATATTATTGTAATTATTTTTAAATTCATTGTATCAACCATGTAGTATTGCTTCTTTTTTTTTTTTTAATTCTCAAAATGTGTAAATACATTAGGTGTTAGAACAAACTCAATAGTACAATTTATTTATGAAAGGAAAATGTCTCATTGCTAACTCAATAGACAATATAGAAGTGTGATTGTAAGTTCTACATTTTGTTGATTGCTTTTGGTTTTATTGTTTCTGTGTCTCGTGATATAACAACAGTTGGTTTTAGTAAGATATTAACAATTATAGAAAGTTTGATGCAATAATGCTAATGCTTGCTATAATAGATCAGTGTACTTGCAGAACTATGCAGTAATGATGATAATGGAAATCTCCATTAAGAATTGCTTAATGAACAGAAGTTTAGCATAAGCAAGTCCGAGTTGCTACTGGCCTTTGGAACAAAATCTCATTTATAGCAAAACTTTGCGTGCAGTGTGCTTACAGAAATTGCTCCATAGTTATAGTTTCACTTCATAGAAGAGTCCATATTAATCATGATGTTACCATAGTTCTGATTAAGTTGCTATTTATAAGAATATCATCTTTTTTTGTCTAAGTCTTGCGATAACTAGTTACAATTTGATATATGATACTAGCATATTGAATGTTCCTTGAAATTTTAGCTGAAGTTTTGCAGCATGTTAACTGGATATTTTCTAGATAAATAATACATGGATGCATGCTGTTATCATTTTTCAACAGTTTTTTCAAAAGACCTAGATATTTTCATGGGCAACTCACTATTTGGATATGTAATATGCATGGAATCCATATCAGATGATGTTTCCCAAATTTTTCCTTCAAATATTTACAGTACCGAGAAGTTATAATGCCAAATAAACACTAAATAATCACATATTCTTGACACCAAAAGATCTTATCATCACAAGCTTTATATATCATTATGGTTATAAAAGATATTGACTACCACAATATAATTTTGTCTTCTTGTTCATTTAACTTGCTTTGGAAGTTGAATATGATATTAATATGTAGTTCAGTATTTGTGAGGCATATCTCATTTGCATCATTCCTTTGATTATGGCTAATTTCTATGTTAAAAAGTGTACTTGATATCTATACATCAAAATACAATCAACACTTATTATTGTGGATTATATGAGGATAGAAGTGTACATCATATTTAAGTAAATATATAGAAGAAACAATAAACTCTCATTTATTAAAGTAAAGCTTATTTTAATAAAGGTATACAATATATGTAGAAACATTTTTGTGAAATTTTTATTTATATTATATATAAATATTTCAATGAAATTATTTTTAAAATCTATTATTTAAGTAATCTTTTCTTAATGTGTAACATGTACAATGTTTTAAAGTGGTTAACAAAGTCTTGATACAATAGTTTTAGCATTCATCAGAAAATGCATTAAGTCATTAAGAGTTTGTAAATTTCAATTTTTGAAATAATACAGCTTTTTAGATTATTCTTTTGTTATTAATTTTTTAATAAAAATAATAAAAAAAATATGAAATATGGAAAAAAAATTAGGTTTTTAAACTTAATACTACTTTTTGATTTAGCCATTTTCATTTAAATTTTCACAAATAACTTTTATTTTTTCAAATGTTAGAATTTTTAAATCACTCTTTCATTATGAAATAATGAATCTTAAACTATTGCATTTTAAAATTTAAAACAAGTTTTAAAAAGTATTACAACTTAAGAACATTTTACCATTATTAATAGTTATGTGTAGTTTTATAGATCTAAAATTCTATCAATTGTTAATAAATTGCAGTTAACTAAAAAGATATTCTTGGAGGCCTTAAAGGAATCGAACAGATTCATTTCCTAATGCCCACTCCATGTCTAACAACTAATTCATAATATTTTTTATAAGTTGGCTGATAATGTATTAATTCTGTCTACTAAAAATAATTTTGTAATAATAATTTATCAAAGCCTATTAATTTTGATACCTTACTAAGATGAAGCTTATAGAAAAAAATATAATATTTATTGTAATCCATAATTATTAATGGTTTAAATTTGTAGTTTAAAAAAAATATTAATGAAAAATTCATTTTTAAATTTACCATCATTGGAAAATTATTAAAGTGGCAGTTAAAACAATATATTAAGTGCTTATACAGTATATACCTTTTTCAAGTCAATTTCAATCAAACCACATAAAAAAATTTGAATGCATTTTAGATCATATAGGTAAATGAATTTCAATCTTGCTAAAATAATAGTCTGCTGATATAAAAAATAAGAAATTTTACATATGAAATCATGTAAAATTTTTAGTTTGTTCTAAATTAAATCCATGTATACAATAAATTTAGTTTAATTGCTGCAGTTCTGCTAAAATATTTTTAGCACTAAGTTTTGTATGATAGACGCCATATTGCGATTACTATAAGGAAGAGCAAGAGGGGAATCCTTGATGCCTACTCTTCATCTTCATGGAAAACCTTTAGATTGAAATGTTTAATAAAATTGTATATAACTCCAAAATCAAGACAATCTTTTCAAGATCTGTCTGTCATTATTTTGACTGTTCCTGAAAGGTGAAATAAAACTAATGTTATAACATGAGTTACTGAATCTGTTTTTAATGTTTAGGATGTTCTATGGAATATAAAGAAGTCCTCACAACAGTGCTGATAAACTGAACCATATTTATTTCCAATGTTTTTCAAATTACATTATTTGAAATACCTTAATCCTGTGATCTTTTTTGATCATAATTCAATTCCTCTTTACTTTATCATATTACAAAGGCCGGAGGAAAACAAGTTAGTAACTATGCAGATGCAGCAACATAAAAATATTAGTTCTCAGGTTGATTCAGCTTATTAATCTTTCAGATTCATTGCAATCAAAAAGTTTCTTAAATATATTTTCAGAATATTTTATAATAGCATAGTTTTGGAAATTTCACCTTATAAAATAAAAAGTAGTAATTTTTCAATAAAAATAAGTTCTTTTTGTTAAATAAGATATAATTCTGAAGTTTTTTTTTTTTTTTAAATTTTCTTATTACTACAATCAATGAACATTAGTTATTATGATGTATTTTTTTTTTTTCATGTGTTATAGCATCGGCCAGGAAGCGAACCCGCTAACCCGGGATAACTTCTTGTAAGGCAGCTGTGCTAGCCACTCGACCACCAACGCTTGACATGTTGTATTTTTTTAATTGTACTCATTGCTACTCTATTATCTGTGATTTTAATCAACATGTAAATGATTGTATGACTGATCAAATGTAATGTTAGAGACATAAATCTATTTCATAGAACAAACATGTCCGAATACCTTATTAGGATACATTACTGCAGATTCTAATGAATTATTTTTGTCTAATGAAAAATACATTAGCATTGATATTACAAAAGAGTAAGCATATTTATTTGTTTATTTTAGAAAAAATGATTCTTTAGAATCTGTTATAATATATATTAGTAACATATTCAGATGTGTATGTTCCATGAAATAGATTCCTATGATCTGTATTTTCTCAACTTTTCTTTGCTAGTTACTTTTTCCATTCTTTCTTTGAATATTATCTTCAATCAGTGATTTATTAAAAGTTCATGAAATCTTTTTTTCAGAATTTCTTCATTTTTTTAAACCTGTTTCATTGTTGCATTAGCTGAAATATAAGTATATGTATATAATCCAAAGAAACAATGACATTTGTATATTTTTTCCATTCAAAATGTCAGACTTGTTACAAGCATTGAAATATTTATATATACTTATATGTTTTAATGTTAGTTGACGATTGATGAAAACTAACAACCTTATTATAATGCATTCTTGCCTACATGGATACACATTGAAGGTTTCTATTTATCAAAAAAAAAAAAACAACCATCAAGATACAAATAATATAAAATAATAGAAGCAAATCTTCCATACTTTTATCTGATTTGGACTGATAGTAAAATTATCATCATCATATTATAGCATAGGAATGTAGAACATTTTCTGATTTTATTATCATGTTTTGTTTTTTGTTAAAAATTTTTTATAGGAAAATCATTGTGGATGTTTGATGAACTTGAGAATTAAAAGTTTCTGAATCAATTTCCCAGCTAAGGAAAATTAACAAAGTATTTAAACTGTTGGTTTCAAACTGTTAAGCTGGTATTTAAGTATCACTAGATTTCCTGAGCAATTTATTTATAAATTATTATTTGTTTTAACATGAAAAAAACAAACAAAAACAATTTAACAGAATACTTGGTTGGATTGGATCTTCTGTATATCCACAAAACAGTAATTTTCATAAATTATTTTGATAATCTTCAGAGATTTAAAATAATTAATGATTGCTAAAGTTATATTGATTCTGCAATATGCTGCTCTAAATCTGCTACATAACATTTATTACTTGATGCATTCTTTCAATGCCAAAAATATACTGTAAAGATTTATATTTGTCATCTTTTTTGACAAAGATCAGTATCAATATAAACATTTTGAAGCAAAAAAAAAAAAAGAAAGAAAATTGTGCATTTAAGACTAATGTTAGTTATTATAATATCTTACACGAACTGTTTGTAATTCCAAATGGATATTTTATAACTTATGATCATAATACTAGGTGTATGACTTCCCACATTATTGCAACATCCTTTGTGAGAATTGAGTGATTTTGTTTTATATACTGTTTACAAAGATGAATTTATAAATTATTTAACTTTTATTTTGTTAATCTGTAGTTCAATTTACTTAGTCTGCTGATCTTTTTTTGTAAAGCTATATTTAATTTATTATAAATTTGGCAAGTGGCTCTTTATTTATTGCTACATCACTTTATGTTTCATTTGTTTTAGCCTTGCACTATTTTTTTTTTACAAAACCATGGAACTCTCCTCACCATCCAATGACCATTTGAATTTATTATGCTATTTAAAATATTGGCCTGAAGTTGTAACATCTTAAAGTTTTCAGTTTAAGCTATTTCATTTGTCCATCTATACAAGTTTGATATTTATTTAGAAATTATTTTAGTCACCTTATTCATAAGCTAATTGCATAAAATTTTGGCATCACATATTTTTTTCTGCACCATACAATAATTATCTCTATCTTCTTCACTCAGCCTTGTGGAAGCATTGTATAAGTAAGTGGATAACAAGCAATAATACTAAAAGATTAGTTTCAAATTGACTTTCAATAAATGGTCTAGCAGTTTTACAAGAAGTATTTGATGGATTAAAATGGGAAGCTTAGAGAGTAAAAGTAAATAGAGATTATTTAAGTTACTTAAATTTTGCAGATAATATGGATGTTTTTGCAAATATAGCTTCAGGAAATGTGAGTTATCAGATGAAAGTAGGACTAAAGATAAATGCTAAAAAGACTAAAGAAATGTTCAGTGGTCTTTCTTAGAAAAAGAAAATCAAGATTAGCAACGATGAATTAGAAGTTTACAACTACAAATAATTTAGATTATTGATTCATTTGGAAACACAATGAATGAAATTAATTATAGAATTAAATTTGGATGGAGTGCTTTTGGCAGAAATAACTTAATGCTAAAAGAAAATATGCCTATGTGTTTGAAAAAGTTTTTAATAAATATGTTTTACCAATTATTCCTTATGGTTTGGGACTTGGTCAACTTAACAGAAGACCAGTATAGAAACTTCTGATCACTCAACAAAATAAAAAGAAATGTTTGTTAGGGATAACTAGAAAGGATCAAATATGAAATACATGGGTGAGAGAACAAAGAGATATTACTGACATCTTTGAAAAAATTAAAGAATGAAGTGGAATTGGGCTGGATATATTGCTAGAAGAGATGATAATAGATGGACAGTTGATATCTTAAATTGGATCCTGAGAGATTGTAAAAGACCTAGACAGAGACTAATTATGAGATGGATGGTTGAAATAAGAATGTTTGTTGGTGTGATGTGGAGAAGAGAGGCCAGAGATTAAATTTGGAGGGATCTTCATCCTGCAGGGGATTGAAAATGATGATGATGAAGTAATAACTTAAAACTATTAGTGAAGATAGAAATTATTATTTAATATGGTGAAACGAAAGCTACAATCAACATTAGACTGGCTCAACATCTTTACACGTATAACAGAGCTCAGAGGAACAGCAACACAACCTCTGTATTTTTGGTGCATGCTAAACAATCTGGACACAACTTCACACCTGCCAATCCCATAATATTGTGCTCAGAATGAAATGATCACAAAAGAAAAATAAAGGAGGCATTTTACATTAATGGAAACATTCATGCTATTAATAGGAAAGACACTTGCTTCGAAATCTCGAAGAAATGGGCTATGTAATACTAGCTTATTTGAATATTTGCATATATTTTACTATATATTTTATTAAGGCTATGAATATGAGGCATGGATCCTCGAAAACGTTAAGCTGATAAACTTTAATATTAATTTATATATTCTTCTTTATTAACAATTATAAATAGGTGTTTTTTGTTAATATAGTACAATAATTTAAGAAAAGAAGTTAAGGGTGGGTGGATTGGGGCTAATTTACATGTGTTATATGTGCGTGTATGTAATAGATGCTTCGTATTTCTTCATAAATTAACAAATTTAGTAAAGTAAGATTTTTTGTATAAATTTTTATTTAAAATTTTTGCTTTCTATTATGTATATATATATATGTACATAATGCCTGTGTCCATATAGATGTGAATATATATTTATGTTATACTTACAATTACAATTTTTTTTTAGCTCACATTCCTCTTTTTTTGTATCCATTCTTGCATACTGTGAGTAAGACACGCCCATTTGAGTATCTGCGCCTTACGAGTTTAGGAGTCATTGGAGCTTTGGTTAAGGTATATTTGTATATTCAATGTTATATACAAACATTATTGCACTATGCTTTTTTGATAAATCATTGTTTCTACAATGATTATATCTTTTTTCTAAGTCTAATAATATATTTTTTAAAATTCTTCATAATAATTAATTTTATATATATATATATTTCATATCAAGACTTCCAAATTGTAGGATAAATTAGGCATACTTTTTTATTTAATATTTTTTAAAGCTTAAATATTATTTATTATCATTACAAAATTGTCTTTAATTGCATGAATATTATTTAGAAAATTCATTCTTCAATATGGTTTGGAACTTATAATTTATGTTTAAAATTTATTACATATGAGATCTACCAGTGTTTTTTGTATTATAAGTTATTTGAACTCTACTTTAGAATCTCTTTCTATTAAAAACAAACAAAAAAAAAACTTTGAGGGAATATAAAATACAAAAAAAGAAAATATGAATTGTATTTTATAAAAAAAATTTGTTGATATAGATATAATATTTTATTATTTGCAGCAAAATTCATATTCCCTTTAATCATTCATGTTTTTTCTAACATCCAGCTCTTTTCAAGTATATATGGAATTTTTTTGTTTTTGTTTTGTATTATATACTAATGCTTAATTAAAAAAAATCATTAATTTATAATGGGAATGTTCATTTTAATAATGCTTAAATAGCATGTATAGAACAATCTTTGTGAAACACATTTAATAAGATGTTAATTTCCTTTATATAATATCTTTTTTTATTACTTGAAAAGCCATAGTATATGAGAGTAAAGTTATTGGAAATGAATTGACTGGATTGTCTAATTGACTTTCTGTAGATACATACTATTTCTACTAAATGGCTAACTTTTATGCTGCTATTCAAAGTTAATTAAATTTCAGATACACTAAGGTTTTTGATTCATGACTACTAGCTTGTTTTGCTATATAAATCTGATACTTGATTAGAAAATGCATTTTTTAGTTGGAATCTGGGTGTTGCAGTTTTATGTTCATTTACTTGTACACTATATCCATTATTTTTAATTATGATTTCTAGAGTTAGAAGATAGATCACACTATTATAGCAAATTTATTTGTAGATGTGTTCTTTTAGATTAATTTAATCCAAAAGAGATGGAATAATTGTTCTGTTTTCAACAGAATATAAAACAGTAAATATTTCCTTTTTATATTTATATATGAAAATTTGAAGTAAATTCCTATCTATTTTTGATTTATAATTTTTTCACATTAATTTTAGAAATCTGAGAATTGAATCAATAGTGATCTTATATAATGCTCATGTGACCATTTTAGAATATAAATATTTTAAACTTTTTTTATTAACAAATTTACTCTTTAACTACATTTAAAGTTCAATATTTAGAATATATTGGCATCATTTTTATATATGTTTATTTGAAATCATGAAGTAATTCCAAAATGAAATGTTAACATTTGTAATTTGTTTAAGAAACTAATTGAATTCTTCCAATAAAGTTTGTATACATATTTTATTATTCCTCATTCTGCTTGTTTATTTTTTAATTTTAATAATAATTCATGTAGTGTGATTAAAGATTTTTAGATTGAATGCAGTTTTGAATGGTAGAAACAGTAACTTTATAAATAATTTTATATAATGATTTTAATTGTTATTATCACTGATATTTTTTAAGACAACATTGAAAAAAAAAGGCATTGTTATTGCTTTTGATGAGTTTTTATTTTTAAATTTGCAAGATTGACTAACTAATTAAGTATTGTTTTTAATCATGACCATCACAAATACAACAATTATATATCTTTTATGAATGTGTGTATAATGAAAAGTAATGGCAAGCATTGTTCTTAGGAAAAATAGATTTAGGAAATAATGATTTGCTGGAGAAAGTTTTCTTTTAGGCAAAATCTTTGTTAAGATCTATAATTGACATGTAGATACTCTTAGTCAAAAAAATAACATTTGAGATAACTCTTTGAAAGTTTTTTTTTATTTGTTCCTGTGAAAATTTGTGAGAGATATATTTTTATAAAAAATATTTTGTACTCACATTTATAAGTGCAAGTAGGCCCTCAACAAAATTACTGTTGTCTAAACAGAAGGCAGGTCATACATTGCAAATATAAAACTAAAAAGTGTTGAAAATGATCAGTAATATGCAGTTTTTTGATATGTTTATGCAGGATGATTTTTTGTAGGTGCACAAACACATACAGTATATATTATTCACAAAAAGAGTTTTCTTTTTATTAAAAGCAGACTATATTTCCGTGAATTGTTAAAGGAATTGAGTAGAGCAAATTTCTAATGTCTCCACCATAATGGACTGCTCACCAACAATTTTCATCTCTTGAGTATAAAGTGTAAAACATTGTAGTCCTATTTTTTAGATACCTTATGGTTCCTAACTGAGACATTGATTGAATTTACTTGCAGGTAGGATGAATTAATGTAGATATATTTGAAAAATGATTTTATATATATTTATAGTCATAATAGACAAAAATAAATTATAGCTCTCATTCCCAGATGTTATGCCCCCTGCCAAGCCTTGACTGTCATGATGATAAACTTATTATATTGCTAAAGTACAACTATAAATCACTGCCAGCTATAAAAAAAAAAAAAAAGACTTTTATGAATTGAAAAAAAAGGATGAATGTAGAATCTAAAAGAAAAGATGAAGGGATAATTGATTTGAAAAATGGATATTTACTTTATTATTAAAGCATAAATATTGGAAAGACAAATTTATCAGAAATAAAAGATAAAATGACAAGATTAGTTATTAAACTTAATGAAAGGTACCAAGTGTAAGTAATTTTGATTTATGGCCTGACAGGTTGTTATTGTAATAATGAAATAAATGATTTTTATACAGATATTTAGAATTCTTTTGATTCATTCCAACATTTTAAAATTGCTTTAGAAATTTTAATGCCAAAATTGGAAAATGATTGGAAGATGAAAGTGCTGTGGATAGTTTGGTTTATAGAGATGAAAATGAGAGAAGACAGACTGAGATTTGTTAGAAGAAAAACTACATGGATATGGAAGCATTTTAATGAAAATGCAGTAGAATTGAATTAAATTTTGACTATCAGAAAATAGGTTTTTCAAGATTATAATGTATTTAAAATAATATGTAGGAAATGAATATCAATTGGTGTTATGTAAAATGTGTATTATTGCAAAGCTAGAGAGACAAAAGCTAGTAAGGAAGACTACTAATAGTTTGTATTCTAATCTTCAGCAACACTCGAATGAATTTAAACTAGAATTTGCAAATCCTTATAAAATACTATCAGATTGGTTTTAAATGAGATCAATAAGATATATCTGATAAATATTACCAAAATCACACTTTTCTTTATGTTTGCCGTAATATCATATAAATATAATTTATCCAAACTTCAAACACTTTTAGCAAACTTTATTTGTACATACACCTACGTTTCGACTGACCTGCAGTCTTCTTCAGAGCTATGATATAATGAACAAAATAAAAAAAAAACAACTATATAATAACACCATAAAAATTTTTTTAAACAATAAAAAAAACATAAAATATATATATTAAAAACCCGAAATATAGAGATAAATATGTAAAGAGATAATTGTTAATAAATAAGTTGGGGATGATAAAAATGGTTAGGTTAAATACGAATATAAATTTGGGTATATTTACAGATATTAAATAATAATAAATAAATTAATTAATAAACTTAGCATAATATTTACATATAAAACAGTATAAAATTTTTTTATAAGAATTATATAAAAATAATAATAAAAGTTAAAATATACAAAATAAAAAAAATATATATATATGTAAATAAAGTTGTAGGGTTTATATATATAAAAACATATAAAGAAGTATAATATAAATTTATGAGTATTATATAATAAAAGTTAAAGTGTAAATATATATATATAAAGAGTTGTAGGGGATATATATTTAGTTTAAATAATATGTAATAGAGGGAGCTAGGGTATAAGATAATTTTTTGAAAAAAACGATTTTTCTTATTTTATTTTGAAGATCAGAATAGCCTTAGTAAGTGTAAAGATTATAAAGTTTATAGGTTTTAAATATTCAGCAATAATAAATATAAAATATTAATTTTAAAAGAAGAATAAGTAAGAAAATAATAAATATGATTTAAAATTAAAAGAATTTTAGTTACTAATCATAAAGTTTAAGTTTATGAAGAATACAGATAATTAGTAGATTGTTAATAATAATAAAATAGATAATATTTAGATTAATAGTTGTCCTTGAATGTATATATGTATAAAGTTAAGAATACACATGTATAATTTATATTTATTTTTCATTTATGTAGTACATTTTATTTTATATTAATTGTTTTATTTGGGTTTGATTATTTATTTCAGGTTTTTAATATATATATTTTATGTTTTTTTTATTGTTTAAAAAAATTTTTATGGTGTTATTATATAGTTTTTTTTTTTTTTATTTTGTTCATTATATCATAGCTCTGAAGAAGACTGCAGGTCAGTCGAAACGTAGGTGTATGTACAAATAAAGTTTGCTAAAAGTGTTTGAAGTTTGGATAAATTATATTTATATATCTGATATTCTGCTAAGATAGCTAGCACAAAAAACCAGCAATTCACTAGTAAATTTTTAACTGATGCAAGGCAGTGTGTATTTTGTATTCGAATATGCTGATCATTATGCTGTTCTTGTCACTTCAAAATCCAATTAACATTAATGTTTTGTATGTAACATATGTAAAATTTTGGTTTAAATAAATTAATAATCAAAAAAAGTCATTCTTTATCAACTGGAGATGGGAAAAATCTTTAACAAATTTAGTTTGGATAATTATCAACTTAAGAATAGGAAGCTAGGGAAATATGTTGGTAACTTTTTATGTAGAAAGGTGGGTTTAGACATTGAAGTACAGCACAACTCCAATGTGCTGCTGCTACTTTTAACAAGCTAAAAGATAAGAGTATTTCATCACAGTAAAATAACTCATTTAATTAAATTATCTGCATATAGAGTTGTTATCTTTTTTAAATCAGACTTGAACATCCTATCAATGTAAAATTTAAAGACCTTAAAAAACTTTTAATTTGATACTTAATAAAATCATAAAAATATAATGACAAAAGAATAAGATTAGTCAATATGTTCTTCAACCAACTGGATGTAAAATCACAGAGATCAATCCCATTTACATTAAGATTATCTTAAAGGCATTTTAAGGAAATTAATGTTAACTGTTTTCATTGGGAAGATATGGCATTGAAATATTTAGAATAAAGTTTACTGCAGAAGTTAAAAGATGATATTTGTAAATTTTCAAACAGAATATTAGAATGGAACAGCATGCTCTGTATATGGGCAAATTTGTGATTTGTATAATTGTTGCAAAACTCATTTTTGTGTATTATAATTGTTTTTTTGGAATTGGAATGCTCATATTCTGTTGAGAATAACATGATTTTTGACAATAAAAGCCAAGTTATTTTTTAGTCTTGAATAATAAGATATGTTCTGGTTTAAAGTCTCAGAATCTGTCCACTTTATTTCATTAATTCTTAGATGTCAATGGATAAGCAATTATTTTATCACATCAAGTTTTTATTGAGCCACATTTTGTAAGTTATGCATTCCAGTAACAACATCAGTAATTATACATCTAAATAGTAATTTACATCCTAGCCACATGATATGAGAATTATCATTGATTCATCCATAATGGAGCATTTTCAATGATATTTGGCCTTAAGGGATTTACTGTTCAGAAATATCCTTGGTTCATTCATAGTAATGTTGTGAAATATGAGAAATTTACTTTTCATAAATATTTGACTATTCATAAGAATTTAACATTGTATATGTGCAAATATTGATTTGCTTATTCAGTTTAAAATATTTAATTTTTGATATTACTGCAATAAACTCACTATCATCTTCCATGGCTATTTTTTGTATAGATATTAATTTATCAGATATTAAGAAATAAACAAAGTAAATAGAATTTTTAAAGTAAAGCAAAATTTGATTAAGATAATGAAAATAAGAAAAAGAAAGCAGATTTTTACAATGATTGTTAAGGAAATATAATCAAACTCAGTACAAGTGTCATTATGAAACGAGGGATATAATCAAATTTAAAATGTCGATTATAGTTGGATTTGCAAAATCTATATTTATTAATTATAACTGTACAATCTTAAAAATATGATGATCTGTGAGAAAATAGTACAAATCACTGAGGAGAATACTTTTTATGCAACAATCAAAAGGAAAAAAAGATGCTTTTCAATTTAGCCACATATGACGTGAAATGATTTAGATTAGGAAAATCTTCCACAGAAATTATAAATGAAAAGATTTAGAAAATTCAGCAGATAAATCAACTATTCTTTCTGATACAATTTGTGGAGTTATCTTATTATTGGATGCGTAAACAAAAGTAATGTTTAAGCAAAATATTAGATGGAAAATTGAGTCAAACTTTACAGATGGGACAGAAGAATATTTTACTTTATATTTTTACCAGAGTAGCCATCACTAAAAAACTTATGTAATAATTTACATTTATGGTCACAAATATTAATTTCTTAATTATTTCAACGCACTAAGAAACAATCATTATTATGTGATGTTTTTTTAATTGTAATATTCTACAATTGTACTTTTACAAGAAAATATGTCAGATTTTAATTCAAAGGAAATTATTCTTATCTAATTAAAGAAGTTCTTGGTGGATTAAGCATTACATATATCAACTGCAGTTGTGAAATTTTACAACTGTTAAGTAATCTTAACCAAATACATTTAATGGAATAATACAACTATTGCTATTGATAATGGGTGAAAAGAATGGGGGGGGGGGGTGATTCTTAATTCCAGGCAATATTAAAATATACACCAAAGAAAGTTTAATTTCATATTCCTTTCTTTGCTATTAAAAACTTATTTACTTCAAAGTCATTTTCATTCAAATGCCTCTAGAAAAACACAATGTATATGCTTGACTGATGACAACTTTTCAAAGGCAATCAAATTAGTATATGGGATAACACAGAATATTAGCTAGAATAATAAATTATTAAATTTAATATTTAAGTAGTGGGATAACAATAATAGAAGATATGAAACTCAGATATACAGATCTAATTAAAAAAAATTTACTACTAAGATAGTAAAGCAAAAATAACATGGACTTGGTTCTCATAGGAGTATAATACCTTCCTTTATTCTTTTATTTTTAAAGACTATCATCACTTATTTGATCAGTCCAGAATAATCTGGAATCTCAATCCTTTTTAGTTAGAAGTAGATTCCTAGATGGCAAGCTAGATTAGCTATAGACTCAGTAAAAAAAACCCTAAGACTTTGTTATCTGAAAAAAAATCATAATTCACATGACTCATGCAGCTTGGTCTTGGGCATACTATTCTATTAGATCAGAGTTTCCCAACCTGTGGTACGCGTACCACTGGTGGTACGCGAGTTGCTGGTTGGTGGTATACGAAAAATAATCAATAATGGCGGACAAAAAAAAAATTAAATCATAAAAATATCATAGAAACGTTTTTTTCTATAATTCATAAAAATTATTTTAATTAATAATATTATACAGTAATGTTGTTAATATGTACAGTCGATGATCGAAAATCCAGCAATCGATATCATTTTTTTGGAGTGCACTTTTAAATTTAGCTGTTAGCCATCAGTAACTTGAGATGTCGACGCCACTGTTGTGATGGTGCTGCACTCTCGTTCACTTCACCGTGCGGCTTACAAGTGACAGGTTATTGTTTGTGATTGTATTGTCTTTGTTTATTAAAATTCATTGATCCCCATATAACCTGCTTATTCAAACTTAGACAAGAAGCACAGGTCTTTTTTTAAGACAATCCTTTTGATCTTTCTTCGAAATTGTATGATTTTAATTGGCTTCAGGTGCTTGCATATTTATCTGATATTTTTTGCAAATAAATAACTTAAATTTGACACTTCAGAACAACTCTATAACGATCTTTAATGTTAATGATAAAATTGAAAGTATGATTAAGAAATTAGATTTTTGGAAACAGTGTATCGAAAACAATCAACCGGAAGTATTCGAAACTCTACATATTTTTTTGTTTGAAAATAAGGTTAGTCTGTCTCAAGATATACGAGAAAATATAATAGCACATTTAACGGGATTAAAATTGTCTTTCATGGAATATTTTCCAAAACCCGAAAACACAAATTGGATTTCAAACCCCTTCTATAAAGAAAATTTAGAAAAAGTTACATCATAAAAGATAAAGAAAATTTAATAGAATTATCATGTGACAGAACTTTACAAGTAGAATTCAAACGACACAATCTAATTAATTTTGGTTAATCATTAAAGAATATGAACAACTTTCCGAGAAAGCTCTTAAATTATTATTACCGTTTACTAGTATGGAATTTATAGAAAGAGCTTTTTCTTCATATATTTTTTTAAAAAATAAGTATTGAAACAGTTTGAATGCAGCTGTAGACTTAAGGGCATACCTCGCATCTTTTGAATCAAATTTTAAAAAATTATGTTCTTCGAAACAAGCGCAAGGATCTCATTAAATTTATTTTATAAAAATATTTGATTATGATAAGAAAACATATTAATTGGTCTTTTATAATTTTGTGTTTTTATTAAAATCATTTATTAGTAAACGAAATATGACAAAATAGTAGATAAATATGAAACTTTGAACAAACACATACATATATATATGTTACAGTGAGTTTATAATTTCAGTGAGTTTATAATCCGGCGTGATGTTTAGGCATGTTTCAGTGTAATTTGTCTCATTATGTGATGTGAATACATGGTCACCCTATAATATTTATAATGCAAATAAAATAACACACTCGCAATAACAAATTTCACGAAATACAATCATTTTTACAAAGTGGTACAGTTTAGCGTGATGTACTACCAAGTGATATGCGAGCCAAAAAAGGTTGGGAAATGCTGTATTAGATAGATGTAAATTGAAAATATATCTAAATTTGGAAATGGGAATTGTCATAATTCAATCTGATGATTACTATCAATCAGTTGCAATGTTGTTTCATATTAATGTTACTTAATTTTGAATTTTTTGTAATTGATTTATGCAGAGAGTAAATTGTATATTATCTTTCTAACCAAAAAACAGCTTATTTATTATAAAAGTTGATTGTATTTAGTATTGAGAGAGTTGGAATCATAAAGAGATGAAAGAAAATGTTACTTAAAAAAGAAAAGAAAATTTTTTGGGCTTAAAATGTTTTGAAAGATTTATTATAAGTGATTGGACATGGAGAAAGGTTAAAATATTTTTTCTTTTACCTCTTCAGGAGAAAATAATGATCTTTTAAGAGAGAATAATACGTGGTCATATTATAATCATAGAATATATTGCAAAGCTGTAATTAGACAGATTGTTGAAGTTTTTCAGAAAGAGAAGTTTAATGCAGATTAAGATAAAAGTTAATATCACAAAAATGTCTAATAAATAGATTAAAGAACCAAAATATATGTTGATGTATTTCTAGTTCATAGGTTGATTTATATAGTCATTTTACCTTGTTTTTTGAGCAGTAATATTTGTTTATACATGGTTACCAATGTTAGTGATAATAATTGAAATATACATTCATAAAAAATGTGGTTTCAGACAGCAGTTTGCTGTTAAATGAAAGGAGACCTTTTGGTTCTTATTTGAGACCTTAAAGAAACTGATGAGGATAAATTGTTGCAGCTGTTACTATTGTGTGATTATTCATGAGATAAACAAATGTGAAAAACTATTTACTAATGTGCATCAGCTAGTAAATCAAGACACATCCTGATTATTGTTCTCAATTGACTGTTAGATCTTAACTGAAACATTAGATGAGTTTATTTGAAAGCAGGTTGAATGTGTATGTGAATGATTTTTTTTTTTTTTTTTAGATATTTACAGTCTTGACAGGCAAAATATGACTCTTATTCTAAGAAGGCTGTAAAATTGTCAGGTAAGTTAGAGTTTACTAAGATTCTTCTCATTGTCGATGATCCCTTTCAAGTGAAGGAAGAGCATGAATTGGAAGAACTATCTAATATTAAATGAGACAGTGTTGGATTTTGTAAAGTTAGAGGAAAAGTATGAAATAATTGACTTGAAAAGTGGACATGTACTTTATTACAAAGACACAAATATTGAAAACAATTGGATTGAAATTCATTATAAGTAAAAAATAGAAAAATAACATTATGGAGATTGGTGCTATATCATACAGAATGGTAAAGTTAATTATACAACTTAATAGAAAATATCAAATCCAGACAATTCCAACAAGTTCTCATTGTGATAAAAAAATTGATAATTTTTTTTATAGATGTATAAAATGCTTTTAATAACGTTTTAAAATTGTCACGGCAGACTTTATGCTAAAATTGGGAAAAAAATTGAAAGATGAAAGTGCTATGGATGAATTTGATTATGGAACAGAAATGAGAGAGGTTACTAATGTGGAATTTTGAGAAAAATATACAAGAAAGCATCCAAATGAAAAGTTTGTAGAATTGAAAATATGTATTTTTTTTTATTAGATTCAGCACAGGAAGTGACCATTATCAGCATCACTAGTATTCTGTCCCATGGGCAGGTCCAGAGAGTAGTCATATAATCAATTCATCTATTTTTTATTTTTTTTTTTGCATTCCATTCTCTTAATGTCCAGCTTTTCAATTACACATAACTCTTCCTATCTCTTATATCATCATACAATGTCAGTCTTTTCCGTCCTTTCTTCTTACTTCCATTGACCATTCCCTACAAAGCATCTTTCATTAAACTATTATTTCTTCTTAATATATATCCAATTCAGTTTCTCATTCTAATTTCTTAATCAATCTTTTTTCATTTACTCTTTTCAAAACTTCATTTGGTATTTTTATAATCCAACTGATTTTTTCCATTCTTCTCCATGACCACATCTCAAAGGCTTCCAATCTGTTGCTAATTTTATTAATCATTATCCACATTTCACAACCATACAATAGTACATTCCACACTTAGCATTTAATTTCTTTTTCTTAATTCTCTTTTCAAACGTTCACAAAATATTTTCTTTCTCTTAATAACTACCTCCTTTGCCAATGCTATTTTTCTTTTTAACTTTTAATTTGCAGTCTTTTTGCATTCTTCCTATCTATAAACACTTAGTCTTCTCAACATTAATCACCATTCCATATATCCTCCCAATTTATTCAACATATTCTGAAGACACTTTTTATCCTCAGCTATAAGAGCCATATCAACTGCAAATCTTATATATATTTTATTATTCGACCTTTAACATTTACTCCATGGTCTAAATAATTATTTAGCCTGTTTTCTAAATAATTATTAAAAGGAACAAGTGGCATACTGTATCTTTGCCTAACTCCTCTTTCTATCTTCACTTTATCAGTCTTATTCTTTGTTCAGTATACAAATTCCAAATCAATCTTTTCTTTCCAAAATAATTCTTTATTTTTTAAGATTAAGTTTCTTCTGATTACTCTACCAAACACTTCCAAATCCATGAAACATATACCAATTTCTTTATCTTTTTCGATATTAACAGCTTCTTCTTTTTAGCAATTGGAATCATTACAGTTTTTAAAAAATCTTCAGGCCAAACTCCACTATTATATATCAAATTGCAAAATCCAACTATCCTTCTTAGTAAATTCTTCCATTTCTTTCAAAAATTTTAGGTATAGCATCAAATCCAACAGCCTTGACATTCTTCATTTATGCAGTTGACTTTATTACTTCATCTGACTATATGTCCATACCTTTATCATCCACTTCAATACTTTCTTCATTTTCAAGTTCGTAATTAATTAAATTATTGTCTGATATTTTCATTTTCACCTTTCTTAAACATCAACATCACTGACATTTTCCTAATCACCTGGAATATTTTTATCATTTAGACATTTGGTATCAAGTGAGATATAAGATAGTTTTAACAGTTGATATTCTTAACTTTTAAATACACTACAATTTAAATTAGAACTTGCAAATCATTATAACATATCAGACTTTTGAAAATAGTTCATGCTTGATTGAGATCAATAAGAAGATAATAATTTATCAAGAATTGCAGTAAAAATAGCTGGTATAAAAAAATAGCAATTCTGCATTAAATTTTCAACTAAGATAATAATGTATGTAAAAAAGAAATACTGTGAAAACTTTTCAAAATGATCTATTAAGAATAATTGAATTAAAATAAGAAAAAGAATTAATATTGATATAAAAAGTATAACTGAATTGGCAAAGAAAATTATAGATAATAAAAGTCAAAATATAAGCCAACATCTTGATACTGAAGTGAAAATAGCTTCAGCTTCTGAATTGCTAAGCATTTTAAATGAAGAGTTGGTACATGCAATTAAATCTATCAAGAAGGAAAAAGTTGTATGTGAAACAATGGACTTACTATTGATATTTTAAAACAATTAGGATCTTAAAGAGATAGAGAAATTGTTGGCAAAACTGTATACGAAAGGTCTAAATGATAAAAATATACCAGATGATTAGAAGAATGTCATAGTGATATTAATGTTTAAGAAAAGTGAAAAAGAAAATATCAGAAATTACAGATCTATTCATATTCTATCAGTTTTTGACAAGATCTTGAATGAGATAATTACAACTCATCTGCAGCAAACTTTAGATTCAAACTAACCAAAAAAATAAACTGGATTTAAAAGTGGATTTAGCACAGTAGTTTTGTATAGAGAGAAATTATAAAAAGGACCCATGAATATGAATTACCATTGTGTTTTGGATTTGTAGATTATGAACAGGCATTTGATTTCGCAATAATCAGTGAAGTATTGTCATATTCTAAAGAATGCTCATTAAATTGCAATAGCAGTGATTAGAATAGGATGATGGTTGATTTTCAAATCTTTTATAGTAGTGTGACAAGAAGCATTTTGTGGATTTTCATAGAAGAAAATAAAAATTAATAATCATGAATTAGAAGTAGAAACAAGTATAAATAACATCATTATTAATACAGATGAAAATTTATTGGATGAAATTAAGCTGAGATGGCATGCTTTTAGTAAAAATAGTATTAAAATGAAATAAAATCTGTTTGATAGAGGTATTTTGCCACTTCTTACATATGCATCTGAGACTTTAAACAGATCAGTAATGTATGTTTGTGAACCAACATATTGAAAGCAAAATCTGTCACGGAGAGAGCAAACAGATATTAATATTATTGAAAGAATTAAGAGATTGAAATGGAGATGGACTGAATATATTAATAAAAGAGACTAATTAATGCACAGACGAAGGTATGTTAAATTGGATTCCAAAAACTTGTAAAGGACTTAAAAAGAAATTGCTAATGAGATGGATGGATGAAATAAGGAATTTTGCTAGTGTGGTGTGGAAAAAAAGGCTCTGAATCAAAAAAACTGGATTAAACTTGAAGATTTCATTTTGCAGTGGATCAATAATGGTCGAAAATGATAAGGTTATGCTCAATCTTAGAGATCTCTATATGTAATAATATTATAATTCGATGTCTGTACTTCTTCAAAGCAATATACGTAATTATATAATTAAATATTTATAAATACAGTAATTAGATAATTAAAAATTTTATCCACTTAGGAGCGCTTTCGATTATCCTAGTAATCTTTGTCAACTAATACTTTGAAAGGCTAATCTTATCACAATTCCGTGATCTTAACGTTTGCTGCCTGCCTATTAATTAAGTCATGTTTGTATTTGTATATTAACATAGCTTCCTTTATTTTCCTCATTGTTATTTTTTTCAATTTGCAATATTTTTACATTATTAAAATTGAATCAAAACCATAAATACATGAATTATTATGGTCGTAAAAAACAGATGCTGAAATATTATCTACTTTACAATTTTGTTTCGATTTCTGAACCCGTTATAATAACAGCAAGTGCTCTTTAGTTCTTTTTTCCAACATACAACCACACCTACATATCTATTTATAAATGACACAATTTTTATTTATAAATGAGATTTTATCTTTAGAGTTACACCTTTATAAATTTTTCTTATAAAATTTACTTGATCATTCGAAATATATAGTATTGATATCCATATTTTTTTATTAGCAGGAGAATCAATATTATTATTAAAATTGTTATTCTTATATTTTGTATTAAAATCTCTAATAACATTATATATATGATTATAATTGTAGCCAACATTTAACAATTAAGTCGAATATATATTTTTGCCTTTATCCGATGAATATTTGCAAAGACTATTATTTCTAGATACGGTCTTCAAACCTGCCATTTTGTGTGACATTGGCACTCTTGATTTATATGAAATATAACCTCTTTTTACTATTGATTTAATGTTTTTACATTAATCCAGCATACATTGATTTCTAATTATTTTAAGATCAAGAATCTGAACGCACATTAAATTTTCATCTGTTTTATCCATTTTAGGCCTTTTAAACCATTTGATTCTTTAAACAACTCATTAATTGTATTTGGTTGTCACATACAAAAACATCAACATAACGATAATATACAGTAATGTTTTTTTGATAATATTTCTTTTTCAAAATATTTTTTTAATATGTATGAAATTTGATAGAAAAATCAACTTTTTGTATGACAAGAGCTTTAAAAGTCAGTTTCACGATAATAATTACGTTAATTTGTAGAATGTGGATCTCGGTTTTCAACAAAAACATATATTAAATCTCGGTGCAAAATATGTTGGTAGTCAGTGGGAAGACAGTGATCTAGAATTGAAATCTTCGTTTGAAAATTCCTTAAACATAATTAAATCCAATTTAAAAGTTTGTAAAGATTTAGTAAAAATAGTTTAATTATAAAACGAATTACAATTGGAATGTACAAATATCTAAATTTAAAAAATTTACATCTGAGAATAATTTGGTTTGTATAAAAAAAGATAAAGGACTTACAATGTGTTTATTACTAAAATCTGATTATGAGGACAAAGTTATTACTCAAATGAATAATCTTAACTGTATGAAAGTTGATAAAGTAAATATAGAAAATTTATGTATTCAATTTATTAATAACATTTAAAAAAAGCCAAAAATAATGTAATTGAAAAACTGCATAAAGAAAATGAACCATTATGTTTAATGGTTGATAAGGGGAGGGGGTGTTTTATTATGAAATGTGTTGTTTAATTGAGAAAACGCTACAAGAAATTCTTGGTTTTGGTAAATATACAATATTTTCTTCATTTGATTTTGTTAATAAAATGTGTAATGTTAGGATTGATGTTAATGACGTAATATGTACTTTAGGTCTAAGTGAAAAATATGGATCAATTGATCGATTAGCATCTATTGAAATTATTTCCAACGCATTAAGTTTTAAAAATGTTAACATGAAAATAATAAAATTTATAACTGAAACATTAAGCTTTATTGATAAAAATATTTATGCAGTTTTTAAGAAGGATTTTTTATAAAATGGGCAATGGCTGGCCAATGGGTTTACCTACTGTTGCTCAAATATGTAATTTTGTAATTTCTACATATGAAGAAAATAATTTGAAAAAGGAATATTATCAAAATAATATTACTGTATATCGATGTTTTTGTATGTGGCAAACCAAATACAATTAATGAGTTGTTTAAAAAATCAAATGGTTTAAAAGGCCTAAAATGGATAAAAACAGATGAAAATTTAATGTGCGTTCAGTTTCTTGATCTTAAAATAACTAGAAATCAATGTATGCTGGATTACTGTATGACTATTAAACCAATAATAAAAAGAGGTTATATTCCATATAAATCAAGAGTGCCAATATCACATAAAATGGCAGGTTTGAAGTCCTTCTTATTCAAATGAATTGTTAAATGTTGGCTACTATTATAATCATGTATATAATGTTATTAGAGATTTTAATACAAAATATAAGAATAACAATTTTAATAATAATATTGATTCTCCTGCTAATAAAAAAATATGGATATCTATACCATATATTTTGAATGATCAAGTAAATTTTATAAGGAAAATTTATAAAAGTGTATGTGATATTGCATTTTACACACCTTTTACATTAAACAAATTAATAAATAACTCTAAAGATAAAACCTCATTTATAAATAAAAATTGTGTCATTTATAAATGGTTATGTAGGTGTAGTAGTGGATATATAGGTGAATTGAGATGTACATTGGAAAAAAGAACTAAAGAGCACTTGCTGTTATTACAACAGGTTCAGAAATCGAAACAAAATTGTAAAGTAGATAATAATATTTCAGCATCTGTTTTTTACGACCATAATAAGTTATGTATTTATGGTTTTGACTTTAATTTTAATAATGTAAAAATATTGCAAATTGAAATAAATAACAATAAAAGGAAAATAAAGAAAGCTATGCTAATATACAAATGCAAACATGACTTAATTAACAGGCAGGCAGCAAACGTTAAGATCATGGAATTGTGGGAAGGTTAGCCTTGCAAAATGTTAGTTGACAAAGATTACTAGGATAATCGAAGGCACTCCTAAGTAGATCTCTATATGTATATATGTTGTAATGGTCAGCTTATATATATTTAAATTTATTTTAATGGTTAGGGTGCCACATGACATTTAACATTAGGTTATATATGAGCACATTATTTATTTATATATTTTAATGAATTCAAAATATTTTCTTTAATATGCGATGGTAATGACCATTGCATACCACTATTTGTAATACCTGACCAAATTACATAGAATATAAGCTATTCTCGTTGAAATGGATATGAAATTAATATGCAGACCAGATAATATTACATATAAAGAAATTAACACATTATTTAAATAAATAACAAAACAATAGTTTATTTAAAAGGTATCATAATTATCAATCAAGATATGTTTTTAATCCTAAACATGCTTATATTACAAATTATTTCATAAGAATTTATGGAAATTTTTTTCGAATTTGATTACTTTTATGATTATAATTCGTTGTAGTAATTGTTTTAGTGAAACATTTCTTCACTATCTTTTAACTTTTAGTTTACATGCACAATGGAAAATTAATACAAAATGATTGCAATTATTTGTAAAATGTTCATAGTTTATTTTTATTTATTTTAAAACATTAATCTTTCAGTTAAATATTACAATGCTAACCTGATTATGATATAGTATTTGCCATAATGTAAATCCCTGGCCTTCAACACACCCTGGATGTCATGGACAACCCTAACAAATACATTTATTTATATCATTAGCTTCATAGTATACTCACACCTATATATCTAGTATGGGATTATTATAATATACCTTCCTTATAATGACAATTCTAAGGGAGTGGTCATTTGCAGTCTGAATCCTGATTTAATAATTCAGTTACTAAGATGGTCCTTTTGAATCCCATCTCTAATTTAATAATAACTCTATCTAAAGATGTGAGGTAGTTTTTGAATCTGACCTCGAATTTACAAAACAAAACCACGAATAAATTCATCATATAGATATAATATATTTTAACCATTGCATTTACATTGTAAATTCTAGCACACAAAATCTAATTCATGGTAATTAATGCAAGAATTAATTACATACAAATATACTGGATGATCGACTTTCAAAATAAATCTTTAGTTTAATTTAAACTCTAATTATTCCACTACTCATAATTTTTTAACACTTGAACAATTCATGATAAATATTTTACATGCATACACCTTTTGTGTGTTTAAAATGAATGTTGTCTTGTTGATTATTCTAATTAAGTTTACATGTTTGCTGACAATTTTTACATGAAAAGAACTTTTGTTTTTTTTTTACAAAAAAAAAAAAAAAGGGAAATGATTGTATTTTCATTGTTTTAAAATATAGCTCAAGTGTTTATAGCTTACCAGCAAATGCTGACTTTTTTTTTTAAATAAAACATTTGCTTCTTCCCTTAAACTGTCAATTAAATAATATGTTATGTAAATACTCTAGTTTGTTAGAATTAAATATACACTAAGAGGTCATAAAATAAAACTTAAAATGATTAATATGTTGGGAAAACAGTTTAAACAGTTTTTTTTCTTTCTTTTTTTAACTTATGTAGCATAAAGTTTTAATCTACAGTCCATTGTGAGGATTTTTATGCTACTTAATAATTTTCTCATGGTGATGTGCATTATTTTTTTCAGTTTATAATCATCTTTACAAGTTGCTGTAATGTCCTTTATCAATCACCTGCCTTTGAAATTTGAGGTTTAAGCATTTTTTTTCATTTTGAGTAGAGATTCCTTCTAAATAGCTTGGTCAGATTCACGAGGAGTCCAGGTTAGATTTCAGGCTACTGCATTTTTTTCCTCTTCTCAGACATTTCAATGACGCTTGAATAAAATAAGAATCCAGACTGATTAATTTCAAGAAAAATTGATTATATATATTTTTGATCTATTGTTTATAATACCTTTGATAATCTCTTAATTTTAACATCCTTTGACCTCATTTTATTTTAATTACGTGAATTTTCAAGACACCATTATTATTTAATTGATTAAATTTTCAAAACATTGTAATTATTAAATAGCTTGAATTTTTTATATTATTTTCAAATCCCATCCCTCAAAACAAGTTTGATCTTATTACTTTATTTTTAAATTAAACTTTTAAAATCTATTTCTTTTAACACTAGTATACTTACTTAATTGAATTATTTTACAAAACATCCCTGCCCACATAATTTTAAACATATATTTCTTTAATCTTTGATGAGTGAAACAGTTTTAACATAGTTTATATAATTTACTAGTTTTTTTTAAAATTTAAACACTTTATAATAAAAGCTATTATTATTTTAAAATATAACTTTTAATAACATAGTTCATATAATTTATCATTTTCCTTTAAATTTAAACACTTATTATTTTAAAATTTACCTTTTAATAATTTATTCTAACATTTGAACATTACCTATTATAATTATTTGTAATTCTTTATTTTAAGATACTATTTTTATTTTATATAATTTTCTTTTTTAACTTTTGGACTGCTATAGTTATTAGTTGTCCTCACAACAGTGAAAACCAGCTTTCTGCCATGCGGAAGACCACATGGCTGACAATGAAATGAATAAGACATTATTCATTTCAATGTAAATATAGTTGGGTATTATTAGTAATAGCTTATTACAAGAATTGGTTTAAAATTTATGTAAATATATAATTAAGTTATTCTTGAATATGATTTTATATTTGTTTACATAATGGTCCCTACCTTGCATGGAGTGGTGTAATGGAAAAATATCGAGCTGTCAACATAGGCATGAAATCAGATATTTGATATCTCTAGCTCATTGAGTGAATATTGTTTGCAAAATGCATGCATAGTGAAAGAAGGTGATCGAAGTAGAAGTGATTTGGTGGATTTGAGATGAAGGATGCACTGATTTAAAAAAAAACTTGAAAATACTCAAGCATATATATTTGTGTATATATTTAATATAAATATTTATTAATGTTATGCTTTGCTTGAAAAGAATTTAATAAAAATTGGTATTGTTTTTATTGTAAATGATTTCATCGAATTAATGCTAACTGGAAATTAAAATGAGTGAATATATAATTATTTAGGTAGTATATAAAGAACTTAGTACAAACCAATTAAGTATCAGTACAAACTAATTAAGTATCACAAAATTATTCTAATTAAAGATAGACGAAGTAATTAGTGATATATCAATGTAAAATATACTTTTAAGGTATGCAAATTGTAAAGTCTTTATAAAATGCATTAATTGGATGTCCCTATGAAATGTATTAATAATTTATTGCTATAAAACATTAAATGGATTTGAATATGAATATTAATTATTTATTATAATGTAATAAACTTTGATAAACGAATACTCTAAATATATTCTGTAAAATAGTTGGTATATTCAGCATTATGTGAAATGAAATAAATGAAGCAACTTATTCCGTGTAAGTGTAGTATTTTTGCTAATGGAACTTATAAATAGACATAAAATATTGAAATTTATGATAATAAATTTATTACACCTTTGGAGTCATATAGTGAAAGTAGTATTATAAAGTATTTATCTGGTATTATATTTGTAAATACATAAAACATTCAGATGGGAATAAACAAGATGTAAAAATGAATATGCGAAAATACTTGATGTATATTGTACCATTAAACCTAAACTTGAAAAGACTATTAAACAATACTACAAATGTAATCAGTTAAGAGAAAAAATTAATAATATAAGAAATTACCCATGAATGCAGAAAATCACATTTTGAATAATCAAATACTTTAAAAAAGTAGATTGAATGAATAAACATGCGTTCTCATATGACAGATAAGGCACAATAAAATATCAGAACAATAATTTTCTTCAGAATCTAAAGATCTGTGCTGTAAATTTAATTATAAAAAAATTAAAATAGAAAAATATTTTTTATTTGCATGAAAAATATTTGCTTAATTGATAAAATGCTCACTTAAAGGTATACATGATGTTCAATACATTTTTGAAAATATCAATCCCATAGCTCCTTTTATAATAAATATAATTTTCAATGTGTTTATTTGTGAAATTTTTCCTAAGTTAAAAATATATTTTTTGAAGTATAATTTTCATTTATTTGTAGATTTTTAAGATTTAATTTTTTAAAATTAATCTCTATTGAAATTGTATATATAATCTGCTAATTTACAATAATATGTTATTTATTGTAGCTTATTGTTTAATTTAATTGTTAGATAGATTTAGTATAACTTTCATAAAATTAGCATCCTGTGCAATCTGATGTTGATTTTATTTTATTTTTAAATATATCTATGAGAGTAATGCAAAATATGTTTTTTTTAAATGCAAAAAGGAAAAAGTTTTCAGAAAACTACATTTTCTTATGTTAATTTTAAAAATTATATTATTTTTAATCAAAAGTCCTTTATTTTATTGAAAATGTAAAAGAAATTATTTAATATTCATACATAGAATTTTTTGTTATTTAACCGTGTGTATATTAGCTGATAATTGCTTTTGTTTATTAATTTTTTGAATTTGTATTCATGCATGTTTAGAATTGAGATTTGGCAAGCTAATACTGGTTATTTCTGGTATTTTAAAATAAGCTCTGGATTGTTTTGTTTATTGTCATTGACTGTTAATAATTTGAATGTTTTAGTTGTTGATTTGCAGTAAGGCAAGTTTAATTTGCTTTTGATATAAATATTCTTTGCTATTTTCAGTGCACATTTACAAAATTCTATGTATACTATCACAATTTTTTTTTTACTAAGATAAAACATGCAATTATATCTTAGTAAATTATATGTACGATTAAAAAATACTCAATTAAACTAACATCGTTTGATTTGATATTCACAATAGAACTTTTTTTATATAGTTATTTTATATATATATTCAATTTAATTTGCCCCATTTGCTTACCCAATATATTTTATTTTTATTTTTCTTTTTTTTTTTTTAGACCAATATTTGTAATGTAAAACAATCGTCTTTCAATTAATATTTTTATTTTTGTTGCTATTTTTAATTGATTTAAAAGTTTCTTCACTAATTATACTACAGGTGGCACCAGAGTCTTCAGAATTCAATTTAAATATATTTGTCAGTAAGGTAAGTTTGATTTTATTATTTTGATCAAATTGAAAAAAAAAAAACAAAACATACATATATTGATATATGAATAAATAAATAAAAAAAAGATTCTTAATTTCTGACAAAAATTGACTTTGAAAGACTCATCCTCATTTTCATAATCATTTGATGCAGATTTAATTTACCTGTAGTTTTATCGTTATATTTCATTAATAAAAAGTTTTTTATAATTTTAAAAATCTGTTCTCTCTTATAGAGAGTTGTTAGATGCAATTTTGTTAAATTTATTTTTTAATATATATATTTTTTCCAATAACTCGATTATTAATAGTTATTACTGAAAATGCATTGAAATGTGCCTGATTTTAATATATGTCTGAAATAGTTAGATGATTTTTTTTTTTTGGCTAATAAGGATTGTTTTAAATTTCAGAAACAGTTAATATTATCAAATTTATATTATTGAAATTTTTTATTTATTTATTTATTTATTATTTTTTGGTTAGTTTTTGTTTTTATTTTAAATTTTAAAAATCATAGATATGAATTAAAGTCTGAGAATTAAGTAGTATAATTAATTTATATTTATCAAAATTATTTGTTTCAAAATAATTTATTGAACATATATATATACACACCTGGGTCTCGTTTTACGCGATAGATAGGTTCCTCAGAAAACACGCGCAAACGAAATCGCGCAAAAATAGATGTAACTTACCTTGAAAAAGGGGGGATGCGGACTATGATTTTTCAAAAATCGCGTAAAAGCAAAGCACCAACGTAAAATTACTTTAAAATTCGCGCAAAAAAAAGTAAGGAAATAAAATATGACTAATAAAAAATTTGAAAAAATTGATACAAGACAAACTTTTTTTAGCTATAATATTTAATTTTATTCAAAATAATATATTTTTATGCATAATTTACAGTAATTTACATTTTTTATACACATTTTAATTATTATCGTTATTTGCCGATAAACAGGTTCGTTTGCAAACTGGTAAAAAATCAGATTCTGCACAAGAGGAAATACAACTAGCGCCAACGTCACTCTCATGTTGTGTTAATGGTTTTCTGGTGACAACGTAATTAGTAATTAATCTAACAACTAAAAATTAAATTCTTATTTTTGACTTTAATTTTTTAATTTTCAATTTTAATTGTGCCCACTGTTATATTACCTTTTAAAAATAAACTTGCGGACACTAAATGATTAATAATTGATTACGTTCTTTTTTAAAAAGCAAAAACAGAATGTGATTTAAAATGCAAAATTAACACGCACAATGTTTGAACAAATTTACATTATAATCTTGTAAAATTTAATGTGTGTATACATAAAATGTGGAAATCATGATTTTAATTTCATTATTGCATAAAATCTTACTATTGTAAAGCACTGAAATATTGAAATTACTATGATGAAAGTCGAATTCCAATAATGTGCTATTACTTTCAATATGACGTAAGTGCGCGAAATTTATTATTTAAAGTAATAGCGCATTATCGAAGTTCGACTTCCGGAGAAACTTGAATCGCATAACTTCAAAATCGCGTTAAATAAATCCGCGTAAAAAGAGACCCAGGTGTATATTACTGGAAAGATAAATTAACTACTTTTTGTAGGTTTGATAAAAGAAATGATTTGCATCAAAGTAAAATTTCATTAAATTAATTATAAAGAATGACTAATATTAATATGGTATTTATACAATAAGCATAAGGATTTGTAGTTGAATTAGAGAAAAGATGAAATTACATAAAGGTATTTCCATTTTCTTCATACGTATTAAATGTAAATGTTGTTTGAGAATGGGAACTGTGACTCATAAAAAGGAGAACATTTAGTTGATTACCCCTAATGATTTAGCAGTTTTTCCTAAATTGTGTTTATGAATTCAGAGTGAAAATAAAATAGTGTTGGAAGACATCTTCATTACTAATTAAATATTGGTCACTTAAGCAGTAAAGAAAGGATTGTCGTCACTAAATATTGATAAAGTTCCTGGTCACTTAAGCTGTGAAGAAAGGATTATTATAACTAAATATTGGTTTGTTTGTTTTTTGTTTGGGGGTGAGGGAGATAGGAATGTTAAACTTCAATATTTTTTTAAAGAAATAAATAGTCTTAAATTCCTTCAAAAAAAAAAAAAAAACAAGTTAAAGAATTGGTGTGAACATAATATTTAAAAGAAAAAGGAATTAGTGCATTGAAATCTGTTAATGCTTTGATTTAAAAGAATCAGGATGAAAAAAAGAGATGAATTATGTATATGTGAAAGAGAGATCAATTTGAAAATATGAAAATTATTGAGGAAAAAATTTTCTTTTTTATTTATAATGATGGTTATAAAATATTAACTGCAAATGTTTGTGTTTATTTATTTTAAAATGCAATAAAAAGTTAAAAATGTATATGATTCACACTTTTTTCCTTGTGTATGAATTCATAAATACAAATTAGGTATGCATTCTGATTTATCTTGCAATGAATTGTGTACAGTATGCTTTATTAGGAAAATGGTTTTAATGTTTAAATTTGATTTTCATATCACAAAAAGTCTACTTTTTGATATTTTATGTGGTGTAGAATGGAATTGTAATAAGCTATGCAAGCCTTTTGTAAATGAATATTTTTTCCCCTTCATAACACATTTATGCATAAGTAAGTATTGATGGTTGTAAAAATAATTTCAAAAAATTTATTACGAAAATCTGCAGTAATAATAAAATAACATATTTTTTTCACTTTTAAATAAACTATGCATTTTATTGTTACTGTTTCTTATAATTTCGATTGTCTGATTGGCAGTTTTTAAAGCTGTAATTAACAAATATACAACATTAATTATATACCTATACCCACATACACACGTAATTTTATTACTAATATATAACAATAAAATGAATAGTTAATTTAAAAGTGCAAATATATATATATATAAACAATGTGAAAAGAGAGACTGTTTAACAGACCATTGTAGAATAATATCTTAATATATGTACTTATCTCATAATGGGAATTGAGATAAAATAGTCTAACTTTTTTCTGTAAAAATGCACAAGCTGATTCAGTTGAAATATATTACTGTAGCTATTTTTATAATTTATTTAACAAGATATTTAAATATTTTTTTTCTCCCTTTTTTTGCCCATGCAAAAGCACAACAAATTTTATGAGAAAACTAAAATCTATTTATAATTTTAAACATTATTTTAATTTTTATGTATTTAATTTTTCTAGTTAATTAATAAGATAGATGATATAAAATTAAAATTAATAAAAATAATCTTGTAAACAATTCTATGCCTATTTATTCATAAATTCAATACTATTTTCTGCAAATTTATTCAAGACAAATTTTTTTTTGATAAATAAACTTCAAAACAAAAATATTAATCTGCCTATATATGTAGATCCATTTTCAATCTTGGATTTGAGAGGATGGGGGTGAGTTTGTGATGTTTTTCGTGAACAGATGTTCATTAGAAAAGATTTTAAAAATTATTTAATGTATGTTGATGTTATATAGTGTTTCATGTAAAAAAGTTAAATTCTCTTGTAAAATAAACTTAAATATGTCATGAAAAAAAAACAAAACTTAAATATGTGAATTTTTTTTTTTTAATCAAAACTATATTATAACTTTTTCATTAACCTCAAAGATTTGGAAAATATTGTGATTTGGAAAGTATCATTCTATTATATCATAGAATGTATATAAACATATTTGTTGTATTTCAGATATCGCTTTTATCACTTTATTGAGTACTGAACTTAAGTTATCAATGGTTTTCACAGATGAATGATAATGGAATGATCTTCAGATATTGGGGAACTGTGAATAAGCAATAAGTATTGCCCTATAAACAATATCTCAAGCTACTCTGTAGGATAAGATGTCTACTTACCAAAGGTTAAATACTATTTCTGATATAAAATCTTTCCTGTTTCCTCTTTGGTTCTTTCTTTCATTCTTTTTTTATTATTATTATTATTATAGCTTCAGTCACTAAAAATGACAGATGCTGGGTTTTAAGAGCCTTTCATGCGATCAACCATATTTCCATTTACTAAATTATATTCACTTTAATTTTTATTTCTTTTTTTTTATGCTAATGTCTATGAGTATGCAAAGTCCTTGGTATTGAAAAAGTAATGGTGGGGTTTATTTGGAATTGAGATCATGTATGAGACAGTACAATCTAAATGATTATACGGTTTTCCCATGACAAATATGCAAAGAAAATATGGTCTAAAATGGTATATCTAGCAAAATCTGACTAATAATATAAATAATTGTGAATTCAGTAATGGTAATGATAGTAATATATTAGATAATGATAGAAATAAAGATAAATATTTCATTTTTTTTCTCTAAATATAAGCTTATACAGTGTATGGAAGTTTGTAGATGGGAACTTCAAAACCTGAACATAAAACACCTTTTTGTAGCTATGGAATTGTCAAGTTTAAGATTGATATAGTTACTTCTAATAAAATTTATCTGATATAGTGTCTATTAAATTAAAGAAATGGTTGACAACAGCTTGCATATAGAAATATAGAGAGCGTCTAAAATCTCAAAAGACCTCTGGGGCAATTGATAGAATATTATAGAGTATTTAGTAATCAACTTGAAAGTGAAGTGTCAAACAAAAATCATCTTTTGTATATTCCAAAGCATTTCTCAAGGAAAAAAAAAAATCTAAACAGAAGCAAGGGGTAACATTTTAAGAAATGATTATTTACTAATATATTAGAATGAATGTTGCAACAAACTATCCTTAAATGTGTCAATGTTTAGCTAAGTTTTGTACATAATACATAAGCCAGTTGTTAATATATTATTTTTTATTTATTATCAATATTTTTTTTTTTGTAAAAATGCAGAAATATTGGAGTTTGTTATATTTGGCACAATAAAATAACCAGTTTTAAACAGCCTTGAACAGTCAAAATATATTTGTGAATTTTGAACAGCTTCAATCAAAAATGATAAGATAACTTAAATAATATGGTTATCTTATTTTTATAATATATTTACTAATAGTTCATTGCACTATAAAATTAATTTTTCTTAAATTATTTAATTTCATAATTTACTGTATATTTCAATTAGTAACATATTTTCGAATTATTGCTGCAGCTACAGTTATGCAAAATTTAAACTCTTCCATTCTTAAGAATAAGCTCAGTGGTAATATTTGGAAGCCTCAAGAACTTGAGATTTCTGGATTAGTTCCAAGTGAGTTAAGAAAGAAGTCAGTTTGGTCAATTGAATGGAACTGTTATGCTTAATCTTTCATTTTGATGGTGAATATCACATGCTCATACAGTTTATTATTTTATATAACTTTTGTTTAGAAAACGCTGTATATATTCTTGAATATTTTTGATTCTTATCAATTGAATATGAAAAAATTGAAAATTTAATTATTTTTGTAAGTTTTTTTCCTTTATTTTTTCTTTTTAGACAGATGAACAGGAAGTTATTAATTTTTTGTTGACTACCGAAATTATTCCACTATGTCTGCGTATTATGGAATCTGGAAGTGAATTGTCAAAAACAGTGAGTATTTTATTGGTTTTAAGATTATTGGCTAGCATTACTGAGTTGCCTATCTAAATGTTGTCATTGTTGATGCAATACCAAACACAATTTTTTCAAATATTTTTCAGCATATAGAATGCCAAAACTTATATTTTATACAGGAAGAATACAAAGCACTAAACATCACATGATCACTATCTCATACTAGCACAATAATTGTTATTAAACAATTCAAAATACAGCAAAACTCTCCATATAGTAGTGCCATCTTGTGCTAACAAGAGCAATCAATGGATGCCAGAAGGCTTGTGCATAAAATCCCTATCTAGTGCCTACTCATCCAATATCCCCAGACTAGTTTCTGGCTTGTAGTTAAATAGAGTTAAAAGGTGGGTGCTGGAGGGTTGCATTAGATCCTAAGATCTAGGTGCAGTGCTCTCAGATCCAAGGCTCCTCACTGATGAAGGCCACAAGCCAGAAACTAGTCTGGGGATATTGGATGAGTAGGCACTAGATAGGGATTTTATGCACAAGCCTTCTGGCATCCATTGATTGCTCTTGTTAGCACAAGATGGCCCTACTATATGGAGAGTTTTGCTGTATTAAGAATACAAAGCATTAACTTTACAAGAATTTAAAGTAATATTTATCATTAGTAGAAGTTTATTCTTTTTATTTTTTATATCTGATTTTGCCTAAGAAGCAGCCATTTTACTTCATAAAAAAAATGTTTTCATGATTATTATAGAAAATTTTTTAAGAGTTCTATGTAACTTTAAATTTTAATAATTTTTTTTTTTAAAAAAAAAGAAGTGACAAAACAAAAATAAATATGTATGTGTATTTCTTGTTAATTTTCTAAAGATTATAAAATTATTTTGTATTTTATTATGAATCCATAATCCAAGTTAGAATATATATATACTGTGCATATATCCAGCATATTCCAAAATATAAATATATGATGAAATTTATTTGTATTCAATATCTATCAAAGGTATGTCATGTTATGATTGTCAGGCTCCTGTTAGGATTTTTTAATCTTATTTTTTTTATCTTGAAATGACATTTTGTTATGTGCTGTTATAGAAATTTGTCATTGGATTTTTTTTTTAATAAATTGTCACTACGTTCCAATTTGATATTTATCAGGGATAAAGAATTGAGTAGGGATGAAGAGATTATTTTAAAAATAATTTCACTTCTATTTTTTTCATAAGAAAGTAGTTGCATTAGTCCTTCCCTCATTTAAATCTTATTAAATGATTTTACTTAGCTACATTAATGAGTTCATTATAACTTATTACAATAAGTTTTTTTTAAAAAACAATTTATAAATTATTTATATACTCTCTATCAGATTTCTGCATAAAATGGTAGAAAGTGCATCCCTCTGCCTACATCTGAATAGAATTGATTGTTGGATCAATATATGTGATAAACATAAATCTGTTCCATGTTATAAGACAATCCATCTCTAATTGTTTTAGTTACAACTATTCTTTCAAAGGAACAAGCAAAAAATCAGTAATTGTATTTATAATAATTTGAATATATTTTCTTTGTTATATAAATAAATCTCTTATATGCTTTGAGCCACTTCTTATGTTAAATTCATTATTGTTTGTATTTCTAATAGTGGTAACAATTATATATTGTTTTTTAATTTGAAAAATAAAGATTTGTGTTAATTTTTTTTAAAGAAATACTGTATTTCAGTATATGCTTTATGTATATATGTGTGTGCGTTTGACCAGAACATTTTTTTGTGTTTATGTGTGATTGTATGACATACATATATGTAACTACTCGTACATTCGTATTAAAAGTATATATGGTTTATAAATTTAATAATATAGCACTGGGTTAGTTAATTTAAATTTGTTCTTAGTGTAATATGGATTGTATTAGAATTTTTTTTAAAAAAACATCAGAATATATTAAACATATTGTGTGAAAGTGTTTGTAAGAAATATTAGAAAAGAAAAAAATGTTCAGGATTGCACACATAAATGAATACTTGTTTTTAGAAAATAATAATAGTTGTGATCCAATATTAACATAGTCAATTAATTGGAAAAATTAGAAAGTCTGGCATAAGAAATGAAAACTAAAAAAATTAAATATTGTAAGCTATTGTAAATCAAGATACATGGACTGTGGAAAGATGAATATTGGAAATATAAAATACCATTTACAATTTAACATCTTTTCTTGTTTAAAATTTTATAAAAAAATATTTAAAAAAATATCAATTTTTCAATTAGTTTATATAGTCTTTGTCAAGGCATAATTAATCTAAAACCCAAATCAAACATATAAAATAATTGAAACTAGTGATATTGGTGATATTTTGTGTGTATGTGTTTTTTTTTTGTGGCTTATTTAGTATAATGTTTTAATTACAATGTATAACAGCCATGTATACATATGACAAAAGAGCTTGGAACCAAATGTTTGAAAGGAATGGGTTGGGGGGGGGGTAAATACTAATTATACTAATCTACATAGGACTATCAAATCAATATAGAGAGGTTTTCAACTTCACTGGTTTCAATATTAAAATAATAATAATAATACTAGATATAAACAATAACCATTTTATAAGCATCCATAAATTTCTCTTTTGTAAGTAAATCATTTATTCATATCTTCTTTCTTGTCGATTATATATTAACATTTTTCACTTCAATTTTATTTCTTTTTTCAAAATCTTTAATAGAATAATCTAATCCATTTTTAATTAAATATTTTTTCACATTACTAAACTTTCTTTCTATTTCTAAATATCTCTTAGTAACAATTCTGAATATAAAAAATATCTCTAATTATAATAAATCAACAATAACATATTTTTGGTAATTGTTCTAAGTTATAAAAATAAATAATAATTTTTTAAAAAAAAAAATGGAATAAAGAATTTATTATGCAAATTGGTTAATAATCTAGAAACTGATACTGGAGAATATTCTATAAACTACCCAAAATTAAGAAATATATATAAAATTATCATAATTGACAGATTTTGTTATTTTAGCATGAGTTATGACTAAGATTTTTTTTTTTCTTGAATAAATTAATACATAAATATTTTAAGATAAAATAAACGCAGTATGATAAATATATTATTAAGTAATATGATGATATGGGTGTCATATTTTGTTTCGTTTTCAGTCTTTCTTAGTTTATCGCTTTGAATTTAGTCATTATAGCAACTATGAAATGAATTACTGAAAATATAATTTTTAAAATTATCTTTCAGTTGATTACATACTTATTTCCACAAAAAGCTGGTAGAAATGTTATTGCAACTATAAGTAAAAAAAAATAATATAAGGAAGATATTATAAATATATATCATACTGATATTAAAATTAATAGTTATTTAATAGTTGCATTTGCTCCAATTAAGTAATATTTAAGTTTCAAAAGTTTATATTTAATTTAAAAACATGATAGAGGTATAAGAAGAAAATAAGAATATTGCATGCCTATATATTTAGATATTAATTACATGACTTCTTTAAATCTGAAAAAAAAAAAAAAAAATCACTAATTTGAGAAAGTTTGCGAGTCAAGATTTCTAAATGAATGATGTTTATTCTATAATTCTTTGCATTTAATATGCTTTTGAAAAGAGCAAAAGATAGTTATCAATACCTAAAATTATTCCCTCTATTCAAAACTTTTATATCTTAGCAAAATGAAAAATTACTTGAATGATTGTTTTAAATTTTCTCATTTAATCCCATTCAGCAATTTCTCTGATGGAATCATAACTATTGGATACAAATTTGTTGCCTGTTATAACAATCATAAATTTTTTTCAAATATTTTGTCTCGTGATTTTTAAGAATTAATTCATCTACATTCTGTCATTTTTAAGCTTTTTATATTTTATCCCAACAATAGATTCTACTATTATCTATTTATTTTTAACTTAAAAGAAAAGTACTGAAGTTTATTCTTATCATGTGAATCTCATCTTCTTCCTATATTTTAAATATATTTATCCTTTTAAAAAAATAATTTTTTATTCTTTCCTCCATCAATTGTCTTTTTTTTTTCTAAACTAATATTATATATAAAGTCAATCCATTTTGTCTTTGCAATAATAATCTCTTCATTCTCTTCCAACTAAACTTCCATATGTTTATCTGTTTGTTTCTTAGTTTATTGTTAATTTTTCTTGGTACTGTATTTATAATTTTTTTCTTTTCACCATATTTTATTAATTACCTCATTTATATCATAAAGATTTTACACTCACTCAGTTTTCATTAATTCCCCTTCATCATCAAATTCAAATAATATTTCTATTTTTGATCCATTATAGCTGAAAAAGTATCTTTAATTTATTCCTTCAAGCCATTTTCTTTTTTATTCTTGTTGCTTTTGCTTTCTTACAAAAAAGAAAAAAGATCAGTTCTAAAATATATAAATTATATTCAAAATTAATAGCAGCTCCATAATATGGATTATCTTCAGACTATTCCAAAACCTACTTTTGATAATATATTATTAAACTAAAATTTATTTCTATCACTAAAAGTTTTCATTGTAAATTTTTCTCTTGCCTTTTTTAAAATCTATATTTATGTGTACTAGATTTCACCATAAAAATGTATTCCTTTTTCAACTCCATTTTTTTTTTCTGTACTCCATAACTTCCTAACAATATTTTCTTCGAATTACTCATTATCACTATTTTTTTACTCTTATATCAAATCCTTTTTATTTCTTTTATAATACTTACTTGTAGATATGTAAACCTAATTAATATTTGTCAAGAGTAATTGGACACAATGGTAAGAGAGTTGAATAATTCATAAAAGTTTTCAGAATTAATTCTAGACAAATGACAATGAAAAAAAAAAACCCAAATGAAATAAATATATATGTATTTTTTCCCCTCCAAATTAGAATATCTAACATTTTTTAACTTCTCTTAAAAGTTATTTTAATTTTGCATTATCATTACTATTATTTTTATTCTTTTTTAATAAGATATTTATTTTATATACAGAAAAAGAATCAGAATTAAAACCAATTCTTTTTTTATGTTGCACTTCAAGTATACAATAGTCAAATATGTTTAAAAATAAATTATATACAAGCAACAAAGATTACAAATTATAAAATTATCATAGAAAAGCCTTTTTCGGCAAATTATGTTTTTTGCCCTTTTCAATGTCTCCACGATTTAAAGCACATATAGCGACATCTATATCAATACATGAGAGAAGACAGATAAACAAATAGATATCTGACACAATCTATTATAATTTTTTTTCTCAATTCTACTACAAAATTATTCTATTATATATATTGAATGGATATATATCCACATATATTATTAATTAATTAACTATCCATTCTTTATTCATTAACCACTTATTATTTAACTTAATGGATGTTTTGTATATATTCATGCAGTTGTTTCTATTATACATAATATAATTTGTTTCATATATTTTGTGTCTATTAACATTTTTAATATAATCAAGAACACTTATATTATCAATACAATTTATTTTATGTCCATACTGCAAATAATGAACATATAACACAGATCTACCATCTTTCCTAGCTAAAGAACACGATGCTATTGCTAGGAAAGATGATATATCTGCGTTATATGTTCATTATAGAAACAACTGTATGAATATATACAAAACATCCATTAAGTTAAATAATGAGTGGGTAATGGATAAAGAATGGATAGTTAATTAATATATGTGGTTATATATCCATTCAATATATATAATAGAATAATTTTGTAGTAGAATTGAGAAAAAAAAATCACATAATAGATCGTGTCAGATATCCATTTGTTTATCTGTCTTCTCTCATGTATTGATGTAGATGTCACGACATATTGAAAAGGGCAAAAAACCTAATTTGCCAAAAAAGGCTTTTCTATGATAATTTTATAATTTGTAATCTTTGTTGCTTGTATAAATGTATTTTTAAACATATTTGACTATTATTATTATTTTATATAGCGCTATGTTGTATAAACTGTAATATTAATAATTAGCCATTAAGCCAATGTGCATGCGCTTTGTGGAAATGAATACTCTCACCTTCCAAACCCAAGATATAGTCTTTGTGAAAAGATCGAATGAATTTGTCTATCTTTTCGACCCAGACTTTTATGTATGGGCAAATCTTAAGCATTTGAAAATGAGATCGTGAAGATATTAAAGAATTACTTTAAATTACTTTTACTATGTCTGAATGAATGATGCTTGCAAAATTTTCTAGAATTTACGATACGTCATTCTTATTTGAAATTAAACATATGTAAGTAAGATATTTATTTTATATAGTGCTATGTTGTATAAACTGTAATATTAATAATTAGCCATTAAGCTAATGCACATATGCTTTGTGGATTTTAACTATAAATGAATACTCTCATTTTCCAAATAGAAGATAAAGTCTTTGTGGATCCATCTATCTTTTCACAAAGACTTTATCTTGTGTTTGGAAGGTGAGAGTATTCATTTATAGTTAAAATCCACAAAGCGCATGTGCATTAGCTTAATTTTTTCTTAATCTAAAATCATTATTTATGATCCTGAGGAACTGATACTATATTAAATAATAAGATCTTTTAGAAAACTTTTTAGTCTAATCATCATTAATTTCACTTATTTACTCCTATATAGTGTATGGAAATCTTTTATATTTCTAAAAATCTTTTTCTTTTTAATAAACTTAGTTGAGTTGTTAAATATATAAAATTCCAACACATCTTTTTCTTAAAAGAAAAACTTGTTATGAAAAGAATCAAACTTCATAAAAAAATATCACCAAAGTTTCAATTATTTTATATAATGTTTAGTTTGGATTTCAGATTAATTGTGCCTTGACAAAGACTATATAAAATAATTGAAAAATTTATTTATTTTTTTTGATAGTTTTTTTTTATAAAATTTTAAACAAGAAAAGATGTTAAATTTTAAATGCTTTTATATTTCCAATACATTCCATCTATCTTGATTCACAATGGCTTGCGATATTTAATTTTTTTAATTTTCATTTCTTATGTCAGATTTTCTAATTTTTTCAATTAATTGACTATGTTAATATTGGATCACATCCATTATTATTATTTTTTAGAAACAAGATATTCATTTTTCTGTGCAATCCTGAACATTTTTTTTATTTTCTAATATCTCTTACGACATTTTCACACAATATGTTTAATGCATTCTGATATTTTTTTAAAAAATTCTAATATAATCAATCTTGCACTAAGAGCAAATTTAAATTAACTAAACCATCGCTATATTATTAAATTTATAAGCCATATATACTTTTAATATGAATGTACATATATGTATATCATCCAATCACACATAAATCAACAGTATTCAAATCTAGATAAGGGAATATACATATGTGAATATGTTTTGCTTGGCATATTACTTTTCTTTTTTTACTAATAAATTGGTTTGTTTTTTTATCATATGGCATTGTCATCATTACATTTTAGGCATTAACATTTTTCTTTATTAATTCAGTGTAATAAAATTTCACAAGTTTAAAATAATGCCTTTACTATGATAGCAACATTATTACAGAATACACATAGGATGCATGAGAAGAGGAAATTACAATAGATTGATGTGCACAAGAAATTTAAAAATTAAAATTTTTTAATTTTTTTATTTAATATTTTTTTTAAACTGGATTACTGGAACCATAAATAATAATTCTCCAGATATAAATTGGAGAATTATATAATTATTGTATCACAATCACCATTTCATATGCATATACATAGGAGAATTTGATATTTTTATAGTTATTATATTTTAATTCTCATTAACTTGAATGGATGAAATATATCAGAGTAATCAACCAAAAGAAGTATGTCTGTTTCAGATATTGTTGCAAGAAAGAGAAATTTATTAAAAATTTGCAATAAATATAAATGAAATTAGAACAATAAGTTTATAAGAATAATAAAAAAAAAGTTCTAGAAAATTGTACGTCATTGCTAATGGTAATGGATAAATCTATAATTTTTTTTTAAAAAGTAAGATTGTTTCAGCTATTGTTGCAGGAAAGGGAAATTTGTTAAAAATTTGAATTAAAAATAAATCTGCATAAAATTTGAATAATATAAGAATAAGTAATAGGAATAAAAAAAAAAATGAACTGGAAAATTGTACAAATTAATGCTCTATAAATCTAGGAAGTTAAATGGTGATGGATGAATTAGATTTGTATATAAATATTTTTTAAAAAAAATGAATAAGATTATATTATAGATCATTGAATTTAGAATTAAAAAAGAAACTAATTGAAAGTATTTGGGATTTTGAAGTAAAATGGGAATGATAAATTGATATAAAATTAGGAATTTAAGGCTTTTGACTCACTTAAAAGTAGCTGAGTAAATAACAACATGATGTCTTTTTTTGACTCATGAACTTGAAATGGCTCTCCTTCAATTTTTCTTAGACATCTCCAAAGAAAAAACAACATTTGTATGGTTTGGAAGTAGTAGTTGGGAATCAGCGTTTTGATGGCCGGTTGAGTTGACTACCTGAAAAGCAAATTATTTTACTTTGGATGTGAGTTTGTAAATCATAAGTGTAGCCAACACTGTAGTCATATAACAGAGCTTTTCAAAATCTAGAAATGAATTTAAAGCTTATTAAAGAAATTGAAACAAAACTGGATTAATATTAAAAATTGTTTTTTGTTTTTTTGCAATGGTACTTGTGCATATTTTATCAATGCTTATTACATGTCAGCTTGGGATTTAGAAAGTTCGGAGAAACAAAATTAATTTTTTTTGTTGGGTAGTACTATTGCCTCAAAAACAATAGTTGGTTTTACAAATGGTATTAAAAACCTTTTATTATGGATCAAAGTTATTGGTTGTCAATTTTTTTCATAATCCATGGATTGACTTTCACAAATCCTTAATTTAGACAGAAAAGTTGCTATAAACTTGAATATATCTAAACTCATGTTGTCATCTTATTGATTATGTTATAATTAGGAATCTCAGTTTAAAGGAATAAGTTGTTGGTCAAATCTTAAATTATTATAGTTAGGATTAAAATGATAATGCATTAAAAAAAAAAAGATCTTTTTTGAACCATATTTCTATGAAATTTAATGTTCATTTTTTGAAAGCCAATGCAAATTATACTAAGTTTCATCAGCTGTAAACTCTAAAATTATTAATTTGGATCTTCAAACCTCATGTTTCTAAGTTGTGGAATTGCTTTAGGGAATGTCTTAATAGACTTAATGGATGGAATGAATATGTTTTTGGATTTATCAAAAATAAAAATTCTGATTTGTTCCCTGATGAGAATTTTATTATAAACAACTTGAATTACCAATGTTTGGATTTAAAATCAGAACAGTTGAAAGAAAGAATTAAGAATGATTTCTGAATTTAAACTACAAAAACGTATAATCATTTTACTCTTGCTCGCTTTAGACACATTGAATATAATATATAGGCCTGAAAATCCTATTAAATCAGTGGTTGGCATTGTTTTATATGATGATGTTATTTTAAATAGATTGAAGTATTTTAATTATCTTTTGAATAGCGATACAAAGATTCAAATGATAAACATTTAATGATGCATCCATCTTATCTTGGTGGGATATCTGGAGAATATTCAAAATGATGGCAATTTTATGCTAGCTTCAAAACTCTTAGGTTTTTTAGGAATTTCTGGATCCATGAAGTTGAGTCTGCTCATCTCGTTTAATTTATAAAAATAAAAAGAGAGAACAGATTGCAGTAATTATTGTGGAACTTCTGCAAAAGTATTTTTAAAGATTTTATTGAATAGACTGCTTTCATTTATCAAACATTGTGATTTTAAAGAATCAAGAATATTATAGTTAATAGTTTTTATCAGGTAAATGCAATATAATTATCATAAGCAGAGGTATAATTTATATATATATATATAGTAAAGGCATTTAACTCTCATCGAAAATGTGAATATAGCTGGTTATCCACTGAAGCTTATATATATTATTTAGAGTTGCATAATAGTATGAAGAAAGCATTATTGCCGGAAGTAGAATTTGAAATGGAAACTGGAATATATAGTAGCTTAAAGTCACTGATTTTAGTTTTTATAATAATGATCTTTGGAACAATTTATAGATAGTATCATGAAACAATAATCGAGGGTATTTTTTTGATATTGAAGTTTTTAATTTGAAGTATTAAAAGCAAAAACAAAAATTTATTCCTAACTCCTAAATTTACAATATGCTGATTGTGCTATTCTTATCAGTTTAAATAATGATTTTAGAATGTTCTTGACTTCTTGAATTCAGCATATAAGTAGTTTGGTTTACTGATTAATATTTTAAAAATAATATAATGCTTTACTATACCAAAAAAGAATGAAAAAACTTCAACTTTTGGCTTGGTGATTGATTGATTATCAATATGAAAATGTGGATCATTATTTTGTAGCTTTTAAATAGTAAGTGGATTTGACTTATATAAACATCATAGTACTACTGTTTTTTACTTAGTAAGTTAAAAGATGTGATATTTCATATTAGTCATAAAATGATTTGTTTTAAATCAATTATATAATAATTTTTTTGTATGGAAGTGAGACATGGGCTATTTGTTAATGTAACAGAAAAACAGAATGAAATAAGAGAATAAAACAATCTTTAAATAGCTTTCTTAATGACAAAGACTTCTTGCAGTCCAACAGTAAAAGAAAAAGCAGCTTTCCAATTGTTGGATGTTGAAGGTTTGAGTGTTTTTAATTCTTGTTTTGCCCTCTAATTAAGATTAGCAATATGCCTGTTTCTTGTTTAATATTGATTGTTATCTGGCTTGATTAGAATCTGAAAATTGTTTAACATTTATCTGAATTCAAACTCACTTTGTAGACATAGCAGGTAGATGCCCTTTATCCCACAAAGATAATAATTTAAGGATGTACTTTAAGAATCTGAAAATATGATGGCAAGATTATAAGATCTTCATTTTGTTGGTTTGGACAAGCTTAGCAGGCTTCCAAAAAAAATATTTTATGTTAAATTTGATTTTTTTAAGAGAGGCAGATTCTATTTACATTATAAATGTAGTCTCAGAAATGAAACAATCTAAAGAGGTGTAATGTCAATTGCTTTCATCAGAAGAATATATTTGAAGCTTGAATATAACAGAGAGCTACAATTGGATCTATGATGTATGTAATAGTAATCACATTGGTTAGTGCAATCATTGCAAAACTCAGTATTAAATTTATATATATATATTTGTCCCCCTGCCTTTGTTTTTTTTCATTTGGAATTAGAGTGGCTAACTTACTCATTTATGAGTGATGTTCAACAAATGTCAAAAATATTGTATATATATAAATTCTTCACTTAATTTCAGAATAGAAATCTAAATTATATACGATTTTGTTTTTATATTATTTGTATATAATTTGTTTTTGGCAAAAATAAATGTCATAGTTAAAAAGTAATGATCAACCAATAGCTAAGTCTTATACTGCTTTTGTGATTATATGAAAAAAGTTCTTAGAATGATTAGTTAGCTTTAAATAGAATTGAAAATGATTTTTTCCATTAGGTTACATAGACTGTCTGTGTTAATTATAGATAAAACTGTAATAAAATAAATTAAATACAACTTCTTTTTGCTATAATCCTGATATATTTGTCTGTGAGTATACAATGCAGTTTAACATGTATGAAGCTTAAATATTTAATTTCAATAAAATATGATCGTTTTGTTATTTTTAAACTCCATAAGCCTGGAGAACCGTTGCGTTTAATGATGGATTTTGGGGGAGTCCATTATTTTCAAACTGCTAAAATGGTTAATCAACTACTAATAGACAGCTTGGGCTTTGGAAATTATTCTATTAATTCGTCTTTTCAATTTGTGGAAAAAATCAAAAAAGCCACGATCGAGAACAACTTCTACATGACTATCCTCGACGTCAAAGAATTATACGGATCAGTTGACAGAAAACAATCCATTCAAATTATCCAACAAGAACTGACTAACATGCTCTCAGCTGAACGCATTAATTTCATCGTTACATTTTTGGCATGGATGGACAAACACATCTATACCACATTTGAGTACGGTTGGTACAATATGAAAAGTAGATGGCCCATGGGTCTCCCACTCAGTGAATTGTCACCAGCATCTTCCTTAATCACTATGAAAAACTAATCGTATCCAAATATCAAGCTGACTGCCCTCACACTATATACATGCGGTATGTAGATGATATATTCATCTTAGCCAACCAACACACTACAAATAGTATCATACAAGATTTATCACAAAACACTAATCTAACTATCAATTCCACACCAGAAGATGCTTTCCAAAGTCTAAAATACCTCGACCTTCGTCTAACACGGGATGAGAGAACAATAAATTACTCAATGATAATAAAGCCCTTTGAAATCAGAGGCTTTATACACTCCAATTCACCAAGCTCTCACAAATTTGCAGGCCTTCAAGCATTTTTATACAGAAATATGCAACTGTGCAAGTTTGAAGTGGATAGAAAGAATAATATACATCTCTACACCAAAGACCTACTACAAGCAGGCTACAAACTTAACCCTATTAACAACAAAATTAAACAATTTTACAAGAAAATCGCAGACAATAATGATACTAAACTTCCATATATTACTCTTCCATACATACCTAAAATCTCCTACCAATTAATTAAGGTTTTCATACACCCCCATGCACTAATCATCTAATCAATAACTCTAAGGACAAAATCGAACCTTCTCAGATCCCCCCCCCCCCATGTCGTTTACAGCGTATCATGCCCACAACCCGGTTGCTGGGCCATTTATTTTGGGGAAACCAAAGCAGGCATAATCAACAGGACAGCACAGCATAGATACACATATAATAGAGCAAAGAAAAATAACGATAAACTCATCAACATTCTTAGAACATTTCAAGAAGACAGGACGTGTTTGAACCCTCCAGCCCCAAAATAGTTTGCATTGAAGAAAATGACATCAAGCGGAAAATCAGAGAAGCATACTTCATTAATTGCAATAATAACTATCAATAGACGGGACAACTGCTTTGACATCTCCAAACGTTGGACTATCTAGTTCATTTGCATACGTTTTGCATATCGCTTTGTTTCCTTGCCTTATTTCCTCGTTCTGCATCTCGCATTACCACTATGAATATGAGGCAAATGACCTCGAAAGCGCTTAGTGTATAATAATTTGTGGAATCTTTATAGCTTCTCGTTCAAGTGTTTCACATGCTTTTTTTTTAATTTGTATATTAAATTATAGAGTGAGAAGTTTAAAATCCTTAATATTTTAAATAATAATGTAAATTTTTTAAGTTATTGCTTTGAGAATTGAAATAATTTTCTTATTTTCAAAGTATTTTTATGAATACATTTTTTTTTTTTTTTCAGGTGGCAACTTTTATATTACAAAAAATTCTACTGGATGAAACTGGATTATCATATATATGTCAAACTTATGAACGCTTTTCTCATGTTGCTATGATTCTAGTGAGTACAGTTTTTGGTTTTTAAAGTATGCAGAAAGAAGTTGCATTTTTTTTTTTTTGACAATTCGTTTTTTTTTTAAGGGTAAGATGGTATTGTCTTTAGCCAAAGAACAATCTGCAAGGCTCCTTAAGCATGTGGTCCGCTGCTATTTGCGATTATCAGATAATCCAAGGTAATTTAATTTATTTTAATTTTTTAAAAATATATATATGCTTGTTTTAAATGAGTTTCATAAATAGTGATTCCTGGTATCAATATAAATTGCATTTCTTTATAGTGATTTATTGTTGATTGTTCTTTTTTAATCTTCAACTTTTTCAAATACTTATTTTAATATGTTAGATTATTTTAAAAATATGATTAAAATTAAAACCTTTTCAACTGATCATTTGTAATTCAAATGAAAATCCAAGTCTAACCTGATCAATCAAGTACACATTAATATTTTCAAAAGTTTTGAAAGTATCACATTTTAATATAATACTTCTTCTTATCTTTCTCCCCTAGTCTTAGAAAATATCATAGCTTTAACAATTTTTATTTTTGCTTTTAATAATGTCATCATTATTATTTTCAGTTATTATCAATCTATAGAAGGATGGTCTTTCCAAGTTTAACAATCCATAACTTCTCCATATCACACTAACAAACTTTCTTATGTCATCTATCCATCCTCACATATATCTTTCTAAGATCTGTCCTGCACAATTCACTTTCAGTCTTTTAATTCTTTAATTGATGTCAGCGATATCTATTTGTTGTCTCACCCAGTTATTTTACTTCCAGTTTCTTCTTGTTACTTCCAAAATACATCTCTTCATATTTAAGTGAATGTATTACTCTTCTGTTAAAGTATGCAAATCTCAGATTCATTAGGAAGAACCAGTTAAATATATTAAAAACTTTCCTTTTCAAATATATATATAATATTAAATTACTTCTACCAAAAGCACATTTTTCTTATTTTAAAAGTCTTCCAGGCTTTCCATTGCAATTATGCCTATTGTTGTTATTTAGTGAATTTCTTAACTGTTGTCTTTGTTGATGTTGAATGATCCAAAGATGCGAATACTACCAATAATTTATATATCTTCACTATTAATTTTAAAATAATTTGCTCTTTTATACTAATTCTTCATATATGTATGTAGCCATAATTTCACTTCCTTTGTGCACTTTATCCTAATACAGCAATTTAATTTTCACACAAATAGCTTACAGTTTCAGTTGCCCAGCAGTCTTCTTCAAAGCTGCACAATATATTCATAAATTTAAATATTTTATTATAATAAGTTATAAACATTAATTTTTATTAAGCACATAAATACTTATAAGGCTTTACCCTTAATACTATGCACCTTGAGTGCTTAATTTTATCCGAGAAGGATCTCTACAAATCTTAACACAAATTACGACTTTTTAAAGATAAGAGCAGCCATCTTATTTTCAACTTACTTTCTAATTATATAGGCAAATCTAAAGCATTTTCATTTGAGAGTGTGAAGCTAGTACGTTCTACACTAATTAAGTCCACTACCTCATTTATAAATCAACATTCACAAAATCTTTCGATTCACAGTGAGTTAATATTTAGATCTTATAATTAGAAATATTTTGTATCAATTTAAAGTTGTAAACATTAATTTTTATTAAGTGCATGGTTAGCACATAAATACATATAAGCATTACCTTTAATACTATGCACCTTGAGTGCTTAATTTTACCACGAGAGGGACCTCCATAAATCTTAACACAAGATTATGACTTTATTAAGAGCGGCTGTCCTATCTTCAACCTACTTTCTAATGACATAGGCAAATGTAAAGTAGGTTGAAGATAAGACAGCCGCTCTTATCTTTATAAAGTCATAATCTTGTGTTAAGATTTGTAGAGATCCCTATCGTAAAATTAAGCACTCAAGATGCATAGTATTAAGGATAAAGCCTTATATGTATTTATAATAAATTACGTATATCAAATAAAAGAATATTTTTTTTATATATACAAAAATCTCAAATTTTTTATTTTAATTTAAACTATATATTTTTATGTTTATATTAAATGTCATATTATATTCAATTCTAATTGTACACCTGGGTCTCTTTTTGCGTGGACTTTTAACACATTCGTGTTTCACCGGAAGTCGATTTCTGATAATGTGCTATTACTTTAAATAATAAATTTCGCGCACTTACATTATATTGAAAGTAATAGCACATTATTGGAATTCGAATTTCATCTTAGTAATTTCAATATTTTCAGTGCTTTATAATAGTAAGATTTTATGCAATAATGAAATTAAAATCATGATTTCCACATTTTATGTATACACATATTAAATTTTACAAGATTATAATGTAAATTTGTTCAAACATTGTGCGTGTTAATTTTTCATTTTAAATCACATTCTGTTTTTGCTTTTTAAAAAAGAACGTAATCAATTATTATTTTCTTATTAATGACACTAATCATTAACTGTGCTCTTAAATTCCAACGAGAGCTAAATGGTTGTATGTCTGGATATCGCGAGCTTCATAAACAATTAATAAAATCATCGTCTCAAAGATTAATTACTAATTACGTTGTCACCTGAAAACCATTGAAACAACACGAGTGTGAAGTTGGCGCTAGTTGTTTGCAAACGAACGTGTTTTTCGGCAAATAGCTATAATAATTAAAACGTTTATAAAAAAATGTAAATTACTGTACTGTAAATTATGCATAAAAATATATTATTTTGAATAAAATTAAATATTATAGTTAAAAAAAGTTTGTCTTGTATCAATTTTTTTCAAATTTGAAATTTTTTATTAGTCATATTTTATTTCCTTATTTTTTTTTTGCGCGAATTTTAAAGTAATTTTACATTGGTGCTTTGCTTTTACGCGAATTTTGAAAAGTCACAGACCGCATCCCCCCTTTTTCAATGTAAGTTACGTCTATTTTTGCACGATTTCGTTTGCGCATGTTTTCTGAGGAACCTATCTATCGCATAAAACGAGACCCAGGTGTATTTAATTTTAAAGAATCAACTTTAAATTCTTTACATACATTATTTTTTTAAAAATATATTACATTTTGTTATTTTAAAATCATTATCTTTAAATAATTGGAAAATTATAATTTATTGACCTAGTATTTTAAAAAAAAAAATTTAAAGAAACAAATTTTTAAATTTTGTCTTACTCCTCCTCTATATTTATTTTATGTAAACATATATTTGTTATATATATAATATAGTTAAGTCTACAACCAACATTATTAATGTAGAAGCTCATTCATTATACAATCCATTTATTCTAGCATTGATTGAAATACATGTATTTAGGGATAATTTATTCCAGGTCTTCATCCTAGAGCAAAGTTATTAGCACCAGTATAAAAATACATAAAAAATTAATTGTTGTACATATTTAAGTTTTAACATGACTAAATATTATAAAGAAGGAACAATCCCTCAAGTCATGCGCTTTAGGAATCTTGCATTAGCCTCTGAGCATCGACTTTAAAAGCATAAGTGTATGCTTAAGCATTGAGTTTATTTATATATAAACCAGTCTTTGCTCATCATGCTGAAATCAGGGCTTGAATCTATTATGTGCTTGAGTTATATATTATTAATTTAATTGGATAAACTTTTTCAATCTTTAACAGGAAAGACATGCACATCCTACATGTGTAATATTATAAAGATGGAACAATCCCTCTGGTCGTGCGCTTTAAAAATCTCCTTGCATTTTCTCATGAGCATCAACTTTTAAAGCATAAGTATATTCTTATGCTTAGAGTTTATATGTAAATCAGTCTTTGCTCACTGTACTGAAATCAGGGCTTGAATCTATTATGTGCCCAAGTTATATGTTATTAATTTGATTGGATAAACCTATTCACTCTATAAGAGGAGAGGGGTGTGATCTCATTTTTATGAAATATATAGTAATTTTGAATTTACTTTTAATAAATATTTTTATTTATATAGTGCATCTTACATATATAATATTAAGAAGGAACAATCCCTCTAGTCATACACTTTAAGAATCTCCTTGCACTCACCCATGAGAAGCAACTTTAAAAGTATGACCAGAAGGATTGTTCCTTCTTTATAATATTACGTAGGATGTGCTATATAAATAACAGAATATTTATTAAAAATAAATTCTAAATTACTATATATTTCATCGTAGATGGTTAAAAATGGGATTGTATCTTTCACCTGTTGTATGTAGATTAGATTCAAGCCCTGATTTCAGCACCGTGGTAAAGACTGGTTTATATGTAAATAAACTCTAAGCATAAGCGAACACTTATGCTTTTAAAGTTGATGCTCATGGGCAAGTGGAAGGAGATTCTTAAAGCAGATTAAATGTATTGTTCCTTTATATGTAAAACGCTATATAAATAACAAAATATTTATTAAAAGTAAAATTCAAAATTACTATATATTTCATCAAAGGTGGTAAAAATGGGATTGTATTTCTTCTGCTATAGATTGAATAGGTTTATCCAATTAAATTAATAATATATAACTCAGGCACATAATAGATTTAAGCCCTGATTTCAGCACGGTGAGCAAAGACTGGTTTATATACAAATTCTTAAAAGTATAAAGCATACTTTTTTGCTTTTAAAGTTGATGCTCACAGGTGAGTGCAAGGAGATTCTAAAAGCACCCAACTGGAGGGATTGTTCCTGTTTTATAATATTACATATGTCAGATGTGCTATATAAACACCAGAATATTCATTTCTATAAGTGAAAACTTGAAAGTTTGATTTTAGTGAAAAAACTCAATAAAAAATCAAAATGTACATATCATTGATTTAGCCTATTCTATATTCAGAATTCATGCTTTCTCTCATGGAAATTAATTATTACCCGAGGTTATATTATTAATTTTCTAATTTTGTTTTTCTGAATCATGGCTAAAATATAGTGTACATAAAAGAATAATTTTTAAAAAAAAAAATGTATAGTATTTTCTCTACTAAATGTACAAACAAATGGTGAGCAAACTAAATTAGTAACTAACTTCACAGTGGGATGTAATGCTCTACTTAGAACAGGAGGGCTTTGACACTTCTTGCAGTGCTATGTCACAACTAGCATTTGTTCTATAAATTTTATTTTCATAAAAAAAAGATTCATTATATACAATTTATTCTTTCTAGAAAAGTATACCTTTTTGCTGCGCGCAACAGTCTTCATTGAAATAGTTCTGCGACCCAAATGTTTATTACATAAATTATAATATAAAATAAAAGAGATATTACATCAGCATGGTACTGTATATATTCAGATCAACTTGATAATATTTATAATGAACAAATAATTTGTAAGTTAAAGTTAAACTACATATTTTTAATTTAAAAGCTTTTTGTTAAAATGTAAAAAGATTTTTACTATCAGATATTTGTGTTTATTTCTTGGTGCATATTCACGACTCATTAAAAATTTAACGCGACTCAAAGATTGAGAAACGCTGCTGTAGATAGATACTACTGTATTGGAGGAAAAAAAAATTAAAGACAAAATGATTGAGAGAAATGATAAAGAGGAAAAAAAATGGGGAGACTTTTTTTATATAATATTTGTAACTTCTTTAATTTGCTATTGTTGGAGGAAAAAAATCCAGGAATTTTTCAAGTATATAAGGATAAGTGAACAAGTTGATTATTTTAAGATGTTGTTCTCTCATTATAAATGATAATTAGTTTTAATTGTATCTAGGGGGGAAAAAAAACACATAAAAGGAGGAGACAGGAAAAGAAGAGATAAAAAATACGTTTTTTTTCTTAGATACTCTTCATTTGCACTTAAATCTGTTTTTTTTTTTTTTTGTATAAAAATGTTGTAATATAACTTAAGGATAATTTATAGAGGAAAGAAAATGGAAAGGCATGAACACAGAGTTTACAATTTAAAACTGATTATAGAGAAATCATAATAAAAAGTTTCAATTAGTGAATAATTGAATGCTTCAAAATATGTGAAATGTAATGATGTTCAAATAATGCTCTGAAGAGTGTAGATTAATTACTAAAGGAAAAAAGTAAGGAGAATAAGATGAGATAAAGGAAAATGCAAAAAAAAAGGTAGATCTACATTTAAACAAATCATTTTCTAACTAGTCTGAAAATAAAAGATAAATTATTATTTTTTAGTTTGTTGAGAAGAATTTTAAGGGTTTTTTTTGCTGTGAAAGACAACTTTATAATTTGTTAATATGTAGATTGATAAAAGAATTATGACTTGATGATTTGTTTGTTTTTATTGATTTTTATTCAATAATGTCTTAGAGTAAATTAATATGATTGCTGGTGAATACTATTACTCTAACTTGTCCAAATGTACTGCTAAATAATTTTAGAAAATTGAAGCTTTATTTATTTCACATTAATAATACTCTCTAATTTTTAAGAAGTGATGTTACTGATAAGTTTTATCAGATTATTTGGGATTTGTGCAATTTGAAAAGAAATTGTGAACATTAAATTAAATCTCTTCTTTTGTCAGTTATTGAGGTATATTATAAGCATATATTGTAGTAATAGTAGAGCCCCTATACAAGAGTTACCAGGATGGTGGACATTTGCCAGGTTATCTAAGGCCTTAAACTGCTGCTTTCATACTCGTCAGCTCCTTTACAATGAGCTCACTGAAAATGACTGTACATAAGCATCTGAGTTGCCCTCCTTTACCAGCAGATTCAGAAGTTCTCATTGTATACATATTCATTCAACATGAAGTGTTGCATTAAGTCATTAAATAATTGTGTAGACTGTGAAAAAGTTTTTAAATTTTATTAAACAAAGCTTCACAGACAAGAAGTTTATAATACATGTTCACATAAAAAAATAAAAAAACGTGAGTGATTTAAAAATGCCGTTGTCGTTATTATTCGATTACATATTTTTATACAATCATTATAGTGTAATTTCTATAAATAATTTAGCTATCACAGGCAGAGTAAGTACAGATGTTGTCTGGTCTTTCAAAATACAAAACAATATGTGAGAAGCGTTGTTAGCCGAGAGGTCAGCGCAGCTACCTTGCAAGCAAGCAGTTGGTTGCAGACGGTTGCAGGTTCGCCTCCCGGCCGATGTTATGACATATGGAGAAAAAAAAAACAATATGTGAGAATCATTATTAGGTTTTACTGAAGAGTATTCAAGTAAAATGAATTTGTAATTGCTCAGATTGATTGCACTCCAAAACAGATTTTTGCTAATATGAAAATTGGTTTAATTGTATTATTTCCCCAAAAGATAAAAAAAACAGAAGCTATTATTCATCAATAACATTGGAGTTTTTTTCCATCTTGGTAGTGTAGAGGGGAGGGGAGTAGAAATTATTAAGGTGTAAAGTAAAATTATCAAGTTTTTAAAAATGCAGACATTTATTACAATTGTTTGAGTAATTGAAGAGCAAAAAGTAATCTGTCATGTTTGAGAAAATGAGCAACTTTCCAGTTTTGCTTTTAAATTTGAACATAATATTGCTATCTGCAAATTTTGTCTCAATAATTATTTATGATAAAAAAACCAGATAATGCATAATTGTGTTAGAAGTCACTGAAGAAAAAATATCTTATATTGTCTAATGCAGAGGTCCCCAACCTTTTTGCACTTAAGAGCACATTCTTTAAAACCAGCCAGGTGGCGGGCACCATTTATATTTTTCAACTAGGTGGCGGGCACCATTTATATTTTTCAACTAGGTGGCGGGCACTATTTATTTTTTCAATGTAAATTTATAGTTGGATATTGTTAATAATACACATAATGTACAAAAAAATATTTATTTCAAAAATAAAATTTTAACATATAATTAATGTTTATATTTTTACGCTGTAAAAGTATAGTATGCCCTACAATTTGATTACAATATAATACAATAATTTATAAAAAAATTTTAAAAATTAAATTTATTTGTATCAGATAAATAATTTTTTATCATGTTCGGATAGCGGCGGGCATACTTAAAATGGTCTGCGGGTGCCATGGTGCCCGCGGGCATAGGGTTGGGGACCCCTGGTCTAATGCAATGGTAAAATGATAAATTTGACAGCCATAGGCCTCTTAGTTCAAACTCTATCTTGCATTTTTTGAATGTCAATCTTCCAAGCAATAAATCCTTTTTTTTTTTAAAACAAGGCAACAGAACACGACTATGTTTTTTAAATTCATAACTTATAATTATTATTATTATTGTTTTGTATAAAACTTTAACTTATATATTTATTTAATCCATAACTCTTTATGTTTTTAAATAAATTTAAATGCAGTACAATATTAATATTTATGTATTAAGTGTATATCATTTTATACAAGTATTTGTTCTAATTTATTAATATTATTCTTATGGGATCTGACCTCATTCATTATACTATTTCTTGGAATTAATCAGTTCTTAATAAATAAGGATCTTATATATAAGTATAGTCAATCCAATAGATAGAAAATGATAGAAATATCTTCTACCAATAAAATATCTAGATATGTAAAACACAATGGAAAAAGTGCATCATCATTTGGTGCTTATGATAATATTCAAGTTTATTATCACACCGAATGACTTCATATATATATGTAGGAAGTTCTCATTATATAGATCTTCATTGAACATGGTTTTCACACAATCGTGATGAAATAGTTATAGGTGAAGACAAAGAATATGCATGTTCACATAAAAAAAAAATTACATATTAATTTTTTGAAAAGCTGTTTTCAATATTATTGTATTACATATTTATATACAGGCAGATAAATTTAGTTGTAAACTTGAAATTTGTTTTAATTAGGATCCAAAGCTTTAAATGTCTGAAAAAAATTGTACAGCACAATTTTTAGTTTATAATATTTCCATAGACAGTATTGTTCAAGTTACTATATCAGTATTCACAGAAAAATACACACACATGCATAGAGAGAAAGAAAAACAAGCAATAAAACTAATACAAGAAATAATATTTTTACAGTTTATAATCTATCATGATATTGTTGCAATTTTGAAGTAGTAAATGACTATAAATAATAACGTGTATGTAATTTATATTTCTCTTTTTTTTAGAGCTAGAGAAGCTCTTCGCCAGTGTCTTCCAGATCAACTTAAAGATAACACCTTTGCTACTTGCTTGAAAGATGATAAATCTACAAAACACTGGCTTAGTCAACTCCTTAAAAATTTGGAGCCTTCTGCTACTGATCCAAGAGGTATCCCTCTTCCCAATCAATAAACTTTTTTATTGCAGTGCAAGAAGAAAAAATAGAGGCATTGAATCCCCTTCTTTAAAAAAAACTAAACAAAACAATTTTTTAAATTTTAGTTTAAAGTACTCTACAGTATTTTTATCTATCTTTTTTTATTGTTGAAAAGCAAACATTTTATTGTATATAATTAGATGATTTTTCAATAACTGACTTGATATTTTGAAAAAAAAAAAAAAGGTCAATAAAACTTTGATATATTATAATATCCTTATATTTATAGTTTAATTTTGTTATTTCTGTTATGATTTTTTCTATTTTTGTTTTAATTGTTTTTATTTCTCTGAAAAATTTGCAAAGATTTGGAAATAGTAAAACAATAACAATTGTATATGATTAGTATATTTAGAAACATGTACTGTTAATCTTTATAGTCAATTTTCTAAAAATTATTTAAAACATTAATGAAAAAAAGTAGAAGATTTAAATATGGCAATTATCATGCACCTTTATAAAGAATATTATAGATAATAGTTGAATTCTGTTAAAAGTTTTTATCTATAGTTAACTTAAATATATTAATTTCTGACCTATTAAGAAATGTTAATAATTTATATATCACATGATCCACCATTTCTTAATTGAAAGGTGAGAACAAACTTGTGAAATAAAATACTCATAAATTTGCTTGAAAAAAAATGGGGAAAAAATTTAAGTTAAAGTAAAAAAGGTATTTAAATTCTTGCATTTGATTTGGATGATGATCACAATTTTTTTTGTAAAGCATGATCTACATTTTATTTTTCAGCAAGATACAATTTTGTCAGTAATTTGAAATGGTTTTATAAAAATAAGAATCTAACAAATGAGCATATATAAAAAAATGTACTTATTATTCAGGTGTTACATGTGGGATTTTGAATATGTTATTATATATCAATTACAGTTTGTATATAGTATAAATATATATATATTTATATGAACACACTATTTTCAATAAATATATATATTATAAATTACATTTTTCATACTCTCCTAGCTTTATTGATTACCAGAAAATCAAAAATGAGATGTGAATGATTGTGTTAAAATATTGTATAAACTTGAAATTAAAACATAATTTTCCATAAGAAGCCATTATGAATGGTTGATTGAAAAATGCAGTTTTAGACTTAGCACAGCCAGCTGGTGAGAGCCTCCAAACAATGGTTCCATATACCAGTTCCTTGTTTTTGATTTTTCAGTATTATCTGTGTTAGGAGTTTAGAAAATGTAATAATATTTCCATTTTTAGTTCAATAAGTAGCACTTCATTGCATTTTGATATTTAACATATTTGTATATGAATGTGTATATTACAGTTTCATTTTTTTCTCAGTCAAAGATAAGTTATCATATGTTGGTATATGTTATATAATTAAGGAATTAGCTCATTATCCATGTAGTTTTTCTATTCTCTATTTCAGCACATACTGATTTAAGATGTTCAAATACATTGTCTATCATTAATAGGATTTTAAATTCTAGTCCTGTCTGCTTCAATTATTTTTTAACTTCAGAATTTAAACAATTATGGAACTATATCATGAATAAAATGGCTGAGCCAGATTTATTATTATTGTTTGCTCATAGACAAGAATTTTATCTTTGTTCTTAAGAGTGGAGATTTTTAAATCTTAAAATGGTTCCATTAATGGCTGTCTCTGACTTAAACCTTTTACTTTTTTGAAAATGTGTGTTTGATATGACATATTATTTCAGAATAACTCGGTTTTATTATAATTAAATACCTATTTTTGAGGATATCCTTTTTCTTCAATTAATTTTTTTTCCATTTCTTATTGTAAATCTGATAACAGCCTCTTACTGGAAACAGCCTTTTCTGTTTTTAAGTTTATATCAATTTTGAATTTATGCAATTACTCTTATTTGCCATAAATAGTTTGGTATTACTTTCTTAGAATCCTTTACTAAAGTTTTCATTAAGTTTTGACTCTTTTCATATAATGTTTTACCATTTATTGGAATACACATTTCCATGTATGTCTTCTAACCACAATTTAATGCTTTTCAGTCTTCACTAAACATTTATCATGCATTGTGGATTAACAATTTCATTAGCACAAATAAATAACCTTAACGCGAGCACCTTATACTATTCATCTATGAGCGGTTTGATCTATTGACATACTATTGTTTTTCTTTCACTACTAAATCATTTTTATTTTATCATATTAAGCACTTCATAGCTTCCCTTAAATTTGACACAATTTCTATCATCATTAATTTTGCACTGTAAGATCGTTTTAAATGAAATTCATGTTGTTTGATAATTCACAGCAGTGATATTCTGAGTATAAAATGTTATTTTTAAGTCAGCTACATGATGAATATGTCAAGTTGATTCATGTCACTCATCCAGGCAAGTACAAATGAAATTTAGGAATTTCTAATATTTTTTTTTCTATCCTTAGATTTTTGGAGTGCTGATATAGCAGTCAACTATATATGCCAATTTTTAAAATCTTTTTTATATGAAATGATACCGAATTCTTATGGTTTTGCATGGTGCTGAAAATGGCTTTGCAGATGGTTCAATAAGATAAGATTTTAAAGGAGTGATCGTTGTGTGACTTTATAGTGTTAATAAATTTCTTTCAATTCCAATTATCACTACTTTGAAGAAAGTAACATATTGAAACATTAAGAGCTATGCATTACTATAATAATGATCAGTATTCTTTTCAAGGCCATTATCTACTGATCTTTTTATCTGGAAAAATACTCAGTTTGAATAGTTTTAGGATACTTTAATATTGCTTTCTTTATAACTCAGAATAGTCGACAGTATTCAATAAGCTAGTGCAATTGGAGGGAAATATCAGTATAAAAATTCTTGAGTCATGTATATTTTGTATGAGACAGAGATAAAATAATGGGTTTTAAATATTATGGTAATTTATCAGATTTAGTCAATTTACTATGTAGAAGATAAATATAGATGATGTTTCTGCTTTATTAGTTAAAGTAGAAAATATTACCATCATTTATTTTTTTGATTCACCAAATCCTTTTGCTGAGAACTTGGCTTAAATATACACACTCATATTTATGTGAAATGAATAATTATTTACTTGACATATTTCGTATTTTGCTGTTGTAAATAAACGATACATTATTAAATTATATTTGTAACCAATATTAAGTGGAATTTTTATTTTATTAAAAATAACATATTTTTTGAATTTATTGTTAAATTTATATTGATTTTTTACTTTTATATAATTTAAATAATTTTTTGTATTATTCAATGTTTCTTTTTTAGTTTTTATGTGTAAATATGTATATACATAAATAAAAGAATGAAATTAATAACTCTGTTATTATTTTTAATAATTCTGAAAATACTGTATTTCTATAATTCATCTCAAAAAAAAAAAATCAGTCTTCCATGGTGCTATTAAAATAAAAGATATTTTTCTATTTTTTAAAATTTTTTTTCTAAATTTTAAAATTACTTTTAAGTGAAGAATTGAAAATTGCATTATAGTTTATTACAAATTTAAGAGATTCAAATATAATAAATATCTGAATTATTTTCATTGCATAAAGTATAGTCATAATCTATCAAAGATCATTTATAAAAATATATATATACTGTATATCGATTTTCAGAAATTGGACACAAATACCACTGCAACTATATGGAAACTTTAAGCATTTTTTTAAAATTAATATTATTGTATTACTTTCGATTTATTTTAAATAAAAAATTTCTTAAAGCCATCTTTTCCAAAAAGAAACACACTATAGACATGATTTTTATTGTCAGATAAAGAAAAATATAGAAAATGAATGATTGATTATTGTTTTTATTAATTTTATCAAGATATTTGTTTCAAATTATCAAGTTTATGGAAAATGTTTGAAATTAGCTGGTTGCCCATTAAAGTTTATTCTGTTGTACATTTGATGAAATGGGAGAAAATGCTTTTAATGTTTAACAAAAAAGAAAGGCATTTGAAATGAAAATTGTTAATTAAGGTAGTATATTAAGTCCAACTTTAAACAGTGGATTTTGGAACTGTTTGTGGAGCAGTTCTCTTCATCCTACTCTAGAGCCATCTGAAGCTTGAGTAAAATTATAATCATATCTTAGTCTGGTTTCTGACTTTCTTCATTAATGAAGTTCTAAGATTTAAAGATGGAATTATGTGATTACTCAAATATACAGTAAACAATTTAGATTAAATTAAAAACTAGTTTTGGAAGCATATGTTAAGCTGAGAGTGTGTCATATAATCTTAATTTGAATTGATTAAAAATATTTTTTTTTTTTATTTCTAGAATTATAGTATGCTTATGACTATGCTTCCCAACTCAAATGATGGCCTATAGGAGTATTTAATATTTTGATTGCAGCTTATAAAGACATTTATTTTAATAACTAATGTTCCAAAATCTCAACATTAGTGATAGAAATATCTTCAACTTTTTAGCTTGAATATCATTTTGAGAATGTGAATCAATTTAAATATCTTAGTAGGTTTTTTTAAGTACAAAGGCAAAATTAGTTGCTAAGATGCAACCCAGATTCCAGTGTGCTGCATTTAACAAATTAAAAGATTATATCATAATTATTTAACAAGTAAAGTATAGAAATGATATTCTGTAATTTGCTCTATAGAAAATTTGGAGGCATATTGCCTTAACATAAAGATATAAGAAAAATTTTATACAAGGATTTTTCACAAAATTGCTGGCTATGATACTATATTATTATAAAATCACATCATTGAATTGTATATGGAGCAAATGGTAACTTGGACATTATAATCACTTCCCAGTAACTGTCAATTGAAATTAAGCAAGAAACGAATGTAATGGATGATCTTATAAATGTAAATTCACATGAAATAAAGTCCACAAATATGGTTCCAAAAGACACCAAATGTGATCACAAAATAGTTAATAAATGGATAAATCCCATTTATTAATAGACCTAAAAATATCTAAAGTAAATATAATTCACAAAAATTATAGTATATATATAAGTAATATAAAACTTCATACGTAGTTAGAAAATTGACAAACTTTCCTGTCAATAAATGTGTAAATTTTCTGGTGCATGTATGAAGTTTCTTTTATAATATTTTGAAAAGAATTATTTCTCATGTTTTTTCAGAATAACAACTTATTAAAAGTTACATTTCTTAATTGATAATATAAATTCCAAACTTTTTAAGTAAGTCTGAATATTTATAATTTGTTAGAGGTAGTTGTAAAAGAAAAGTATATTTTTTAAAAAAAAAAAAGAAAAGAGATAAGGAAATAAAATCTTTAAATAAGATGTACTAATTTTTTTTTTTGGAAATTATCAAAAGATTTTTTTCCTTTTTAAAAAATGTTTTTCAAATTAAATTATAATTAAAAGGATTCTGTTAACAAAAAATAACTAGAGGAATTTTTCAATAATTAAGCTGATTCGAATTTAAAGAGAAAAAAAGGAAATATTTTTTGTATAAATAGAATCAATTGGTCAGGATTTAATGCTCATTTCTAATACATAAAATGGAAGGATAAAGGGAAACTATTAAAAGTGATAGGTGGCAAGTTAAAGCAATAAACTTAAGTGTCTAGTCAGTAAATTATTAGTCCAGTTGATGAAAAAAACAGCAGTAACTCAGCTTTTGAGAGAAGTACAGTGAGAACTTAAGCTTGTGATTTGAAGTAAAAGTAGCATCACTAATAATTAAATGTTTTTGAAATGGATTTGAACAAATTCATGTGCTAAGCTTTAGCTTAAAGCTGAACAACCCAATCCAACAAGTAAACTGGTTCACTAAAAGAAAATTTAGAAAAATACTTCAAGAGAAATTAGCAATAAATTTTGTGAATATCCAAAATAATGACAGTTTCACTCTATGTTAACCTGACAGAAAATTGTAAAATGGAAGCTATAAGAAGAAAAGGTTAACCAGAAAGAAAACTGATAAAATGACTTATTCATCTGATGTGAAATAACTTCCAATTTCAAATAAGGGTAATACAGCATCTGTTGAGCCACACTGTTCGATGGCACTGTTTCTACGCTAAAGCACAAATATGCTGTTTACAAGGCTGCTCATAGATCTTATGGCTTGTAAACTGTTCAAACACTAAGATGTTGAAGTGCACCCTTACCCCAACATCTCTAGTGTGTTGAACATTATTAGCGACGAGTATACAACACTAGACATTACTCTTGACTATTGTACAGCATATGATATGAAGGTTTCTGTACTTGTAGTGACAAAAAGTCTATTGAACGGATTTTTTTTTTGCTTGAATATTGTAATTGATGTGAGTTTGTAAAAATTGTAACGAATTGTCAAACGCCCCTCCTTTCGTTGTCAGGGGTCAGAATTGAAATGAGTGTAAATCATGATTCTGCAAAGTTCATGATCAAGTCGTGCACTTTCCGAGACTTTCAAGATCAAAACAACAGTTCAATGGCCGATGACCATTCGGCATTGTAGTTTTGAAATTGACCTGCTACAGAAGGCAAATGCACTGGCCTTCCGTCAACCCCCAAAAAGAAAACATTTGACATGGCCAGAAACAAAAAAAAAAACTTGTGGTGGTTTAATGAAATTAAGGCGTCAAACATCTGGAATGGAAGGTCCATTGCGTCAATGGTGACGAAGGGGTTCCATTTGCTCACAGGACGGGTTTTGAGGGCTGGCTGGGAATCGCTTTTTCCCAAGCAGTATGGTTAATTGATTCTTGAAGACGGGATCAGCTTACAGTGAAGCATATTACAGCTTACTTGAAAAGGTGTCAAAATGCCGCTGTAAGGAATATGACCAGAGGTCTGTTGAGAAAACCTTGTTTCTCGATAAACAAAACAAACCAAAAAAAGTCTTCAAAAACAATCAAAAAAGACTTGGTTATAAAAAAAACAAAAAAAAATTTGTTGCTTTAAATAAAAAAGACTGGACAAAAAGAAATAATGTTTAGTTTTTTTTTTTTAAAAAAAAAAAAAAGAATATTTTTAAAAGCCAAAAAAAAAAAAACAACAACTATTTTTTGATTTTTAAGAAAAATATATACATCAAACCGGTTCCAAAAAAAAAAAAAACAAAAAAAAAAAAGTAAAAAAATTTAAACCAATCCAAAAGTTAAAACCATAAATCAAGAAAATTTGAAAAACAGCCTGGTAATGTTATATCTTCGTTTTTCACTAGCAACAGTGCCATCGGATGGTGTGGCTCAATAGATGCTGTATTACCCAAATAAGATCTATAAGAAAAAAATTAATGGAAGAACTTTATAAAGAATTATTTAAATAGAATACTTGAAGCTATAAAAAGAAAAAATTAACATGAAAGGAACTGAAACTTGTAAATTCTAAAGAAAAAAATATATGGTAAAAAGGTATAATATGTACATCTATATATACAAATAACTTTAATGTAAGTAATAATTGGTAATGAATAATTTTTTTTAATTGAAACTTTTTATTTTCCCTCAAAATGTTGAGTGTATAAGACCCTATTTTTATAAGAAAATGAAAGAGTTTTAACCTACTTTATATTTTATTGTGAAATATGTTCAGTTTTAATTAAGAGGGGGAAGAAAGTTTTAGCTAATCTTAAAATTTTTTATTGTGAAATATTGTTTTTCAACTTTAATCATTATAAAAGGGAAATAACTTTGTTAAAATAAATGCTAATTAACTTAGTAACAAGAGTCAATAAATTAGTCTTATTTACTATATAAAATTATATATAACATGTTTCTCCCAAAATACGACCTAATCAGAAAAAAGTTCTAGCATGATTTTTCAGGATGTTTGTAATATAAGCTCTATCCAAATATAAATCCTAGTTAAGATCATCGTCCAGATGAATGAAATTATAATGTATAAATAATATTAATAATTTAAATAAATAATATAAATTATGGTATTTTCCCATTAAACATTTTAAACAAAAAATTATATATGCATGGAGAAACACTCCTCTCAGCTGAATCTTGGACTTAAAATAACCAATTTAATGACTGAATGATTTACCAAGCTTTTAAAACTACCTACCATAGTTTTAGTATGAGTTTATAATTTCATTTATGTAATTTCAACAATTATTTGTATTTATATTTAGAATGATTGACTTAGTTTTAGTTTGATTGTGATAGCTTTTAAATATTCAAGATTAAAGAAAAATCATGTTTCCTAAATGTGTTTTTCCACCTAAGAGTTTAAATAGCATAAGTGCTTTTAAAAATTAAAGGGTACTAATTATATAGCCGGGCTTGGCCTCTTGATAGTGTTCTCTCTAGCCAAGAACACAAATGCCATTTATGCGGCCTGACTTATGACTAAGAAAACAGTTTGTTTATCTTAGCCATTGCAGGTCACTTGGTGTTGCACAGAAATATGGCTTGTTTTGTGCTTCGTCATACTGTGAATTCACAGTTGCCTACCATATCTGACCATGTCTGGATTTCAAGTGGTCATAACTTTTAAAATCTCCATACAAGAGTACTTTAATTTCTATTGAAATCATGCAGTGGGATTGACTAAAAACTGTCCAACTGGTCCCACCTTCCTTACACAATGCGTAAATTGCAAAACCTTGCCAAAGGGTCTTGAAAAGATGAATCTTTTGAGGTAAAAGTGGAGTCTCATTTCAACATGAACTACCATGATACTAATAAAATGGTCATTCCTATGCATCCTATCAGCGATGGCTGTCCACATAACTGGAGTCTGTGTAAACTGCTGGACATTAGTTGTTTAATTTTAAAAAGTCACCATATTCAGAAATGATGAAAAGTTTTGAATAATTAAAAGTTTTTAAAAAGCGCAAAATTGAAAAAATTAATAGTAAAAATATACCAAAAAAATTGCCCTATTTTAAAAATCACAAAACAGAAATAATTAATAGTAAAAGTAAACCAAAAAAAAAAGTTGCTGTATTTAAAAAAATTTTAAAGTCACCGTATTTTAAAAATTGGCTTTTTAAAAATTGCAAAATAGAAATAATAGTAAAAGTAGACCAAAAAATCACAGTATTTTAAAAAGTTACCATATTTTAAAAATCTAGGTCAGGTAATGTTGCATTGTATTGTTTTTGACTGGCAAAAACACAAGTGGCCAAGCCTGGCTATGTAATTAGTACCAATTAAAGTTTAGTTTAAATTAAACTGATCTTTCTCTTAAGTTTTAAAAAAGAATAGGAAAGTATTTACAATGTGCATCCTTGATGGATATGATTGTCTTACATGAATCTTCATAATTGAATGTGCTTTGTGTTATGAACATAGTACATGTTTTCTGAATTTTTGTATATGCATTTTTCATTACTTTGGAAGGGATAATTATTCTTAATTGTAATCATTTTTCTTACCACACCTATCTCAATTTAATGATAAATTTAAATGGAATAATATTTTGGCCCCAGACAAGTTTTTGTACTTAAATAAATGTAAACATCTCAGTACATATCGCTAATTGAAAATTCAAATATTTATAGAACTGAAAAAACATGTTTGGGAGATTGATTTGAGATTTTGACTTAATGTATATTTTTATACATGAACAAATGTCAGTTTTTGTACATAAAAAATAAGACATCCCCTGAAAATAAGCTCTTGGAATTTGGGGGGGGGGGGCTAAAATTATTATCTTTTATGAATTTTATTTATTAGTTAAATTTAATAAATTATTAAAAAAATAAGTTTCTGAAATTATTTTTTGTATTGTTTTTATTCCTCCAATTCTTTGTTCTGTGAATTGGTTGTGTATTTGACTTGATTTCATCATAGCATTGTGCTTTAACGAATTTATGATCCTAGTAAAACTTAAAGTATATAGATTTATATTTTCTTTTAGTTCACAATCCTAATATCTTGGATCCTAATGATTCTGAGCCAGTCATGAGCAATAAGTTTATATAGATGTTTCAGTATGTTGTTTGGACATTTAGTCTTTTGGATGCAAAGATAAAATTCACCTTTAAAGACCATTTCATTGCAATTTATACAGAATGGAATGTTTATAGATGGCACCTACACTCATGAGACCATATGGCCAGAGGACTGATAATGATCAGCATGTCAAAATCCCAGCATTTTTTAAAAATAAGATACTTTAATACTAAATTGTGCATGTAGATGATTGTTTTTATATTAGCAGTGACTAGATAATTAGCATACATCTTGATATTGAATCTTTTTAAAGTCCAATCACAAGGAATGACAATATTTGTTTAATATTGGCGATCTAACTTATAATTGTTATAACTTATTCTGAGATTAACTCTCATGCTCCTTTTTAAATTTGCTGATAACTTCATTAAGTGTTAATTGAGATGATTGTGACTTCAATGGGTGAGATTATCATTTCTATATTATTCTTAATTTCTTTTTTCATTCATTCTATAACAATGTATAAAAATCTATATTATTAATTATTACATATATAAATATTAATATTTTTTCTTATATATTTTCTAAATGTGCATCCGATCAATTTTTTTAAATATTTTTATTTTAGTGTTTTTTTTTTTTATTGTGTCATGGATTGAATTATTGTATTATGTAAATAGTCAGGATTAATCCAATCATTATAGTAAAATAAATTTAACTTGTTAATTCATTACAAGTAGTTGCTAGGCCTTTTTCTTTGAGATTCTTGTATCAATGTCTACATAATTACATATACAAATAGATATTTGTTTTTCTTATTTTTGATCAGAGATAAACTGATTCATGTTTACTGTATCAATGAAAGTGATTACACTGTGAAGTAATGTCATGTTTACTTGAATCAGTTGTAGATTATTGGAGGAGTTTAATATCAAATGAGCTAGGGTGAAGTTTGAACCCAGTATATAGATGTTTCTCATTATATAGATGGCACTTTAATCTGCAGTATTGACAGATCCTGTTTTGTGTGAATGATGGTCAAGAAATATGGCTGGTATTAGTACTGAGAATAATTAAGCTTGATGGATATGCAATCTGATCATCACAGATAGTTAGGACAGTCAGTCTAAATAGTGGATTTTCCTAACACCCATTAATCTTACTGTAAATAAATATATTAAAAGAGATACCCCCATTACAATATATAAATTGCAAATTATTATTTTTTTGTTAATCCCGTCCACAACAATTCTCATTTGAATTGTTTTGATTTCTTAAATTTATGAAGTTTTGAATATTTAATAGTTATGTGATAAAAATATATTATTGTTAATTAATGCAAAGAAAGAATAATAAAACTTATGTTTTATACAATTGTCATTTGGCTTAAATAAATATGAAGAGATATCTTTAATTCATAGTTGCCATTCTACATAAAAAAAATTTGGGGAAATTATCTGCAATACACTGTAAATATGCATTTTCTTATGTCTGCTATTTTGGACCATTGCAACAATTCATACTGTAACAGTCATATTTGTACTTTCATGCAACAAAATCCAGAGTTTTGGCAAATTATACCAAGGCTGATCTAGATGAAGGTTTGAGACCCTAATCCGATTGCATCTCAGCTCCACCAACGCTCCATGATTTACTACCCTATGGATGACATATATGAGGCCACACTCGTTTCTTAATTCACAGCCAGCAGTAGCAAAGGGTGGATTAAGAGACTCAGAATAATAACAATTATTACCTAATTGCAACAATTCATACTGTAACAGTCATATTTGTACTTTCATGCAACAAAATCCAGAGTTTTGGCAAATTATACCAAGGCTGATCTAGATGAAGGTTTGAGACCCTAATCCGATTGCATCTCAGCTCCACCAACGCTCCATGATTTACTACCCTATGGATGACATATATGAGGCCACACTCGTTTCTTAATTCACAGCCAGCAGTAGCAAAGGGTGGATTAAGAGACTCAGAATAATAACAATTATTACCTAGTTTAACTAAACACACACCTATGGCTGGCTAGATAATGCATATATTAATAAACGCTATGAAATTAAGAGTAGATTTGGATAAGATTTGGTAATGAATTGCAAATAACACACAACGTTTATAAGTTTAAAATATGTAATTGTGAAAATATAAGAAATACAAAAAGTGTATCAGGATTTACACACACAGGTGTAGCAATGATGAGCAATTTGAGAATAAAACCTCATCTGATGCACTATAATTCAAGGGTTAATTATAAATTTTATTAACCTATGATCTAATCATTGGCTTAATTATGGTACGCCACCCCTACAAGGTTTGCTACTAGTTAAATCCTTTGAGAATGCTTCTCACCTCTGCCTCCAATACACCTTGCTGTATTTTATTTTCTAGTCATGTCTCCATTTCAACACATCTTTGCTTACTTCTTGCTTCCATATCTAAAATATCTTGCAGAGCTTTGGCCCCTAATGAGTCCTCCACATCCATTTATATCTTGCTATATTTTATTTTCTAACCTACCTTCTATTTCTAAAAGCTGTTGCTGGTTTTTCTGTCTCAACCTTATTTTTCTGATCCCTAGATTCTAATTCTACTCTCATATCTAAAAGTTGCTGTTTATTTCTTTCCTCCACATCTAACAGCTGTTGTTTGTTCCTGGCTTCTATTTATAATGTTTGCTTTATTCCTTTTATTTCCTGCAAAATCATGTCCAGTATGTTACTATCTCCCTTTACTTTCTCCACTGACTTTTTCCTTAGAGTCCTTCCAATAACTCCTTCAAATGCATCTTTATTTTTTCACTTTATCTATATATATATAAAGAAAATAAAGCAAACTACTCATTTCTTTATCTAAGCTCTTAAAATTGACTATCTCCCAAACAAGAAAATGGTCTATGGAGTTAATGCCCTGCCATAGGAATCTATCCCTTTACCTAGCCTTAGCGCCTATATATTTATGTCTTCAAAATAATATTATTTATCAGAAATAATAATTAAAAAATCTTACCGAACGTCTCAGTTTACCACAGAGTTATTTTATAATTTTATCAATCCACGATTGCTAATGGTTTGTGACTTTAAATTTTGATTCCAAATATATGTATATATTAATCTTGCCTAATTATTAGTGTGTTCTCAATTCAATCCAATTTCCAAATCCCCCCAAAAAATTTTTAATGGTGGGTCATTATCAATTTCTCCCTCTGATAATAAATTTATGTTCTCGGGCACCAGTCATCAGTAGGTGAGACATATATAATTAATAATAACAATGGACCTCACATTTTATAATATGCATTATATATAAAATTATTATGAAGCCATAGTGTGTTAACTTTACATTTTAACTTATATACAATTTCTAAATCTAATATAAAAAAATTTTTCTCTATAATACTCAAACCATAAGAAATTATTACACACCCATATGCCAATAAATTGATATTTAATTTTCAGGATCGTGTAAATAAATGTCGGCCCCAGATCTTGCAGCACCATACCCAGGAAAAAAATTACCCATGTATTTTTGCCAATATGTATTTAGTTCAGGGCCATGGAAAATAATTGTCGAGCTCCACGAAAGCTCATAATTGGGCATCCATACCTGGAAAAAGAAAAAAAATTTCAACAAAATTTTTTTTTATATATACATATCAACACTGTTCAGGGGCATAGAAAGTAATTGTGGCCCCATATTGGGTGCCATACTTGGGAAAAAATCCTATATAATGGTCATATTTGTACCTTCACGCAACAAAATCCAGAGTTTTGGCAAATTATACAAATGCTGATCTAAATGAGGGTTTAAGACCTTGAATCTGATCGCTCCTCAGCTCCTTTACTAATGCTCCATGATTTACTACCCTATGGATGATATATGAGGCTACACTTGGAGTTTTTTAATTCACATGCCGACAGGAGCATTAGTGGAGCAAGAGGTTCAAGGTATAACTAAATTACTACTTAGTTTAACTAAACACACACACCTATGGCTGGCTAAATAATGTACATATTAACAAATGCTACTAAATTAAAAATAGATTTGAATAAGATTTAGTAATGAATTGCAAATAACACACTAAATGTTTATAAGTTTAAAATATTTAATTGTGAAAATATAAGATAAATAATAAAAAAACTGGAACATGATTTACACACACAGGTGTAGCAATAATGAGCAAGTTTGAAAATAAAATCTCATCTGATGCACTATAATTTAAAAGTTACTTATAAATTTTATTAACCTACAGTCTAATCATTACCTTAATTATGGTATGCCACCCCTATGAGGTTTGCTACAAGTCAAATCCTATGAGAATCATGACCAACAGATATACTTAATCTATTAACATGTAATGAGCAATAAATGTGCTCTGTATGCAGATTGCATAATATAAACTATATGAGGTTCAGATCAATGCTGAATGAATATTATGGAAGGCGAACTGGCAATTTGTAGCATAACTTCCAAGACTATGGCTCTACATAAAGTAGATAAGAGATGTGACCCGAATGTACAGTTACTTGCGAGATTCAGTCTCAAATAGTCAGTTCCTGTGAACCATATGACTTGCTATTTTAAAATATATGAATAGTTCAGGGGATCAGAGCAGCTTATAAAACAATCTGGGCCTTCATGTTCCAATTCTAAAAAGTGAGCTGTCCAAACTAATAATGGGGTGGCCCTAAAAACCAAAGCCCATTTTAATAAAATATATATAGCAAGGCATATACCACATCTGTTTGCTTTATGAAGACACATTTGTAACACTCTCTAAATATAAATATTAAAATTAATCAAGCACTAAATCTAGTTTTAACCTGTGAAACCATTATATGGCAGTTCATAAATTAGCATACTTAAATCATGCTAAAAGGAAGTAAATGTCAGTGATTTAGCTTATCAAGTAATTCATATAGTTTATAAGAATAAACTAAAGGAGGAGTAAAGCATATTGTTTATAATATGCTTTAAAATATTCTTGCTATCATTTAAATATAAGCATTTAATATGCAAACCTGAATTATGCTAAACCAAAACATAGTAGCTTAACTAACACACATATAAAAGTAGGTTTTCAGATCGGAGATTTATAGGTGCTCTAAAAAGCAATATAAATTAACTGCACAAGAGCTTCTAATCATCTCCCCAAAATTATCATTATTATTGATCTCCACTCTGAATAAAGGCATAACATAAATAAATGAATCAATAATATATAAAATAGAAAATATGCATGACCACAGATTAGAAAGATACAGATATAATAATAACTGATTACAGTTATTATGATTTAGAGAATTATCAATTATAAATATTCATTAAGCAGGCAAGATGCTTACAAAGATTGTTATTAAATTAAAAGTTACAGAATTTACTTGTTAAAAGTTATTACAAATTATTAATTATGAACATTTAGCTAGCTTTAAAATTATGAATTAATTTAGTAGTTTAAGTTTTAATTTTATAGAGAGCTCTGTGGCAAGAAATTTACTGATTTTCTTCTATCTGAGATGCTTCATGGCATTTGGCACTGGCATTCTCCATTGGGCTGGCTTGTCTGATGTCTTCTTGGCAGTCTGTGGTCTTGAACTCCTCTGTCATCCTGGACCAATTTCCAAAAAGGAAGGTGGCTGTTGGTTGCTCTCTATCCCACGGTTTTCATTGTAGAAAGAGTGAACCTTGATGTCTGAATTTTGAGGTCTTTTATATTAACTCTTTCTTCGCCCCCCTCACAAGTCATTAAGTTGTTTACAACTTTTAATTTTCAATTTTAATAGCCAGTATAAATTTTAACAAAAACAAAAGATCTGGCTTAACTATTACAAGTGGTGCCGGGTTAACAATTTTATCTTTGTCTCTTTTTTAACTTTATTTTTAAATCTTTAAAAATCGGTTCTTAGTTTACAATTTAATGGGAGGTATTTCTGAGAAACTGATGACCTTGATTCTTCTTTTTTTAAAAAAAGATTTAAATTGTCAACATTCTGCTACATGTATAAGACAGTCAGCCCTGAATTTAAGATTTATATGCAAATACAAATTTATGAATTTAATAATTTAAAAAATATAATTTAGAAAAGTTGTAATGTTTTACTAAATCTATCACATTACAGCTCCCTTCGCATATATACATGAGGTGCACTCCTACACATACAACGATGCTTACAACCTACTTTAATTTAATCATTTTAAAATTTTGACTGCGTATACATTATAATTATATGTATACAGACATTAATATTACTATTAGATGTACGCACATATCCATACATACACATAATTATATGCTATTATATATAAAAAAAATTATTACAAGGTTATATACGTGGACTGGGAGGGGTTTGAACTAAAAAAAGAAGACTACTATGGCACATAGTAGGTGAAATAGGATGCTAAAGAAATAATACTGTGTTAATATAAATATAGCTGTCTGACATATATTAATACTGTAATAGTGACTGATTTGGTGAATATTTGGCATTATAATTGCTTACTAAAAATTAGTCTATTTCAGTAAGGCCATATATTGATCAAGATAGAATCAACACATTTTATTAAAAATCTTAATTAAGAAATTCAAATCAAACTATGAAATAAATAGGAAAATACCCATTAAATTAGATGTAAATAAATGTGAAAAAATGTCAGTTACTCTTACAGTATTAATAGAAGCCATACAACCATTATTTACATAGATTAATGCAAGGGATCCAAGAGACTGACAAAGGAAGTTATTCCTGAAATGCATATACACTGCAGAATAATGTCACTTTTTGCTGTAGTGTGGCAGCTCATTAAAAATGTATTGCTTTCGATGATTAGAGCTGACATCTCTTCACATTTATTTACACTTTAATTTAAGATGCATTAATTTATTTATCAGGCAACTGAGAAGAAAGAAGATATGATAATAGATGGACAGCTGAAATCTTAAACTGGATTCCAAGAGATTGTAAAAGACCCAGAAAGAGACCACATTTGAGATGGATGGATGAAATAAGAAAGTATGCAAGGGTGATGTAGAGAAGAGAAGAGAAAGATCGGAGATGGATTGAACTTGGAGACTATCCTGCAGTGGATTGATAATGGTTGATGATGATGATGAATCTATAATAAATTTAGATAATGGATTTCTTAATTAAGGTTTTTTTTTAATGAAATGAATCTCTGATTCTGTTCTGATTAACATATAGCTATCTTGAAATAGTCTTCAAGTTAGTCACCATGTAACTTATGTTTACATGGTCTATTGGCAGAGCTTCAGAAATTCATACCTACTGCAGAACTATGTTAATTTTTTCATGTTGTATGACCGCTGTATTGCACATGAAAATTGGAGCTAACATCTCTTCACATTTTTTTATTATCATTTTTCATTCATCTTTGCAACTTCTCTGAAGAGACCAATTAGATTTGGCAGAAGCATCAAAATATAATAGGCTTATCACTTCAAAAAAAAAAGAACGTGCTTTTAGTTTTATAATAAAATTATAATTGATATCTTTAAAAAATTTGCACAAGTATAAACCAAATGGCTAAATAAAAATGTCTTGGATGATTGGAAGAATGCAGTAGTAATATTTAAGAAAAATGACAAAATAGATATAGAAATTATAACTCCGCCAGCTTTTTATTAATTCTGTATAAGATCATTGTAAATCATCAACAATATGTCAAGCGTTGGTGGCCTAGTGGTTAGCATAGCTGCCTTCCAAGCAACTGGCCCGGGTTCGCTTCCCGGTAAACGCATTTGACATATGAAAAAAAAAAAAAAACACATCAACAATAAAAAACAAGCTGATTTTAAATTATGGCAATTCAGTAGATCATATTTTAAATATTACAAAAAAAGTTTTAGTACTCGTTGTATTTATAAATTATGAAAAACCACTGAACTGTTTACATATTTCTGCAGAGATGAAACTTTGGAATATCAAGGCATAGAATATTGTCACAATATTTTTTTAAATTGTAACTGTTGATATTAAGATCAATAAGTATTCTTTATAGGAAATATTTGTGGATTAAAATATAAAGCTAAGGAGAAAAAAATAAACTGAGATTATTTAAATTGGTTAGATTTTTTATGTCAAATGCGAAACCGGGCCAGCAGTTAGGAAGGCAGCTATGCTAACCACTAGGCTACCAACGCTTGACTAAGTTGCTTAGATTTATCAAAGATATGAACGTTTTTGGAAATAAGGCTTTAGAGTTCCAGGAAATGTTATAAAAGCTTTGAAATAAAAACAAGTAAAAAAAAAAGGACTAAATTAATTCAATATTTATTTAAGATTAACGTAATTTTTAACTTTTCTTAAAAAAAAAAGTTTAATATTAATTACAAATCAACAATTACAAATATCTTGATCAGATTATTAATGTATGCAATATCCAGTACTAGTCGGATATATATATGGTCGAGGTTCGAGTGAGATTTATCGCACTCAACAGCGACAAGTAATTATATAATTAAACACACGAACACGGTAGTGGAGTTAATAGGTTTATATACATAAATACATATACAAGGATTAATATATAATACAATTATTACAAAGGTAAACTGACTAACACATTATTATACAACTCTAGTCTTAAAGGCCCGCAGGCTTACAATAAACAATATTAAAGTCTATACGACCTGTAATGGTCCCTAGGTCTACCTTAGTACGTTCGGAGGTAGACCTCTCCACGAGACGAGCTGAAAGTGAAGTAGTGTCTGTGCACTCAGGAAAACGCATCCATCCCTCAACTTCACCTAGCAAGTCTGACCTTGTTTTTTCCCGCCGTCCCGGTTTGTAACACTCTCTATTTCCATTGGTCATCCCATGACACGAGGTACAAAGTGGTCAGTCTGGTTATCTCTGACCAACCTTAATCGTTTCTGTGATGCCTTTAGCATACACGCACATACTTGAATATTTGTAATAGTTACATTATTATTGCGTATCTCTGTTAATAAGCATACACACACATACTTGTATTCATTTGTAATAGTTACATTATTATTGCGTGTATCTGTTAATACACACACATACATGGAGTTAATAGAGTTATTATTATTGCGTGTATATGTGAATACACGCACACATAGCACGCCTCCCCCAAGTTCAGCGACGTACTTTTTTTTTAAAAAAAAGATTTTTTTTTCATTTCTTCTTCTCTGAACTTAACACATAATCGTGCAGGCGGAGGGGAATTTTTGTTCTCCTCTTTGCGCGTGGGAGTGATTTAATTTCACCATCTGTGACTATTTCATTTTCTTCACTATTTTGACTTTCTTCGTCAGCAGTAATGATTTCTGTTTCACTTTTAGTTTCATAGTGAGTATCATTTTCTTTGTCATTACTTTTAAACAATTGCGGAGTACAGAATTCTGTTGTTGCACTCTTGCGCAATTGGTTAATGTGCTTACGCAATTGTTTGCCGTCTGCCATACGGACAACAACCACTTGTTTACTTAAATGGCGTACCACGTATGCCTGAGTCCATGATTTATTTAAATTATTTTTCACCCAGACTCGTTCATCAGGTGAAAATTTGTTGTTTGTCGTAATTGGCATTTGATGCTCTTTTGATGGCATTATTGCTGAGAGCTTTGTACGTAATTTCCGGCCTAAGTATTTTTCTGCAGGTGATCTGCCCGTTTTAGCTGTGGGTGTGGAATGCTGATATAGCAACGCCATGAAAACTGCCTCTTGGAGTCTTCCTTTTCCCAATTTATTCATTGATGACTTTAAGCTTTGTACCGCTTTCTCGGCCAGTCCATTTGATTGGGGGTGGTAGGGGGGGTAAGGATGTGTTTAATCCCCCATTCCTGCATAAATTCGGCAAATTTTTCAGACGTGAAACCGGTTCCATTATCGGATACGAGGGTTTCCGGTAGCCCGTGGTATGAAAAAATTTCCATGAGCTTGTCCAGCGTCTCATCCGAACTTGTGTTTTTCACTGGTTTATATTCTGACCATCCTGAGTAGGCATCGACCACTACCAGAAATAATTGTCCGTGGATTGGACCGCAGTGGTCAATGTGAATTCTCTGCCAAGGTTTCTCTGCTTCTTTCCAAGCTTCATATTTCGCTGGGGGTGCTTTTGCACATGACTGACAGCTAGAACATTTTTTTATGAATGTTTCTATCTCAGTGCTGATTCTTGGCCACCATACATAACTACGGGCTAACGCTTTTGCCCTGACAATGCCTGGATGACCTTCATGTAATAAATTTAGTATGTGCGATCTACCTATTTTTGGTATTAGGACCTGATCGCCTTTAAGAATGCAACCTTTACATATTGATAATTTTTCGCGAGCTTTCCATAGCTCTATGTGCAAAAACGGAGGACGCTGTGCTGGCCAGCCTCTTCTAATTTTTTCCATCAGCCATTTGTAGCCAGCGTCTTCATTAGTCCATGCTGCTACTTTTCGGCTATTAAGAGTCTGGCTTTGAAGCGCGTCAATATAATTGATTTCTATTTCGCTTGTTGTATTCTCTGAGTTGTCAGGCATTCGGGATAACGCATCGGCGTGACCAATATTCTTTCCCTTTCTATATTCCAGACTGTAATCATACCCGGCGAGTATGTTAATCCATCTCAACATGCGCGGGCTGAGGTGTTCCGGAATTTGTTTGATGCCTAAAATTCCCAGAAGTGGTTTGTGGTCTGTCATGATTTTGAAATAACGACCGTATAGATACTGGTGGAATTTACGAATTCCAAATACTATAGCTAGCGCTTCCTTATCCAGCTGACTATAATTTTTTTCAGCTTTGGACAAAGTGCGCGACGCGTATGCTATGGGACGTTCCCCAGATTGAGCTGGGTGACATATTACTGCCCCCACTCCATATTCTGATGCATCAGTCGTTAGTGTTATCTCAAGACCGCTATCATAGTGTACCAGTAATTTGTTTGATACAAGTAAAGCTTTGGTATTTTGAAAAGCCCTTTCTTGTGTTGCTTCCCATTTCCATTTCTGATTTTTTTTTCAGTAGCTCGTATAATGGTTTGGCTATGTGAGCTTTGCCCTCTAGGAAGTTCTCAAAATAGTTTACCAAACCCAAAAAAGCCTGCAATTGTTTTACGTTACTAGGCTTTCTAGCTTCTGACACTGCTTTGACCTTTTCGGGGGATGGCCTTGTCCCAGAGCTAGAGACTATGTGCCCTAAAAACTTTAATTCAGTGGCCTTCCATATACATTTTTCAGTGTTTAATTTCGCTCCAAACTCTTCTAGCCTTTGACAGACAGTAGTTAGACGACAATGCAATTCATTTTCTGATCTTGCAGTAATTAATATGTCGTCAAAATAAGGGATAACGCCCTCGCATCCAGTAAGCAGAGTTTCAATTTTTGCTTGGAATATACTGGGAGCGGACGCTATGCCAAATGGGAGGCGTTTGCATTTGAATAGACCCACATGAGTAGTCAGTGTTAGAATTTCGGCAGCCTTATTTGTTACTGGAATTTGATGGAAGGCCGCATCTAAATCTAATTTAGCAAAATATTTTGATTTTTGCAGTGATGCTAATATTTCTCTGGAGTTTGGAATGGGGTAGGCGTGTTTATTTAGAGATTTGTTGACAGTTATGCGATAATCGCCGCACAAGCGTATCTGTCCGTTAGGTTTGGTGATAACGACCAGCGGAGTTGCCCACTCTGTCTCCTCTGTCGGTTCTAGAACGCCGTTCTTCACTAACTCATTTATCTCTTTCGCTACTTTTTCTTTCTGTGCGAAGGGGACCTTCCGAGGTCTGCAAATTATTGGCACGGCCTCTGGTGACATTTCCAGTGACACAGGTTTAGTTTTAATCGTTCCTGGTTTGCCATTAAAAAGTTTAGGGAAACGATCTCTTATGTCTTTTTCACTGTCAATTTTTTTGACCAATGAAATTTCAATTCCGAGCTCTGTAAACCAGTCCCGACCAATGAGAGGGTTTATGGGGGCGTGTACAATATATAGCGGCAAGATTGAAATGTTGCCTTTACTACTCGTAATTTGGGCTTGGACTACACCCTTAATTTTTATTTCTTTACCATTTACGTCCGATGCTCTAAGCTTAGTATTGCTAAGCCTAGGGGGCTCTCTTATTTCCGCCCTGATCGAATTCCAGTCGGCTACGGATATTAAAGAAATGCCGCTACCGCTGTCTATTTCCATCGACAGGGGTTTTCCGTAAACTTTCACAGTAGTCATAAATTTCTGTGCTTGATTTATAACCGTGTTATTTATAACAATATTACATTTGGTATTATTTATACTTTGTATATTATTTCCTTTAACTTGGTCAACTGTTCTATTTTCACACATTCTCGCCATGTGACCTATTTTTTTACACAGTCTACATCGATCGTGTTTGAAATAGCAATCTTTAGCTATATGACCTAGTTTTCCGCAACAATAGCACTTTGTCTGACTTTTATTTGTCTGTTTAATAGTTTTGTTATCGGAAGACCCTTTGTTGAGTTTTTCAACACCAAATATTCCTGTTTGCTCGCTATCAACGCCTTTTTTCAAAGCAAATTCTTTTGCTTGCTCCACCACTATTTCGTGAGCAATACTGCGTTTGATAGCTTCACGATAATTTATGTCTTCATCAGCCAGTAACTGCTGCCTCAAACTGTCGCTATTCATTCCACATAGGAATTGTTCCAGTAGCGCTTCTTCTAAATATGAATCATAACAGCAGTTTTTTGCGAGTTCGCGTAGGGCTGAGTCGTAATCCTGCGTATTTTCGTTTCTGCCTTGATGGCGATTTCGAAAATGAAGTCTGGCGATGTGCCTAGACGGGCGAGGATTAAAATAATTTGACAAACGATGTTTTAACTCATCGTAGGTTAATTTTTCAGGAGTGTTGGGTTCTGCTAATCTGTTAGCTATTTGTATGACCCCTTTTCCTGCAAAACATAATAATGTCGCTGTTTTATACGCATCTTCCTCTACTCTGTTAATAAAACAGTAATTTTCAATCTGTTGAACGTACAGGGGCCACTCATTTGCCTCTCTGACGTCAAACTCGGATATTGTCGATTGCATTTTAGGCAATTTATATAACTAACTCGTTTAATACCGTAGGTTCGTTCGCTACTTCAGTAATTCTGCCTGACTTATTTGGTTGTCAGCAGACTGCTAGGGTTCAAATTGAACTGTTACGACTGCGCCAGTGCAATATCCAGTACTAGTCGGATATATATATGGTCGAGGTTCGAGTGAGATTTATCGCACTCAACAGCGACAAGTAATTATATAATTAAACACACGAACACGGTAGTGGAGTTAATAGGTTTATATACATAAATACATATACAAGGATTAATATATAATACAATTATTACAAAGGTAAACTGACTAACACATTATTATACAACTCTAGTCTTAAAGGCCCGCAGGCTTACAATAAACAATATTAAAGTCTATACGACCTGTAATGGTCCCTAGGTCTACCTTAGTACGTTCGGAGGTAGACCTCTCCGCGAGACGAGCTGAAAGTGAAGTAGTGTCTGTGCACTCAGGAAAACGCATCCATCCCTCAACTTCACCTAGCAAGTCTGACCTTGTTTTTTCCCGCCGTCCCGGTTTGTAACACTCTCTATTTCCATTGGTCATCCCATGACACGAGGTACAAAGTGGTCAGTCTGGTTATCTCTGACCAACCTTAATCGTTTCTGTGATGCCTTTAGCATACACGCACATACTTGAATATTTGTAATAGTTACATTATTATTGCGTATCTCTGTTAATAAGCATACACACACATACTTGTATTCATTTGTAATAGTTACATTATTATTGCGTGTATCTGTTAATACACACACATACATGGAGTTAATAGAGTTATTATTATTGCGTGTATATGTGAATACACGCACACATAGCAATGTAGAAGAAAACGGATAGATAAAATTAATAAAGAAATAAACTTGTATGGAGTGCTTTTAGTAGAAGTAACTCAATATCAAATGCAAATATGCCTTTATGTTTGAAAATATTTTAAATAAATATGTTTACCAAATGGTTATATACATACAGGTTTGACACGTGAACACATAAATAAGAAAAATAGCGATTTCAGGCCATACAATAAATAAAGTATGAAAAGAGAAAAGACCTATGTTGGAAGTAACAAAAGAATAAAATAAATGAGAACAAATAGCATATACAGAATTAAAAAAATTTGAAATGGGGCTGAGCTGAATACGTTTCTAAAATAGATAATTGAGATCTTAAATTGGATCCTAAGAGATTGTAAAAAATATAGAAAAGAATTACGCAAGAATGATAATGGATAAATGATTGGAAAAGGGAAACTATGAATAGGAAAAAAATGGATTAAACAAGATACCATCGATAAGGTTAAAAATTACGATATACAGTAAATATATAATAGCCAATATGTATTAATACGGTTTGTTCTTTTTTTGCCATTAGTGAAAACATCTATTGCATATCAATCGATTAAGTTTCTTTAATAGATAAAATCACATCAATTAAATTTTTTATGTGCGCCATTACACATATAGTATTTTAATTTCATTTAAAAAAATACTATTTATTATAAATGAATAAAATAAATAAATAATGCGTGATAATTTCACTTACGGCTGGAAATTTAATAATTGATTATTTTAAAGAGAATTGATTTCTTTAGGTACAACGACTTCACACTTTATAGAGATTTTGAAAAATAGTCAGAAATTTACGGTTAATATTAATTGATATTTCCATTTAACTTTAAATGATATAATTTAATTTATATTTTTTAACTGCCATGATACAATCTTTACGATTAAACTAATTTACGCCCACCCAATCCATACTGAAATTGAAAATTAATTTTTAAAATCTCTTAATAGTCAATAATAGTCAACATTTCACCTAAAATATATTGAAATTTATCATTAAAAAAGTACACCCTACCCAGCAACACCCGACAAAACAAATATAACAATTAGCATTAAATGAACTTGTTTATACTACAAGAGACTTATAATGGTAAAATATTAAAATTATTATGATATAAAAATAACCTTATAATTTAATTAAAAAATCATTTAATACTACTAGGATAATAGAATTATGAATTATTAATGGTATAATTACAAAATAAAAATACAGTACTTAATACGGTTGAAATTTACTTGTAAATTTATTTTCGATGTTGCAATATTGAGGGGGGGGGGGCGGTAGATAGGTAACCAATCATTATCAATAATTCGATTTACTCGTGTATCTAGCAAATTCAGTCAATGTTCAAAAATTTATACACAGTACAATCTTCGTTGCAAAAGAAATTATTCGATACATGATTTTCGTATGATGATATAATTGTGACATGATGAATTCGTTGTCTAGTCAGCACGTAAGTAACTTACTAAACTTTAGTTGTGAAAGAGATTTTATTCAATGAATTTATAAGTATGTTCTAATTTTCTAATAACAGTGAATTAGACATTTATCCCAAACATTTTACAGAATCCCATTTTTATATTAACAATATATTAATAATAAGTTTACTAAATATTTTTCCTGTAGTAAAGTAAATGAAGAATTACGTACTTTTTTAGAATAAAGAAACCGCAATATTAGAATCATTTCGAATTTGGATTATGATACATATGATAAAAATAATAGAGTAAAAAAAGCACGATGAAAAAGAAAAGTTAAGCAAAGGTATTGAACATGTGAATAAATAGAGGTAAAAAATAATGAATGATTTTCTGAAAGAAACTAAAAAATAGGAAATAAATTGAAAAGGATCTAAGAAAAATGATAATTATAAGTACATTACTGTAACAGCAGAAAAGACCTGTGATTCTTGGAATTTTTTTTTTTTGAGCAAATTTGATTATTTTATTTATACTACGTACATCAATTATAAGCTATAAACAAGTTTAGATAACGATAGCTATATATAGAGAACAACTATCTTTGAATATTTCTCTTCATTTATTCTTTATTTGAATCAGGGCAATCAGTGGAAAGCTCTACATAATTTGGTATAATATATAGGGTATATGAGCACAGACTTTCACACCACTCTATCTCATATCAACGATACACTTGAGCACATATATGTCGAAAAGATAAATAATCACCAATATACGTATTTCATGCTAAGTCCAGATTATCATCTCCACACATATATGCAATAAGTGTTCAGATATATATTAAGAGTGTCAATCTTCATACTTTAATGGACAAGTTTCAATCCACTCCACCCTCCAACTCTTCAAGCGTCCATCCAATTAAAAATCTGATGATGGAATGCTCAAAGGCCACCCTGAGGCCAAGGTTCTTGTCACACCCATGTTCACCTAAAGTCAATCTGGTATAGTGTTAGAATAGCAGATTCTGAAGCTCAAAATCCATAGATCTCAATCCAGCTCTGTCACTTCTAATTTTTTATGGAATCCCAAATAATTAAGCCATTTGATTATTTTAATCAATGGAAAAGATAAACTATTTGTTGTGTCTTCATCAATTCATACCAATGCCAATCTCTGCAATGTATAATAGAAACTAATTATACTTTAACATGTTGATTAATCATATTTACATTTATATTATGGTTAGTATATTAATATGCACTAGTTATTCCACTGTTGCTTCTCTGGTGCTAAGCACATAATGGATGATTGTCAGGTTGTTGTATCCATTTGATCTGAATTGCTTGGTATTGTGCTGCTTCTTAAATTACTCCTACTTGACTGCAAGTTATGCTATGTGTAATCCTGGCTCTTGAAGATTTCTTCATACTCTTCTGTACTTGACTCTTGTTCACAAATTTTGTGGTATTAGTAACCATTAAGGAGGAACACTACCTGCAAGTCAGAACAGGTATATATGCAAATATAATATAAAGACAATGCTATGTGTTACTGTAATGTTCTTCAGGGTTGAGTAGAACTTGTTTAACTTTCCAATATGATGTTTGATTGTATGTCTTCACATCCAGGCTGAGTCTTTCCTAATATTTAGTCAATTATTTCATGCTATTTTTTGTAATAACCTTCCTGTCTGATGTATTATCTGCTATTTGTTATATACCATCATGCATCTTCATATTGAGTGCTCAGTCTGCCTGCTTGGTATTCTCATGTTTCCTCTCTGCTGATTTCCAGCAGACTGATTATTCATTCTATTACAGAGTATTTATATTCTCTGAACTGCATTGATTGCATTCATTTGCAATAGTTCTTAACATCCCATCCTCATAACTAACATTCTTTTTTGCATAACATTCTTCCATGAATAGCATTCCTACATATATAACATTCTTGCATACTTAACATTTTTCCATATATAACATTTCTCCATCCTTGGCTTACAATAATTCTGTAATGCCCTTGCTTATAGTCATAGGAAGAGACTTTGATATATAGTTTTTCAAGTACTCTGGACATTTACAAACTCTTCTTGGTCTGATTGGGTTGTCTCTACCATGTCCCTAATTCTCTGATTGAAATGAGAAATAGAATGCATTCAATATGACATTGAAGTAAATTAAATATTTAAAATAAATACTCAATGATGTATTTAAACCTAGTATTAGTTAATGAAAGTATTTTGTGGATGTATCTATTCATATTTTGTTTTGCTTTTGTAACATTTATTTAACTCCATAACATGATGATCTCCTGAAGTACTTGTATACCCAGGTCACCTTGATTACCTTGCTCAAATAAATTACTAGTATCTGTATGCAATAGGAGTTGATGCCTTTGCTTAAGTTTCCCATCTTGTCTTTACTACTTCTTTGTATTTAACTTTTTTCCCTATTACTACTGCTGGTATCCATTTGTTTTCCAGATATATTCTACTGAGTACTTTATCATCTTTTTATATCTTTCTCTTGTATATACAAAATTCTATGATGTCCAGTAAATAGTTCCATATTTCCCATCCAAACATTAACTCACTTGATGATTTTTCCATTGCCATTGATGATGTTATTATGTGCTGGCTGGTAAAATAATAAATACTCAACTTAATTTTATTTGCCAATCATTCCATTTGGATTTTAAGTGATTTCTTTACCTCTTAAATGTTTCACTTACTAAGCCATTACTCTCTGAGAGAAATGGAATATCATAATATGTTGTATTGCATTTCTCTTACAAAGATTTGTGAATTAACCAGATCTAAAAACCTATTCATCTATCAGGTATGATTGTTTCTGGAATGCTAAATGTTGCAAATGTGAGGTGAGGCTGAATCTATTTTGTTTACTAAATGTAATTCTAACTATTTAGTATATGCATCACGAATCACTAAAAATCACTTACCATTCCATCTGCATGATCTATATGTATTCTATGCCACAGTCTAGTATTTTTTGGTCAAGTTGTATTCCTAGTTTTAGGGAATAAATTGGCCTTGCTGAATACACATTCCATTACTATCTGCAACTTTGGATGCATCTTGGAGTGTACTAAGTGCATTAACCTGGGAATGTTTCTCTTCAATGTGAATTTCTGTGCTATTTTTCCCTTCTATGCAACTGGGATGTGACTATCTTTGCTTATGATTGTTTTAACCATATTTATGCATAGCTTAATAGGGAGCTCTTTAGTTTTCCCTAACTCTGCTTTACAAATATTAAGGTAAAGTCTTTTATATCTTTCAAAATCCTTGTCATTATTTCTAATTTGTTTATATGTATTAAAGTATAATCTAAGGATTCAAATCACTTCCTATCCACAAAATTAGTGTGATTTTCCATTGTTACCAACAGAGACAATTGTGCTATCTGTGTATGTCTTTTAACATTAACATTAACCTAAGCTTGTCCTAACACGTGTATCTTGATTGTCATAAATTTTTTCTTGATGGCACTAACTTTATTTTCTTATGCTTAATTATCTCTTTCATCACTTATTTGAGATTAACATCACAGCAGATCCTGAATCTATTTCTACATTTATTAGAATGCCATTTATTTTTATTGTATTCAAAAATACTGATATGTACCAATCACTATACATTTACCTTTCTTTTTAAAATGTTTATTTTCTTTTTTATTTTAATTTTACAATTTCTTTGACTCTGATTATATCTTTTGGACTTCCCAGTTTTTGCAATAGTCTTCATGCTGCTTTAATATAGCACAGTTTTTTTTACAATAAAAACAAGTACTTTCTTTGTGAAGCTTTTGTTCTTATACTTTTCACCTGTTGATTGATTATGTCTTGTGATTTTGACTCATCACTTAATATTGCTAATGCAATTGCCCTGTCACATGTCACTGAATTATCCATCAAGTCTTAGGTGTAGGATGTGGTTTACCATGTCACAAATAAATCTGTTATAATGCTTCATTTTAAAGGGTACCAAAAATCACATTTATTTGCCTCGTCCAACTGCACATTCGAATGCTACCTCACTTTCTAAATGCTACCTCACTTTCTAATTGGTTTTGAGAATAATGGTGATATCTTTCCATTATTGTAATTGGCTTTAACAAAAACTATTGATATAGAACAGGGGTCCCCAACCCTATGCCTACGGGCACCATGGCGCCCGCAGACCATTTTACGTGTGCCCGCTGCTATCCGAACACGATAAAAAATTATTTGTCTGTTACAAATAAATTTAATTTTTAAAATTTCTTATAAATTATTGTATTATATATTGTAATCAAATTGTAGGGCATATTATACTTTTACAGCGTAAAAATATAAACGTTAATTGTATGTTAAAATTTTATTTTTGAAATAAATATTTTTTTGTACAGTACGTGTATTATTAACAATATCCGACTATAAATTTACATTGAAAAAATAAATGGTGCTCGCCATCTGGTTGAAAAAAAAATGGTGCCCGCCACCTGGCCGATATTATAGAATGTGCTCTTAAGTGAAAAAGGTTGGGGACCCTGATATAGAATTTCTATATCTTTCTCAAATGTTTGCTATTTCTATGGATTCTGCCTGAGTTACTAAAATTTTATATCACAACATACAAAAATTGCTAATCTTAATTATGGTTTAATTTCATTCACAATAATCAAGAATTTAAACCTCTCTATATAACTGTTCCATAATTCAGATTGACTTGCAATCAAACTCTTCTATACTATATTTACTAGCCATTATACCCTTATACCTAATAATAAATATGTAAAAAAAAATTACCATGGCTATTTCCTGCTTTTATCTATAGCTCTCTTATTGTTTGTACAGCATCCGTGTTCTTTCATGTGATGGCTATATTGCTTCAATTCTGTTATTTATCAACTATGCAATTCTATGAACTACTATCTCTGCCAAGCTGTTGATTGTCCACTGTGACTGCATTAACTGTCATCACACAAGCTCAATTGGTAGTTTTCTTGCCATATCTTGTGACTGATATTGTATCTTATGACTGCTGTTGTGCCCTGTGAGTGTTTCAATATTAGTCTATCCTTATCAAGTCTTGTTAATTCTGTGTGTTGGACTTAATCTCTGTAATATATAATACAAATTACAATTATACTTTAACCTATTAATCACAAATACATTTATATCATGGTAAGTACAGTAATCTGCCGTTAGTTGTCCTACTGTCACTTCTCAGGTTCTAAGTGCAAGAAGATGATTTTTGGGTTGAATGTATCTGGTCTGAGTTGCTTGATATTATGCTGCTTTTTCTTGAATTTACTTCTACTTGATAGTGGGTTCTGCTGTAAATAATTCTGGCCCTTGAAGATTTCTTCATACTCTTATATACTTAACTCTTGTCCACTCTAGTTCATGACTTCGTCAGAACATATATATTTACATACAGTGTAAAGACTTAAATGCTATGTGTTACCTTAATGATCTCCAATATTGAGATAGAATTGTTTCAATCTCTGATGTGATAACTGAGTGCACATGATTATATCTATACTTTGATGGTTAGGCCACGCTATGCTTCTGTAAAATCCATCCTGTCCGATGTGTTATCTGCTATTTGCTATATGCATGCTGAGTGCTCTGAGTCATCTGCTCAGTATTCTCTTGTGTTTTGTCTGCAAATTTCCAGCAGATTGATCATCCAAAATTCTCTGAACTGCATTGATAGTATTCCACTATTATAGTTGTTAGTATACCTTCATCATAACTAACATTCCTTTCTATATAACTTTCCTTCATGAATAGCATTCCTACATATATAATATTTCTTCATACTTAATATTACTCCATATATAACATTATTGAAATGATATTAGGTTTGTTCTCAGTTCATGCTGTAACGTTTTTCACATTTTGATAGATTCTGGTAGGCCTTTTTTTTTAAACACTATGAAGTGAAAGTTAATCAAGCTATGAAAACAGAAAATATAAATATTTCGTTCATATTTCTAAAAACATAGCTATATTTCCTGATTAACTGGCCTACTAATCATTGTGACTTATGCTGCTGGTGGAATCAGATTTTTTATTTGTTTTAACGAGGGTGCCAGGATTCATACAAAAATCCACTGAAATCTATTGCGGTGCACATCGTAAATTTAGAAGAAAATAATTTTAAAGATCAGGGTTATGATTTCCCATAACTTAGTTATTTTTCAGAGAATATTACAACTGGTGCTTAGTTCATAACTATTGACAAAGGTAAATTATACTCAAATCCTAATAAACTAACATTAATAAATTTAATAACTATCCTTAATAATGCACAATACATAGTTGATATTAGAAGTAAATATTTTATTCTAACTAATTAAAAATATTTATTACACAAATTACCAATAAGTTGGAAAGACTACATGCACGCTAATCCAGACATGAATCAATTAAAACAGTTTGCATTACACTTAGATTTCTTAGGCCATAACGAAAGTCTCTTGAATAATAAAATTTAATGTCTCTGTCAGGATTATATTATAAGCTTATTGGAGAATGGTTTGCAAATGCTTACTTTAGTCGCAATTGGGAATATCTTAGCTTACCAGTAAGTTTATTAAATTTCCATAGACGATTGATTACCATGCATGGTTTTTTTATGAGAGATAGAAGGGGCTCATGGCCATTATTATTAAACTTGTTTTTTTGGCCATTCTAAAGGCTAGTCACAAAAGCTTTTCTGGGGTTGACGTCTTCATGATGAACGATGTCAAAAGCTTCGGTCCGCTCCAACATGACTAATTATTTCAGCGTAGAGTGGTCCTAGATCTTTTTGTGATTTCAGGACCAACCAAAAGAAAAATGGACAAGACCATGTTTGAAGTTTTTTTGACTTTTTAAATTCGCGATCAGTTTTTAAACTTCTCTGTGCATCTATTTTATTTTGTTCTTTTATCCAATACCAAATAATAATCTAGTACATTCTTTCTTAAATTTAAGTTACAAAGTCTTTTTTTTTTCAGCATAATTCTGCCATCTTTTAATTAGCTTCCAAAAAAAAAGTTTTAATGATTGTAATCTTTTACTTAGGAATTTTTCTTTTTATTTGTTTGGACTAGTAACTTGCGTGTCATTTAGTCTTTCCAATTTTAACTCTTATTTTTAATCAAAGTAATAATTCAAAACAAAAAAAAATACATCAACTCTCATTGTAGGTTTTAAAAAAAAAATTACACTAACTAAAAAAAATTAAAATTGCATCTTTAAAATTTACTTTTCTTTTAGCTTTTACCAAATGTCAATATATTTGTACCATACATAGATAAACGGTACAATACTATTCCAAAAAATAATTGAGCATTGAAATTTCTTATTATATTTTGAAAAGTTATTAAAATGGGGAAAATATTGCATGTTTTACTTTTGAAGTATTCTCAGAACAATGTGAGCATTGCATGGTTATGTCTTTTTCTTGGGGGATCAAAATTTAATTGTTAAAAACAAATCAAGGTTGATTTAACACATATACAAAATTTATTATTAAAGTGTAGATTTAACTTCAACTATTATTTATTTTTTACAATATTCAGTCATCCATCCCAGTACCTGTAGTAAATATTATATAGCTTTCCAAAAACTATTCATTAATTTTTCAGTATCTTTCATTTTTTCTTAGTTAATCGTTAATATTTTATTTTGATAATTACTGACAAATATTAAAATATATGATGAAATGAAATTGTTTTATTTTTAACATTAAAGTGTTATTATTTTTGTTTATTTTTTTTTTTTTTCACTTCTGCACAATATGATAGTCATCATTATTTATTATATCCAACCATTATCAATTCACTGCAGGATGAAAAATACTCCATAGTTAATCCATCCTAACAAATTCATATCTTATTTACTCCTATTAGTTAACAAAATTTCTTATCTCCCCTATCTATTTGTGTGTGCCTTATTTTTGTAAAACTTTTATGATAACTTGTGATCTTAAGACTTCGATGTAACAGATTCAATTAATTCTATTACATTTTGTCCTTTTATATTTAAAAATGAAAATAAAATATCATTTAGTATTTTAAATTTTTTTTTTTATAAATAAAGCTGTGAGATAAATATTAAAAAAAAAAATCAATTACTTATTGACAAATGAAATTAAATCTGTACCCAGAGAAATGTTAGTTAAAACATAACTTTCAGGCATTTAATATTTTGAGAATGAAATTGGTGTAAGTTTTATTCAATTAAGATATATAGGTAGATATGCTTAATTGTTTACCACAACAAGCTAAACATATAAGTTATTATTTTATTGTGAATTATTACTGCTCCTTTTTCCTCAACGAAGTCATTAACGAATTTGTAATTTCAACAACTTAATAGCACCCCATCTTTCCATATCATGAATTAATCATTTGCAATTTTCATCATCCTTAGAAAACATGGAACAATAATTCATCTATTTAATGGTGTCTTTCCAGTTCTGATTGCAAAAAAAGCCAAGGGAATGCAGATTAACTCCACATCAATCTTCAAAGTCATCTGCCCATTATTTGTGAGATTTGCAACATTTATTAGTACCTTGGGTAATACCAAAAATTAAAGTTATTAGATCAATTTAGGCGTAAAGCAATAGACTTAAAACATGATGTTTTCCAGACTGTAGCTGTCACATGACTCTTGACTGACAAATCATTCATCATTGTATATTTAATACCATCTAATGCTATGCTAGTAATTATAAATAAAATCGAAATTTATATAACATTACATTTTTAGTCAAAAACAAAATCTCACTAAAATTCTTCCACGACTATGATTTCATCTATTAACAAATAGACCTTGTCAAGTGATATTCAACTAACTATACAACATATATACACAAAACAAAAAAGCATTCCCATTATTCACTTCAAAACCCAACTTCTTTTAACTTATATCTTCATGAGATTGATGGCCTCAGTTATTCTTCCTTTTCAATTCACTTTTTTCATAAAAGATAACTATGTATCATAGTTGTGGAAGAATTTTAGTGAAATATTGTTTTTGGCTAATATTGTAATGTTATTAAAACAGGATGTGATGTGATGTACTGTAGCTTCTCTTTAAACAGAGTCAAGAATCATTCAACAATTATGCCCAGAGAAACCTGTTAGCCACTTTATTTTCCATTCGCCAGTCTAAGTTTTCCTATATTCTGCTCCATCCCATTTACACAACATAATTTTTGTGAACTCTATGGCCTTTATATCTAAATCCCCCCTTATCTTTTCCCAAACCCAGCATAAAAACCAATAATCCACTTTCTGTATAATCACTTTTTTCATATTTATTTTTCCATAACTTCATTATATGTGCCCTTTCTGTTTTTAAGTATTTACATTCAATGAACAGATGCTTAATATTTTCTATTCCTTCCTTACATAATTTACAGACTAAATTTCCCATATTTTCCCACTTACATGTATATTCTCTTATTGCTAAAGATTCCATTCGAGCCTTAAACAATAAACTTCTTTCCTTACTATTATCATATATTAACTCAAACCTAATATTTTGTTTATGTCTATATATATTTAAACTTTTTACTCTCCATACTAGTTCTTCATCTCTCTAACTCTCTATTCTTTATTAATAAATCTATTCTTTTATCCCATTCCTTACCACTATAACACTCAACAATCCCCCTAACACAATTGTCCATCTTTTGTACAAATATACTGATATAAATTGTTTATCTAAATCTTTTGCATACCACGTTATCCTTCTCACCCATCTTGTTACCTGCATTTTACTCATATCCAATTAAAAATACTATTTTGGCTATTCTTTTATTATCCATAAACTGCAATCTACCCAAACATTTTCATTTTACTTTTTGCATCTCTCATATGAAAACTTGACCATCCCATTTCTCCTTGAATTGCCTCCTTTGCTGTCCATACATCTGCATCCAATGCATGTCTTCCTATTTCTCTTTGAACTTTTTCTAAATAATCTAATACTCCTTTACCAACACATAATGCATCATTACCATATGTTAACCCTGCTACTGCAACTTCCTTCCATATAATTCTAGGTACATCATATTTATTATATGAAAACAGTGTTAATTTCTTTATCAATCCCTTTCTTTTCTTTGCTTCATTTATCAATTTTTTCTCCCATTCATCCAAATAATTTTTCTGATTACTTAAAATAATTCCCAAATAACTATATCTATTCACCACACTTAACTTAATATCTCCCAATAAAAATTCTACATCTTCTCTTTCCCCAGTATTAACCATCATTATATTTGATTTCTCTTCACTACATTTAATCCCCATCTCTTTACCCACCCTTGCTCATGTCCTCAACATAATTTCCATATCTTCTCTTCTTTCTGCACACAAAAATATATCATCTGCAAAAAAAAGACCTGACAAAATATATACTCCCTTACTACCTATTAACAGTATCTCTATCCCTCTTCCTAATCTTTTTTAAATCTCGATCCAGTGCTGCCCTATCCAATACCCTGACCAGTTATTATCTTACAGATATCGTCAGTGAAGAATCCTGGATCTGGAAACAGACAACTGGATCCTTTAGATCTAATGCATGTTTTCATTAGCAGCTTGATATTGAAACAAATAAAAAAATAATAGAAATGAGCAAACAGTTTAAACTTCGAGGCTAATTATTTTAAAGTGCAAAATATAAAATGTGCTAACATGCACATGCACACAAAGCTGAATACAAATAAAGAAATGTATATATATATATATATATATATTATTTTAATACATATATTTAATTAAGTGGCTAAGTGCTTTCAAGGGTCAGAGCCTTCATATTCATATCCTGGATATTTAGTAGCAAGAGTCTTTTCTATTCACAGCGTTGCTATCTCTAGTGATAAAGTAAGCCTCTTTTATCTTCCTTTTGAGATCTTGTTGTTCTCTGCAAACCACCACTGGATCACTAGGTTGGCAATCGTGACTGGCTGATATGTGGTGCTGTGCAAAAACTGAACTATAAGAAGTGTCCACAGTGCTTTATTATAAGAGTAGGTGTGTTGTGATAGCCTAGTGGACAGAGAGGCCCTGGTCTCACCATAATATGATGGTTTACAATATTTTTCAGGGCAGGCAATATTATAGACCACCTGAGGTGTCAGCGAGGATGGTAGGCTGTCTTTAGTGTTATTGATTAGTTTGTTGGAGTTGGGAGGGGTGTGGAAGCATAAATGATATTTATTATTGAATATATTGTAAAAAAATTTATGCACTTTATGCAGATAAGGGAGTAGAAGTCTTTGCTTGTCTGTGTTAGGGGCCTGGTTATTGATTTTAGAGTAAAATTGACGTAACATGCATTAGATCAAAATATCCAGGTGTATTGCTCTCAGACCCAAAGCTCCTCATTGATGAAAGTAAAAAAAAAACTAGTCTGGGAATATTGAACAGAACAGCACTAGATAGGGATTTATTAAGTGCTGCTATCTGTCATCTATTGATTAATCAAATTTACACCAGAATGCATAACTATGATAAGAAAAGCACCTAAATTTCATATTTAAATGATGTTCAGGTAAAACTCTATACAGTAGTGCCACCCAGTGCCAACCAGAGTAATCAATGGATGTCAGAAGGCTAGTGCATATGCACTAGCCTTCTAGCATTAATTGATTACTCTGGATGGCACTACTATATGGAGAGTTTTTGCCTGTTTTAATAATAGTTATATATTAGCATAAGAAATGGTGTTCATGTGATGTATTGTAATGTTATGTGAATTTCTATTTTAATATTATATATATATTCATTGGCAATATAGCTAAATAATTATAATCTTTATAACTTTATTCAATAAAATTTTACTTTTTTTTACAATTCTATTCAAAATTTTTAATTAATTGTCTTTAATTTGTTTCACAAACGTTATGTGTAATAAATATGCTTGCATCCATTACACCTAACGTGATTTATAATCAAGTCTTTATGCTTTTACAGTTGTTTCTCTGTCTATTCTTAATTTTATGTCCTTATGCATTCAAAATCTTTAGTGGCAAACTTCTACATTGTCGTTATTTTTATCAAATTTATTTTCTCCCTTTATATTTTGTTTTTCTTCTCTCATTTATTATATCTAATGATTATAGTCTTATTTAATTTTCTATGATTATATATATCAGCTTATTTTAAATTGTTTAATCTCATTGCAAGCTGATGTTTCTACATGCTTTCATTATTTTTTCAAGATTGTTAGTATGATTGGATCATTTTGCTTTCCAATTTCTGTATGTATTTTCACAGCAGTTTTTGATTTATAGATTTTTTTAGAAAGTTGATTAATTTATTATATCTACTGCTTATGATCTTCTGAAGATCAATGCAAAATATTTTCCTTTTGTTCTGGTTTTCTCTTTCATGAAAACAGACTAATAATATCTGCTGTATAGTACTTTTGTCTTTTCTTTTATTCATCTGCAACTATTTTTTTTGTACCTTTCAATCTCTCATTGAAGAAGTTGATGAAATTTATCTAATGCTAAATAGTAAACTGGTGGTGTGACAAGAATCTTGGTCTCAGGGTGGCCTTTGAGCATTCCATCATCAGATTTTTAATTGGATGGACAGTTGAAGAGTTGGAGTGTGGAGTGGATTGAAGCCTGTCTATTAAAATATGAAGATTGGCTATCTTAATATATATCTGAGCACTTATTGCATATGTGTGTAGAGATGATAATCTGGACCAACTGATGATTGCTGGTTTAACATGAAATACGTATATTGGTGATTATTTATCTTTTCAACATATGTGTTCAAGGGTATCAGTGATTTGAGATAGAGTGATGAGTGGTGAGTCAGGTGAAAATCTGTGCTTATATACCTACATATTACATATATTGATACAGTTATATAATAAACCTGTATTTCAGTTATAAAATTGGTATTATAATTGATTACTGTATTTTCTCATGAATTAATATAGTCTAACTTTTTTGAAGTAAACTATCACCACCATATTTGATCATTTTCCTGATTAATCATTTAATTCCAAGTCTCATTTCTTTTCAATGTAATAACTGCTCATTTAACACCTAAATATTATATTCACTATTATAAGATGTAGTATAATTTCAGTAGCTCTTTTACAAATTTTTCTTTTTTTTCCTTTTTTACCAAAGTCTGCTTTCTATAATTCAAAACAATACTTGAATCATGGCATTAAATTTCATTTCTGTTTGTCAGCCTTTTTCTATTTCTCTATTTATTTTTTGTTTCACTACCTTTTTTTTTTTATGATTTTGTATGCTTTTTTGACTTTATGTTTATTCTAGAAATTTTATTTTATCCATCTTTTCTGATTTCTTTATCTCTTTGCATGTAATTTTACTGATATTCTGCAAGTTTTGAATTTTATCTTTTTTTTTTCAGAATATATTTCTTTGCAATAGCCAAGTGTTACTTGTGTGATTCAATTTTTATAAAAAAAATTTCTACTATAACTTCAATAACATCTTTCCTAAAGCTTTTGTGTTTGATTCTTGAATCCACTTTAATTTTTTGTTCACAATTTTCATTTTAACTATTAGCATATCTTTTTTAAACCACTAAACATCACATGATTATAATTTATTATGCTTGCTCATAACTGTTATTAAAATAGGCAAAACTCTTCATACAGTAGTGCCACTCAGTGCAAGCCAGAGTAATCAATGGATTCCAGAAGGCTTGTGCATAAAATCCCTATCTAGTGCCTACTCATTGAAATGGTATTATTTAGCCATCATCCCGTTTCACCTACTATGTTACATAGCAGTATCTTTTTCCCTAATTCAAACCCATCCCAGTCCATGTATATAAGCTTCCGATAATTTATTTTAATTGAAATAGTATATTTACATATATGTGCATGTATTAGTATAGGTGTGCACATCCAATAATCATATTAATATTTGTGTGCATATAATGCATACGCTGTTATAAATTTAAAATTTAATAGTGATATGTGAACATTGTTATATGTGTGTAATTACCTACATATATATGCAAAAGAAGCCATAATGCAATAGATTTAAAAGTATTGCAACTCATTTAAATTTGCATTATTTTTAGTTAAAAACTCTTTATTTAAGGCATTTGTATATAAATTTCAATTCCTGTTGTAGTTCCACACACATATATACTAAAATGTTTACAGACTTAAACTCTTTTTTAAAAAAAGGTTATCTGTTTTTATAAAATATTGTAATTCTGAGAAAACCATCTGCAAGTAATTAATCAAATTTGGAATCAAAATTTAATGTCTTTTAAAAATAAAAACTAAGAACAAGGAGTGACCATTATTGTTTTCTCCAAGAAATGATGAAAGGTGTCATTTTTTTGCATTTTAAATTACTGAGAAAATTTTGTAAAAATTGTAAACAAGTCACTTGAATTACTGAGTTTCTCAGGTATAAATAACTCTTAAATTTTTAGTAGGGGGTTCACTTGTTAACTTTTTCTACCATGAGAACCTTTGGGTAAAAGGAACTGCTTCTCCCTTGCGGAGAATTGGTCCATGATGGGAGAAGGAGTTCAAAGCCCACAGTCTGCCAAAAAGACATCACACAAGCCCAGCCAAGTATGATGGTGATCAGCTACAGAAGTCTCAACAATGAAGGTGTGATAACAATTTTTTCTGTAGAGCTCTTTAAAATAACTAAGAAATTTATAAATGAATCTCTAAAACTTTAAGCTAACTAATATTAATTGTGCATGAAATTTAAAATTGTAATAATGTTTTAATAAACTACCAGCTAATTTCAAGCTGCAAAATATTTAAAATTATAATTTAATTTTTAAAATAGTACCTGTAAACCTGCTTATTTATGAACTTAAAATATAAAATTCTAAATGCTTGTTAATAATAACTTATTCAGTTATTATTCTATCTTCTAATCTGTGGTCATGCCTTCTTATTTGTTTTATATGTTTATTTTATAATTTATGCTATGCCCAGTTCAGAATGGAGATTGATTCTATGAATAAAGTTTGAGGGGATAGATGATTAGTGGCTCTCTCTTAATTAAATAATGTTGCTATTTAGCACACACTCACAAATCTCCGCTCTGAAAACCTAAATATATTTGTTAAGCTACTATGTTTAGCTTATTATTATTATCATAATTTAAAATTAGATTTGCAAGTTAATAAAGTAATTAGTTAACAAATGCAAGAATGAGTTATAAAGCATATTATCTGTATTTCTTAAGTCCCAGATGTGCTTTAACCCTCTTTTTTAGTTATATTATAAGCTATGCAGATTTATTAATGAAACAGATTACTTTAAGTATCCCTTTAGTATGTGTTAAGAATGCTAATTATGAACTGGCGTAGGGTATTTTTGCGGAACAAAACGATAAAATTTTTCATAACTTAAATTACTAATTAATATGATTAGCATGATGAATGTGTCTTTAGGAAGTATATACGTGCATATACGCCTTGCTGTATGTTTTATATGAATGGGCTTCTGGTTTTAATGGCCATCCCATCTCCTTAATTCAGACGGCTCTTCTTTAGAACTTGAACATGAGGGTCCAGATTGTTTTTATAAGCTGCTCTGATACCAAACTGTGTTCAATTTATTCGCAGCAAGTTGTATGGTCCACAGGAACTGAGTACTTGGTACTGAATCCCCTGAGTAACTACACATTCGAGATGCATACATATAATGCTGTAGTATCTGAAGTCATACTACAAGGCTCCAGTTCATCCCTCCATAATGTTATGTAATATTTCAGCATTGATCTGAAAATGTAATCTGATTTGTACATATATGATCTGCATAGAGAACTTATTGCAGCTCGTTAAGTGTTATTAAATGAATTTTATTAAATATTATAGTAATAAACAATCATTCTTGCACTGATGTAGCCATCGCAAACCTAATAGCGTGAGCATAGTAAAATTAAGGCATGAATAGATCGTAGATTAATAAACTTGTTATAAACTTAAATTATTGTACATCAGATGAGATTCTATTACTTGCTTATCATTGTTTATACCTGCATGTGTCCTTCATTGCACTCGTTTATTTAATTTATATTTATTAATTAAAATATATTAAATTATAATAACTATGTTGCGTATCATTGGTAATCCATCCTAAATCTTAGTTAAATGTCTTAATCCTAAATCTTAGTAAATCTCTTAATCCTAAATCATAGTTAAGTCTCTTAATATTAGTGCTACTTATTAATATAGGCATTATCTAGCCAGCCATAAATGTGTGTGTATTTAAATTAATAATAATTTAGTTAATATTCCCTGAGTCTTTTGCTCCATCCTTTGCTACTGCCAGCATGCGAACTAAGAAATTCCGAATGTAGCCTCACATAAGTCATTCATAGGGTAGTAATCATGGAGTGTTGGTGGAGAAGCTGAGGTGCGATCAGATTCAAGGTCTCAACCCCTCATCTAGATAAGCCTTGGTATAATTTGCCAGGACTCTGGATTTTGTTGCATGAATGTACAAATATGACCGTTACATCATCCAATATTCTCAGACTAGTTTCTAGCTTATGGTATCGTCAAGACTCCTCACTGATGAAGCTAGAAACTAGTCTGGGGATATTGGATGAGTGGGCACTAGATAGGGATTTTATGCACAAACCTTCCTGCATCCATTGATTACTCTGGCTTGCACTGAGTGGCACTACTGTGTGGAGAGTTTTTACATATCTTTTTCCCCACCGTGTTTCTCTATGCTATTTTAGATCTCAATTGAATTTTATTGGATTTTTAAAGTTTCAGTTTAATATTTGTAATTACTAAGTTATCCAAATCTACCTGCCCTTTGAAAAATATAGTACTGTTGTATTATTGTTGGCCAGTGATAGATAAAATAATTTTTTGAGGAAAAAAACGTCCCTGAAGAAAAATATTCTCCAAAGAAAAATTGTAATATTAATGTTAGGATTAACGATATTTTAACAAGTCCATTTTCTGCAGTTCTGATAGGATTCTGTATTATAAACATCATACATTCTTAAACAAATTCTAAAAGTTTTTCACCATTCTTATTTCTTGCTTCCAAGTTGTTTTTATCTTATTTCCCTAATCAATCATAGAATTCTCATCTTCAGTGATAATAATGCATATATGTTAACATAGTTACAAGTTATTAAAAAATGTCTGATCTCATTATATGTTCCTTTTTGATATTGGAATTGTATCATCCCTATATATTCTTCAACAATTTTATAAGGTATAAGGTGTGAAAGTCTGAGTTGGAATCTACATACATTACATATAAACATCATATGACCACCACCTCTTATGCTTGTGTATAACTGTTGTTAAAACAGGCAAAGCTCACTATACGTATTGCCACACCCAGCAAGCGAGTAATCAATGGATGCCAGAAGGCTTGTGCATAAAATCCCCATATAGGTGCAGTGCTCTCAGATCCAAGGCTCCTCACTGACGAAGGCCACAAGCCAGAAAACTAGTCTGGGGATATTGGATGAATAGGCACTAGATGGGGATTTTATGCACAAGCCTTCTGGCATCCATTGTTTACTCTAGCTTGCTGTGTGTGGCAATACGTGTAGTGAGTTTTGCCTGTTTTTACATCACATATATATATATGCAGGTTTAAGCCTGTATAGTGTATTAATAATAATAATAGTAATAATGTGTGTGTATGAGGTTTTTTTTAAAAAAAAGTTTATATTTTAGGTTTTAAAGTAACCATACACTACTAGAAACTTAAATCACCATTGCTATTATTATCCACTTATAATCAAGTATCGCTATTCCAATTTAAAAAAAAAGATAGGAAGATAAAGAATAAAAATTTAAAAATGAATTGGACAGTGATTGTAATATATATTATTAAAAATATATATATAAATTCTGTACATTTAATTTTTACAAATCAAAAATGAATAAATAAAAAATTATCAGTTAATTAATCCCACTTATTTTAAGTTAACCAAAATATTTTTAAAAATTTGCTTTATGTCAGCTAATTTAGAGATAAATTCCTCATTTTTTTCGCAGTAAAATCAGTTTTAATTTTTCTATATGTTGTGGAAGTGGATTTTTTTTTTGTCAGCTGATTTAGAGATAAACTCCTCCCCTTTTTTCCAGTGAACTCACTTTTACTTTTTCTATTTGCTAAGGAAGTGATTTTTTTTTTTGTTAAGACAACTAAGAAAAAAGATGCTCATATTAATTTAGGCTTTTAAAATATAAATTTTAATTTAAATGTATTTGCAATACATTGTTTAGAAATAAAATTTCAAGTTTGTATGCAATGAACTCACTTTCAGTCTATTCTTTTTCAATGGATTGGGAAAAAGGATAGATATATAAAAATAATAAAATGTAAAACTATTAAACATTATTGAATACTTATTCATTGAAACTGTGCTTATAAAGTGTAACTCCAATATTATATTTCAAACATTCAATACTTATTATATTCAAAATATGTGTGTGTGTGTGTATAAGTCAACAGCCAAGGCAGTGGGGTGACCGAAGACAGAGAGTGCTAAGAATCCCCTGATTGCGGATCCAGGCTGCATTTGATGACAACTTTTTATTTAGGTACTTACAACTGCAGATCACTTTCAAATGAAGGATGATTGCAAAGATTGGAATAAGAACTGTCTCATATTAAATGGGACCTTGTAACGGTCAGGTTTGTACATTTGCTCAACAGATCGAGAGTCCGAGCCAGAGAACCAACAGCTGACCAGGTCGGGATAGTAATATCCTACATCCGATCATACCTCAACTCTCTTACCCGTGCTTCCAAGTCAACCCTTGGCAAATGACATGCCTGAGGCTACACTCAATATCTCTTTATTCACGTTCCAGCAATAGCAAAACGGTAAAACATGAGACACCCCCCTCCCACATGTTATTATATAACTTAATTAGTGATTCATCAAGTAATGAACAAGAATGGAGACTGAGCGGGGTTTATATTTTGTAAATTTAATGTAACAATTAATAAGTTATAAAGCAAGATAAATTATGTACATATTGCTCACATGCAGGTGAGTGAATACTCTGGGTTACAAAGAATATGGTAACACAAATTATATATTGCTCACACGCAGGTGAGTGAATACATGTAACAAAGAATATAACACAAATTATATTGCTCACACCCAGGTGAGTGAATACTTAGGTTTACAAAGAAGATGATAATGGCAATTATATATTGCTCACACACAGGTAAGTGACTATTTAGGTTTACAAGGAATATGATAATTCAAATTATATATTGCTCACACACAGGTCAGTGACTACTTAGGGTTACAAAGAATATGATAACGCAAATTGTATATTGCTCACACACAGGTGAGTGAATACTTAGATTTACAAATGTTTAATGTAATTATCAATAAACGATAAACAAAGCCAATTATATTTGCTCGCGCCCAGGTGAGTGAAATTTAGGGTTACAAAATGTTTAATTAGATTATGACTTTGCAGAACTCACAATATGCTTATACCATCCTTTGCATCCCAACCTATACTATCATCTACATCGTGAAAATCAGTAATAGCTAGAGTGATCAATTTATTGATAACAGTTTGGAATTATATTACTAAATTTGAACATAACGTATAATATTTTAGTAATATTATATAATTATTACACAGATAATCACATTAACTCAGATTCCGAATCGAATCAAAGCCGATGTTAATTTCTTTGGAAGGTTGAACTGATGCCAGGCAGTCGAACATCAGATTCTAGTGTGTTATGCATTTTAAGTAACTGACTCACTCTAGTGTAAATAATAGTTTGATTTCAGAAGAGAATTTTGCCTATATTTCTTTAACTGATAATATTCTAACGTAAAGGAAAGGTGCCTAATTGCCTCTCCGATAATTATTAAACCCCCACAAAACTCTGTTCTGATGAACATAAAATAAATTAATAAACATGAAATTAAAAACTAAATATAGATGGCATAAGATCAAATTGCAGAAAACAATCAATAAAGTTATAATTTAAAAATGAAGAATTTGTTTGAATGGGTTTATAGAACCTAAATATTTATGATTACTTAAAATATTTATGATCAAGCAAGAATTTTGAGAGTGCTTTAAGCTTTAAAGTAAATTTAACATAAATGAATTAGATTATCATTTAAGTAATATAATTAAATATGAGACTTGATTAGTTAGCTAGCTTTTAATTTAGAATTGGTTTAGTAATGAAATTAGCATATTCTGCAGAAGGATTTACCACTAATATTTGATAGTAAGTCTTTCAAGGCAATCTTTACTGGGATTCTCCTCTCCATTAAATCAGGCTGTGGCTTTTTATTACTTTGGTTGCAGCTTTCCTGCATCACTTCGGTCGAGAATTATCTAGTTCTTCAGGTGTAGCTTCTCCATCACTAGGCCAGAGCTGAGGTTGATGTTTTCTTCCATTCTATAGAACAGTTTTTTGTGAGAGATAGAGTCTATTGTCCCACTAGCCAACAGTTTTTATTTTAACAGCTTTGGTAATAGCTTGGTCAAAGTAATGCAGGAACAGCTTTTTAATTATTTTTTAACACTTGTTTTGAAAACTACATCTCAAACCTTTTTAATGGCTACAGGCTTTTTTATCTCATATTTTTGCCAGTATTCCCCTTTTACTTTTGCAACTTCAAACTTTGTGTTTAACTAAATTTTCACTTTGTTTTTAATATTAGCCACCGCCAAATCTGGAGTTAAAAACTCTATTCCCTTGGGTTTCCCAATTGCACTTAGCATGAATTTATGCTTGATTGGATTTTCTAATTTGATTTTACCTATAATTTTAAATGAGGTCAATTTTCAGCTAAAAGATTATTTTATTTTTAGACGAAATGTAAAAACTCGTAAACAATTTACAGACTGTGTAATTTTAAACCAACAATAGAACTCGAAAATTATTTTAAATGAATATTAAAACTTATATGAATAAATTCATAAATTTAAATTTATAATTCTGTTATATATAAATTCTAACTACACACTTCTATGTTTACTTCAGTTTTAACAAATGTATGTGTGTATATGCTGCATCTTCATATTATAATTAATGAGGTGATTATATGCACACATACTTGGCAATATTACAAGCACACTCAAAGTTTTAAATTAAAGAAACACGCAATCTAAGTGAAACAGAAATACACTATTATAGAATATAATAGGTGAAACAGGCAGGTCTATAGATCTAACTGTTTCAACATTATTGGACTTTGGGAAATGAAAAGGTGAAGATACAATTGATTTAAAAAGTGGACATATATTACTCTACTACAAAGGCACAAATCTTGAAAGTACAAGTGGAGTGAGATTCATTATAAATAAAAAGTGGAAGAATTGTTATATTTGATGGTGTATTGGACAGAGTGATAAGAATTAGTTATTCAAGTTAATAGCAGATATCAAATGTAGATAATTCAGGTTTATGCCCAATAACATAGTGATAAAGTAGTAGAAGATTTTAATATGGATGTACAAAAGACATTTGATCAGATTAAACAATCTTTTAAAATTGTTATGGGAGACTTTAATGCTAGAATTAGTAAACAAATGAAAGATGAAAGTTCTGTGGGTAAATTTGGTTATGATAATAAAAATGAGAGAGGACATAGACTTGTAGAGTTTTCAGAAAAAGAAAAACTTTATTTATAATTTTGAATTCTTTTTCTGACAAAAATGTTAAAAGGAAATGGACATGGAAGCATCCAAATGAAGGTACAGCAGAATTGGGTTATATTTTGACTAACAGAAAATACATATTTCAAAATTGTGATGTCCTTAATAAATTCAACACAGGAAGTGATCAATTAGATATATGTTAATGCAAAACCAAAGAAACAAAAATTATTATGAAAAACTATTTACAGTTGATATTCCTAATCTTCAGAAACATCCTAATGAATTTAAATTAGACTGGAAAATCATTTTCAAGTATTAGTAGATTTTGAACATGATTTAGATTTGAATGAAATTAATATGAAAATAACTGATACACTTTTAAAAACTGCAATGAAGATAGTTGGTAGAAAAAAGCAGCAATTAACCAATAAAATTTCTACTGATACTAGAGAATTTACGAAGAAAAGGAATATGAAGATATATAAAAATGATTCATTAAGAAGGATTGAATATCTCAGATTTTGTAAAATGGCATGAAAAAGAGTTTGATATAAAAAAATATAATTGTGAATTAGGAAGAGAAAAATCTCAAGAGTGTAAAACAACATTTTGGTATTGGCAGGAAACTTATAATATACAGGTGGAAACAATGTATGAAATTAATCATAGAATTAAAGTTGGTTTGAGTGCTTTTGGTAGAAATAACTTAATATTAAAAAGAAATATACCTATGTGTTTGAAAAGGAAGGTTTTTATAAATGGGTTTTACCAGTTTTTACTTATGGATCTGAGACTTGGACACTTAATAAAAGAGCAATACAGAGACTTCAGATCATTTGAAGTATGGAGAGATGCATATTAGGAGTGACTTTAAGAGATCAAAAATGCAATATATGGGTAAGATAACAAACAGTTGTTACTGACATCATTGGAAGAATTAAGAGTGAAGTAGAGTTGGACTGAACATATTTCTAGATGAGATGACAATAGATGGACAATTGAAATCTTAAATTGGATTCCAAGTGATTGTAAGAGACCTAGAAAGAAGCCACATGTGGAGAAGAGAGGCTAGAGATAGAAGATGGATTGAACTTGAAGAGACCTTCATTTTGCAGTGGATTGATAATGGTTGACAATGATGTTGATGATATGAAGTTCAATAAATAAATATAATTTTAATATCTTTATAATTAAATATTTTTAAAATGATATAAGTTTGCCTTTTTTTAATCATAACCTTAAATACTTATATGTTTTTATTTAAATTATTGGGGATTTTTTTTGTCTATCTGTCTGAAAAATCTTGGAACTCAATTTTCCACACATTTCTCCAATTTCTGAATTAACTGAAAGTTTGTATATGCTTACATTTTTTTTTAGAATTTATAAATAATTTTAGCCAAAAAATATTGAAAATTTTAAATTTTACATGAGATTTGGTATTCTTATAGTAGTGTCATCTAGCGGTAGTAAATTATATCTAAACATTCTTATAAAACTAAAAAGTAGAAAATAAAAAAATATAAAGTATTTTTTTAAAAGCAACACTTTTGTTCACATAAATAAACTAAAAAATGAAAGAAAAAAAGGGTACTAATTACTTAGCCGTCTTGACCACTTGATGGCATTATTACTAATGAAAAACAATACAATGTTCCAGGGCCGCATGTTTTTTATTTATAATTTATGTTTATTTTTACGGCAATTTATTTGCAAGACTATTTAATTGCACCTTTTTGTGTTTCTATGGTGATTTAATTACAGAGGCGATTTTACTTTTTTAATTTTGGATTTGGATTTTGAAGTTTTTAGATGTGAATATTAAAAACTATTTAATTGCACCTTAATTTTGGATTTGGATTTTGAAGTTTTTAGATGCAAATATTAAAAACAAGAAACAAAACAACTTTTAACTTTTTTTTTGGTAACAACTTTTAACATTTCTAAAGTTGTATTTTTGGAAACAACTTTAAAGATGTCAAAATTTTTAACTTTTTTTTTTTTGGTAACAACTTTGGTTGTTTTCTATTCCCTCATGTCAGCCTCATGATGGCATTATTTCTAGATCAATTCCTAGAAATATACTGTTTACAGTGGCCTGCACCCAACCTAAGAGGCTTCTTTCTATGATAAAACACAGAGAGTCCTCGCAGCAGCCTCAGCCAACCTAAGAGGCTTCTTTCTACAATAAAACACAGAAAGAGTCCCTGACAGCTGAGCCGGTCTGGCTTTTTTCTATGCTAAAAGCACAGACAAATGCCTTATTGGCTGCCATAGTTGGTTGTGTTTTTAACTTCATTGTAATGCTAGAATGTCTATTTTCTCTATACTTTCATATGAGAGTGTGTGGATTTTAGCCTGTTGTAATTATTTAAAATTTCATTACAAAGGATTTTTTTTTAAGTGCTCTGATCTACTGTTACATTGTAACTTCATTATCAATGTCATGAAGATCCCATTATGAATGGGTAACCCTCAAAAATTGCTTTTAAGGGTGCAGTAGAGAAGTATTTTGATGATTACACAAAAAGTAACATTTTCACGAGAATTCATTTCATCCATAACAAGTTACTTTTGATATATACACACAAACAAAAACAACCCAGCATCTGTATTAATTACTATCCAAAAAAAAAAAAAAGAAAATTAGTCAGGTATTAAATCACTATGGTGGTCAAATATCCAATATGATTTATTTGTCCATAAGGTTGTCACAAACAGAAATAAATAAATAATCTTTCAAACAAGATTGAAATAAACAACTATTAATAATTATATTTAAATATTTATCAAACCGGTTTTCATCTCCATTGAGACCTTATCAAGATATTATATTATATTATTATTTGTTTATGTGAATTCTATAATATAATATCTTGAGAAGGTCTCAATGGAGATGAAAGCCAGTTTGATAAATATTTAAATATAATTATTAATAGTTGTTTATTTCAATCTTGTTTGATTGATTATTTATTTAGTAAGGTATTATTTTTACATTTACTATTTAAATAACATTAGTTTTTATATGTATACACATTAACAAAAACAACCCAATTTCTGATTAATTACTGTCCAAAAAAAAAAAAAAGAAAAGCAAATTAGTCAGGTTTGATTTTTAAATGTAGTATTTGAATTACGGTACTTTTTATATATATACACAATAACAAAAAGAACCCACTTTCTGATTCATTACTGTCAAAAAAAAGCAAATTAGTCAGCTATCATTTTTCAATTGAATACGGTCATTTTATATATACACACTAACAAAAAGAACCCACTTTCTCATTAATTACTGTCCAAAAAAAAAAAGCAAATTAGTTGGGTATCATTTGAAAATTGAGTGTGAATTTTTAAATGTTGTGGATAAATTGAATAATGTAGAGTTGCATCTTATTTTCTATTCAAAAAAGATTGTAACTTTTTATATATACACAAAAAAAATAAAACCCACTTTCTGATTAATTACTGTCAATACCAAAAAAAAGGTTATTCGGGTATCATTTTTAAATTTAGTATTTAAATAATATTACGGCTTTTGATATCTACACACTAACAAAAACAATCCACTTTCTGATTCATTACGTCCGGTTTTTAAACAGCAAGCAACATGTACGATAGCTCTCCTCAAAAATTGAAATCAGCAGGAAAGGGAGTGTCAAACCCCATTCCAAACCCCTAAATACAAGGTAAGAGAAGTTTTATATATTTAAAAATGGAATGTGACAATGATATAGATAATATACATAGCAATTCAAGCTTAAAATGTCACACTCAGTCATTCAACAGAAACGATGGCCGAAATCTTCATAGCTATAATAACAAATCTCAGGCTCCATCTGAGATCAAAAACCTTCCCATTAGCAATACTAAGCACCAAATAATTACTGACAACATTAAAATGCAAGAAATTATACAAACTTTGTCAGTTATTAGCGTTGGTCTCCCATCAGGCGAAATAACAGCCAATATTAATAATACATACGAAAACAGTAACAACACTCACCGTATTTCCCAAACTCCTTTAGGAGAAATAAATAAACACAATTCTTCCACAACCGCTAAACACTCTCAGAATAATTTGGAACAAAAAATAAAATATCAGCAAAATCTATCTGAAGAAAGTGAAAAAAATTTTTTTAAATCACCAGAGGTCACCAAATTCGCTGCTGTAACACCAGAGACTGTCAACAGTATTTTGGGAGAAAAAAATGAAATAATAGATAAAAAAAATCAACAAAACCCATTCACAAACAAATGAAAATTTCAAACTAGATGAACCTTTAATATCTACATCGTTCGAACATTTCAAAACAGACTCACAAATCCAAACCCTTCCAAAAAAATCTATATCCTATGCTAACACTTTAAGTATCAACAAAGACGTTAAAACCGTGGAGACTAACTCGGTCAGCAAAATTAATGAAATGCTTATAGGCATATTGGAATATGAAAGAGAAATCACAACAGAAGACAATCAACACCCCCAATCAATTAAGATATTAAATTATAATAATATTACCGATGAAATGCATCAAAACATAAGCTATAATTTCAACAAAACTATTCCAAACATGCTCTATAAATCTTTCCAAAATTATTACAATGACAAAACTCTAATCCTAGCAGTAACGAATGAAAACTTATCATTATACAAATTTCCCATGGAGCATTTATATTCCATAATTAAACAACATGATTCAGAGTTGGGAATTTATCAAATACTAACTCACCCTAATGACAGATATGTGGCAATAGAATTTAAGACCTGGGCAGACAGGCTCCAATTTAAAAACAATATTAAAATACTGGGAAATAAAATACTTTGCACTGTAGAAATGAACAGACCTATGATACTACAAGGGAAAATCAAAAACTGCCTAACAAGATTCACTGAACAAGAGCTCCAAAATATTCTCAATCCCTATGGCACTGTTTCAAAATTTAAATTCCTTCCAGACCCCATCTTGAACGGCACTGTTTCAAAATTTAAATTCCTTCCAGACCCCATCTTGAACGGAAACATAATATCAAACACAGCAATCTTCTCACTAGCCATGAAAAAAACGTTTCTCCCACTGACATCCCTACTGTAGATAATGCAAGAGGTTCATCAATGGTCCTAACATTCAGGGGGGTGCGGCCTCAGTGCTTTCACTGTTTACAAAGAACACACTTTATAAAAGACTGTTTGGCATGTATCTGCACTATCTGCAATCAAAAGAAAGGCAAGTTCCACCGCTGCAGTGGAAAGAATATAGAAACAACAACAACTACAGACACCAAACAGTCACCTAAAACAGACAATAATATTGAAAACCACACTGATAAACACAGGGCTACAACATCAAACTACACTGAATCTATAGACATAACTCCCACAGATGTAACACCAGACCACATAATATCTAGAGATGAAGATCAAGATGATAATCTTTCCCAACAAACTGAAATGGAATTCCACAACAATACAACCAAAAATAGAAATGATAAACAAACAACTACATCAAGTACACCTCATCTCATTTCAAACCAATACACAGATAATATTCAGTCAATAAACAGTACAACATTGGAAAAAAGGGCTATGAATCAATGCTTGACAATCCTTCAGACTTGAAGTCACTTCCAATAGAAGAAACAGACACCAGAATCAAAATAGACAAAAATAACACCCAATCACCTAGAAAGTCACAAAGTAAACAAAATACAATAACTCCACATCCTCAAAAAGAAAGTAGCAAAACCAATAAACCAAGGAAAAAACTCAACCCAGCACACACCAAAACTCCAAACCTGGGGGAAAAGGATGGTTTGTCTGGACATTGGAATCAGGATCTTTCACAAGAAGTAGAGCTAACATGACAAGCTATACCAAATATTAATAAACGGAAATCAGATGTTCCGGATAAATCAAGCTCAGATGACGATATGAATTCTGGGTTTATAACACAACTACCTACATTAAAACCAGATTCACAAGAATCACAAAGTAAACACAGAGTGTCATGGGAAAAAAGAAAAGAAAAACCTCTGAGCACTCTGATACTGATTCAGCACCAATGGAAGATGATCCCTATTTGGAATTACCAGATTCTATGGAAAATGAGGACCTTCCAGTACTCATGGAATCAAATCTACATCAACTCTCATTGGAAGAAGCATCAGATCAAGAAACCAATTATAGTCATTTACTTCCAAATTCTCCCTGAGACCAGGGGCCGGCTGAGGGGGCAGGGACACTATATTATGAACTATAAAATTGCAGGGATTAATGTCCGTGGCCTCAACTCATTGGCCCATGCTCACGCAATTAGAAATTGGATAAGCATTAACTCTCCCCACATCCTTCTAATGGGGGAAACCAAATTCCATAATAACACTGACACTAAAATAGAAACATTAATTGCCACTATGGGCTTCACTAAATTTTCAGTTGGACATTCAGCAGCTGGAGGGGTTGGAGTATTAATTAACAAAAAATTTCCTCCAAACAAATTCTGTATACTCTATTTGGATAACAACTTAATCTTATTAGAAATAGACTATTGGGGCTACAGCATAAATCTAGCTTATATATACACTTCAAACAATCCTACTATCTATCACAAAATCATTCAGATTTTAAATGCTATCCTTAGCAACAAATCAGGCTCTTTACTTATATTGGGAGATTTTAACACCACATATGGTCGCTTTAACTTAAAATTTCTTCCACTGATAAATAGAAACTTGATGTGTGGGGAAGGATTCCTTCCTCCCAGATCCTACTCCTTTTACACCAAATCCCACCAAACCCTAATAGACCTATTATATTATTCACCAGATTTACATTTTCATCTAAATGCAAAACTTTTACCGATTTCATTTTCGGACCATATGGCCCTTGTAGTTACTCTTGAAACCATGGCTGGCCTCCCAACCCCAGAGGCTCTTCACAAAACCATGTGGATGGTAACATAATCAAACATGATAGAGGCCATAGTGTCCGAATCTATATATTTTCACAAAATCAACATCCTTTCACGACCAGCTGAAGAAGCCTGGTTTTCATTTATAGGCATCCTACAGACAATATTAAAACACCACACCATGAAAGCCAAAGGCCCTAATGGCCTCTTCAGAGACCTTCTACAAATAGAGAATCAGCTTCAGATGCTCCAAAGTCAACCTATCAAAACACAAGATATACATAGTCTTAAAAACCTATACCGATCAAGACAAAAATTCCTGGCGGAATACCTATCCATTAGGAGAGCCAAATGCTATTTATCACAACAACACTACTGGACAAAAGGTTACTTGAGATGGGCACTTGGAGGGAAAAATAACAAAACCACTCCCACCATCATTGCAGATGGGAAAACCTTACTGGGAACACCTATGATGAACACAATAAAAGAACACTTCCAGTAAAGAATGCAAACCGCAATCTTCAATGGCACACAATCCTGGTCTGAAGTTGATCCACAGGCACCACATGGGATCACAGAAAACCTACTCCAACAGAAAATATCTTCCCTTCCCGATGGTGTACATCTTGGATTACATGGGATTCCCAGATTCCTAATCCTACACCTCAATCAATTTGCAATTCCCATAATGAAGAAGATGGTGGATTACCTAGAAATTGGTAATAGAGTGATACCTAACCTTTACCCAGTGGCACTGGTTCCATTTATAAAAAAAAATCAGGTTATGGATCTCTCAAACATCAGACCTATTTCCATGACACCCCTGCTAATTAAAATTGTAGAGTCCATGATCAAAGACCTCATCCAACCAAATGTCTTAAAGCACATATCTAACAACCAATATGCCAAGAAGGGATCCTCTACTGCACATGCAATGGGCAACATAATCTCCATCATTGATTATGTCAGAATCCACCGGAAGTCAGGGCCGATAGCTATTCAACTGGGCATTTCTACAACCTTTGACTCAGTACATATAGACATACTCTTAAATATTTTGGCCGAGTATGATGTTCCTGCAGCTTCTGTCCAGATCATAAGCAATTTACTATACAACAGGGAAATTTTTATCACTATGGATGGTAACATCACCTCCAGATTTAAACCGACATAAGCTCTCCCTCAGGGTTCCCCCCTCAATGCCCTATGCTTCATCGCATATATAAATCCTCTCCTGATGGATTTGGAAAAAAATCTACCAGGTCTTTTTATACCCAATTTAAGCAGAGAATTCAACATGTTTGCCTACATGGATGATATAATGATCATCCTACCACCAAGAAAACATTCCTTTGCTACAAACAATATTAAGCCGCTATGCTTCCTGGCAAATTGTTTCAGAAAGGAAAAATCAACACCCTCTTCTCTGCCAAGCCACAGAGATATCTTGGGTTTTCCATATTCAAATCTACCACAGCAATGACCAAAGAGATTCAGGATAACATCCTGGAAACAACAAATTCATCATTTCCTTGTCACAAGTCTACCTTTTCCTCCCTGGCAAGGTAGTACTAATTAACATGAATGTGATGCCAAAAATAGCATACTTTCTTCCATTTATCAAATGCAACAAAAGCTTCATAAATAAAATAAATGGTTTGTGCTCAAGGCTTTTCTGAAAAGGTAAAATGGTCGCGATCAGCCTTAAAGGCACTCAGCGACCAAGAAAGCTAAATGGTCTTGCTCTCCACTCCATTCAGACATTGATTTACCAAAAAACCCACAACGTCATACACAACTTGGTAGCATCATATGGTTTTAACACAATTCTCCAAAAAACTTTCCTTCAAAAGGTAACACCCACTGACTGACCCCCACCAGACAGATAAACATGGATCACTAGAAACAACTCTTATCAAACAGCACTGCCCAATAAACGACTCCACGTTCAATTCTAAAATATCATTATGGCAAGCATACACAATCCTCCATCCAATCTTACATCCTATAATCAACACATTTTATTACAATAATCAGAAACTGGTATCCAACATTAAAAGATGGAGTCTAGAGGCCAAATACCTAGACTTCCTCATTAAATACAACATTAATGGACTACCTACTAATCACTTCCTCTTTTACAATCAACATAGACCCTACTTGCAGCATTTGCATGAACGGCGATGAGACATTGGAACACCTTTTCTCACAATGTATGGGATTCAGAGTGATCCAAGAAGTCATACTCTCCAACACCAAGATAGATTTCCAACTGATCTCATCTCTGAAAGATAGTATCAATACTAAAACCTATCCAATAATATGTCTCTCAATATTTTTGAACTATGCCATATGGGTTACACATTGTAAACTAATCATGGAACACCCACAACCTACTATAAAACAGTTTTTTTCAAAAAAATGATTAAAATCCAGAAAAGAGATCAACTCCTGGCATCGTCAAAAACATTTGAGAACACTTGGACATTATACAATATGCCAAACTAACAACAAGGCAAAAAGGGGGGGAGGGCTAACAATCAGATAACAAATATGTGAAGGATCTAATGTTCACATCATATTGCACAACATAGACTCATCAGAACCCAAATGGAAATAACAAGATAGTTAGAACAACAATGTAAACCCCAATTGTATGATTATACATCACTGTATACATTAAAAATAATAAATTATTATTGAAACTAAAAAAAAAAAGCAAAATAGTTGGGTATCATTTTTAAATGTAATATTTAAAGAACGGTATTTTATATATATACACACACTAACAAAAAGAACCCACTTTCTGATTAATTACTGTCAAAAAAAAAAAAAGCAAATTACTCCGGTATTATTTTAAAATTTAGCGTGAATGTAGAAATTTTGTGTAAATTGAAAAATGTATAATTGCGTGTTACTTTCTATTAAAAAAATACCGTAACTTTTTGTAGATATACACACAAACAAAAGCAACCCATTTTATGATTAATTACTGTCCAAAAAACGTCAATTATTTGGATATCATTTTAAAATTTAATGTGAATTTCTAAATTTTTGTTTTTTAAATAGTAATATTATTTACTATTAGTTCCCCTAATTTCATATTACAAAACTAAAAAACCCAATATTTATATAGATAGAATCACAGGCTTGGCCCAGAATCGTAATATGTATGTGTTTTTGATTAGCATCAACGCCATCAAATGGCTGACACGAGGGAATAGAAAACAACCACAACTTTTAATATTTTAAAACAACTTTTAACTTTTTTTTTTTGATTTAATTTTTTTTTGGAAACAACTTTTAAAATATCAAAACAACAAGTTTTAACTTGGGGGGAGGGCGGTTTGTCAGAACAAATATACTTTTAACTTTTTTTTTTTGGTAACAAGTTTTAATAATTCAAAACAACTTTTATGTTTTTTGTGACTTTGTGATAACAAAACAACTTTTAACTTTTGGTAAGAATTGAAAACAACTTACAACTTTTTTTTCCAAACTGTCAACAAATAAAATAAAAAAAAAAATACAATGGCCAATGGTCTACATGGACTCCAATGTACTTGGCACAGCCATCTCAGAGAGTATGCATCCAAACAGATTTTTGTTCTTGCTTAGACATCTCCACATAAATTCTGGCAGGTAATTGTCCAGCAATTTCCTGCGAGTTCTGTGCTCTTTTTGGTTACGACATTTTAAAAGTCCCCAAAGTCATTCAATTTATATATGTGTGACAATAAAGGTTTTTGTGTGTTACTACTGGCAGTGGCTTATTTTTCTTTTTGTAGCCCTTCCAATAGTCTGAGTAGATTGTGGATCTTGCCTTAACATTAGCTTTTAGAGTGTGCAGTAGGGTAGCAGCACAAGGTGAAGTGACGAAACATTCTCCTGTATCGTGGCACATGCCTTCAAAAACTCACTGTTAAGGAAGTCTCATCTATGTCCACTACCATACCAGGCCTTATTGGATGACAGGATATAGAGAACAGACGCTTGGGTCATTGTTCTCTAAGACCATTTGTCCACTCAACTACTGTTTTGTGGTTAATGCCCAGTTCCAAACAGATGTTTTCTAGTGTCATCTGCTCATGGGTTCATAAATACATGAGTCGCACAGCTGTTACAAATGGTATTCTTGTTCCTTCGAACCAACTGCTATTTTGAATGGAACATCTTTGATGGCAGGATACAGATTTACAACGAAACTGGAAATTTGTTTCAAACTATACACAGTCATCTCTTCTCTGCACTCGCATCACTTTGACTCTACTAGAACATGGTAACATTGTAGAAACCACTGCACGAGTCTCAGTTGTTGGCAACTGTGCTAAAGTAATTCTTTCTGTGGCCATTTTATTACTATCATGATATTTCATGTTGAAATGAGAATTTATGCTTTTACCTCACAAAATTCATTTTCTTTACACTTGTCAAGCTTTTGCACCTTACACAGTGTGTTAAAAAGGGGGGTGCTACTTGGCAATTCTTAGTCGCTCAGACTGTAATTTAATTACAAATTAAATTACTATTATTGTATGGACATTTCAAAAGTTGTTGACACTTGAAAAACACACACAGTGAATTGTGTGAAATTGTAAAATATGGTTGCAAAGCACAAAATAGACTGTAATATCTCTGTGCAACTCCATTGACTGAACTACAAAGAATAAGACAAACAGAACTGTTTTCTTACCTGCAAATTAGGCTGCATGAATGGCATTTGTAGCTGTTTTGGACTGGCAACAATGCCAACAGGTGGCCAAATCTGGTTAAGTAATTGGTACCACAAAGACACTAGAAAGTAGAAAACAAATTTTATTCAGATTTCACAATATTCTTTATATTAAACAATTAAAATATCAAAAATATTGTAAAAGCATAAGAAAATTTATTTCCTATTTTTAATGAATTTTGCCCCTACGTTTTAGGGCATTTATGTGAATAAAAGTTTTTTTTTTTTTTAATTTTTTTAAAAATATTTTTTATTGTTAATTTGTTATGAGCAGAAATTTATTTAGTTGTTTTTGGTTTATAAATTAAAATAAAACATTTTGTTTTGGTTACATTTAAAATTTCAATTGATCCTTGAAAGTTTAAAGGTTTTACTTATAAAACTTAAAAGAAAAACAAAAATTGCAGATGAAGATTGAGGAGAAACCATTAAAACATTACATAACACTATTTCTTATGCTTAGACACTTTGTTAAAACTGTGGAAACTCTCCATACAATAATATAACCTAGTGAAGCCATAATGATCAATTTATACTGCACAAGTGTGGCATTATTGTATGGAAAGAACTGTTAGCTGATCACGCATGCCTTACTATGCTGGTGTGGCTGATTTGTTCCACAAGATAAGTTAAAGTTTTATATATTTTTAATAACATCTGGATAAAAATTTCTGTTGTTGGAGAATATTTGCATAGTGAGTGGGTAAGAAAAGCAAGTTGGAATACAGATAGATAGATTTAATTAGATTTGGAAAGATCGAGAAAAATATTGCTAATGTTTGGAAAGTGATTGGATACACTGACATTTTAAATGTAAAAGGAAAAAATATTTTTTATATGTGTGTTTATTTTTAGAAGGCTATAAAACTAAGTCATAATAAGATTAGTTCGATTTTAGGAGGTTAACTACAAAAAATCTTCAGCTTAAGGTAGTGATTCATTTGAGAGAGTAGGGTTTGAGGAGTAAGTTTAGGAAGCATGTGTTTATTGATCATCATTTAAAAAAAAGTTTTTTTTCCCTTTTGTATAAAAAGTAGTAGAAAAGTCATATATTTAAATATAGAGTAGGGGAGTTGAAAAATAAGAAAATATGGATTATATTTGTATCCCCACAATGTATGTAGGATGGCCAGAAGGAAATTATGCATGCTTTGTTTGTGTGTATGATATATAAGATTTCCCATTGGAAATTTATGGTTGTATAGATCATGTACAAATGTGATAAAAGAAGTGAAAAAATGGTTTTTAAGTGTAGATAATTTAAAGAAAAAGTCAGGAGAAATAAAGGGAAATGTAAATAAGGATGATAGAATATATATTTCGTGGAGTGATAAGATATGGATGACAAAATAAGTAGTGCAATGGAGATAGGAGATAGTTAGGAAAATAATACGTAAAATAGCAGAAGAGGTAAAGAATGTAGAAATAAAATTAAAAGTTTAAGCATGAAGTGTGAGCAGATCAAGGAATTAATGAATAGAAATGATAAGGAAGAAATAGATAAGGAAGTCCAGAACATGGAAGAGAATGTTACAGATGAAGTAGGGAGAGTAAACTATGAGACAGTCTTGATAGAGTCTCACTAATTATAGGATATGAAGATGTAATTGCAAGGGGAAATAGGTATGTAAGAGTAAGTTTGTCTGGAGCTAGAATTAGGGATGTTGCAGATAAGGTAAAGAAACAGGGGAGTAAAGATGTTTATGTTATGGTATGGACAAATAACTTGTCAGAGCTATCGGAGAGAGTAATGGATGAGTACAAAGAATTGATTAATAATTTGAATAAGGTTAAAGGAAGAGTAGGAATAGTTGGATTACTATGAAGATTTGCAATAGGTATATATGTTAGATAGGTCATGTTCTATAAGTGAGAGATTGTAAAAAATATGTGAGAAATAATGTTATGTTTGTGGATATGTGGCAATTTTTTTATTAGTAATAGGGAGTTATATAATAAAGATGGATTACACTTAGCAAAACAAGAAAGTGAAATATTAGGGGGTTTGATTTATGAAAAATATAATAGTTCAGCAAACTTATAATGGGGAATAGGGTTTCAAATTACAGTATTATAAAAAGATTAAGAATGGATAGGATATAAGAAATAAACAGTGTAGTTGCTTCAGATATAAATATAGATGTGGAGAGGAAATGGGTTTAAAATTAATGATAAATAAGCTAATTACAAATGTAATAGAAAAGAAAGTCAAAAGTATTTATAAAAGGGTAGTAAGAAAGGAAGAAATTGTTAAAATTAGATATTTGAATATGCAAGGTGGTAGGAGACCAGAAAAGGGGCTGGAATTAAACAAAGCAGTTAAAAATAAAAGACTTGAAGTGTTAGCAGTAATGGAAACACGTCTAAGACAAGAAGAAGAACCTACATTGGAAGATTTGATATGGCAGGGTATAAATAGAAAAGAAAAAGAAAAAAGGGGTGATGGTTTAGGATTTATGTCAAAAAAATATTTAAATACTGTAAATTGTCAAGAACGTTTGAGATATGGTTAGGGAGACAAGAATGGATGGTGGCTATAGGGTATATGGCCATAGGAGATAATCAAATTATAATGGAAATGGAACAGTAGCATATATGAATGCCTAGTTAAGGATATACAGAGTTTTAAAAAAATGGGAAGAAAATAATAGTTATAAGGAATGTGAATGGGCATATTGAAGAAATTGATGACATGGATAACAAGATTGGGCAGCTTTTGGGAAATTTTTGTCAGAGAGTAAATTTGAGCACTGGAAATTTATCTAATATTTATGAGAGGCAATACATATGGTCTAGATATAATATATTTTACACAACAGATTATGTATTAACAGAAAAAGAGGAAATGAATAAATACAGAAAATTAAAGTGTTTGATATCAAAGAGAGGATATGCAATAGTGATTATAATTTCTTTATAATAGAAGTGGTTGGTAATGTGATGGAAAATAGTAATAAAAGTAGAAAGAATAGTGAAAGATGAAGATGGAGAATGAATGACGAGAATAAGTTAGAAAAATATAAAATAAAAGTGGAAGAATTAAAACAGGCAAAACTCACTATATGTATTGCCACATACAGCAATCTAGAGTAATCAATGGATGCCAGAAGGCTTGTGCATAAAATCCCTATCTAGTGCCTACTCATCCAATATCCCCAGACTAATTTCTGGCTTGTGGCCTTCATCAGTGAGGAGCCTTGAATCTGAGAGCACTGCACCTAGATCTTAGAATCTAATGCAATCCTCTAGCAGCCACCTTTTATCTCCACTTAACTACAAAACTATGAGTATTAATTTGAAAACATCTTAATATTTTCAATCCAAGCTCATTAGCTTATATAGTCATATAGGTCTGAACTCAGTTCAGCACCCATACATTTTGGTGTCTAATGAACTTGGATTGAAAATATTAAGATGTTTTCAATTTAAGATTCATAGTTTTGTAGTTAAGTGGAGATAAAGATGGCTGCTAGAGGGTTGCATTAGATTCTAAGATCTAGGTGCAGTGCTCTCAGATTCAAGGCTCCTCACTGACGAAGGCCACAAGCCAGAAACTAGTCTGGGGATATTGGATGAATAGGCACTAGATGGAGATTTTATGCACAAGCCTTCTGGCATTCATTGATTACTCTAGCTTGCTATGTGTGGCAATACATATAGTGAGTTTTGCCTGTTTTAATAACAGTTATAAGCAAGCATAAGAAATGGTGATCATGTGATAAAAGTGGAAGAAATCATGGAAGAGTTTGTTGGGAATGAATATAAGGATTGGTATGGTGAAGTAGAAAAAGTGGCAAATAGAGTTTTAAGTGAAAATATTCAGAAGAATAAAAGTAATAGAAAAGTGAGAATTAGGGAAAGGTAAGAGAGAGGGAAAAAGCATGCAGAGAATATAAATATGCTATTAAAAACAAAAAGTGAAAAAGTTATTAATATTAAATGGGAATACTATTTTTTTGGGAAAAAAAAGAAGTTGGCTAAAATAGATAATTATATAGAGAGAATGAAATTAAATAGTAAATTATTGGAGAATATTAATAAAAGTGGAAGAGATGGTATGTAGGGGAGAGAGAAATAGTATTACTAAATGATGAAAAAGAGTGTAGCTCTAGAGAAGAATAAGAGACAATCTTAAATAAGTATGTAATGGATATAGAAAAGATGTTAGATGGAAGGACAGAGTGATAACAAACCTAAAAGCACATAGCAATGGAAATATTAGTTTTACAGAAAATGAATTGAATGAGGCAGAGAAAAGAAATTGAAAAGTAGAAAGACAAGAAGTTTAGATGGATGGATAGCAAAAATGGTGATAAATTTGGGAAAAGACAAAATTAAATCTATCATATTTTATTTAATAAGATGGAACAGAAGACAGAATTTCCAGATGGCTGGAATAATACAAGAGTACGGTTATTATTTAAAGGAAAGGGTAAGTACCATAGAAAGATAAACAATTATAGACCAATAGTGGTAATGCCAGTGTTATATAAAGTTTTTGCATATATGGTGGCTGAGATGGAATAAAATAATATAGTGGGAGAAATGCAAGGTTTTAGAATAGATAAGCATATAGGAGATAGTTTATATAGTCACACAACTTATAGATATGACTATGAGGTAGACTGTTATAAAAGTGGTTTTAGTACAGTAGATCATAAACAGATATTGAGAGAAATTATAGAAAGGACAAATGAATATGAGTTGCCATTATGCTTAGGATTTGTAGACTATGAAAAGGCAATTGATTCTATAAACATTTTTTCAGTGATTAAAGCATTGGATCATCAAGGTGTAGATCCAGGATATTGTCATATTTTGAAGAATATTTATAAAAATGCAACAGCAACAATTAGATTACATAATGATAGGAGGAAAATCAACATTGAAAAGGGTGTAAGACAGGGTGACTCCATATCTCCAAAACTTTTTACAGCAGTGCTGGAAGAAGTATTTTGTGGATTAAAATGGGAAGCTAAAGGAGTGAAAGTAAATGGAGATTATTTAAGTCATTTAGATTTTGCAGATGATGTAGTTGTTTTTGCAAATAATGCTTTAGAGCTACAGGAAATGTTGCAGGAGTTATCAGATGAAAGTAGGACTAAAGATCAATGTTAAAAAGACTAAAGTAATGTTTAATAGATTTTCTCAAAATATGAAAATAAAGATTGATTATGATGAGTTAGAAGAAATTAACAGTTACAAATACCTTGGTCAGATTATTAATACAGATGGAAATATAATGGATGAAATTAATCATAGAATTAAACTTGGTTGGAGTGCCTTTGGTAGAAATAACTTGATACTAAAAGGAAATATGCCTATGTGTTTGAAAAGGAAGGTTTTTAATAAATGTGTTTTGCCAGTTCTTACTTATGGATCTGAGACTTGGACCCTTAATAGAAGAGCAATACAGAGACTTCAGACCACTCAAAGAAGTATGGAGAGATGCATGTTGGGAATAACAAGAAGGGATCGAAAACGCAATGTATGGGTAAGAGAACAAACAGGTATTACTGACCTCATTGAAAAAATTAAAAGACTGAAATGGAGTTGGGCTGGACATATTGTTAGAAGAGATGATAACAGATGAACAATTGAAATTTTAAACCGGATTCCAAGAGATTGTAAAAGACCCAGAAAGAGACCACATGTGAGATGGGTGGATGAAATAAGAAAGTTTGTAGGGGTGATGTGGAAAAGAGAAGCTAAAGATAAGAAAAGATGGATTGAACTTGGAGAGACCTTCATCCTGCAGTGGATTGATAATGGTTGATGATAATGATGATGAGATATAGAGAAGGCCTATGATAGAGTAAATAGAAATAGTTTATGTTTAGTAAATTTAGGAATGAATGGAGCTTTAATGGATCTTATCAACAGATTGTATAAAAATAATTACTATATGTATCAATTAGGAAGTATAGAATTAGAGTTAAAAATGGGGTGGGACTAAAGCAAGGATGCCCTCTGTCATCTATTTTGGTTTTTGTTATATTTGAGAGAAATGGAAAGAACAATAGAAAGATTATGAATTAGGGGTAAAGATACCATTAATAGATGGCGAAGGAGTGTATATATTAACAGGGCTTTTATTTGCTGATATCTTCTTGTGCACAGAAAATAGTATGTAAGTTATGCTGAAGACATGCGCAAGGATGGGTGAAAAGGTGGGGATTAAATTTATTGAAGAAAATCAAAAGTAAGGCTGATAAATGCTGGGGAAAGAGAAGAGAAAGAATTTTTATTGGGGGATATAAAGTTAAATGTGCTGAGTAAGTACAACTATTTGGGAATCATCTTAAGTAATCAGAAAAATTGCTTGGATGAATGGGAAAAAAATTTGATAAATGGAGTAAAGAAAAGAAAGGGACTGATACAAAAATTAATGGTTTTTACATAATAAATATGATGTAGCAAAAATTGTATGGGAATGGCACTAGCAGGGTTAACTTATGGTAATGATGAATTATGTGTTAGTAAAGGGATGTTAGATTACTTAGAAAAAGTACAAAAAGAAGATGCAAATGTGTGGATGGTCAAAGAAGCAATTCAAGGAGAAATGAGATGATCATTTTATATGAGATATGCAAAAAGCAAAATGAAAATGTTTAGTTGATTGCAATTTATGGATTGTAAGAGAATAGCCAAAATAGTATTTAAGTGGGTTACAAGTAAAGGTTAGGTAACAAGATGGATGAGAGAGATGGTAGGGTATGCAGAAGATTTGGTTAAAGACTTTATGTCAGTATACTTATACAAAAGGTGGGATGATTGGGTTAGGAGAATTGTTGGGTGTTATAGTGGTAAGGAATGAGATAGAAGAATAGCTGCAATAATAAAAAAACTAAGGAATTGGAGATATGGAGAACTAGAGTGGAGAGTAAAAAGAGTTTAAATACATTTAAAAGTAAACGGAATATTGGATGTGAGTTAATTTACAATAATAGCAAGGAAAGTAGTTTACTGTTTAAGGCTTGAACAGGATCATTAGTAACAAGGAAATATACACATAATTGGAAAAAAAATGTGAATGATTTAGTCTGCAAGTTTTTGTAAGGATGGCATGGAAATTATTAGGCATCTGTTGAATGTAAATGTTTGCAGAAAGATACAAATAATGAAGTTGTGGGAGAACAAACATAAACAAAGTGATTATACAGAATGTGGATTCTTGGTTTTTATGCTGGGTTTTGAAAAAGATAAGAGGGATCTAAATATAAAGGCCATAGAGTGGACAAAGATCATGTTGTGGAAATGAGATGGAGCAGGATAGAAAACAATATGGGGAAAACTTAAAGTGGGGAATGTAAAGGTAAGGTGGTTAATAGGTTTCTCTGGGCATAGTGCCTGAGAGATTCCTGACTTCGATAAAGGGAAACCGTAGTGCATCATATCACATTATATCACTACTATTTTAATGAAGAGCAAAATGAGAAATAAATGGCATTAAAATTATTCTTATTTTTTAAAAAAATAGGAGCTTTTGCCTTTTTTGTAGATTTAAAAGTAGCAGGTGAATAAATAGAAAAATTGTTGGCAAAGTTATGTATTACATGTCTAAATAATAAAGATGTACCAAATGATTGGAAGGATATGGTAGTAATTTTTCCATTTTTAAAAAAGGTTCAGAAATGATCAGGTCTTTTCAAAATTTTTACAAAAATAATTACAAATCATTCAAAGCAAACTTTGGATTTTAACCAACCAAAGAACAAGCTGAATTTAAAGGTGTTTATGGTACAGTGGGTCATATCCAGGTATTGAGAGAAATTATGGAAAGGACAATAAATATGAGTTGTCATTATGCTTTGGATTTGTAGATTATGATTTGTAGATTATGAAAGGCATTTGATTATTCAAGCATTTCTTCAGTGATTAAAGCATTGGATCATCAAAATATGGACCCAGGATATTGTCATATTCTGAAAAATATTTATCAAAATGCTATTATATTATGAAGATTAACATAGAGAAGGGCTTGTGAAAGGAAGATTCTATTTCCCCAAACCTTTTTACATTAGTTTTAAAAGAAATATTTTGTAGATTAAATTGGGAAGCTAAGGAATTAAAACTAAATGGAGAATTAAAACTAAATGGAGATTTCTTAAGTCATCTGCTTCAAAAAATATTGCAAAAGTTATCAGATGAAAGAAAAAAGTAGGAGTAAAAATAAATACTAAAAAGACTAAATATTAATTCTTATTAAGCTCAGTGCCAGCACATCTTGAGTACTTAATTTATTACAAGAGAAACCTTACAAATCTAAATGCAAGATTTGACTTTATAAAGATAAGAGCGGTCCACTCTTATCTTCAACCTATTTTTCTAATTATATAGGCAAATCTAAAGCATTTTGATTTGGGAGTGTGAAGCTAATAAATTCTTCACTGATTAAGTTCACTATTTCTGTTGAGCATTAACGATCGTGAAATCTTTCGATTATGAGATAATAGTCAGAAAAGTAGGTTGAAGAGTGGGCTTCTTGTGTTTATAAAAAGACTAAAGTAATGTACAATGGATTTTCTCACAATATGAAAGTAAAGATTGATAATTATGAATTAGAAGAAGTTAACAAGTACAAATACCTTGATCAAATTAATACTGATACAAATATAGTGGATGCCATTACTTATAGAATTAAACTTGGATGGAATGCTTTAGTTAGAAATAACATTAAATGAAAATATGCCCATGTATTTGAAAAGTTTTTAATAAATGTGTTTGACACTTCTTATTTTGGGATCTGTGACTTGGATACTTAACAGAATTGCAATATAGAGAGCACACTACTAAATGAAGTATGGATATATATAAACAGGGATCGAAAATAAAATATATGGATGAGAGAACAAACAGGTATTTCTGATATTATAGAAAGAATTAAGAGACTGAAGTAATGCTGGGCTGGATACATTGCTTGAAGAGATGATAATATAGAAGTCAAAAACATAAACTATATCCCAAAAGACTGTAAAAGACCTAGAAAGAGACAACATGTGAGATGGTTGGACGAAATAAAGAAATTTTTTGGTGTGATATAGATGACATTACTCATAGAATTAAACTTGAATAGAATATAATTAGAAATAACATTAAAAAAACATATGCTTATGTGTTTGAAAAGGAAGATGTTTAATAAACATATTTTATCTTCATCCAATGGATTGATAATCGTTGGAAATGTTGATGATGATGTGGAAAAAGAGAGAATCGAAATTAATTTTTTCATGTGCCTGTGTTTAATAATTCATAATAATAAATGATTAAAGTTTAAAGTGTACATATATCTGGATTAAAAATGATATTCCTAATCTAATAAGTGATTAGTAATAGTCATTAAGTTATTTATCTAGTGTAGGTGGTATCATAATTATTAAAAGTTTAGCTCCTTTAATTTAAATTATAAAAGTCCTTTTTAAAAAAAAAATAATTTAATTTAAAAAGATAAAATTTTAAACTCATTAATTCTGACCTTATCCAAACTTTCAGAATTATTTATTTAATATTAGTGTTATTATTATTATTATTTAAATGCAATCGTTACATTTTGCTGAGTATTTTAATTATATCTCTAGTAAGTATGTATGTATTGGTAATCGATTTTAAAGAATTTTCTCTTATGCTGTTAATTTATTAAATTGTAATTGTAAATTAGCAATCAGACTAATGCACATGTGCTTTATAGATTTTAAACTATACATAAATGAATACTCTCATTCTCAAACACAAGCTAAAGTCCTTATGAAAAGATAGAATGAATCCATCTATCTTTTCAACCCAGCGTTTAAGTATGGGCCAATCTTAAGTGTTTGGAGATGAGAGCGGAAGATAATAAGCAGTCAGTTTAAATTACTTTATTACGCTTGAAATGATGCTTGCGAAATTATTTAAAATTTACAATTACAATTTATTAACATAGCGCTATATAAATAAATACCTTACTATATATTTATTAAATTGTGTAACACAATCTAAATCTTTGTTTTTTTCTTCCAAACTTATTCTGCTCAGTTACAGAAAGAAATAACCCGTATTAAAAGAGATCTGATAAGTTGGTATCTTCCTTGGCTTAATCAATAAGCAATAGATATTATCTCAAACCTCTAATAATATGGCGTGATTATATTATGTCTGATATACAGAACAGACCGAACAAATACAATAGAAATGTTTGTTATTTAATTATAATAATCTAGTTAAATGGTTAATACATTATTTTTAATTTTATATAGATTATTAAAACCAATATTTTTGTTAGCACTTTAGATAATCACTCATCATTATCATTGACATGCCACCACTAGTTTTACAATTATATCTGTTACTTTATCAATAAATATATTCAGGTACATCAATGAACAACACAATTTTCCTTTTCTACTTTCATTCCATTATATATATATATATTATACACACATTTATGTGATATACAGAGAAGAAAAAATCAGTAATAAGTGTAATATTTAGCTGAGTATGCTTTTAGTATTGTGTCTCAGATTCATGGTGATATAAGTAAAATGACTAATTAATATTCCAATATGCTCAGTGGAACATCCATGTTTCTTTGATTGATAATATTATTAGGCTTGGCAATAAACCAGCCTCTTTTATCTTTTTCGTCTTATCATATAATCAGTCTCATTAATTGTTTGAACATTTAGTTGAAAGTTGTGATTTTATTTTTACTTATTAAATGCATTTTTTAATTAATTACTCCTTACAGAGTTTAAACTACTAATCTTCACCCATCACTAATATATCTAAAACAGATTAAGAAAACATTTTTGCTCCTAATTAAAATAATTTAATACATTATAAGAAAGAATGCAGCTAACATGAATTCGAATTTGTCACACATTGAAGCGAAACATTTGGGTGAAGTATAGTTTTAATTTTAAAAATATGCACAATTAAATTAAATAGCCTTCTTCAAAATGGATAAGGCAGTTTAAATTAATTTCTAATATGCCACTTTATTTTGAAGTTATAAATGAACAACATAAGGTCATTGACATGTTTTTTAATTTGTCTGCTATTGTACTACAATTTGTTTATTTGATATTTGGGATAACTCTGCATGTTATCCATGTATCTCTTTTGAGACTGCCATTCTACCAGTGAACCTTGCATAAATTTGTGAATCGCAAATACATTCTTGTGCTGAACCTTTAACATTTTGAGATATTGGTTTAAAATTTATGCTAGAGAAAATTTTACTTTTTGAAAGGTTTCAACATCTTGCCTAAATATACCTGTCCATTGTATTTTGTCAGATATGTTTGCCCAATGAAAGAAATTGATATTACACTTCTTAAGATTGTCTTTGAGACAATCTTTATAACTTTGAAAGAGTTCGGTCTTTTATTTTTTATTTTATAGAAAGTGCAAGAATTCATGAAAATTAAAATGAATTTTCTTCTAAAAAGAATATTATAATAAATTAAAAATAATTATGTCAAACTTTCTTAACTATTATTAAATTTCATTTTAAAAAAAAAAGAAGCGTAAACATATTCTTTTATAATTAACTATTATAAAGCATCAGTAGCAAAAATATCATAAGACTTTATTAATTTGTGAAACAAATATATTCATTTTTCCATTTTATCTATTTGAGTTAAATAAGGAAGTTCAGTAAATAGAGTATTGCCAGCCAGCCAATAGAATTAGCAATCCAAATTTGGATTGTGCTTCACACGATTAAACAGTTAATTGCATAAAAATCTAACAGATAGATTTTAAACAAAACGACTGCAGAAATTGTGTATCTTTCAGCTGATTGGTTGAAAAATCTATATTATTTGATGATCAATATTTATATATAGAAGTCTTTAAAACGCATCTAAAATTTTGTTAACTATTACAGAGATGTATTGAAGTCCAGCAACAGGATGTTAATCCACCAGTGGCCAAAGAAAAAATTTACCAATGGGTTGCAGAAGTAGCTGATCCAGAAACTAGAGAGAATGCCCTTTTAGAATTGAGGTGATTTTTTGTTTGTTTGTTGTATGTGTATATATAACTTTAAGTAGATTTTATAGACTAAAAACAAAAACAAATTATTAGCCAAGTATTAACTGTTACAAGTAAAATAAGGTAGAATAAAGATAATGTAATAGTTAATATATTAGTTGAAAGATTTTAAAGTTATGTAATCAGGCTGACACCAGATTATTTTTTGTTCTAGGTAAGTCCAACTAGTATCACCTCTCCCCTTAAAAAAATCCCATGGCAATTTTAATTCACCAAATTAATTACCTTTGACAAAACATTTATTTTGTTATCAATATTGTATCCCTTACTGAAATCTATAGTAGCTGCTAAGTTAGTTTAATAATAGTGTCAGCTCTGTTCCAAAAATTAAGATGTTTTATCTGAAATGTCAATCAAACTTATACAAATCTATGAAATATCTAATAACTAATTATGTAATAAATTTCTTTAATTCATTAATTATGGAATGCATAGATAAGCCAAACATTAATAAGCAAGTGTTATTTATGATAGTGAAGACCACTAATATTATAAATTCACTTATCAATCAACTAATACCTATACTAGTTGAAGATATACATGCTAAAATATTTGCTATTGTTAGATAAATTTAGGTCTTGGAATTAAACTTTATTCTATATCTGGAAGACACGTTCATCTTGCAATATTAGAATATCAAGAAGTAGTATCACATGTAAAACAGAACTATCTTTACGATGTGATTGCAATAAAGGTTGATTTGTAAAGTGCCTTTGACTATGTAGATCTGCATTTTTTAGCTAAATAGATATCCAATATCATACCAGAAAACCCGATCCTTATATATTGTGTAATAAATTACTTAAGAAATAGAAAAGCAGTTACACTTCTCGCCAATATTTTGTATTATAAAAAGTCTTGCTCAAGGATCATCTCTATCCCTTCTTTTATTTTCTATATGCATTATTGAGAGAGGTCAATAGTCATATTCCTGAAATATTTATCTCAAATTTCGGAAGAGAAATAAAGATATTGGTTTATGTTGATGATGTAATGATAATTAGCAGAAGAATCATTAACACTATTATTAATAATGAGTGCTTAAAATTTTTTCATAAAAAACTGGTTCATTAGTGTTAGGGGATAAATATTTAGCATGGCAGATATCAGGAAGAGAAATCCCATCAAAATTTATAGCAGCTCCAATTAAATTTCTGAATATCCCAGTATGTGTCTCAATGACAAAAGCCAATTTGATAATTAACAAATTAATCACCAATATGTCCTCAACTAAATTATTATTTTTCAGTCCTATTAAATGCCATCTGTAAACAAAAATAAAAATAGCTAACTCCATTCTTAAAAGCCTGTTGGTATACTATTAACCATGGATTTGTATTAGCTATATATCAATAACAAAATTAATAAACATTATAAATAATTATTTATGGTGTTTAGTAGAGTATGCTTAGGACACCAACAAATAATAATAGCTTTAGACTGGTTAATGTTAAACTGTTTAATCAATTTATAAAAGCACTAAACATCATATGATCATCATCTCTTAAGCTAGCACATCTGTCATTAAACAAGCAAAACTCTCCATACAGTAGTGCCACCCTGTGCCAACTAGAGTAATCAATGGATGTTAAGGCTTGTGCATAAAATCCCCATCTAGTGCCTACTCATCCAATATATCCAGACTAGTTTCTGATTTGTGGCCTTCATCAGTGAGGAGTCTTGATCTCACAAGCCTTCTGGCATTTCATTGATTACTCTGGTTGGCATAGGGTGGCACTACTGTATGGAGAGCTTTGTCTTTTCAATTTATGAAAGCTAAGTCACTTCACATAATATGAATTGAGCTGTTTAACATCAATCTATCAAATTGTTAGCCATCTAATTTGTAAAATTGGGAAATACTTATGTGATGAAATGGAACTGGCTTACTTTGGTACAAGAGATCAAATGATCAAGTAATGTACAATAAGCTATCAATGACGATACATCCCAAAATTCAATTACGCTCCTAATTGAAAATCTCCACATGTATAAAAAAAATATTAGAAAATATGTTGTTGGGTGAAGCATTGATATACCCTGACATTAAATTCCTTCATTGTAGTTTTATAATTACAGTTTTCCTCAACAAACATCAAAGATGATCTTTGACAATGTAAAAGTTATGTAAGCTAGAAAAAAAACTTTCTTACATGTTAGTGATTGTTGTCTGTCTTCAATAACATAAGATCAAACCTAATACTCTCCAAAAGCTCACTGAGCGAGATATTGAATAAAGTTTCCTAATTGGTGAGAAAAAAATAACATTAAGAACTGCATTATCTTTGGTAGTAAGATGCAAATCAATCTTTCAAAATAAACATTTTAATTCCATTCAACAGTTCCATGAATTGTAGTAAAGTTATGTAGAGACTTGTTAGCCGAGAGGTCATCGCAGCCATCTTACAAGCAAGTAGTTGGTTGCAGACGGTTGTGGGTTCGCGTCCCGGACGATGCTATGACATATGAAAAAAAAATTAAGAATTAAAATATGGCCACAAGAAATTTTTAATGCATGGGATATTTTATAATCTAAGTGAAGTGTGAGTTTATTGTCATACCATCATTAATAGATCTGTCTTCTAATAAAATAAAGTGCATACAAGATATGTAAGAAAAATAATGAATTTAGGAACAAAATATATTAATGTCTTTATTTAATGTAATATATTAAATGCTAATATTTCAATGTGACATGACTTGATGTTGTATTAAATATATAGGGAAATAAACTTGTTATAAAAATTACTATATCAGCAAAATATGTCATGTATAAGGTTGTTATTCTGCTAAATTTATAGTTTAATTAAGAGTTATAAACACACTATGGAATTAATATAAAGACAAGAGAAAAATATGTAAGAATGATCTAATATCCTGCAAAATATAAGGTTATAATTCAAACCAATATATTCTTCACTTTGCTAAATGAATGATATTGAATTTATGTTTGCAAAAAGGCATCTATTTTTGGTTTGGACATGTGAAATAGAGAAAAATAACAGAGTACAAAAAAATAATTATTGAGAATTTAAGGATGATATTCACGATAAAAACAAATCTGATTTTAGATTATAAAAATCATTTCAAAGATACTACAGAGATGTGGTATATTGATTTTTAATTAAAAAGATAGTAATAAGGAAGAGGTTGAAAAACAACATCATAAGATCTCAGACAAATTTAAAAAAAATGTATGATATAGTTGAATGTACACCTGGGTCTTGTTTTATGTGGTAGATAGGTTCCGCAGAAAACCCACATTAAAAAAATCGCACAAACATAGACTTAACTTACCTTGAAAAATGGGGGATATGTCCTGTAATTTTCAGAAATTGCATAAAAGCAAAGCAACAAGGAAAAATTACTTTAAAATTCACATAAAAAAAACAAGGAAATAAAGTATGACTAATAAAAAATTTCAAATATTTGAAAAAAATTGATACAAGACAAACTTTTTTTACTTTTTTTTATTAACTACAGTATTTAATTTTAGATTTTTTCATACATATTTTAATCATTATCACTATTTGACAAAATGCGGTTCATTTGTGAACTGGTAGGAAATCATATTTGTCACAAGAGGAAGTACAACTAGTGCTATTGTCAGTCTTGTGCTATGTTAATGGTTTTCTGTCAACAATGTAATCAGTGATGAAACTTTGAGACAATGATTTTACTACTTGTTTATAAAGCTCACGATATCCAGACATACAACTATTTAGCTCTCTTTGGAATTTAAGAGGTTGTTCATTGCAGCAAACTCAGATTTCAGCATTTTCTGATGTTTTTCTTTGTCTCACACATCAACATAAAATCTATGATTAAATGATTTTTACTTATCAGAAAATAATAAATTTGTCTTCATTTGATAGATATTTTTGTTTACTACTGAAATAAATTTTAAATGTTTACATTTTGTTTCTATATTAAAAAAAATGAGATCGCAATCAAAACAAAAAGATTTATACATTATCATTTCTAGAAAGATTATTTTCAGTTTACAAAATCAACAAAATCTTCATTATGTCTGATTATTTTTAAAAATCTAAAAGAGTATTTATTTCTGTTATATCTAACAAAATATGTTTTAAAAGTTTAAAATTTTTGAATATTGCCATATTTTTATATTCGTAAGTATAAATCTATTATTATTATTATTATTATTTACTCATAAGTAAGATTCTAAATAACTTCAGGACATATTCACATTAGCTGCTAATATAACATCATATTTTTGGGGAAAAAAAAGTATTTCAAGTCAAAATAAGTTATTAATAATTTAAATTTCTTGATATCTAATAAATATAGTGAAATATGAACTTCTTTATAAGAAACATGAATCGCATAACTTCAAAATTGCATTTAAAAAATCCGCTTAAAACAAGACCCAGGTGTATTTGTATTTTATAGTTTAAATTGTCTTTTTAAAACTTATTTTTAATTTTGTGTTCTTCTTTGTGTTATATATATATATATTGTAGGGTATTGATTTAAAACCCTACATTACAAATCTCAGAAGGAAAGTGGGAGAAATATTTTTTTTCTCTTTGCAACTAATTTTATTAGTGAAAGAGGACAATATATATGTCTTTGAATAGTTTGATAGTTATATTTATGAATTAAAAATATTAAGCATATATAAATAATTGTCTGTTGTCATAAACTCCATGAGATATTATTTTTCTAAGTCTACTTATTATCTTTCTATGTTTAATATATATCTAGTAAATTATAATGTTCTTTCTTTGTTAACAATATTTTAATATTTTATCATTACTAATTTATTCTATGACTTTAATACTAATAATATTAATAATCTGTAACTTTCAAATAGTTTAGATTATTTTTGATAAACAGGTTTTTACAGATATAAATAGAGATATATATATATATGCATGTGTGTATGTACAAACATTGAAATTTAAATATGTCACAGATATATTAAAAAAGAGTTTTATTTAAATAATTTTGTATTTTCTATGTAAAGAGTTGTTTTTCTTATATATTATTTAAGTTCAATTTTTCTTATTTTATTTAAAAAGGAATGTCTAGGTTGTGAGAGAAATGTGGGGTCAGTTTTAACTTAACTTCAATGTGTGAAATTTGGGGGGAATGAGAACAATGATTCATTAATAAGCCATTAAAATTACAGAGAGACACCAGATTGTTTGGACCACAGCTGCTCTGATAATGTATAATTTTTGAATAGCTGGATCTTTCAGTAACAACATGTGTGTAATGTCATCAAAAGACCAGCACACATATATAGTTTGAAAAATAAGGCAGTTTTCATCAGCAGAGCAGAGCTGAGAAGGCAAAATAAGTCTTTGTCTCTTAGAAGCCAAACATCATTTCTTTTTCTACAAACAATGGCAGGATAGAAAAAATTTTGTTTGAGGGTGCCTTTTTGGCTACCAAGAAACTCTGTGCATCCGGAAGAGTTAAAATCTAAAATGGAAATAACTGTTATCATCCTATGGCTGATCCCCAAAGTCCAAAGAAGACTCGAATCCTGTTATTGTTTCACCTATGCCGTTGCTGAATTCAAATAAAAGCACAAAGCGAAGATGCTGAAATTTATAATTAAAAGCAGAAATATCCATTTGTCTGTAGAAATGAAGAAACCATCCCAGTGTTAAAATGGTCCCTAAAGAAATACAATTTATATCACATCATCATCATCATCACAGTAAAACAGAAGAATTGCAAGCCTAAGCTGAAAATAGAACTTTTCCAGTAACCGCTGCAATTGATAAATCTTACGCGTGTTAAACATTGGTTTGTGGCTGAATTCAAATCCTTAAGCTAACTTCAAAATGAAATTCATCAGACTCATTGAAATTGTCTCTATGTCGAGAATAAAAGAAGAACTTGGTAATATCAATTTTATTAATACTTCTTTAAATAAATCCATTTGTCTCTCTAAGTTTTTAAACAAGAATCAATTATTAGAAAAGGTTTTTCAATAATGATGAATATTGACGTTATCAATATATGATGTGTTGTTCGATTATCATTACATGTAATCATTTATATATGTATTTTGTTATAAAATGTTTTTCTTATTATGTATTAATTCAGGTATCATGAAAATATGTTATTCATATTATATATAAAGATTAAATACAAATTTTGTTAATAATTGGGAGTAACACACACATCTAGTGACATATTATATATACTGACATTATTACTTGTTGAGTATAAATGTACAAACCAATAAGGGTAGAAATTTAGCATCATGAGAGATAGATTTTAAAGTAGTTAATAACCGAAATTAATGGAAATTGAGATAAATAATTTGAAACCGATTTATTTAGATATTCTTATCTTTATAATTTAACTAAATTTTCTCTACGTATTTCTCGTTTATTATTTTTAAGATTATAAATATAGAAATGTATGTTATATGCAATATGCGAGTATGTGCGTGTATCGGGTGTTTATTTTGAAATTGAAATATTTCTATGATATAAGATTTCTATTCAGCCATTAGAAATATGAACATACACATATGCTACATAATATTAATGATTGAGTTTAAGCTTCATTAAGGGGAAGGGGGAAAGACCTTTGGTTATTATCATTATTTTGTAACTAATTTTATTGTTAATTATGTAAATTTTCTGTTTGTTTTATTAATGATTAACTAATAATAAAATTTAATTTGTTTTGTTAAAAGAGGGTTATGTATTTCTTAGAGTTAATCATTGTCTTCTGAAGTTAGTTTAATCATCATCATCACTGATGAATGTCAATCATATAAACATAATTTAAATATAACAATATTTTGATAAATAATTATAGATTGATAAAATATAAGATTTGTATTGTGAGTTAAGCATAAAGCTATGGCTGGAAGCATCATTATCATAATCATCATCTTATTAGTCAATAGTCTAAATAAATGTGTTTAATGGCCATATATAAATAATAGTTCTCACTGTGTTTGTTTATTATTTGTGAGCCATCATAAGAGATATGACTACCATCTAAGCATTTGATAATCTATAGTATTAAATGTGAGCTAGTAACACTTATGATAATATCAAATATGAATTTATGATGTTAAACTCTTATATGACAATTTGTCTGAGAATTTATTTGCGCGACTAGAGAATGCTAAGGATGTTTTACCCTTAATACAAGTGCAAATGATATGGTTATAAAATGGAAAATCCTACACACTGTTATAAACAATGTACCAACTGATGCTCAAACCCAGTAGAGTATAAGTAGGTATTTGATGTAAGGTTATCTAGGTTTAGATAGCCTAGTAGCACCCAGATATACAGACATATATATGAGAAAGCAATGAATAAAGAGTAAAATGGTTGTAGAGGGTTTTATCCTATTGGAGTGTAAGCTGCTTTCTTGGTTATTGGTGATGAATCTAAAACTATTGATCCATTGCGAATGACTACCCCAATGAGGAGTAGTAAGGACATGGATTTCATCTAGATTGATTTCCTATCCATTATGGGCATGACATTATATATATTCTCTACATTTTTGGTTATAAATGATCTAGATATTAAATTACAAATGCACATAATTAATTGGTTATCATATGTAAATCGCTTCACCACAATCTAGGATGACTAGATGTCCCGATTTTTTGGGATTTGTCCCTATTTTTGATTAGATGTTCCAGTGTCCCCAAAATGTTTTTTTTGGGACCATTGTATGTCCCAATTTTCAAATATTCATAATTATTATTTGTCTTACACAAATAATTCATTGCAAAAATGATATTTTCTCACCTCTCTCTGTTTATTTCAGTCTATATAATGATATTATAAAAACTTTAGACAATTTCCAACATTAAAACAAAGATCGCTATTACTTTACATGGTTGGGTTTTCAAGCTAGGTACGTTCTCATGTCCAATCTCGCCTTGGAGCATGCGCAGTTGGATTTTTGTAGGGTAAAATTTGAACTGCGCTTGCACCTGCTTTGATTGACTGTAGTGTTACTAGTTCTTCTTTGATATTAATTTTCTATAGTGATAAAATTAATAGAAATATTAATAACCCTAAACAATAGACAAAATGCCAAAGAGGAAGTGTATTTACAATGGTAAATATAGACAGGAATGGAGTTTTATACAAAAAAGGACACAATGCTCTAAAAATGATTGGTCATTTGATCCTGGTTTTTGATCGAATAAATCTGGTCACTCTACCACAATCAGTGCTTAAAATAAACCACTAGAATATTAGTACTGTTATAATAGTCTTTCTCATTTATTAGTGGTGTATAATGGTGAATCATACAGCATTTGATAATAAAAAATTACAAATTATGTTTTTGGCTAAAATAAATATTTACATAAAAGGATTATGATCATTTAAAAATAATTATTTAAATAGTGAAGAACTTTGTGGTGCTGAAATTGTATTTACTTACCATGCCTATGATCTGGGGTTCAAATTCAGGCCAAGTAAAAAAATTTTTTTACAGATAGTTGGTCCATAGCCAAACCAGCTAACCATCTAACATTGATCAGTAAATGGATATCTGATTATTCATAGTACAAGGTAAAAATGGAAAACTGTCCAAACTTACTACAGTTGGTAAGCCTGGTAAGTTTTGCTTTCCCCTTCATTGTTCAAAATCTTTGATCTGCTGTAGAATCTTTATTAAAAAGCCTGTTTTATCTTAAGTAAGAAACTTTTTTAAAACAATTTTTGATAAATATAAATTATTTTTTAAAAAGTGTTTTTATATATATATAATATACTTTCATTTTAAATTCTACAATCTGCTTTTGTTGAAGTATTAAGAAATTTTTTTTGATAAAAATTGGTTCTAATTAAATTGAATCGGCTAGGTAATTCAATTATTATGGTTTTTTTTAAACAAGATAAATAAAAAAAACTTGCTTGGTTATCCTGTTTTCAAGTTCCACAATAAGCTATAAATAGGGGACTCATATTAAAGATCATTGGTAGATTACTAATTTGATAGACTACAAGAATTCTGTAATAGTGTGTGTTGAAAGCCAGCTCCAAGAACTAATTGGCAGTCTCATATCAGTCAATAAGGGACTGTTTTTCTATAGTTTTTCTATAGTTCACAGTCCATATGCATATACTAGACTGCTTGCTTATCTGAAGTCCATCAAAATATAGAGGCTGAATGGATCTGGCTAGCAGTTTACAGAGTAACTACTGTGCTGTTTTATATATAAGCTGTTTATCTATATGCAAAGAATCATTAACAAATTTTCACTTGTCAGCATATATAGATTTGTCCATGCTAATATTTATTTCAAGAAACACTGATGGAGGAAATTAACTGGTGAGTAGAATATATATATTTATAATGACATATCAAGCATTAATTTTGCAGTTAAAGAAAGTATATTTTTATTTAGTGTCTATGGGAACATATTTTACATCAGTTATAATGGTTAAGAATAAATTGTGAATGAAATTAAAGCAATTATCTGATGGAAAAGTTAGAAACAAAAAAGACATTCAAGGAAAACTTAAAGAAGTTTATAGTTAAGTGTAATTTGAAATTTTTTTTTTTTTATAGGAGTACCAAATTTTCCATACCGTAGTGCTACCAAGTGCAAGCCTTCATAATCAATGGACCGAAGTGAATGATCTTGGGTTAGAAATATTATGATGTTTCTCATCTTCGGCTCCTAGCTTTTTAATTAACCAAATAGGTAAAGGTGGCTGCTGAAGGGTTGCATCAGATCCTAAGATCTAAATACAGTACTCTCAAATCCAAGACTCTTCACTGATAGAAGCCATAAGCTAGAAACTAGTCTGGGGATGTTGGGTGATTATACATCAGATAGGGATTTTATGCACAAACCTTGCTTCCATTGATTATGAAGGCTTGCACTTGGTGGCACTACCATATGGAGAGTTTAGTACTCTTATTAACAGCATGTGCAAGCATATAAAATGATGTTTTGATGATTTTAAGACTTTTTGTATTGGATTTTCAAACAAGTAATATTTTTTGTTGTTTTGTTCTTTTTTAAAAAAAGGTTAATATTTTAAAAGATGTAACTTGTTATTAAAATTGATAATCAAAATATTCTCATAGAAATAAGTACTTATTATGTATACATTTATTTCATAATGGTTGAAATTAATTATAAAATTAAACTTGGTTGAAATGCTTTTGGTAGAAATAACATAATATTAAAAGGAAATATGTCTATGCATTTGAAAAGCAAGGTTTTTAACAAATGGGTTTTACAAGTTCTTACTTATGGATCTGAGACGTGGACACAACAAAATAGCAATAGAGACTTCAGACTACTCAAAGAAGTATGGCGAGATGCATGTTAGGAGTAACAAGAAGAGATAAAAAGCAAAATACATGGGTTAGAGAACAAACAGGTGTTATTGACATCATTGAAAGAATTGAGAGACTGAAGTGGAGTTGCGTTGGATATATTGCTCAAACAAATGATAATAGATGGAAAGTTGAAATCTTAAACTGGATTCCCAAGAGATTGTAAAAGACTTAGAAAGAGATGTCTGGGTGGAATAAAAAAGTGTGCTAGGGTTATGTGGAGAAAAAACACTAGTGACAGGAGATGGATTGAACTTGAAGAGACCATCTTGCAGTGGATCTGTAATGGTTGAAATATAGGGTATATGAGCACAGACTTTCAGATGACCCATCACTCTCCACTCTATCTAATAACACTGATACACTCAAGCACATATATGCTGAAAAGATAAACCAGCAATCGTCAGTTGGTCCAGATTATCATCTCCCACACATATTGAAGCAATGGATCTGAAGTCCGATCCATGCTTCACAGCCTTCTATAGACTTGGTTAGTATTATAGACCTGAATTAAGTTTATAGTCCAATATCAGCTGGGTTTTGCATTAAAGCTAAAATTAATTACGTTTATATAATTTGTATTGCATTTAAATATTTTGTTAAATAAATTCCATTCTAAGATTAGAGTTCTGTTAATAAAAATTAATTGTAAAATCTATTAGTCAAACATATATATATACGTCAAGCATATATATTGTATCGTTTTCCGTTTTACTAGACCACTATACGCCCCAAATGTATATTTGAGCGTGAGTTGATCAAACTGTATCAAGGAAAAAAAAGAAAGTTGTATTTCTATTCTTAACACAGCTATTTTTCCTGATCGACTCCGGCCTATTAATTGATTACGGATTTGTACCATAGACATAAATCAACTTTTAATTTTATTTCCTATGGGCGCCAGGATTCCTAAGAATCCGCTGAAATATGCCGCCAGCACCTCTCGCAAATTGTAAAACGAAGAAAAATAAAAAGATCCTTTTATAATATTTTTATTTTGTACGGTAATTCTACCGTAATGAGAATTAATGATTTTTTTTACGATTTGTTAGCCCTGGCGTATTGAAACATATTGGCAAAGGTAACTTACACTTAAATCCTATTTCACTAAAATAAATCTAATAACAAAAATAATAACTTCTATTAATAACGCACAATAAAAAAAAATGTTGATAAAAATATAATCTCTTTTATTCTAACAAAATAAAACATTTCTAGGTTAAATATTGTTTAATATTTTGGAGAGAACACATTTAATCTAGGTGGAAAATATACAGAAAATATCAATATCATTTAAAATAAGCAAAAAGTTCTTGGTTAATTAAGAGTCTCTCATATAGAAATATAAAGTCACTATCGGGATTCTTTTTATAGCTATATTTTCACGAGTAGTTTTTAACTAGTTAACTTGGTCACAATCAGGATTATTATTCTTAACTTACCGGTAAGCTTTGTGAATTCACGAAGGTTGTAGCTAACTATGCATAGTTTTTTTTGTAATAATGAGCTCGGCCGTTTGGTTCTTGCTTGTTCTTGTGGTCCATTTCCCAGTTGGTCACGAAGCCTTTTCCTGGTGTACATCATTAGGTCTGATGTTTTCAGGGGCTCCGGTTCACTGCGACATTGCCGAATTCCTTCGGTGACGAGTGATCTTGGACATATTAAATGTTATCCAAGACCAACTAGCGAAATAAAACGAACAAGACGCTCCTTCAACCGGATCCCTCCTTTTTATATCCAGTTTTAGGGCTTCTGCGCATGCTCGTACCATGCCTTTCTAATCTTATACAGTTTTTTAAAATTTTAGGTACTAAAGTCTCTATTTTCTTATCAAGTTTTCGGCCATGTTTAATTAGCTAGAAATATTTTTCTTTTAGCTTATCTTTTTACTTGCTTTTGGAATTCTTTTTTTGTTCTCTCCAATTACGTTATTACTAATTAAAAAAAAATATCGAAGAATAATTTAACTTTCATTGTACGCTCTTAACAAAATTTATACTAATCAAAAAAAAATCGAAATTTACTTTTTTAGCTTTTACCAAATGCCAATATATTTGTAACATATATAAATAAATGTTACAATACCACCAGTGCCAGGAGATGAGAATAAAATAGGGGTTTACACTAATTTTATTCTTAAGTTTTTTTCAAATTCATATATTTTTTTTTTTTTGTGTGTGTGTAGTAGCGTGCTGATATGTTGTGTAGACTCATTCACAAGCGACGTTCGGCTTTAATGCCCACTTTTAGGTCTAACACGGCGGGAATGGAAAATATTTCAACATTCATCTGTGTCCTATCCGCTTTAGTGTACTATTACTAATAAGAAGCCCAAGTTATAAGCACAAACGAGCGTTGCTCATCGTTCTGAGTCTTACAGGCCCGTGGCAACTTGGTCCAACTTGATCCGCCTTCCCCTTTATTGGGATCTCTGCTAGAAATAGTCTGACGAGCATTTAAAGACGGTCTTATGTTCATATACTGTGGATAAGGACTCGGGGCTATGTTATTCCCCTCTTCAGTAACCGCTTACCCGGTCAAATACTTGTGACTTACGTCTACATCAGCCACGATCGTGTTTTTTAGACATATATAAAAAAATATACATATATATATTTTTTTTGGAAGTCATATTAAAAAAATATCTTCTTTCATATTTTAATAATCTGGGTTTAATTAGTTAGTTTTTTTTCTTATAATTTTTTTTTTTTTCAAAAAAATCATAATTTATTTTCCGGCTGTGAGTTTCTTTGAGTCATCATTGTAATGTTCTTTATCATTACAACTCATCTCAGGTTGTAGTTGTTAAATCGAAGCCCGAGTTGGGTCACCATTGTATCGTTTTCCGTTTTACTAGACCACTATACGCCCCAAATGTATATTTGAGCGTGAGTTGATCAAACTGTATCAAGGAAAAAAAAGAAAGTTGTATTTCTATTCTTAACACAGCTATTTTTCCTGATCGACTCCGGCCTATTAATTGATTACGGATTTGTACCATAGACATAAATCAACTTTTAATTTTATTTCCTATGGGCGCCAGGATTCCTAAGAATCCGCTGAAATATGCCGCCAGCACCTCTCGCAAATTGTAAAACGAAGAAAAATAAAAAGATCCTTTTATAATATTTTTATTTTGTACGGTAATTCTACCGTAATGAGAATTAATGATTTTTTTTACGATCTTTGTTAGCCCTGGCGTATTGAAACATATTGGCAAAGGTAACTTACACTTAAATCCTATTTCACTAAAATAAATCTAATAACAAAAATAATAACTTCTATTAATAACGCACAATAAAAAAAAATGTTGATAAAAATATAATCTCTTTTATTCTAACAAAATAAAACATTTCTAGGTTAAATATTGTTTAATATTTTGGAGAGAACACATTTAATCTAGGTGGAAAATATACAGAAAATATCAATATCATTTAAAATAAGCAAAAAGTTCTCGGTTAATTAAGAGTCTCTCATATAGAAATATAAAGTCACTATCGGGATTCTTTTTATAGCTATATTTTCACGAGTAGTTTTTAACTAGTTAACTTGGTCACAATCAGGATTATTATTCTTAACTTACCGGTAAGCTTTGTGAATTCACGAAGGTTGTAGCTAACTATGCATAGTTTTTTTTTTGTAATAATGAGCTCGGCCGTTTGGTTCTTGCTTGTTCTTGTGGTCCATTTCCCAGTTGGTCACGAAGGCTTTTCCTGGTGTACATCATTAGGTCTGATGTTTTCAGGGGCTCCGGTTCACTGCGACATTGCCGAATTCCTTCGGTGACGAGTGATCTTGGACATATTAAATGTTATCCAAGACCAACTAGCGAAATAAAACGAACAAGACGCTCCTTCAACCGGATCCCTCCTTTTTATATCCAGTTTTAGGGCTTCTGCGCATGCTCGTACCATGCCTTTCTAATCTTATACAGTTTTTTAAAATTTTAGGTACTAAAGTCTCTATTTTCTTATCAAGTTTTCGGCCATGTTTAATTAGCTAGAAATATTTTTCTTTTAGCTTATCTTTTTACTTGCTTTTGGAATTCTTTTTTTTTTCTCTCCAATTACGTTATTACTAATTAAAAAAAAATATCGAAGAATAATTTAACTTTCATTGTACGCTCTTAACAAAATTTATACTAATCAAAAAAAAATCGAAATTTACTTTTTTAGCTTTTACCAAATGCCAATATATTTGTAACATATACTGGATATAAAAAGGAGGGATCCGGTTGAAGGAGCGTCTTGTTCGTTTTATTTCGCTAGTTGGTCTTGGATAACATTTAATATGTCCAAGATCACTCGTCACCGAAGGAATTCGGCAATGTCGCAGTGAACCGGAGCCCCTGAAAACATCAGACCTAATGATGTACACCAGGAAAAGCCTTCGTGACCAACTGGGAAATGGACCACAAGAACAAGCAAGAACCAAACGGCCGAGCTCATTATTACAAAAAAACTATGCATAGTTAGCTACAACCTTCGTGAATTCACAAAGCTTACCGGTAAGTTAAGAATAATAATCCTGATTGTGACCAAGTTAACTAGTTAAAAACTACTCATGAAAATATAGCTATAAAAAGAATCCCGATAGTGACTTTATATTTCTATATGAGAGACTCGTAATTAACCAAGAACTTTTTGCTTATTTTAAATGATATTGATATTTTCTGTATATTTTCCACCTAGATTAAATGTGTTCTCTCCAAAATATTAAACAATATTTAACCAAGAAATGTTTTATTTTGTTAGAATAAAAGAGATTATATTTTTATCAACATTTTTTTTATTGTGCGTTATTAATAGAAGTTATTATTTTTGTTATTAGATTTATTTTAGTGAAATAGGATTTAAGTGTAAGTTACCTTTGCCAATATGTTTCAATACGCCAGGGCTAACAATCGTAAAAAAAATCATTAATTCTCATTACGGTAGAATTACCGTACAAAATAAAAATATTATAAAAGGACCCAACTCGGGCTTCGATTTAAAAAAACCACGACCTGAGAAAATCTAAAAACGGCATAAAATTGAGTATTTAATGTCTGTAGCCGGAAAATAAATATGACCGCAAATAGTACGCAAGTCTAAAAAGTTATTGCGTAAGATTACAAAAGTTTTTTTAGAGTAGGATTTAAATAAGGACTAGAGTGAAAGAAAATAATAGCTTATAAATTATTAAATAATAAATAAAAACGATCAAAGGTAGGAAATGACGGAAAAGGTAGAGGGGGACGGGAGATTATAGGGTGATAAAAAGAGAGGGGTGTCGGTGAACGAATTTATTAGCAAAGCAAAATAAAATATTAGATTTATATCGTAAAAAAATTGATAGCGTTAAGATTTTGTTTACTGTAGCAAAAATAAGCAATACGGCCATATATGAAATTGAGAAATAATAAAAATACACAAAATATGGCAGAAGGCGCGGAAGAATTAAAAGAGGGTTTGGAACCCTTAATAAAAAAACTATTATACGAATGCATGACAGAATTCAAAGAAGAGATAAAAAAAGAAATGGCAGAGATGGTCAGAGAATTGAAAGAAGAAATAAGGGTAGAAATTAAAGAAATGAAAGAAGAGTTAATAAAGGTAGTAGATGAGAAAATAGCTAAAGGGTCACAGAGCACAGAAGTGGTAGAGTTGAGATCCGATAAACAAGAAAGCAAAGAGATAAAATTCATAGAAAATAGAGAAAACATGCCGAGTGCAGTAAACCCCTTTTTGAAATTAAAAATTTTCCATGGACAAAATGGAGAATCACCGATGGAACACTTAAACAGCCTGCAGGGGTACTTCGCGATAAACCCCATGTCGGAAGAAGTTAAACTAACGCTGGCAGTTAATCATTTACAAGGGACGGCGCAAGCTTGGTGGGAATCCTTGTTTAAGAAACCGAATAACTTTACACAGTATGGTCAAATATTAATCAAATGCTATTGGAACGAGGACCACCAAGAACGAATTAAGAATAAAGTGGCGCAAGAGAAATGCAGAACAGAAGAGCGTTATGTACCATTTTTTTGGAAACAAGTAGCGCAACTACGAGCGCTGACGGAGTGCAAATTAACAGAAAAACAGATTATCAAGATTACGCGGAAAAATTTTCCCGATCCAGTAGGGCATCTGTTGGTAAGTACCGGATGTGAGACAGTAGAGAGAATGGCAGAATTGCTTAGTGCTTTCGAGAACGACAACACTGGAGAAGAGACGAGTCCTAAACACTTCGACAAATTACCAAACCAGAAGGGTCGGATACAACTGAACACTATGGTGTTGACTAATAGTGCTGGAAATCAAAGAAAAAAAAAGGGGTCCCCGACTAAAAATAAAGGGAAGGGAATCCGTGCAAGACCTCCAGAAATAGACGGAAAAGTTAGGAGTGAAAATAAATACAAGAGAGAAGACCTTGATATAAAATGGAGAGACTGGTGCGAGCAATACAGAGAGGGGGTTCGATCCTTGTCACCTCCGCCATCAACCAGTTATAGTGATAGATAACATTGAGAGATAGAGTGGGCCGGATAACACCCTGCAGATCTCGGATGTGCCTCGGAAAAAAACGAAAAGAAATAATGATATGGCTGGTGTGAACGTAAGTCACAAGTATTTGACCGGGTAGGCGGTCACTAAAGAGGGAAAAAAGCATAACCCCAAGTCCTAGTACGCAGTATGTAACATAAGACCGTCTTTAAACGCTCATCAGTCTATTTCTAGCAGAGATCCCGATATTGGGGAGGACAGACCAGGTTGCCACGAGCCTGTAAGACTCAAAACGATGAGCAACGCTCGTTTGTGCTTATAACTTGGGGTCTTTAGCGTTACTATTACGATTAAGCGGAGAGGACAGATGAATGTGGAAATATTTTACATTCCCGCCGAACGTCGCTCTTGGAATGAGTTCACACAATATATCAGCGCGATAATAAAACAAAACACACGAATATGGGCATGAAGACTTCTTAAGAATAAAATTAGTTTAAACCTACATTTTATTCTCATTCCCCTGCCCCGGTGGTATTGTACCATTTATTTATATATATAAAGTACAAATTACTTTTTAATATTAATTATGATAGAAAGGAGAAAGGAGAACGAACATGACCTTTATTTTTTTGTAACATAAAGTTTTAAGAGAAAGATAACGTACAGTGAAAGTTTAATTTTTCTTTTTTTTTTGAAAATAAGTTAAATAAAATAAATTCAGTGTTGGAAAGTGTATATTGAATCATTGATTAAAATAGCGAAAGGAAATTTCAAAAGGCGAAAGATTGCTATCAGAAACAACTTTCGGATGGTAATTAAAAATGGCCGAAATTCGCAGCGGAAAACAGACTTTGTAGAAAAGAAAAGGAGAAAAATGTAGAAGTTGTAAAGTAAAACAAAAGAAAAGAAAGGACGTGCGCAGAGCTTCTAAAAAGAATCAAAGGTATAAAAGGAGCGGACAGATTTGAAAAGGGGTCTTTTTACCTGGGTGTTCCAATAACGCTGAGCATTTAGAAGTGTTTCATATTCTTGTTTTTTTAAAAATGTGTTCACTTAGATACCAGCTGAAATCGCCCGCCATGAGTGAGTAGAAAGTTATCGCTCGCCGACACTTTCTCTCAAAGAAAAGTCACCTAGATCGTCCTCGTGCTACCTAAAATAGATCGGAGATTCGGATCTAAAAGAAAAAGAAAACAGCTATTGTGAACTACTCCCTAACGGAATTGTACGTCGGGAAGAGCAATGACCTACGAAATGTTAACTTACCGGTAAGTAAATGTACATAAATATTTTTTTTACATAAAGCTTTATGAGTGATGAACTGAATTGAAATGTTATACGATAAAATTTTCTTGTATCAGAAGATTCATGAACTGAGAAAGAAACCAAAATGTCGGGACAGAAAATCAGACAAATTAATGGATACTCCAATATTCGACACTGATTAATGAATTCATATACACAATTTTTTCCAACGTTGTATTTCTTATCATAATTATCATTATTAAATGTTTAACAAATTATAATAAATCATTATTATTAATATCACTTTCATTGTACGTGTCAAAGAAATTAATACTAGGTTATGTAATTTTTTTTTAGTTAGTAAATTTAGATCGTATAATTATTACCTTACGGACTACAATATTTGACGCAGTCTCAGTGGGTCTAACGACCCTGGCGCCCTCAAGTAGAAATTAAAAACTGGCTCTGCTCACGATTGTACTTGGTAATAATTCTAGGCCGAAGTTGATCAGGAAAAATAGCTGTGTTAAGAATAGAAATACAACTTTCTTTTTTTTTCTTGATACAGTTTGATCAACTCACGCTCAAATATACATTTGGGGCGTATTAATATATCAGCACGCTACTACAGAAAAAAAAATACGAATATGAATTTAAAAAACTTAAGAATAAAATTAGTGTAAACCCCTATTTTATTCTCATCTCCCGGCGCTGGTGGTATTGTAACATTTATTTATATATGTTACAAATATATTGGCATTTGGTAAAAGCTAAAAAAGTAAATTTCGATTTTTTTTTGATTAGTATAATTTTTGTTAAGAGCGTACAATGAAAGTTAAATTATTCTTCGATATTTTTTTAATTAGTAATAACGTAATTGGAGAGAACAAAAAAGAATTCCAAAAGCTAGTAAAAAGATAAGCTAAAAGAAAAATATTTCTAGCTAATTAAACATGGCCGAAAACTTGATAAGAAAATAGAGACTTTAGTACATAAAATTTTAAAAAACTGTATAAGATTAGAAAGGCATGGTACGAGCATGCGCAGAAGCCCTAAAACTGGATATAAAAAGGAGGGATCCGGTTGAAGGAGGGTCTTGTTCGTTTTATTTCGCTAGTTGGTCTTGGATAACATTTAATATGTCCAAGATCACTCGTCACCGAAGGAATTCGGCAATGTCGCAGTGAACCGGAGCTCCTGAAAACATCAGACCTAATGATGTACCCCAGGAAAAGCCTTCGTGACCAACTGGGAAATGGACCACAAGAACAAGCAAGAACCGAACGGCCGAGCTCATTATTACAGAAAACTATGCATAGTTCGCTACAACATTCGTGAATTCACAAAGCTTACCGGTAAGTTAAGAATAATAACCCTGATTGTGACCAAGTTAAATAGTAAAAAAAAAACTACTCGTGAAAATATAGCTATAAAAGGAATCCCGATAGTGACTTTATATTTCTATATGAGAGACTCTTAATTAACCAAGAACTTTTTGCTTATTTTAAATGATATTGATATTTTCTATATATTTTCCACCTAAATTAAATGTGTTCTCTCCAAAGTATTAAACAATATTTAACCTAGAAATGTTTTATTTTGTTAGAATAAAAGAGATTATACTTTTATCAACTTTTTTTTTTATTGTGCGTTATTAATAGAAGTTATTATTTTTGTTATTAGATTTATTTTAGTGAAATAGGATTTAAGTGTAAGTTACCTTTGCCAATATGTTTCAATACGCCAGGGCTAACAATCGTAAAAAAAATATTAATTCTCATTACGGTAGAATTACCGTACAAAATAAAAATATTATAAAAGGATCTTTTTATTTTTCTTTGTTTTACAATTTGCGAGAGGTGCTGGCGGCATATTTCAGCGGATTCTTAGGAATCCTGGCGCCCATAGGAAATAAAATTAAAAGTTGATTTATGTCTATGGTACAAATTCGTAATCAATTAATAGGCCGGAGTCGATCAGGAAAAATAGCTGTGTTAAGAATAGAAATACAACTTTCTTTTTTTTCTTGATACAGTTTGATCAACTCACGCTCAAATATATATTTGGGGTGTATAGTGGTCTAGTAAAACGGAAAACGCTACAATATGTTAACGATACAATGGCGACCCAACTCGGGCTTCGATTTAAAAAAAACCACGACCTGAGAAAATCTAAAAACGGCATAAAATTGAGTATTTAATGTCTGTAGCCGGAAAATAAATATGACCGCAAATAGTACGCAAGTCTAAAAAGTTATTGCGTAAGATTACAAAAGTTTTTTTTTAGAGTAGGATTTGAAATAAGGACTATATTGAAAGAAAATAATAGCTTATAAATTATTAAATAATAAATAAAACCGATCAAAGGTAAGAAATGACGGTAAAGGTAGAGGGGGACGGGAGATTATAGGGTGATAAAAAGAGAGGGGTGTCGGTGAACGAATTTATTAGCAAAGCAAAATAAAATATTAGATTTATATCGTAAAAAAAAAATTGATAGCGTTAAGATTTTGTTTACTGTAGCAAAAATAAGCAATACGGCCATATATGAAATTGAGAAATAATAAAAATACACAAAATATGGCAGAAGGCGCGGAAGAATTAAAAGAGGGTTTGGAATCCTTAATAAAAAAACTATTATACGAATGCATGACAGAATTCAAAGAAGAGATAAAAAAAGAAATGGCAGAGATGGTCAGAGAATTGAAAGTAGAAATAAGGGTAGAAATTAAAGAAATGAAAGAAGAGTTAATAAAGGTAGTAGATGAGAAAATAGCTAAAGGGTCACAGAACACAGAAGTGGTAGAATTGAGATCCGATAAACAAGAAAGCAAAGAGATAAAATTCATAGAAAATAGAGAAAACATGCCGAGTGCAGTAAACCCCTTTTTGAAATTAAAAATTTTCCATGGACAAAATGGAGAATCACCGATGGAACACTTAAACAGCCTGCAGGGGTACTTCGCGATAAACCCCATGTCAGAAGAAGTTAAACTAACGCTGGCAGTTAATCATTTACAAGGGACGGCGCAAGCTTGGTGGGAATCCTTGTTTAAGAAACCGAATAACTTTACACAGTATGGTCAAATATTAATCAAATGCTATTGGAACGAGGACCACCAAGAACGAATTAAGAATAAAGTGGCGCAAGAGAAATGCAGAACAGAAGAGCGTTATGTACCATTTTTTTGGAAACAAGTAGCGCAACTACGAGCGCTGACGGAGTGCAAATTAACAGAAAAACAGATTATCAAGATTACGCGGGAAAATTTTCCCGATCCAGTAGGGCATCTATTGGTAAGTACCGGATGTGAGACAGTAGAGAGAATGGCAGAATTGCTTAGTGCTTTCGAGAATGACAACACTGGAGAAGAGACGAGTCCTAAACACTTCGACAAATTACCGAACCAGAAGGGTCGGATACAACTGAACACTATAGTGTTGACTAATAGTGCTGGAAATCAAAGGAAAAATAAGGGGTCCCCGACTAAGAATAAAAGGAAGGGAATCCGTGCAAGACCTCCAGAAATAGACGAAAAAGTTAGGAGTGAAAATAAATACAAGAGAGAAGACCTTGATATAAAATGGAGAGACTGGTGCGAGCAATACAGAGAGGGGGTTCGATCCTTGTCACCTCCGCCCTCAACCAGTTATAGTGATAGATAACATTGAGAGATAGAGTGGGCCGGATAATACCCTGCAGACCTCGGATGTGCCTCAGAAAAAACGAAAAGAAATAATGATATGGCTGGTGTGAACGTAAGTCACAAGTATTTGACCGGGTAGGCGGTCACTAAAGAGGGAAAAAGCATAACCCCAAGTCCTAGTACGCAGTATGTAACATAAGACCGTCTTTAAACGCTCATCAGTCTATTTCTAGCAGAGATCCCGATATTGGGGAGGACAGACCAGGTTGCCACGAGCCTGTAAGACTCAAAATGATGAGCAACGCTCGTTTGTGCTTATAACTTGGGGTCTTTAGCGTTACTATTACGATTAAGCGGAGAGGACAGATGAATGTGGAAATATTTTACATTCCCGCCGAACGTCGCTTGTGGAATGAGTTCACACAATATATCAGCGCGATAATAAAACAAAACACACGAATATGGGCATGAAGACTTCTTAAGAATAAAATTAGTTTAAACCTACATTTTATTCTCATTCCCCTGCCCCGGTGGTATTGTACCATTTATTTATATATAAAGTACAAATTACTTTTTAATATTAATTATGATAGAAAGGAGAAAGGAGAACGAACATGACCTTTATTTTTTTTGTAACATAAAGTTTTAAGAGAAAGATAACGTACAGTGAAAGTTTAATTTTTCTTTTTTTTTTTTTGAAAATAAGTTAAATAAAATAAATTCAGTGTTGGAAAGTGTATATTGAATCATTGATTAAAATAGCGAAAGGAAATTTCAAAAGGCGAAAGATTGCTATCAGAAACAACTTTCGGATGGTAATTAAAAATGGCCGAAATTCGCAGCGGAAAACAGACTTTGTAAAAAAGAAAAGGAGAAAAATGTAGAAGTTGTAAAGTAAAACAAAAGAAAAGAAAGGACGTGCGCAGAGCTTCTAAAAAGAATCGAAGGTATAAAAGGAGCGGACAGATTTGAAAAGGGGTCTTTTTACCTGGGTGTTCCAATAACGCTGAGCATTTAGAAGTGTTTCATATTCTTTTTTTTTAAATGTGTTCACTTAGATACCAGCTGAAATCGCCCGCCATGAGTGAGTAGAAAGTTATCGCTCGCCGACACTTTCTCTCGGAAAAAGTCACCTAGATCGTCCTCGTGCTACCTAAAATAGATCGGAGATTCGGACCTAAAATAAAAAGAAAAAGAAAACAGCTACTGTGGACTACTCTCTAACGGAATTGTACGTCGGGAAGATCCATGACCTACGTAATGTTAACTTACCGGTAAGTAAATGTACATAAATATTTTTTTACATAAAGCTTTATGAGTGATGAACTGAATTGAAATGTTGTACAATAAAATTTTCTTGTATCAGAAGATTCATGAACTGAGAAAGAAACCAAAATGTCGTGACAGAAAATCAGACTAATTAATGGATACTCCAATATTCGACACTGATTAATGAATTCATATACACAATTTTTTCCAACGTTGTATTTCCTATCATAATTATCATTATTAAATGTTTAACGAATTATAATAAATCATTATTATTAACATCACTTTCATTGTACGTGTCAAAGAAATTAATACTAGGCTATGTAATTTTTTGTTAGTTAGTAAATTTAGATCGTATAATTATTACCTTACGGACTACAATATTTGACGCAGTCTCAGTGGGTCTAACGACCCTGGCGCCCTCAAGTAGAAATTAAAAACTGGCTCTGCTCACGATTGTACTCGGTAATAATTCTAGGCCGAAGTTGATCAGGAAAAATAGCTGTGTTAAGAATAGAAATACAACTTTCTTTTTTTTTCCTTGATACAGTTTGATCAACTCACGCTCAAATATACATTTGGGGCGTATTGTGGTCTAGCAATACGAAAAACGCCCTTATACGCCTCAAATTTATATTTGAGCGTGAGTTGATCAAACTGTATCAAGGAAAAAAAAGAAAGTTGTATTTCTATTCTTAACACAGCTATTTTTCCTGATCGACTCCCGCCTATTAATTGATTACGAATTTGTACCATAGACATAAATCAACTTTTAATTTTATTTCCTATGGGCGCCAGGATTCCTAAGAATCCGCTGAAATATGCCGCCAGCACCTCTCGCAAATTGTAAAACGAAAAAAAATAAAAAGATCCTTTTATAATATTTTTATTTTGTACAGTAATTCTACCATAATGAGAATTAATGATTTTTTTTACGATTGTTAGCCCTGGCGTATGGAAACATATTGGCAAAGGTAACTTACACTTAAATCCTATTTCACTAAAATAAATCTAATAACAAAAATAATAACTTCTATTAATAACGCACAATAAAAAAAATGTTGATAAAAATATAATCTCTTTTATTCTAACAAAATAAAACATTTCTAGGTTAAATATTGTTTAATATTTTGGAGAGAACACATTTAATCTAGGTGGAAAATATACAGAAAATATCAATATCATTTAAAATAAGCAAAAAGTTCTTGGTTAATTAAGAGTCTCTCATATAGAAATATAAAGTCACTATCGGGATTCTTTTTATAGCTATATTTTCACGAGTAGTTTTTAACTAGTTAACTTGGTCACAATCAGGATTATTATTCTTAACTTACCGGTAAGCTTTGTGAATTCACGAAGGTTGTAGCTAACTATGCATAGTTTTTTTGTAATAATGAGCTCGGCCGTTTGGTTCTTGCTTGTTCTTGTGGTCCATTTCCCAGTTGGTCACGAAGGCTTTTCCTGGTGTACGTCATTAGGTCTGATGTTTTCAGGGGCTCCGGTTCACTGCGACATTGCCGAATTCCTTCGGTGACGAGTGATCTTGGACATATTAAATGTTATCCAAGACCAACTAGCGAAATAAAACGAACAAGACGCTCCTTCAACCGGATCCCTCCTTTTTATATCCAGTTTTAGGGCTTCTGCGCATGCTCGTACCATGCCTTTCTAATCTTATACAGTTTTTTAAAATTTTAGGTACTAAAGTCTCTATTTTCTTATCAAGTTTTCGGCCATGTTTAATTAGCTAGAAATATTTTTCTTTTAGCTTATCTTTTTACTTGCTTTTGGAATTCTTTTTTTGTTCTCTCCAATTACGTTATTACTAATTAAAAAAAAATATCGAAGAATAATTTAACTTTCATTGTACGCTCTTAACAAAATTTATACTAATCAAAAAAAAATTGAAATTTACTTTTTTAGCTTTTACCAAATGCCAATATATTTGTAACATATATAAATAAATGTTACAATACCACCAGTGCCAGGAGATGAGAATAAAATAGGGGTTTACACTAATTTTATTCTTAAGTTTTTTTCAAATTCATATATTTTTTTTTTGTGTGTGTGTGTAGTAGCGTGCTGATATGTTGTGTAGACTCATTCACAAGCGACGTTCGGCTTTAATGCCCACTTTTAGGTCTAACACGGCGGGAATGGAAAATATTTCAACATTCATCTGTGTCCTATCCGCTTTAGTGTACTATTACTAATAAGAAGCCCAAGTTATAAGCACAAACGAGCGTTGCTCATCGTTCTGAGTCTTACAGGCCCGTGGCAACTTGGTCCAACTTGATCCGCCTTCCCCTTTATTGGGATCTCTGCTAGAAATAGTCTGACGAGCATTTAAAGACGGTCTTATGTTCATATACTGCGGATAAGGACTCGGGGCTATGTTATTCCCCTTTTCAGTAACCGCCTACCCGGTCAAATACTTGTGATTTACGTCTACATCAGCCACGATCGTGTTTTTTAGACATATATAAAAAAAATATACATATATTTTTTTTTTCTGGAAGTCATATTAAAAAAATATCTTCTTTCATATTTTAATAATCTGGGTTTAATTAGTTAGTTTTTTTTTCCTTATAATTTTTTTTTTTTTTCAAAAAATCATAATTTATTTTCCGGCTACAGACATTAAATACTCAATTTTATGCCGTTTTTAGATTTTCTCAGGTCGTGGTTTTTAAATCGAAGCCCGAGTTGGGTCGCCATTGTATCGTTTTCCGTTTTACTAGACCACTATACGCCCCAAATGTATATTTGAGCGTGAGTTGATCAAACTGTATCAAGGAAAAAAAAAGAAAGTTGTATTTCTATTCTTAACACAGCTATTTTTCCTGATCGACTCCGGCCTATTAATTGATTACGGATTTGTACCATAGACATAAATCAACTTTTAATTTTATTTCCTATGGGCGCCAGGATTCCTAAGAATCCGCTGAAATATGCCGCCAGCACCTCTCGCAAATTGTAAAACGAAGAAAAATAAAAAGATCCTTTTATAATATTTTTATTTTGTACGGTAATTCTACCGTAATGAGAATTAATGATTTTTTTTACGATTTGTTAGCCCTGGCGTATTGAAACATATTGGCAAAGGTAACTTACACTTAAATCCTATTTCACTAAAATAAATCTAATAACAAAAATAATAACTTCTATTAATAACGCACAATAAAAAAAATGTTGATAAAAATATAATCTCTTTTATTCTAACAAAATAAAACATTTCTAGGTTAAATATTGTTTAATATTTTGGAGAGAACACATTTAATCTAGGTGGAAAATATACAGAAAATATCAATATCATTTAAAATAAGCAAAAAGTTCTTGGTTAATTAAGAGTCTCTCATATAGAAATATAAAGTCACTATCGGGATTCTTTTTATAGCTATATTTTCACGAGTAGTTTTTAACTAGTTAACTTGGTCACACTCAGGATTATTATTCTTAACTTACCGGTAAGCTTTGTGAATTCACGAAGGTTGTAGCTAACTATGCATAGTTTTTTTGTAATAATGAGCTCGGCCGTTTGGTTCTTGCTTGTTCTTGTGGTCCATTTCCCAGTTGGTCACGAAGGCTTTTCCTGGTGTACATCATTAGGTCTGATGTTTTCAGGGGCTCCGGTTCACTGCGACATTGCCGAATTCCTTCGGTGACGAGTGATCTTGGACATATTAAATGTTATCCAAGACCAACTAGCGAAATAAAACGAACAAGACGCTCCTTCAACCGGATCCCTCCTTTTTATATTTCAACATTCATCTGTGTCCTATCCGCTTTAGTGTACTATTACTAATAAGAAGCCCAAGTTATAAGCACAAACGAGCGTTGCTCATCGTTCTGAGTCTTACAGGCCCGTGGCAACTTGGTCCAACTTGATCCGCCTTCCCCTTTATTGGGATCTCTGCTAGAAATAGCCTGACGAGCATTTAAAGACGGTCTTATGTTCATATACTGCGGATAAGGACTCGGGGCTATGTTATTCCCCTCTTCAGTAACCGCCTACCCGGTCAAATACTTGTGACTTACGTCTACATCAGCCACGATCGTGTTTTTTAGACATATATAAAAAAAATATACATATTTTTTTTTTTTCTGGAAGTCATATTAAAAAAATATCTTCTTTCATATTTTAATAATCTGGGTTTAATTAGTTAGTTTTTTTCCTTATAAATTATGATTTTTTGAAAAAAAAAAAATTTATAAGGAAAAAAACTAACTAATTAAACCCAGATTATTAAAATATGAAACAAGATATTTTTTTAATATGACTTCCAGAAAAAAAAAAAATATGTATATTTTTTTAATATATGTCTAAAAAACACGATCGTGGCTGATGTAGACGTAAGTCACAAGTATTTGACCGGGTAGGCGGTTACTGAAGAGGGGAATAACATAGCCCCGAGTCCTTATCCGCAGTATATGAACATAAGACCGTCTTTAAATGCTCGTCAGACTATTTCTAGCAGAGATCCCAATAAAGGGGAAGGCGGATCAAGTTGGACCAAGTTGCCACGGGCCTGTAAGACTCAGAACGATGAGCAACGCTCGTTTGTGCTTATAACTTGGGCTTCTTATTAGTAATAGTACACTAAAGCGGATAGGACACAGATGAATGTTGAAATATTTTCCATTCCCGCCGTGTTAGACCTAAAAGTGGGCATTAAAGCCGAACGTCGCTTGTGAATGAGTCTCCATTTTGTCCATGGAAAATTTTTAATTTCAAAAAGGGGTTTACTGCACTCGGCATGTTTTCTCTATTTTCTATGAATTTTATCTCTTTGCTTTCTTGTTTATCGGATCTCAACTCTACCACTTCTGTGCTCTGTGACCCTTTAGCTATTTTCTCATCTACTACCTTTATTAACTCTTCTTTCATTTCTTTAATTTCTACCCTTATTTCTTCTTTCAATTCTCTGACCATCTCTGCCATTTCTTTTTTTATCTCTTCTTTGAATTCTGTCATGCATTCGTATAATAGTTTTTTTCCGGCTACAGACATTAAATACTCAATTTTATGCCGTTTTTAGATTTTCTCAGGTCGTGGTTTTTAAATATTTTGTTAAATAAATTCCATTCTAAGATTAGAGTTCTGTTAATAAAAATTAATTGTAAAATCTATTAGTCAAACATATATATATACGTCAAGCATATATATATATATATGAGTTAATGCAAAATTCTGCTGAAATAAAATACTTATTTTATTAAAAGAAATAAGAATGTATTTTTCTTTTTAAATCTTGTTCAAATATTTAGTATGATTTGATTTTGAGATAAGCCCGCCAACATTTTCTAAAAGAATGTATATTTTTAATTAATTAGCCCATTCGAGGCAAATTAAAGATGGCCTTCTCTTTCTTTTTAAATTAATAAAATTCAAAGTTTAAAGAAAGAAATTTAGAGTAAAAAAGTAAAGGTTATTTTTAGAAAATGTTACCTTGAAACAAAAGAGCATGGGGGCTTATCAAGATCTAAGATCATACAAACAATAGAAGGTAGCTGACAAAGAGGGTATAAATAAAAGTGAGAACAAAAGACTTGATTATTCAAAGTTTTCTTGCTGATTATTTAGAGTTTTCTTGCTGGCATTCAGATTTCTCTTTGGAGAACTCTTTCAGATTTTTCTTGTGGGGATTTTATTCCAAAAAGTTAGACAACTGTCGTCTTCAAAATCATGGAGAAGTTTGAACATGCTCAAGCTAAAAGTCATACGAATTTGATGGATTCTACTATGCTTGGCTAGGCAAATAAATAGCTTTGCCTATCGCCGAGGTTCCTAAATACCATCCAAAATGCCATATTATCCATCTAATAGTGATCTGAACTCTGTGCCGTGTCTGTAGGACTTTTCGTGAAACCATGCTACATATTTCCATTTTCATTGTCTGGGCAAATACCTATCGATGGACGGATCAAGCTACGCTCGTCGAGGGAACATGACCAAGAAAGAAGGACGGTAATAGTATCTCTCCTCCATTGAATTATTTACTTACTACTTTTTTTGTCATACCCTTTTTTAAGTGCTTCACTGCATTATATTATAAATTGTTGTATTTAATTATATTTGTAATGTAACCATTTTTTTTATTAGACTAGTCTTAGATATATATTGTGTGATCATCTATCTATTTATGTTTAACCCTTTTTCCTTCGCTATTCTTCATTACTAACATTTATAAATATTTTGTATTCCATTGCGGTTAAGTTTTAAAGTTAATTTGTTTCATTTAAAAACTCTTTCCAATTTTATTTATGTTTCTAAATTCCATACGAGTAAGTTTCCTTTGTTTGCCAACTTGATCTCCTCGATAATGCCTCTTGTCCGCCACTAGCTTATTACGTATATCAGATTTAGCTATATACGTTTTAAATAATTTTTAAATTCTGTTTCTAGCGAAAAGCAATTAGAAAATGCTTTGTGAAAGATTTTTATTATTGTACTTTATCGAGGAGAGTCGAGTTGACAATTTTAATAAAATTGGGAAGAAAAGATTTAGACCGCAAACATATTAATCTGTTTTATTATTTAATCAGTTTTTCATTAATTTAGGGGAATAGTGGAGGCCATTAAGTCATTATTAATATTTTAAAGCCATTAATTAAACATATTATTTAACTAAAAAAGCTTTAGTTTTCTAATTTTATTTTAAATGCTTTATTTTGCTTTTCCAATGATCCAGGCACGCAAAAGACATGTTTCGTAGCACTTTTATGCACATTTAACTATTTAGCTCCGTAGGTGTTCCCGTCCATGTCTCTACCTCTGTTGCTAAGCTTTGTGGCCTGTGAGAAAATAATTTATGTGTGTCTCAGATAGTGTTGTTTGTTCGTAATCAGCTTCGAGAATAGGCAAATAGGGCAGAGGTCATAGTATTCTTGATTTAATATCTCACGTATGGATGGCCTCGAGGTATTTTTGCCTAGTATTCGAACTGGGTTAAACCAACATACATCATCTGACTGTCACAATATTTACTATAAGTGCTCAGATATATATTACGATAGACAATCTTCATACTTTAATGGACAGGCTCCAATCTACTACACACTCCAACTCTTCAACCATCCATCCAATTGAAAATCTGATGATGGAATGCTCAAAGGCCACCCTGAGGCCGAGATTCTTGTCACACCCATGTTGACCTAAGGTCAATCTGAACCCCACATGTACAGGACATAATCCATTTAATACATATGCAAGGATGGGCTGACATCTCTACAATGTAATAACTGAAACACAGGCTTATTATATGCTTGTGTCTATATATGTAATATAGGGTATATGAGCACAGACTTTCAGATGACTCATCACTCTCCACTCTATCTAATAACACTGATACACTCAAGCACATATATGCTGAAAAGATAAATAATCACCAATATAATAAGCCTGTGTTTCAGTTATTACATTGTAGAGATGTCTGCCCATCCTTGCATATGTATTAAATGGATTATGTCCTATACATGTGGGGTTCAGATTGACCTTAGGTCAACATGGGTGTGACAAGAATCTTGGCCTCAGGGTGGCCTTTGAGCATTCCATCATCAGATTTTCAATTGGATGGACGGTTGAAGAGTTGGAGTGTGTAGTAGATTGGAGCCTGTCCATTAAAGTATGAAGATTGTCTATCTGGGAGATGATAATCTGGACCAACTGATGATTGCTGGTTTAGCATGAAATACGTATATTGGTGATTATTTATCTTTTCAGCATATATGTGCTTGAGTGTATCAGTGTTATTAGATAGAGTGGAGAGTGATGGGTCATCTGAAAGTCTGTGCTCGTATACCCTATATTACATATACAGACACAGGTATATACAAAGCCTGTGTTTCAGTTATTAATGGTTGAAAATGATTATTAACAAATGATATTTTATTGTGTACTTTCTAATGCACAATAGGTGTGCTTATTTATGTATAAACATGCATTTATGTATTATAATGAAATAGTTTTTATTAGTTTGTTATATTCTTAGACATACTATGTGTGTGCATATATGTATGTGATTGTTTAATACTTGTTACAATTTGTCAGTACTACCTGTATAGTTTATTATTTTTAATTTTTTAATCAAAATCAGAATTATTTATTTGTATGTATTTATTAGAAGTTTGATTTTATGTTTCTAATTAATAATATTATTGTTTTAAGTTATTTAATCCTAAAATAGATTTGAAGTATTTTATATTTGTATTTTCTCTTGTTTATAGTTACAGTCCCTAGGGTCATTACATTCCAAGCTAGTCAAGATCAATGAGTAATAAGGATAATAATTATTAGTTTATATAGGATATATGATTATGTTTGGACATCTAGATAGTTCTCTGGATAGTGCAAAGGTAAAGGTTGTCTTTAAAGTTCACTCACTTTATTATTTTATTGATGGCCAGTGTGCTCAAAGTACCAGGTGGCCACAAGCATTGATGATAATCAGCATGATATCTTGATCTTGGCTTTTTTTTACTTGTATCACTATAACTTTAGCATTTAAACATGTGCAATGCAATTCATTGCTTTTGTATAATGCTCCAAGTTTGGCATTGGCTAGAAGATAATTAGCCTAGATTTTATAATGTAACTCTTTTAAATCCAATCACAAAGGATGACTATTGATTTGATAATTGTTGGTAATATTATATTTATAGCGTGTTTGTTATATATTTCCCGTTTACAATTTATTACTACCTTCCAATATATATATATACTCACAAATGGCTCCCTATCTGAAAACCAGTAAAAGCACACAAATTAAATAACTAATCAAATAAGCCATGTAAAATCTACAAATAAATCTTGATTTGGTTTTTATGCCATTGCACACTTTTTTTTTTCATAAAATTTACATAAAACATGTAAGCTTGAAAACCTTCATTTCGAAAGTAATTATCTCCAGGGAATTTCCCATAAATTATGCTTCAGACGTTATTTTCAAAATTAAGAACAAGCAACTTTAAAGAAAAAGAAATGAGATTATATATATTTTGGGATTACATTTAAATGAAAATTATTAGAAAAAAGGTTTGGATTATTTCCTTACACTATGTGTCAAAGCCTTGTAACAAAAAAATCATATATAAACAAAATTGAACGTATTTTCTAACACAATCGGCCTTTTTTTTTGATTAGTAGTAAATTCAAGAATAGATGACTTATATCCACAACGTTCTTAATTAATAGCGCGATGTGAACTAACGGCAGCTGATTCATTGAAATTTTGTCTTTGTTTTTAAAATGAGCTTGGCCAGATTTCCATTCTTGATTGAGTCTTTAGCTACATAATCATTTACTAAATGATACTAAATGGTTAGCTAGGTTGAATGTAGGATAGTTTTCTGAAATATAAATTCTAAATCTTTAAAAAAAAAAAATCAATGTTGATCATTCTGGATTTGATCTTAGATCATTAGTAGAACAGCAGGTATTTTATTATTGTTCTGTAAATAAAGTGTAAGCAATCAGGAAACAATTGTGGAAGTTTTAGGTATTGGAGCACTACCTAATGTTTTTTGTCTATAAGTATTTCCATAAAATAAATTAGATATTATTAAAGGATGTTGCAATTGGATCCTTCATGAGGAAATATTAACTATAATGTGATATTTATAATAATCAAAATTTATATATTTAATAAATGTAAAGATTTTTGTATATAAAAGGCACATATGAATGTGGGTATTTGTTTACATATTTATTTATTTTATATTTTTAGGCAAAAAAAGGAAGACATTCCTGAATTAGCTCCAATGTTATGGCATAATTTTCGAACTAGAACTGCAATTTTTTTAGAAATCATAAATATATATCCAGCTCTTAATCCTCCTACATTAACGGTAAGTTCTCTGCATTATTAAAAGAAATGTGATCATCTTTGTTATTTAATGAGACTCACAACTGATAAAAATATTTAATAACTACATGTAACATAAAGGTATCATTGCAGGAGAAGAAATTCTCCCACAGCCCTCGTCATGAATCATTGAAGAAGATGGAATATTCCCCATGCTTGTTATTTACCGGGTGATGAAGATTGAGTTCTTTGCTCTTTCACTGCCAAACATCAAATGTCTAACTTGATTGGTTATGGTCCATCTCTTTGAACAAAATATCCCATGTAAGGAAAACTTGAAATTTTTCCAAGTTTTACTTAGTCATCTTGAATTCAATCCCTAGGTCATGATCAATACAGATTGATATGCTAATGACTGCATTTTGAGTATGAGTTATTAGTAATATTATCACGGCTGATATTAATTTTAAAACTATTGAGAAATCACTTGAAATTAGCGATTGATAAATAGTAACTATTTCCAACTCATATTGCCATTAGGGTTGCTTTATGAGATGGCAGCCTATAATTGAAGTAAACCGTATATACATCATTTGTGGTAAAAGATTATGGGTTTACTATTTACAATTTTAGCTTGAGCATTTAATGTAAAAAAAAACCCAATATTAATAACAATTGAAATCTTAACTATATGTCCCAGCATTAAAAAATGTAATTAAATGATTAGTGTTTGGAAGGTCATTATTACATTTGAGCATCCAGAAGTGATAGGTTGATATTAGATCCAAAAATCTTGGCTCTCAAGTCCATTATTTTACTGCTGTGTCCAAAAAGTACAGATTATTCATCATATTTAGATTTGTACATTTTTTTATACTAAAAAATTTTGTGATTGTTTTTTTCAATAATTTTAAAAAACACAAGGCAGTCAAAATAATAACATAGTGGATTTAGTAAAGATTTATGAGTATATATATTTATTTCTTCAGGCTGAAGCAATAGAAGTAATTTTTATCAAAATTTGCATCGTAAAAAAAAGACAACTCGCCTCATCTTAAAAAGCTTCTAGTATAAGTGATTAAAAAAATAAACCATGTCAATAGAATTTTTTTTTTATTTTGAACCTAAAACCATAATTTTTTTTAAATAAATCACCTTTTTTTTCTTATACTATATATTATTAACATGTTCAAGCATTTCATAGGGAAATTTTTCAATCTGAATATTTTGATAATTGCGATTAATTTTTTTAAATGTATTATTTATAATGTACTTTAGAAACAGCTATCATTACATTTATTTACTCCAGTTCTGCTTATTGTAAATTTGAGTGAACCCGACCTTGCAATATTTTGTTTTGGAGTAAATTGAATAAAGAGAATTACTGATATTATTAGTTGCATAAAGGAGTCTGCTGTCTTTGATTCTTCTATGAGGCCTTAAAAAAACCGAACAAGACAAATTCCTATATATTCTTATCACTACAGTAGTCAATATTGTGTGATTATTTATATAGTAAATGAATATAGATGGACTGCTTACCAACACCTGAAACAGTATATTCCTGCCTTCATATCTGTTTCACCTATTTGTCCCCACAGTCATATCTATGCCGAGTTTAAGCACTCTCTAATACAGGTATATATGTATCCACACAGTTTTATATGCATTCACACAGTTATATAGGTATTGTCACACTTACATGCATATATAAATGACTGTAATATTAATGTTTGTATATATATATATTGCAGCGTTTATATTTTGTTTAATAAATAATATTTTGCATAAAATCTACCTTATTTAGAGAATGTACAGTTTAAATATTCGCTAAATAATCTTTAGCAAGTTTTATTTAGATGAATTGTGAATTACATGTGAAATTCACAAAATTGTGTTAAAACAATTTTGAATAATTCTCAAATTGGATCGAATGGTTTCTGAGCTATAACCATTTGTTATAAAACTCATTACGATTGTAATGAATTACTTTTCCAGATCGAAATCAGTAAAGGTTTGGGCAATAAAAAAAAAAGATCAGAGTCAAAGAAACTGACTATGAGCTATAAAATCTAGAGGGGGGTTGAATTCTGAGTTAAAATAGATAGTCAGCTGGTTTTGATCTGAGAAATATAAATATTGTGGATTTCTTAGGTTAAGGGTCTTTCTAGTTTGCCTTTCCTGTAAATCGTTGTGAAGTCCAGACTCCAAGATGGTCAAGTAGAATAAAATATTTGCTGGCTCTTTGAGTGAAGATGGTGCTCTCAGTTCCTTCAGCATACCTATGAACAAATTTTCCAGCAGCCTGCATGAGAGGGAGATATGAAGAGATTGAAAACCTACCTGAAAAGAAATGCCACTGAAATTCTGCTACTGTTTGATGCCTTGTTCCAGCCATTATCATTGATGTATGCCTCACCAAGAAAACAATGGTAATAATTTTCAAGTCTGCAGCCTATAAATTTAATCTATAAACTCCAATCTAAGCTAGCTTATGCATTTTAAAGAACGTTCTATCTAAATTCTCAAAACTCTTTAATTTAACCCACTTGTAACAGAAACTCTGTAAACTTGTGTACATTTATATATGTTGTAAAAAAATCATTTCTGGTCGATTGCTCTTTTAAAATTTATAATTTACTTTAAAGTAACAAAAAAAAAAGAAACAAATTTTAATATAATTGTCTAAACTGCCTGAAATCTTTTATAAATTAAAAGATTTTATTTTTTTGTAATCATTAGATGTCTGAAATCTATTATCTTAAATTCCTACAAACTACGGTCCTGCCTAACTTTAATATTTTATTTAAATTCATTATGTTTATGTTTAATATATGTGATAATATGCTCATCTTTTGAAACAGTGAAACTAATTAATTAATTTATAAAGGGGATAATTGTAATCTCCACTTTAAACATTTTAAAAGCATTATTTATTGTATTGAATCAATGTTTTGAAATTATAGTATTGATAATAAACGATCGCTAACCGCTCATTGTTATATTGTAAGATTATAATATTTTGCAAGGTTTGCTTAATGGTTTCTATATATCACCTCTCATACATATATATATAATTAGTGCTCAATTTATATTAAGATAGCAAAAGTTCCATTCTTTAATGAACAGGCCATCTCCCACATATATATATATAAAATCAGCCCTCAGTTATATTAAGATAGCAAATCTTCAATTTTTAATGGTCAGGCTTCAATCTTCTCCAGTCTCCAACTCTTCAGCCATCCATATTATTGAAAATCTAATGATGGAAATGAGTGCTGGTTCAGCACAAAATACTAATATTGGAGATCATTTATCTTTTTAAAACACTTTGTGGTCATATGTATCGGTTATGTAAGATGGAATGGATAGCTAAAGGAATCTTGAAAGTCTGTGTTCAAATCGCCTCTAATCACATTTAAAGTTCAGTGTATACATTATACTGGTATTCAAATATCTTTACTATTGTATAATATTCATTATAATTTAATCAAAATTTTATGGTATTATTTTTATATTTAAAAATGCATTTCATAAATTATAGTTTAATGAAAATACACACAGAAAGTATACTTTTTTTAATAATATTTAGCTTTATTACTACCTAGCATGCTTTCTATATATTTTTACTATATCATATTCATGGCTTGTAGTGGTGTGATTAAATGGTTCTTTATATCAATGTTTAATTAACTGTTCATGTATTTAATTTTGAATATTTAAATAGCTCATTTCTTTGAAATGGGTACACTTGGTTTTTTTTTTTTTTTGTTAATAAAAAAACGGTCACCAGTTATTGCACATGCTTCTTTAATCTTCATCTTTTATCCTTTCTCTCTGTGTACACGATCTCTTGTTTTTGTTAGCTCAAATTTATGACCAGATTTCTGCTCATGGTCTATAAATATTGAAGTGTGTTCTTTGTCTCTGAGCGCTGTATTATATAAATATCTGTGTTGGGTAAGTCTTGTAGACAAATTGGCCCTTGATTCCGCATAATATGCAACATTGCAAGCTGATTGGCTGCACTTTGTTTTATAGACCACTTGATGTGCAGATTCATTTAGCTCAAAAAAGAAGAAAATTAGTAACAATTGGATTACAAAAAATTATAGTTTAATAATTTTTATAAGTATAATTATCGAAACAGTATAAATAACTGTATATATTAGAGTGTTTTTCAAATAAGATTTTAAAACACTTCAATTTACCTGTGTTTGAATTCCTATTAAATATTTTATACTGTAGATAGTGATATTTATCAGTAAAATTTGGCATCTATCCAGAAATATGATGAGTCTGCCAGAGGATAATATTCTGTCTCTTTATTACAATTATTTAAATTGAATTAAATGTTTAACTAAAAAAAACAACCTGTTTTAAACAATTATATTTAAGCAGATATATTAGTAGTCTGAAGGTGATTATGTTGAATAACCAAACAGTAGTGCCACCCAATGCAAAACATAGTAATCAATGAATACAAAAAGGGTTGGGCATAAAATCCCTATCTAGTGCCTACTCATCCAATATCCCAGATTAGTTTCTAGCGTGTGTTTTTTCTCAGTGATGAGTCTTGGATCTGAGAGCACTGCATCTAGATTTTTTTGGATCTAATGCACCCCCCCCCCCCAGTAGGTACCTTTTATCTTTTTAGTTAATTATAAGGCTACAAATTCAAAATGAAACACTATAATATTTTTAATCCAAGATCATTTATAAAATCATATAGATCTGAACCCAGTTCAGTATCCATACATTTTCTTGTCTTTAGTTCTTTAATTAGCTACAATCACCATCATCTCATGAGTGGTTTAATTATAAATGTTAGATTATCTTTCAGAAAAGAGTAATAGGACATAAATGACTGTGATAAGTGATAATATTTGATTCTAGCTAGTATTTTGTTATTTAAGAATTTTATAAATACTAATATTTTTGTTTCAGATATTGCAATCTGATCGAGTTTGCAATGCCATATCATTACTCCAGAGTATTGCATGTCATCCTGAAACTAAGCCTGCTTTTTTGCAAGGTAAGAATTTATAAATATACATAAATAATTAAACACCATTTTAATATATATCCTCTATACAAAACATTGAAAAAGTCAACCAATTTCCTCCAGACACATGGTTCTGTGATTACTGACATCTTTATCAGCGCAGAAATCAATTGACTTCCTGTCAGATATATTACATCAATCTACTTAAGCATCATCACAACATAAATTTGAATATAAATTTAGCGATAACTTAATTAAAGCCTGCTTTGTATTGACATAATGTTAATAGATGGATGAGCTTTTAATCAAATTAAATTTCTAATAACTTTGCTGATGATATCAGTTATGATCGGAACATATATCAGATGGAGGGGTTGACTTTTCATCAAGGATTAATACGTAAATGAAAATTAATATCGATAATAATAGATGAAATATTTATGTGATGTTTAATTATGTATATATTTAAATGATTATTTGAAAGCAAAGTTGTTTAAAAATGAATTTGTTTACAAGTTCTGCCTCATTTTTTAATCTTAAGCCAATCAAAGAAGGGTTCAGTTAATTTATGGACAAACTTACATTCAGACTTTGATATCAGAGTAAATATTGTAGTGATGTTTAAAGAGAGATTGAAGTGCTGTATTTGATGTAATGTCAACTGATTTCCGAGTTGCTGTTGATATCAGTTATGATAGAAGCATATGAACAGTAGAGATTGGCTGATCATCAGTTTTGGCTGCTTTTTAAAATATTAATCCTCATTATTTTCTAGAAACATTTTCACAAAAAAATTCTAAGGTCCTGTTATAAAAGATTTAGCTCTCGTGTTAAATTGGAGACAATGATATATAATCTTAAGAGCTAGAAATATCACAAAATTTATTTTTTATTAAATCACTATTTTTTAATAATGAAAAGATTGTAGTGCAGGATTAAGAAAACTGCTCAACATAACCTTACCATGTTGGAAATTACTAGATGAGAACAGATTAGTAACTCAGCAGAACAACCAGATTGATCCGATTGATTTAACTGCTATTTTTTTTCAGCCTGTTGAAGTTTATCTTAAAGTTTGTGACGAGTCGCATTTTACTTATGAAAGCCACAAGCTGGAATTGAGGGTTAGGGTTAGGCACTAGATAGGGAATTTATACACAAACCTTCTTGCACCCATTGATTACTCTGAGTTGCAGTGAATGGTATTACTGTATGGAGAATTTTGCCTGTTTTAAAAGTTCTTAAAGGAAGCAGTTTAAGACTTACAGATGCAACTCATACAATGTTAAAAAAAGAAATAATGAAAAAGCAAAATGATACAAATATCACTAACCAATCTCAAGGATTATTGGTTAACTTCATTCAAGGGAATGGAATATTATGGATTCATCTAAAGTGTACCATCTATAATGGACAATCCTCATGTAGATTACCTAGAATTGGATTTAGAAAGCAATATGGCTGACCAATTAATTAAAAAGCAGGCAAACAAACAAATAATTCATTAATGAATATTGTTTGTATTATGCTAAGGGAATTGTTTACAAATAGCAAAATTGATTTGAGAGTAGCCACATAGTTACATTCTAGTTGCAGATATCAGTTCACTTAAGGAAAAATAATTCACCTGTCATGGCGAATTATTTTTCTGTAAGTGAACTAATATCTGCAACTAGATTACTTTTCAAACAGAATCTTGTGATTATATTATTTATAGAAGCAATCAGGCATGTTTATGTTTGAGGCTGGAATCTCCTAGCGGTAGATAAATAGCTTTCATGAGATAAACTACGAGAACTGGAAATCATAGATTTTATTGAGAGGTTTGTGACATTTGTTTTACCTTAGTACATTGTTACTAAGTGTCAAGCTAATGCTTGCAGTCTTGCCAGCTCTGGTGGGTGGCAAACTTAATTAACTATTGTATGAACTTATTATTATAAATGTCAGTCAATGTTTGAAACTTTTATGATTATCTCAGTTATATATATTAGCCACGAATATTATTTCATGATGTTATACAATATGTATACACTTAATCTAGATAAATAAAATGCTGCAATTTTTTTTTGCCTACATAATTCTTTTACATTATTGTGTGTGTATATATTTGTGTATCAATGTGTATATGTTTTATTTTACTATGTATATGAACATATATTTGTGTGTGTGTATATATATACATACTATATATATACGTTACATACAAACATTTTATTTTAGCTCAAAGTCTTCTTTTTTTATATCCATTTTTGCGTAATGTGAATAAGGCACATCCGTTTGACTATCTGTGTCTCAAGAGTCTAGGAGTTGTTGGCGCTTTGGTTATGGTAAATATGTATTTAGTATGTTTTATCCCAAATACTACTGCACTACATTCATTTTTGATAATGTGTGTTTCTGTAATAATTATATATTCCTATTCTGAATTTTGTAGTATATATTTTAAAAATTCTTTCTAATATTGAATTCATGTTTTTAAAATCATAAATTAGATATACTTTACTTTTGAATACCATAATTCTAAACAAAAGATAATCAAGAAAATGAAAGTAAAGTGTGACTAATATAAAATCAAGGTTTCATTCCAAGATATTTAAGATTGGCCTATATAATTGCATTTATGGATAAAATCATCAAAATATGGATGAGTAGAGACTAAGTATAGGGATTTTATGCACAAACTTTCTTGCATCCAATGGATAGTTTGCTACTATATTTATGTACAAAGATAAGATGATCACTCTTTTCAAAGTATTTATCATGTGACCTGGATCAAGAGTTTACTTAAATTCTATAAAAACATTGATTTATTATAGCAGTACAGCATGTAAGTAAGGGTTGATTACCTTAATAAATATCTTAGTCTATTACATTAATTTGAATACTATCTAAAAACTCTTCACACTATTTTATAAAGTTTTATTTTATAAACAAATTTTGCCCAATGTTATTCTATGGTCATTCATCATCATCACTTTCAGTAATTGTTGATTAACTGCAGTATGAAAGTCTTTTCATGTTTATTGCAGTGCTTCCAATCCCGTCTTTCTTCTTCTTGATGCACTAGTAATGTTTCTTATTTCATCCATTCCATATTTGGTCTCTTTCTAGATGTTTAACAATTTCTTGAGACCTAGTTTAAAACTTCAATTGGCTATCTCTTGTATAGGGAAATACGTCCAGTTCATTTCTATTTCAGTCCCATTTCTTATAATGATACCTATTTGTTCTTGCACCTAAGTATTTTGCTTTTGATCCCTTCTTGTTATTCCCAACATACATTTCTCCATACTTTGATGAGTGACCAAAAGTCAAAATTGTTTGTCTGTAAAGTGTCCTAGTCCCAGATTTAATCTAGAAAATATTTGAAAATCTAACATTTCAAAAACTATGAAGACCTGTATGAGTGAATATATAACAAAAAGTAATGGCAGCAGTTCTTAATATAAAATATTTATAAAGTAATGACTTAATCAAGTTTTCTATTTGGACTAGAAAATATTTTGTCAGAATCTATTCTTGACATATGAAAATGTGAAAAAACTGAAACAACCTTTAAACAATCAACTGCAAATAGAGGGTTCTTCAATGGTTTTTCATAAAAGGATGCTAAATATATTAATTTATTAAGTGCAAGCAGATTATATAACAATAATGTAAAAGGCTGAAACCTTTGACAGATGTGCCTTAAAAATGTGTATATGACAGCTAACCAGATGTAATAGTGACTTGCTTAGGGAACTCTCAAATCAAAACACAATGCAGAGATTTTATGAGAAAATGATGGATCCACCTTCTCTATTTAAATTTATATATAAATAAGCCAACCTCAGGCATTTTGAACTAAGAGTGTGAAGCTTTAAACACCTTCACATTTAATTCACTAAATATTATCTATAAATAAACATGAAATCTTTCGATTTACTATGAAGTAATGAAGGTGTCTAAAGTTTCACATTCTTAGTTCAAAATGCTTGGGGCTGGCTTATTTATATATAAATTTGAGTAAAGAAGGTGGATCCATCTTTTTTTCATAAAATCTCTGCCTTGTATTTTGACTTGAGAGTTCCCTGTGCAATCATTATTACATCTGATTGTTTGTCATGTAAGTATTTTAAAGGCACATCTGGCAAAGGTTTCAGCCTTTCATGTTATTATAAAAAGATGCTGTAAGAAGATATTAATTACAATTGGTAATTTCTGAATAGCAATGCATTCTTCTTGGATTTATCCATTTACAGACTAATATAGGTATTTATTATTGGATGGTTATAAACAGTTCTAAGTCTGACTGAAATATAAAAAATGTTTAAAGTTATCTTAATTCAATATTCAAACCCAGTTCATAGATACAAAACGTGATTATACAACCATTTCTTTAAGATTGATATGTAGATATTTTTGTTCAAGAACTTAAAGATAAATCAACGTTTGGAACTAAAACTCTTACAGATTGGAATTTTTTTTACATAAACGGAAGTTTGTTTTATTTTTACTGGAAAAATATTTTTTAGATACTCAGGTAGAGTTTAAGTAGGATATGATATTTATCATTTAAAAAGATGTCAAAATTAATATGGTCTAAACAGCAACTTGGACAAAAATAATAACAATCTTATCTGTAATAATGTAAAAAAAAATAATTAAAATGATATGCATTCTATAATTTCATTATTTTCTATAGTAAATTCTGAGGATGCATAAAGAAAAATTTAGATGAAGCCAAAGATCACTTTTAATATTGGATGGAAGAAAAAAGTTATTTAATTTCTAAGAGCAGTCATCTTCACTTTATTTTAAGTCATTTTATGCCTAGTTATATAGATGTAATATGAGTCAGTTTCTACGTATTTCAATTTTATGCTAATTGTAGATTTCATCTACTCTTTGACTAGGAAAAGTAATACCAACACAAGGCACTATACAACATAGTATAATACTTTAGTATCCATGTTCTTTGACTAGTATTTGGGATTTGCCTTTGCAAATGAAAACTTAAACCATTAAATGTCACATGGCCATCATTCTTTATGCTCACACAATCTGTTTACACAGAAGCTAACCTCTCCATATAGTAGTGCCACTCAGTGCAAGCCAGAGTAATCAATGGATGCAGGAAGACTTTTGCATAAAATCCCTATCTTATTGCTACTCATCCAAAATTCCATCTAGTTTTTAGCTTGTGGCTTTCATCAGTGAGGAGCCTTGGATCTGAGATCTTGGATCAATTACTCTGTCTTGCACTTGAGTGGCACTACTGTGGGGAGAGTTTAGCATCTAAACAGATTGTGTAAGCATAAAGAATAGTGATCTTGTGATATTCAAGGGTTTAAAACCAATCCTTCCCAATAGGATTATGGTGACTGTGGTTATTAAAGAACCAAAGACAGCTAAGAGTATGGGTGCTGAACTGAGTTCAGATCTATATGACTATACAAGCTAATGTGCTTGAATTTGGACTCAAATCTGCTGGAGAGTTGCATTAGATCCTAAGATTTAGTTACAGTGCTCTCAGATCCAAGGCTCCTCAATAATAAAAACCACAAGGTAGAAACTGGTCTGGGGATATTAGGGATTTTATGTAAAAACCTTGTTCCATCTATTGCTTACTCTGGCTTGCACTGAGTGCTGCTACTGTATGGAGAGTTTTGCCTTAGCTACAACTAGTGCACTTACGTATTTAGCAGTCACCTTTAACTTGGTGTTGAGCCCAACAACTCACATGCCTAGTTACATAGATCTGGATTGTTAATTAGTTTGGTTGTGGGATAGCTTCAAAAAAGATAATCTTATGCCTAATTGGAATATGAAATGTCTTTGAAATTTTATCTGGCTCAAGTTCACACTCAGATTGTGAGGAAGACTTCTTTGCACATTCTGTAGGACTATTAATAGCTTATCTTTATATTAAAAATAATCACATGGTTTGTTGTTTGAGAGTTGACATGAAAATTTATATAAAATTCGAGCATCAAAAATAGTAGAAATGAGTTGCATTCTGAGGACATTAATTTTTGGAGTGTGGAACTCTACAATTATTTGAAACCGTGCAAGGTAAGAATAATTGAATGCTCAGGAAATGGCAGAGTATCATATGATTCCAGTTTATGCAATGCTAGTCAGCAGTAATATACTTTTTCTTTCACTATGGGCACAACTTAGTGCAAACTTTAGTAATTAATGGATTCTAACATTTGATAAGGATTTTTAGTATTACTATCTGGCATTCTTTAATTGTTAAAGTTTATATTAAGTCATAGTGAAAGAAAATGAGTATGTGACAGAATTGGGCTAAGATCGATAGACCTTGAAATCCACAATCTAATATTCTATCTCACAGGACTATTTCTTGTATTTAGTGCTTAAAAAATTTTGTAAAAATATATTATAGTTAGGTAACTGTTTTGCAAATACATATGTTTATGCTTAATGAAATTATCAGTTTTAAACCGATTCCAAAAAATGGAAATTCCTTTGAGAATTGTTTCAAGCAAAATAAAATGAAGTAAAAAGAATGGAGCAATCCATGGATCATTATCATATTCTGTCATTTATCAATCCACTGTAGGATGAAGGTTTTTCAAGTTCAATCCATCTCCGATCTCTAGTCTCTTTTTTTCATATCACCCTAGTACACTGTCTTATTTCACCCACCCATCTCACGTGGTCTCTTTTTAGATCTTTTGCAATCTCTTGAAATTCACTTTAAGATTTATTTCAACTATCCATCTATTATCTTTTCTAGCAGTATGTCCAGCTCAACTACACTTCAGTCTTTTCTTTCAATGATATCAGTAACACTTGTTGTCTCACGAATGTATTTCATTTTTAATCTTCTTTTCACTCCTAACATGCATCTCTCCATACTTCGTTGAGTGGTCTAAAGTCTCTGTATTGCTCTTCTGTTAAATGTCCAAGTCTCAGATCCATAAGTAAGAACTGTTAAACACATTTATTTAAAACCTTCATTTTCAAACTCAAAGACATATTTTCTTTTAATATTAAATTATTTCTACGAAAAGTACTCCAGTTTAGTTCTATGATTAATTTCATCCATTCTGTTTCCATTTGTAGTAGTAATCTGATCATAGTATTTAAAATTATTAACTTTTTCTAACTCATTCATTATCATTGAACTTTACTTAAATCTTTTTAACCTTTACCTTTAATTCTGCTTTACTTTCATCTGATAACTCTTGCAACATTTCCAGAAGTTCTAAGGTATTATTTGCAAAAACAATTACATCATCTGCTTATCTGCAGTACTATGGATAGACAAATATATATCTTATTGTTTTTAAAAATAAATTTTAGCAATATATTTGCTAACAAGTCATTGTACTCTGAAACAAGTTATTGTCACCACCTTTTTCAATTAGTGATGTAACACCAAGGTATTGCAATCCACAACTATAGAATTTAATTACATAAAAAAACAAACAAACAAAAAGCAGAATGCGAAGTGAAATATTACAATTTGCCTATCATTTTGGTGCTAGAACATCACACAACTTCTTGAATCCTCATTAATTCTGATCAATGTGCATGTGAAATAAATATATTGATTATTCAATGAAATAAATATATTGATTATTCAATTTTTTTCCCTTTTTTAGGTAGATGAACAAGAAGTTATTAATTTTTTACTGGATACAGAATTTGTTCCACTTTGTCTCCATATTATGGAATCTGGAAATGAATTGCTCAAAACAGTAAGTGTTATTAATTCTCATATTGTCTACTAGTAGTATCTTACTGGTTAGTTGATATATATATATATTGCTGTGTTCACATGGGGGATCTATAATCCCAGCCATGTCAGTGACAAAAATTAATCACAAAAACAATTTTTATATATCTCAGCGAGTTTATTTCTTTATGTTAAAGAATATTAATAAAATGATAAATAACAATAAAATAATAATAGAATGACAGTAATTATCTCTTAACTTTGAGACAAATTTTAAAAGATGTTTGGTGTGTGTGAATACTTTATTCTCACCCTCTGTGAATGTTTATTACAGTCCATAATTTCTCAGTTGCGTTAACTGATATTTAAAAATCTATACTTGAGTCTTTGACTCGTAGTTTGTTTTTATTAACAGTACAACTATTCTCATTCACTTCAGTATATTATTTTACATAACTGACATCATCATTTTACAACCTTCAAATTATAAATAGTACTTTAACAATTAACACTGCAGTTTCTCCCTTTCGAGAAAGACATTAATACTCTCAGCTTGACAGTTCCATTCAGTTTATTTATTATCTCAGCATTTTGATGCTTTCTTTTTCACCTGACACTCTCAGTTCATTTTTTTATTAGTTGCACTAATTAATATTCATTTTCTCTTAATAAAGAAATTTCTAAAGTGCTCTACTTTTCAGATAAAACAATACAAAGCACTGTCTGCACACATTTTCACAAATTTAAGAATAAACTATGCAGATAGTCCATATGTATAATTAAATGATTCAGCATGTTCAGGAAGTCATGTGATATTTGAGTGCTGGAAATAACAATTGAGCTTGCACAAGCCTTCTGGCATCCATTGATTACTCTGGTTAGCACAAGGTGGCACTACTATATGGAGAGTTTTTGCCTGTTCAACTAACATTTTCTTAGTATTTATGAATATATAGAGAATAGAATTAAAATTTACAAATAATAAACAAAGTAACTGATATGGTCATCAGATTAAGGTTTGTCTATTTAGTTCTCGTTAATATGAAGATTGAAGAAGGTATATTAGATATTTACTTTTGGAGTGTTAGATTTAAAAGAGGATTAGGGTAAAGTGTATGGAGTGTTAAAGAAACAAAGTTGGAGAGAAAGATGTAGAAATTTTATGAGTTTATTTTTGTTTAGCTCATTATAACAAGAATGAAAAATATGAGAATAGGATATTGTAGCTAAGAAATAACCTTTTTTGAAAAGTGGAATAAAAAAAAAGAAAGAGTTAATATGTCAGTGCAGGGAAAATGATTAGATGATTGTAGATTCACAAATTATTATTTTTACAATTATGCCATCTAGTGCAAGATTTAATAATCAGTAGATGTAGTATGGTAGTGCTTAACAAATCCCTATCTAAGGCTGTCCCATTCAATATCCCCAGACTAGTTTCCAGTTGATAGCTTTCATATTAATGAGGACTCTTGGATATATATCTAGTACACTTGAATTATTTTGGATCTAATGCAAAATTTCTCATTGTTGGACACTATAAGATAGAAACTAGTCTGGGATTATGGATAGGACACTACTAAATAGGGTTTATCAAGCACTAACACCTATTGATTTCTTAAACAGAACTGAAATAGGGGAAAAATTAATTTAAATCAAAATGCAATTTTTTTAATAGATCTATAACTTTTATTTATTTGGATTTAAATAACTATTTTCCTTGGTTAAAAAAAAAGGTTAAATTAGCATTTTCCTAAAGGTTTGTGATGGTGGTGGTTTTAATTATATTTATATATTGGATTATTTCCATCATCTAATATGAATATTGAATGTCTTTAGAAAAAAATTAACTTTATTTAAATATCCCAAATGCATTCAACTGTTAGTAATAGATTTGCAATGAACACAGTTTTTTAAAAAAATCCTTTTTAAAATACTATGTCTTTATTTGTAGAAAAAAAGTTCCCACATTAAATTTTTCTGGAGCTTAATTAAACATTAGCAAGAGAATAATAACTGCCAATCTCAGGCGTATTCCTTTGCAGAGTTATAAAAAATGTATAAAAACCTGTTAAGTAGATTGGAATTGCCAATAACTCAGGATATAGTTTCACTACCTAAGGTTCATTTCTTATCAAAACGCCCTTTTCTAGATGCTCAAAAAAGAATCTCCCATTGAAGAATTCTGGTAGAAAAATTGAATTCTTTCAATATATCAAGCATTTTCTCCCTAGCTCAAACAGTAAGATAGCTGTATTTGATCTTCCAGACCTAACTGGAATCAGATCAACAGATTCAGGATAACAAGATGTAATATGTTGGACTATTTCCATCATTTATGAGTGAATATTGAATGTATAGAAAATTTTAAACTTTATTTAAACTTTTCAAATACAAACAACTTGTTAGTAATAACACACAAATAGACAATACAGGTTAGTAATTACACAACGTTTCGAGTAGTATTATTCTCCACTCTTCTTCAGGTGTTGCCGGCCTATATGCACAGTGACAATATTCGCTTAGAAGTTGAACTCGCACCTTTAGATTCTTGTATATTGAATTTAAGGCAAACGCTCTACCAACTGAGCTATTCTGTCAAAGGCAACATATAGTAGAAATTTGATATATTTATACTTGAGGGTTGGTTCAAATCCTCCTGAGTCCTTCAATTTTTTTTTTTAAACAAGTCTAATTATTTTTATTTTTTTTATTTTTTCCTAAGAGCAAGATTAATTAGAGGCTTCCATACATTGTGTATTGCCACACTGGGTTGACTTATAGGATTATTTACCATTGTCATATGAGCAGCTTCCTTGAATTTTCTTCTATGCATTTTTTCCTCTTTATCCAATATCTTTGTATTTTCCCATTTAAGCATGTGGTCATTAGTACATACATGATCTGCTATGGTAGACACATCTGTTTTTTCTCTTTTAACCATTAGTTTGTGTTCCTTCAATCGTTGTTCAACAGGCCGACAGGTCTCACCAATGTATTTTCTTCCACATTCACATGGTATCTCATAGATGCAGTTTTTGTTCTTCAGCATTTCCAGTTTAGGCTTAGTGGAAGTAAGCATTCCTCGAAGTGTGGTATGGCTTTGGAAAGCAGTTCTAATATTATATTGACTGCAGATTCTTTTTAGTTTGTCCACCATTCCTGGTATGTATGGATACACCACCGTACCAATAACTGTTTCCTCTTTTGGTGTCTTTTTCTGTTGTCTATTGAAGGTTTTTCTGATGACTGCTGATGGATAACCATTCTTCATAAGCATTTGTTCTATGTGAATCTTTTCTTTTTCCAAATCACTGGTTTCTGAACAAACCTCCTTCGCTCTGTTCCATAGTGACAGTACAATTCCTTGTTTAGTGCTTCTTGTGTGATTGGATGTATATGCCAAGTATTTTCCAGTGTGTGTTGGTTTCCTATATACTGATGTTTTTACTTTGCCCTGAGGGAGTCTTGTCACAAGAACATCCAAGAATGCCAATTTTTGTTCTTGTTCTGCTTCCATCGTGAAATTAATTGTAGGAGATATGTTGTTAATGTGCATCCAGAAAGACTGTAATTTTACCTTGCCATGTGGCCATACTACAAATGTATCATCAACATATTGAAGCCACACTTTAGGCGGACATGGAGTAGTATTTATGGCTGTTGTTTCAAGTTCTTCCATGTAAATGTTGCTGAGCAATGATGACAGTGATGATCCCATGGCCATCCCTCGATGGCTTCGATATGTTGATGATACATTTGTAAATATGTTGATGATACATTTGTAGTATGGCCACATGGCAAGGTAAAATTACAGTCTTTCTGGATGCACATTAACAACATATCTCCTACAATTAATTTCACGATGGAAGCAGAACAAGAACAAAAATTGGCATTCTTGGATGTTCTTGTGACAAGACTCCCTCAGGGCAAAGTAAAAACAACAGTGTATAGGAAACCAACACACACTGGAAAATACTTGGCATATACATCCAATCATACAAGAAGCACTAAACAAGGAATTGTACTATCACTATGGAACAGAGCAAAGGAGGTTTGTTCAGAAACCAGTGATTTGGAAAAAGAAAAGATTCACATAGAACAAATGCTTATGAAGAATTGTTATTCACCAGTAGTCATCAGAAAAACCTTCAATAGACAACAGAAAAAGACACCAAAAGAGGAAACAGTTATTGGTACGGTGGTGTATCCATACATACCAGGAATGGCGGACAAACTAAAAAGAATCTGCAGTCAATATAATATTAGAACTGCTTTCCAAAGCCATACCACACTTCAAGGAATGCTTACTTCCACTAAGCCTAAACTGGAAATGCTGAAGAACAAAAACTGCATCTATGAGATACCATGTGAATGTGGAAGAAAATACATTGGTGAGATCGGAAGAGCACACGTTGAACAACGATTGAAGGAACACAAACTAATGGTTAAAAAAGAAAAAAACAGATGTGTCTACCATAGCAGATCATGTATGTACTAATGACCACATGCTTAAATGGGAAAATACAAAGATATTGGATAAAGAGGAAAAAATGCATAGAAGAAAATTCAAGGAAGCTGCTCATATGACAATGGTAAATAATCCTATAAGTCAACCCAGTGTGGCAATACACAATGTATGGAAGCCTCTAATTAATCTTGCTCTTAGGAAAAAATAAAAAAAAAATAATAAAAATAATTAGACTTGTTAAAAAAAAAAAAAATTGAAGGACTCAGGAGGATTTGAACCAACCCTCAAGTATAAATATATCAAATTTCTACTATATGTTGCCTTTGACAGAATAGCTCAGTTGGTAGAGCGTTTGCCTTAAATTCAATATACAAGAATCTAAAGGTGCGAGTTCAACTTCTAAGCGAATATTGTCACTGTGCATATAGGCCGGCAACACCTGAAGAAGAGTGGAGAATAATACTACTCGAAACGTTGTGTAATTACTAACCTGTATTGTCTATTTGTGTGTTATTACTAACAAGTTGTTTGTATTTGAAAAGTTTAAATAAAGTTTAAAATTTTCTATACATTCAATATTCACTCATAAATGATGGAAATAGTCCAACATATTACATCTTATAATATACCATCATTACAAACCTTCAGACAAATATTCAGGATAACCTACGGTTTTTGTATTTATCAGTTTTATAAATGGCATTTAGCCACCATTGATTAATATAAATATGGACAAATACAAAGTATGAACCACATAGTCAATGACTGTTGAATCCATGGTTATGGTTTCCAGAATTGGTGAACTTTGCTAAGCCATTAGTCCTTGTAGATAGCAATGTCTGCAGGTTTTTTTTAATAATAATTTGTTAATAATTAAGCTTCTCCTATTGGTAGATTCAGAAGTTCAAGATCCATTTAATCACTAAATAACCAATAAGAATGTAAGATTATATGAGGTTTTAAATAAAAAATATAACATCAATTCTAAATTTAATGAAACGTTAAATTTAGAATTAAAAAATAAACCTATTAAATGCTTTGCATCAAGCATATGGAACAGATAAAAAAGTATGGGTGTGGAATTAAATGGATATTATAAATTAAATATATAAAATTAGGAATGCCAGACCTTTAAAAAAGCAGGTGAGTAAATAACACAACAAAATTATTTCCTGGGTCATGAAAATAGAACAAAGTCTCATCCAATTCTATTCAGCTATTGTTTTCTCTCAACTCTACTGACATAATCCAAAAGAGAAGCAATGTTATGCTTAGAATTGATCAGGATTCTATTTTCAGCCAAGGATTAATATTGGATAACTTTTTAAGAAAGCTACGTGAAAATCTCTGAATGCTTTGAATTTGAAATTTCAGATTATGGACATGGATATCATGAGATGTGTAAAGATTGGTCTTGGAAAATTAGTGGAATGCAGATATATTAGAAGGAATTATAGACATAAAAAGTAAATAATATGTCAAGGAGATAAAGACAATTTGTAGAATCCAGCAATAATTGAGAGAACTCACAGGATTATCTAGAGCAGTGATTCTTGAGTGTAACCATAGCAAACAAATACAATCTGAAATCGTATAAATTTGGTTAGAAATTCTTTTTATCATTTCCTGTTGAAAAAAATAAACATCTTAATTAAAATTATTCCATAATTATCATGCAGTTTTCATGGTCTCCAAGAAAATGTCTTTAAGAAACATTCTAGAATGTTTAGTAAATTTGTTCTTAGATAAATAATTAAAAATTATTTATTCAACAGTAAAGGCTTGGGGTTTTAGATACATATGCTAATTATAAGCAAGATTGTAATAATAAATAATATACTGCTTTATACTCTATAATCGATGAAGTTTTAGAAATTGGTTTTAACCTAATCTTAATGACATGTGGTGTATGAGTGTCTTTATGATAATTTGGTTAAACATTTTTTTGCACATGCTTATATATATATATTCTAACCTCTCCCACCGCACGTCCTCCAAAATTTATATATCGTTTAAAATTTCCGGGTTCTAGCTCAGTTAACAAATAAATAAATGAAATATTCAGCATTAATTAAAATGATTACTAGCTCTAATCTTTAAAATACAAATACAGTTATATTTTTAAAATGAATTAACAAATATTTACTATTTTCATGAGACATGGAGTGACGACACGGGGAACGAGATAGACTACATTGAGATATTATCCACACGATACTACCTCAATGGCATAAGAACACTATACCCCCTTTTTACTATACCAAATAACTAACTTATAGTATTCTTACGACTTTTTAAGCTCTTTTCACTACGATTAAAATAATAATTATGTCTTAATATTCTTTGTAATAAGAATCTAGCTCAATTAAATAAAATTAAGTAAATAAATAAAATGAAATAAAATCTCAGGTTCATAAATTGTATTCTAACTGATTTAAACTTATGGTAGTAAACTATGAAAAGGGAATTTTATGTCATAATCTACTACACAGCAATTAACAATAATAAATAATAATAATAACAATAATAGTATAATATAATCTTATTTCTTCCTAAATGAAATAAATAAATACGGACGTGGTAGTATTTTAATAATCTGACAACAGAATACGTGTGGCAACATTAGCATATATTTTAATGTAATATTGTGGTGACCAACTTATGACCAATAAATAATATATAAAATTATGATCTTTTAATTTTAACATACCAATAAATTCTCAAAATTATTATAACACTTTTATGTTTACCTTTTTCGTGCAAAACTATATGTCTGTTTCAATTATAAATGTATTGCGATATCATGCATCCATGTGGAGAAATAACAACGAAGACACAAAACTTTAAAATAAATTTACAACAAAGTTTATTAATAACATAAACAAATAACAATATTTTACATTATGTACATTGGATATCCTTATTCTCCTATCACAAAATTATTTTACTAGTTTATAAAAAATGAAATCAAACTTCTATTTATTTTTCCTAGTTAACTCTTATCTTTTAAATGCTTAAGAAAATACAGTATTATTATTATTGGATTTCTTATCATGGTTAGCTTGTTACAAAATGTATTTTACATATGATTCTCATTAACACTTTGTATCTCTACTATTATTAAAATTATATTTTTTACAAAATTACATTCGTATTAAACATTCTACAAAACAATAAAATTCTAGTTTTATATTGGTTGTATGGAATCCTACAAATTCAAAAAAAACATTCTTCTACATTAGGTATTAAGTTTTATTGTTCATTATCCGATGTTTATTAATCCTAATATACTCATTAAAGCCTTACTTTGGATGATATAATTACAACTATTAATATACCATGCACAAGTATATGTTTATTACACACTATTGAATTATTTTCTTAATAAATATGCAATATTTATTTTCTAAATATTATTTAAAACATTCAAATTTTATTATCACTTATATAAAAAAAACTTTGTTTAGATTTCTCTTTTTTAAAAATCTTATATTCATTTCCGATTTAATTTTAAACTGTATTATATGATTCTTTCTCTCTCTATGATATTTTGTACTTTCACTTTTAAAATTACACAATTCTAAACATTCCAGTAAATAAACTATTCTCACATAAACGATAACATATCTTTAATTATATTTTATTCATTATTTCTTTGAAAATATCTCTCTGACCGATGCAGGTTCACGAAATAAGGATAGCGAAAATAGATGCATAGGATCAAAATATAACTAGAATATTACTCATCATAAACCTTGACAATAATGGCACAGTGAATTAAAAGACACTATAGAGGAGTGACCTTTATCTGTCTACCAACCTCTATTATAGGAGTGATGCTAAAGCTATTCTCTTTAGCTTTATTATAACATCAAAAAGTTTAAAAATACGCAAAAACACTGTCCAAACTATATGTGTTCAGTCATAGGGCATAGTTAACTATACTGAAATCACACAAACTAACTATGATTCAAATACTTTATTTTGCCTATTTCTTAACAAAAACATCATCTTGGTTTCCTCTCCACTAGTACTACCAAGTCACTATCCGATCTTATTTCTCGAGATTTTTCTATACGGTACATCGACAAATTCCTATCTGCATTTCTAACAATAATAAAATTCATTTATTTCAAAACTATTCCACTGTTCTATAAGAAAATCTTTTTACTACTTTCCTCGTATATTTTATCATATACAAACTATTTTAAAATATCTGAATACTTTACAACATGAAAGTTCAAAAGAATCACACAATTGTTCTGTCGAATTATATTATTAATATACTTTAAATAACTTATTGCATGCATATTCAGAATTACTCCTATCTCATAATATGTTTTAAAATGTTGTATAAAATGTGTACATATAATTTAAACTTTCACACATCATTCTTAATCAATAGATGATCTAAAAAAAAATACATTATGCATTATAAATAAATATCAAATTTACCAAACGATCTTTATCTTCTCGATCGCGTTCTGTAGGCTTCACCATCCCATTGATTCTTGTAGATATAAAACTTCCATACATACACTTTATTTTTAAAACAATATTTCTATCATTCTATCAAGCTATTATATTTAATTTTTTAATATTACTAAATTTATGTTTATATGTTTTCCCTAATCTCACATAACATTTTATATTTAAAAATAAATTAGTAAAAAATATTTAAATTATATTTACGGTACTTCTTTGTCGAATTTTCTTGAAAATCGTTCATATTAAAGCTAAAAAAAATATATATTATTTCTTCTTCAGTCATTTAATGTTCTATTTTAAGGTAAAGCAATTATTGCTCTGTTTAATAAATATTCATAGATGACAATCCTTGGTTTTCATAATCTTGAATATAATTATTAATTCTTGATATCAATTCATCCTGTAAAGAAAAAAAAAACGTCTCCATATTCTCTTCTAATACTGTCTGCTAATATTTTCCCGCGCGACTTTTACGATGCATCTTCTAGGTATTTTTATTTAAATCTTCAATAAAATTTTCTGTTTCCGTGGATCCATTTCCATTAAGTAATTTAATTTCATATTTTTAAAATCAAGCCTTTCCTCCAATGAATACTTTGTAATATTTTAATTCTTCTTAGATAAAGTTTTTTCTTCGGTTCCTTTTGTATATAACACAATAACTCTTTCATATTATTCTATAACTTTTTTCTTTCCTTTTAAAATCTTGGTACTATATTTTTATAATGTTTTCCTTTAAAAGATAAACATTCTTTCTTCATCATAATTTTTCTTTATAATAAAAACGCATATTAAATTTTTTCATAGAGAAGAATAACATAACTTCAAAGTAGCCTTATAAATTGTGCGTCATAATTTTTTCCTGACGACAAGTAACTTCTCTTTTAAGTTTTCATGTAGCGTCCCAATTATATTTCTCTGAGTTATAATAATAAGTTTCTGGTTGAGCATAAATAAAGCTGTATTAATGCACTTTCCAAATATTTTTCCTTTAGCAATATTTTTAGGTATTTTTCCCTGTACTTCCATTTTACTGTAGGGTTTTTGGTTAAACTTGAATAAAATATCCTGGTAAGATAACTTTTAAAATTAGCAATCCATATAGAGGCAGTCAAAATATATTATATGTTACAAAAGAACTTTTAAAATAAATACAAAATTTTAAATTTATATCACTTTTCTAGCTACGGTGTTATCAGCTAAAAAATATGTTACTTTCTCTTTCACTTACACATTACTTCTCCCTTCCCGCTCTGTCTAATTCTTATATCTTGTCTGCTAAATTACCTCCGTTGATTGGTTAATGACTTTATAGCGCGAACAGATTTACACATTTTAGTTTTATAACAGACTAAACATTTTTAAAAATAAAGAATTGATGACGTAATGTCTCAAAATATTACTTAGAATAGTATTTTTAAATTCAATTATAGTTTTATCAAAATTATTTAAACTTTTAAAACAATTATTAAAATAATATTTAATATTTCAACTTTTACTTTAAGGATCGATGGCAATTATATTTAGTTTTAAATTCACAAACTTTATTATTATTTTAACAAGCGTGTGTGTGAAGGTATATAATATACAGTCACGTGTTTACTAATTTTATCAGATGATTTTTAATTTACGTCTCGGTCTAAATTACCAAAACTGATATATTTTTATAAAAAATTTGGAAAATAATTTTAAAATATTGAACTAAATATAATTCTCACCATCTTAAAGTTTATTTTAAAATATACTCTATTAAATTTGACTATTAAATATAATTATACACTACATATAGCATTTATTTAATTTATTAGTTTTAAAATATTATAATCAAATTATTAATATACTTTTAACTATTTATAGCTGTATTATTTTATATGGCCAGCTTTTACAACCATAAGCAAGGATATAATTAAGCTTTATTTAACTGTTTTCTTTTAAAATAATCTATTACATTTTTATATACCAGGTATTTTCAGCTTTAAATTGTACTATAAAATCTAATTATCCTACTATTATTTATATATCATACAAATATAACTTAAAATTTAAAATTTTTTTAGTAATTGACCTTTCTACCTTATTATGACCTATAGATAAGGGCACAATATATATATATGTCAAAGGTAGAACATCCTTTAACTAGCCTACTGTAGGAAGATGGTCTCTTTAGCAGTCTCCCACATAGGACCAGCAAAGAGATTTCCATACTTCTTAATTTCTTTATGGAGCTTAATAGTTTTCCCTTGTTTTACTCATTAGGTAAAATGATCATTTACTGATGAGAATTGTGGATTTTTTATGAATGACCTACTTGAAAGGGAATTTATAAGCCTGATTGATTGCAACCTGAACAAATTTTCAAGTTTTGTTCATCTAGAATTCGAACCATTATCATGAGCCCGAAAGGTGGATGAACTAATGTATTAAGCTGTTCATGTGTATATATATTATAAATGCAAAAAATATATTAATATAAATTGACATTTTTAGTAATAAGTATTATTTTCAGATAAACATTCTTAGTACTTTTTACTGCTTTCTGTGTGGTTTAATGCAGTGGTAGGGAGATGGACTTGAGGGCTAATGGGCCCATGGATCACAGCTCATTTCTAGTGCTCCCACATCATATGATCTGAGCAACAAATCATGCAATTACTTTTTTTAAGTCTTTTTAAATGATGATTTAAAGTACTATTTATTAGAATTTGAATAGTTCCATTGTTTTTAAAATATTATTATCGAACTTTTTTTTTAAAATTTAGGTGGCAACTTACATAATGCAAAAAATTCTCTTGCATGATGCTGGGTTATCATATGTATGTCATACATATGAATGCTTTTCTCATGTAATCATGGTTTTGGTATGTACAGTTCATTTTTTAAAAAATTATATTAAAAAAAGTTAATCCTAATTTGACAAGCTTTCATTTCTTTTTAAGGAAAAATTGATATTGTTTCTAGTCCAAGAACAATCTGCAAGCTTGCTTAAGCATGTAGTCAGATGTTATTTGTATTTATCAGTTGATCCAAGGTAATTAGTATAGTCTTTTATATATGCCTGGTTAATATATATATAAATTATTATTTTTTGGGTTAAACTGTGTGTTATTTTCCATTACATATCGATATTTCAACGAACTAGCATCCGCCATTGTCAAGGTTAACTTTTGAAAGAAAAATTGTTAGATCTCAAACAGTAACGTGACTGAGTGTAAGATGAGAAATGAGATTCAACTTGAAATAGTTCAGCATTCAAAATATGAGGCTTACCAAAATGTTTATTTCCCTCAGTTTTTTCGCCTATTAATTTTAAGTTAATATTAGAAGACAGACATAAGATGAGAGGTTTCCATATAGCTGAAATATGTTGTGCTTCATCAGCCCTATTTAAACCAGTAGATCTCCTTAATATTTCAATTGACTTCAAGTTGAATCTCATTTCTCATCTTGCACTCGGTCACATTACTGTTTGGGATCTAACAATTTTTCTTTCAAAAGTTAACCTTGACAATGGCGGATGCTAGTTCATCGAAATATCGGTATGTAATGGAAAATAATACATGGTTTAATCCAAAAAATAATTTATCTATCATACAACCATGAAAACATTAAATAGAATATTATATATATATATATATAAGCTTTTATAAACTTTTACATATTTTTATCATACCTTCATATGCTTCCACAAGCAGTTATTGTTACACTAGTTGGTATAGTACTACAAATCCCCATTATCAGACTGGTTTTTTTGCTTTGTTAGTTATTCAAAGTTAGAACTAATGTATGTTTGCATGTAACAGCCACCTTGTACTCCTTTATAGTACTTAAAACAATACCCTGAAGTTTAAAAAAAATCCTAAGATTTTCAACCCCGCTTAAAACCTGGTCTTTATTGAGAGCAAAAATCAGATAACAGTCTGTGTTGAGAAATTTTATAGCACTGTACTATCTAATGTTCACTGATTTTTCAAATTTACAATAGCTGGTTCCAGAGTATGATGAGGAAAGCTTGGTTAACTTTGCTGGCCCTAGATTGTCACTATTTGTAGCAAAAAAAAAAATCAAATGATTAGTCACTTCAGAAGTCATGTGACATTCGTGTATCAGAAGCTTTAATCCACGAGTGTTAAATATTAGAATTAATCAGTTTGCTAAACAATACTAGATATTTGTCATGATTATATTAAAATAATTTAGTTCATTTTATTTTATCATTAGATACCATCAAACAACAATTATTCACTGATCAGTGTTATAGGCTTTTCAATGATGCAGTTTTAATGTGCTTATAGCATTTATCATATTTCTTGTTGTTTTTTTTTATTTTGTCTTTCCAAGCATTATTAGTCTTCTAATGAATAAGACCATCTTATAATCACCTCACATGATCACCATTTCTTATGCTTGCTCATAACTTATTAAAACAGGCAAAACTCTCCATACAGTAGTGCCACTCAGTGCAAGCCAGAGTAATCAATGGATGCAAGAAGGCCTGTGCATCTAGGTGCAGTGTCTCAGATCCAAGGCTCCTCACTGATGAAAGCAAACTAGTCTGGGGATATTGGATGAGTAGGCACTAGATAGGGATTTTATGCACAAGCCTTCTGGTATTCATTGATTACTCTGGCTTGCACTGAGTGTTACTACTGTATGGAGAGTTTTGCTTGTTTTAATACCATCTTATAATATGACTAAAACAAGATTAGTTCAATGTGATCCCTTTTGATTTAATTGAAAATTCATATTTAATCTGATTTAATATCTAATTGAATATGGAATCATAGGAGATACAGCAGCTTGAATAATGCTTATCTTGTTTTTAAAGATGCATTTCTATATATAAAAAGCAACAAACTTTTCTAGGCTCTGCAGTGAATTTCTTGATCACGAAATCATTGCTGATATTGAATGAATAATGCAAAGTTTTATGACTTTTATGTCCTTGTTATCACTTCTAAAGTTAGTTATTGTTGGTATTTTCTTAATTTTGTTTTTACTGTATTATTTTACCTATTCTCTTTATTCTATAACTTTTCTAATAACCTTATTCAGCTTATTCATTTTAAGCTATGTAATATCTGTATTATATTTTCTAACTAATTATAAATTCACATTTGCTTTCTCTTAGTCTGTCTGGTTTCCTTCAATGTATATTCATTCAATAGTTACTTTGATTAAGCAGGATGACAAACATTATACAGTCCTGTCCACTGTCTTTGCATTCAAAGTTCACTAAGAGCAATTTCACTTTTAATTTCTGGTTCTATGTAGACTTCAGACTAGCCCAACACCACTTTTTTTTTTCAAATTTTATGGTTTTAACAAGATCATTTCTCTGCATACTTTAGCTCCCTCTATTGTAAGTTTGACTACTCAATGGTTTCCAGGGTATAGTGTACTTTAATACTGGATTCTTTTCTATATTAATGAGAACCAGTGCAGTTCATATCTGGCAGCCAGCTTTAACTTTTTATTATTATCAAACTTTTAGCTTAAAATTTAAAAAAATCTGAAGTTTTGTAACCTCACTTTTACTCTAACTGCAAGTATGTTTTTTTTTGGCTTAACCACTTCATCTCTTGACTCTCAAAGTTTATTGTATTAAACTGCATTGCTTTCATTTTTGAATCCTAATTCTTCAATAAAGGTAAAATCCAGAAAGCAATCTGAGGATGAAAATGAAATTGCACTGCCATCTGTTAACCAGTTAAGTCAAACTTGTAATAGATCATGCTACTACACAGAGAGGGAAAATACTTTTGTCTATACAGTATAGTAAGTTTTGGGAGTCAGATGATGTTTGATATCTTCTATGACAAATATTATTAATTATAAAAATGCTATATATTTCTGCAGCATATAATGATACGAGGCTTTTATAATACATTTTTTTATGCTTTGATAAAATGATAGATTTTGGAACTTCTGATTCTTTTGAAGTTCAACATATGATTTCTGATACTCAAATATCACTAACCTCCTAAGCAACTAAGTATTTGATTATTATAATTGATGAAACACCCTGAAATGGAAATGAATAATGATTTATAGTATAAGAAATAATATAAAGCAGTATAAGCTGCCAATAAAGATTGATAATGATGAGTTGGAAGCAGTTAACATCTACAAATACCTTGTTCAGATTCTTACTATAGATGGAAACATACTGGATGAAATTAATCATAATTAGTTGAGTCCTTTTGGTGGAAATAATTTTATATTAAAAAGAAATATGCCTATGGGTTTGAAAAAGGTTTTTAATAAATTTGTTTTACCAGTTTTTACTTATGGATCTGAGACTTAGACATTTAACAGAAAAACAATACAGAGATGTCAGACCACTCAAAAAATATGGAGAAATGCATGTTAGTCACAAAAAAGGAAATGTATGGGTGAGAGGACAAACAAGTGTTATTAATAACATTGAAGTGGAGTTTGGCTGGACATATTTTTAGAAGATGGACAATTGAAATCTGAAGATGGACAATTGAAATCTTAAACTGAATTCCAAGAGATTGTAAAAATCCTAAAAGAAGACCACATGTAAGATGGATGGATGAAATAATGAAGTGTGATGTGTAAAAGCAAGACTAGAGATTGGAAAAGATGAATTGAACCTGAGAGACTTTCATCCTGCAATGGATCGTTAATGGTTGAAAATGATAACGATAAAACTGCCAATAGCTAATTATTTCCAAATGTAATTTCACAGCACAACAGCCAAATAATAAACTTATAGAATATTTATAATTTGCTGTCAATGCAATCTCTATAATCAAAGATAAAAGGAGTGCATTATGAATATTCTATTGGTTTATTAAATTTTAGCTGTTATGATGAGAGAAAAATATGATTGATATATTAATAGTGCCCACTCTTCTTGTAGTTGTCAATCATTGTTATGCATATATATATAACTTGTACATCATTCTTTTTTTTTCATTGTTATGCATATATATATAACTTGTACATCATTCTTTTTTTTTAGAGGTAGAGAAGCTCTTCGCTTTTGTCTTCCAGAACAACTTAAGGATAACACATTTGCTTCATGCTTGAAAGCTGATAAATCTACAAAACACTGGCTTAATCGACTCCTGAAAAAGTTTGAGCCTTGTCCTGAAAAGCATACAAATTAAATTTTTATAGCCGTTTAGGAAGAGGAAAATAGATAAATATATATACATGGTCTTCCACATGATAGTGAGCTGGTTTTTAGTATTGTGAGGATAGCTAATAAATAGCCATGCAAAAGTTTCCAAAAAAATTATGTAAAATAAAAGGTGTGTCTTAAAATAAAAAGTTATATTTTAAAATAATAAATACTATAGCCTTGTTAAAAGTGTTTAAATTTAAGACAAACTAATAAATTATATAAACTGTGTTAAAACTTTTTATCTTATCAGAAGTATATTCTCTTATTCTTCTCTTTTCTTGCATATCTTCATATATTCATATATGTATATATTTTTTATAATACTCCTTTCATATACACTTAATGCAAACAAATTTTCTTAAAAACTTCTTTATTTTTCTTACAGTTTCGACTGTCCAGCAGTCTTCTTCAGAGCTTATCAAACTTCTTCTGCTTTAAAAACAGAGGAAGTTTGATAAGCTCTGACAAAGACTGCTGGACAGTCGAAACTGTAAGGAAAATAAAGAAGTTTTTTAAGAAAATTTGTTTGCATTAAAGTGTATAAGAAAGAAGTATTATAAGATATATATATATATTTTTTATCTTATCAGAAACTAAAAAAAATGTATCTCTAAAAGTATGTTGTCAAGAGATGATTGCAGAAAAGCCTAGAAACAAGTTATGAAGAAGATAACATAAAGAAGGTGATATAGAGAATTTTAATATGGACAATGTTATAATGATATACATAAATAAATGGAGCAAAAAAATCTAATAGAGATCAAAATTCCTGAAAAGAATATTGCAAAATTACACTTACATGTAGTACAGATGTTCAACACATTATCAGAGCAAATAGATGAAAACAGATGGAATTAATGATGAAAAAGCATTTTGATCGAAAGATAGAAAAATTATAGCAAAAGATAGATGAACAAAATGAAACGAAGCAAGTAGTTTTAAAGATGGATGGACAAGTCAATCAAATAAAGGGAAGTGTTGAAGAAAACCATATACAGGTTAAAGAAGAAGTGAGACTGTACATGTTAAAATTAACAAAAATGAGACAGACAAAATGAGATGATTAAATTCATGAAAATAAAAATAAAGCAAATGAATAATGTGAAGTGATCTCAAAATACAGAAATGAAACATGTTAAGCTTACAAGAAAAACTTCCATTAACAGAGCAATGGATATTCAGCACAAGACAAAAATTGAAATTATGTTTAAAAATATTCACATGATGCAAGACAACCTGGACACAAACTGTAAAATTTCAAGACTGATATAATGGGAGATGTTATCAAGAGAAGTTAGAAGAACACATGTATGCCTTATCTAATTATCTATAAATGATGAAATAAAGGGACCAAAGAGGAATGCTGGGATGGAATACAGCCCTGATATAAGGAAAATTGACAACAATGTTGCAAAACTTCAGGAAGAAAGAACTGTTGTAAAATATGTCTTCTCGATAATCATGTTGTAATGGCATTTGCGAGATCGAATACAGGTGCATAATATTAATAGACCATGAATTGAATGCCAAAGTCATAAGTTAACTGTTGAAATCCTGTAACATTGGGATATATGTTTCTTGGTATATTATCACTTTAAAAGAGTATATAATCAAAGCAATGGTTGACATTCTTTTGATTTTCAACATTAATTATACGATTCAATTATTATGGCTGGCCCATCTTTATCAAACAGATCTTTCTGGAACATATCATGAATTAAAGCTAATACAACTGGTCATATAGAAGTAGTAATGTGTGATACAGCCTAAAAATCTTATAATTTATATAGAGATATTTATAATGAATAGTTTGTAACATTGTTATAAAATCTATTAATGCAAGTCATGTTTTATAACAATAATAAAAATAAATTAATAAATATGTGGTATTGTTATTTTTTGCTAATAATAGTTGTAATATTAGCTTTTAATGTTGAGTGTTTCTATTAGTACAAAACAGTAGTGTTGGCCTGTTACACATTTAAAGGTTTTGGTTGATTTCTTTTAGAAAGTTTGTAATTAAGTGCAGTTAAAAATTTAACATTTTTCTAATAAATTTTCAAAATAATAAAATGGCTACTAATATTATTCAGATGTATTTTTCTTCTTCTAAATATATCATGTATAGATTTTGCATGAAGATCAGTTGTATTTGTCTTCCATTCATGGTATGTTCCAGGAGGATCTGTTGGATAAAGATGTCTGAGGTCATGATTAATGTTGAAATATCAAAAGAATGTCAACCATTACTTTGAGTATAATCTCTTTTAAGATCATAATATACCAAGAAACATATATTCCAATGTTACTGGATTTCAATAGTTAAGTTATGACTTAGGCATTCAATTCGTACTATATTAATCAAAGTTCTTGCATCTATAATCAATCCAGCAAATGCCACAACAGTTCTTATCAACTCCTAATACTACAATATTCTTTCCTTTTATACCAACTGCAGTAGAACCTTTTTTTGATAGCCTCTTACACATACTCTACTTGAAATGATGACCATCAGGAGAAAATACAGTGATAACATTATCATAATGCAAAGAACTCAGCCAAGCTGTTATGCAATATACTAATCTGCTGATTAATCATCTATGTAGGGTTAACTTCACCATATCCATTATGACTAATATAGTTTTCAACTGTCCTTATATCAGGACCATGTTCCATTTCAACATTCTTCTTTGGGCTCATTATTGTATGATTTATAGATAATGCATGCATGTGCTCTTTTAACTTCTCTTTTCTTTCCATAACATCTGGAATTTTCACAATCTATGTGTCAGGTTTCTTACATCACATGAGTATATTTTTTAAACATAGTTCCCATTTTGGGATTTGTGCTGAACTATTCCTCCTTGATTTCTATATTGTGAGGCAGCTCTTATAATTCCATTATCAATATTTCTGTTAAGTCATTTACTCTGTTTACTTCTACTTTCCTCATCTTACTCTCAAACTCTTGGAATTTGGTTACCATAGCATCTTGCATTACTTGCAGCATTTTTATCTGGTTTATCCTTATTTTTCTTGATTTTATCATATATATTTCTTATCTAATCCATATATGGTTTTTTTCAACACCTCTTTATTTGATCTACTTTTAGGACTACTTGCTTCATCTCATTTTGTCCTATCTTTTGCTGTAATTTATCTATCTTTTGATCAAAACATATTTACATTTTTACTATCTTTTGATCAAAATGATTTTGCCCAATTTCTATTTTCTCTAATATGTTGAACATCTACACCATATCTAAGTGTGATGTTGCAGCATTCTTTTCAGGATTTTTTTATCTCTTTATTAGTTTATTTTTGCTCCATTTGTTTATATATGTCATTACCTTGTTCAACATTGTCCATAGCAGAAGTTTCTATATTATAATGGTCGGGGATATAGGAACCTTATTCTATCTGCCATACAGGGTGCCACTAAGCTATTTGAGCCTAGAAAATTTATAATGTAGGCAGATACACCTTGGGAAGATTCCAACCCCTATAAACCATTAGGCCATGCCACTAGCTCAAGGAGAAAACATTTTAATAAAGAAAAAGATTTAAAAAAAATAAGCCACTGCCAGTAATTGTCACAAAACATTTATTTACGCACATATAACTTTGAGGAATTAATATTGCTTTAGATTTTATTTTTAATTTTAAATTATTATTTTAGAAAATCCGCACAGATGGACATTTTATATAACATTTTTATTTTAGACTGTTGAGTATAGATAGATTACATAGACAATGCAATTAAAACTTTTCAAAATATCCAACCTCAGGCTAAAAGTTCGTAGCTAAACCAGCGCTTGCTTCCCGATATACAGATGCAACCAATGCAATATGATGTTAGCATAAAACCACACTGACAGGAATGTGCATCTGCAGTGTGATATTATTTACAAGAAATGATCCTTATCCAGTACAGGAATGTGCATCTGTCTGGCAAAGGAATCATATATATAAAACATTAAAAAAAGAAGTGCTTCATATGGATGGGAGAGCAGTACTTGCTGACCTTATAGTCCCTATCCATAAAACGAAAGGGAAATCAATGGCATGGGAAAATACATCCATGTTCATTGCAATGATATGGTTACACCTTTGGGGCCATGCATTCATTTGGGTACGATTGTCCTATATGCTAACACACTTCACATTACACTGATATAAACACTCATATATCCCTCTATCAGCATCGACTCAACTACAAAACAAATAGTCTGAAATTAACCCCAATGACCTAACCCCAAACTTAACGAGTCTTTGCAGCCATCTACACCCAACTTTTAATTTAATAATTTAATTAACACATAATAATAGTAATAAAAAACAGAAATGGAAATGATTAGCAAACATATATATATAAATTAATAACGGATTTAAAGTTCTTTTAAGTCAGATAAGTGTTCATTTAAGAGTTATATTTTCTTACGGATTGACTATTTATTGAAGAGATAAATTTAAAAAAAAGTTCAATTGATAAAAGTTCATACTTTCCATGAGAGATCTTGTTGATTCCTCCAGAATTATGAAATCCATCGCTGATCATATTATTTACTAAAGTTTCTTAGGAGACATAATTGCTGCAAGCCATTCATTTGGTTAGGAACTCTCATCGGGAGGCCTCGGCTGGTGCATGCAAAAGAAAACTTTATTGCAAGACCCCTACATCACGGAGTCCGCAATATAGCCACAAGATTAATAGTCAGATTCCCAACAATCATTTGTCTTTTTATAGCATTAGGCCTCATCACGAATTTTACGGATGCATAGAACATGATGTCATTTGTTCTTAAGGTCCAGATGTTTTTCTTTTTGGCCCATGCATGGCTTGGTGCAAGCATTGGTCAATCTTCTTTTATATCTTATGTGATCTTTCAATTATTCAAGTGCCCCAAGGACCAGTTTGCTTTATATTCAATTATATTTTAGCAAAACAAGCATTTCCACTTACTAAGATTAAACATGATTCTTAAACTAGAAATTAATTAAAGTCTTAACTATTTTCTTTTAGATAACTTTTATTAAAAGTACTAATCTTTAGAGCTTTACTTTTTTAAAAAAATTTCTTACTTTTAAATACTTTTTTTAAAAAGTTTTCCATCTGTGCGATAATATATATGTTAAATATAACTTTTTTAATTCTCTTTTAGTTTTTACTAAATCAATTTTTTTTTTGCATATGTTTACCATTACAATATCAATTTTATTTATATATTTTCTTTATAGCTTGTTTCTAGACTCATGCAATTATTTTTTGAAAACGTAAGAGAAACAGTTTTAATATAGTTTATATAATTTATTCATTTCTCTTAAATTTAAACACTTTTATCAAATGTATTATTTTATTTATAATTATTTTAAAATATGATTTTTAATAATTTATTCTAAAATTTCAACATTATCTATTTCTGTTATTTTTAATATCTTATTTTAAGGTACTAATTTTATTTTGTACAACTTTTTTTCTTTTAAGATTTTTGTATTGCAATTTATTAACTATCCTCTCAACACTGAAAAATTATATATTTTTTTATTGTGAAAAAACATTTTTCTATTTCACCCTATTGTTTCTTTTAGTATTAATTTTTTCATGATTATTTTGTAAATGAAAATATTTGGAAATGTGTAAAGTGTATCAATTATATGCTTTTAATATTTAAAACAAGTTCTGCTGATTATGAAATTAATATGTATTTATATTATAAAAATATGTAGGTGTGAGGATTTATACTAACCAGAAAATGATATACATTAGGTCTTTTAATATATTTGGCATATATATTGTAGTACTAGTAGAGTGTGTGTGTGTGTACTACCCATGGGAAGGAGCCACCACCTATAAAACAATGAAGTAAAGAAAAAACTAATCAATAAGTTTAATATTTTTAGCAAAAAATTTAAAAAAAATATGAAAAATATTTAATTTATTGATTAGTTTTTTTTTTGGCATGTAGTCAATGGCTCCACCTTATGAATAGAGCACAGACTTTGGAAACATCTACGTTGCTTAATAGTACAATTTTTTTCATAAAGTAAAAAAAATATATTAATTTTATATAACACACTTTCTTTGAATCTAAAAAGTAGTTTTAATATTAATTTATTGCTAAACATTTTGTAAAAGTGTGATCCAATATTTTGTTTTGTTCTGTGATATTGTAAAAATATGAATTTACAAATATCTTTATTTTTTAAATGTAATAATCATTATACGTACTTATTAAAAAAATAATTTTATTTACAAAGATTTATTTTTTTGAAATCTGTATATGTTTTTATGTATTTAAATGTTACATGGGCAATAAATACTAATTTGATTTAAAGCCATTGTTTAAATATACATTGTGCATATATACCATTATATAATGTTTAAGCTTAAATGTCCAAAGTGAATATTATTATTAGTTGATATCCTCTCTGGCATAAGACAAAAGATTTACCAACAAATCAGCAACCATATTTTATTGCTTCTCATGTGTATATACAGAGGAAGGTCTAAAACATTTTGGCTAGAGGAATGAGTTTTAAATCAAACAAGAAATATATTGCAAATTAGTATTTTAATTTATTGCAGGTTTTAGTTTACAAAGCAAAGATTTTCCTCATTTTTAAATTTCCAACAAATATTCTAATGATGAAATTCATAATATTAAGTAATTGCAGTGCTATATTATATATTTAATGGGTAATGTTTGGTTATGCGTACTCTGACCACCAGATGGTGCAGAACCACCAAGAAGCCTGCAAGTGATAAATTTCTATGCAACAATGGCTGAAATCATCGAAGGACAAAAAAAAAGCTGAAATGTTAGAGAAATCTCCAAAGCAACCGTACATGTATGCATATGTAAATTGTTTAGCTCATGTATTATATATATATATATACACACATTTTTAGATAGGTTCCAAACATCTGCTTCACCATACATTCTTGAAAAAGTAAATGATTTCAGAGAGAAATTGGATTAATTATCTCATATGTTTAATTAAAAAGCATATATCTGAGCTAGAAATGGTATGATAATTTTTAGCTAATAATTGATTAATAATATTCATTAAGGTATTTATTTGATGTGGATGGTGTCAAAGTTTTGAGTATAGAAAGTTTGACTCTTGTAAATCAAATTGTACTATTTACCTATACACACACACATTTTGCAGTTTTTCAGTTCTTTGAATGATATAGTTGAAATATTTTACAAATTTGAAATAGCTGATGAGAGGTTGAGAATCTCTACAATCATGGTTATATATACTTTTGTCTCAATGATTTATACACACACCAGACTTATTCAGTTGATCCAGCCTGATTAAAGACCTAAACTGACTTTTATGAGCATAATTCAATAAAATGTTTAACTGATAGGAAGTAAATAGAATCATGATTAATAAAATAATACAGGTTATATAAATTTAAAAGAATAAGCTAACAACTACTAATAAAGTTGCTAATAATAATGCTTTTTTTAAAATAGTAACATGGATAAGTTTCTGGCAATTACATATTTGACAGCAGTCTTTTTAGATGAATGCATTAATTAATCATTTATTAGGCTAAAAATCATCATTTTTAACCAGATGTAAACTTTAAACTTATATACCATTATATGTATTTCATATTAAACATAATAAGAAATGCAACATGGGTATTAATTACCATTTTTAGATGCTTTAATTTGTGTATTTAAAGTGTATATGATAAAGAGAAGTTAGAAATATATCTACACTTAGGTCTATCTTACATCGACCAAATTTTATAAGCGAACAGATTATTTGTGTTAACTTCATAATTCCAGAATGAAAATACCTGTAATTATATAAAACAATACAGTTTATTAATATTAATGTCCTAACAAATATTTATTCATATGAAAATACAATCACTTTAAAGAAGCCTCAGATTTAATCATATCTTCTGTGAGAAATTCAAAATTCTTCAAGTGGAAAACTTGCATAGCTGAAACTCTGAAAAATGAGAACTTTAGTTATTGATAAAATAAGAAAACTGACATCAGCTATATTTGTGTATGTTTCAATATGTAAAAAAAATATATATAATAAAACACTATGAATGATGATAGACTTGAAAATCTGAGCCAATTTAGATATCTTAATAATTATTTTTTAATTAGAAAGGTAGATTTAGATGTTGAGATGAAGCATACACTTTGATGTGCTGCTTCTGTTTTTAACTAGTTAAAAGACTTCTTCAGAAATATATATTCCCAGTTCTACATATTTAAACGCCGATATTTATATGAATGTTAAAATCACTAACATATATATATATAATTTAGAAATATAGGGGATTTGAACTCAGACTTTCAAGCACCCTTCAACTATCCATACTATCTCATACCACTGATACACATGACCATTGATTATATATATATATGTGTGTGGGAGATGATAATTTGGACCAACTTATGAGTGCTGGTTTAGCATGAAATATGAATATTGGTGATCATTTATCTTTTCTACAGGTATGCTGTCATGTGTATCAGTGGTATGAGATAGTATGGATAATTGAGGGGTTCTTGAAAGTCTGAGTTCAAATCCCTTATATTTACAATTAGGCTCCAGGTATGTGAAGAGTGCCTGTATTTCAAATATTTACATATAATTTAAGGAACTTTCCTTATTTAGTGGAGTTTGCATATTGCTATTGATAGAAGGTTCAAATTATGATCCCATAAGAGTATTTATCTCATTATAGTCAAATATTACTATAATTAAATCAGCTATATGTAGAACTGTTAATTTATCTAATTTATTGTATGGAAGTAAGACTTGGATTTTCTGTACCCATTAATAAAAAGGCTCTAAAAATTTCATTTAAGGATTATAAAATCAATAAGTGCTTCAACTTACTGGACATTATACTATAAAATCATGTCTTCTTTGGGTTGGAGATATGATCAAATAAATAATTCCTAAAATAATATTTTATATTCAACTTGTAGACTGTTTACATTATAAAGATTTATCACAGACATTCTAAAAGAGTACAGCAATGATTTCTTTTATTTAAGAAGATACAGTTCAGAATAGAATACAAAGGAGATGTACAATTAAACTTGATATTAAGGTCTTTCAGAAAAAAAAGTTTACTGTAGAAATTTAAAATACTATTGCAAAATGTCAAATAATAATGAATCATCAATTTTAAGTGAACATATATTTCATATCAGTATTTTTATATTGGACTATTTCCATCATCTAATATGTGTGTTGAATGTCTTTAGAAAAGTTTAATTTTTATTTAAATATTCCAAATGCATTCAACTGTTAGTAATATCACAGCAAATAGGTTAGTATATGCACCAACTCTTAGTAATACCGCGGCAGACTACTGTTAGTAATATCACAGCAAACAGGTTCATATGCACAACATTTTGAGAGGTATTTTTCTCCCCTCTTCTTCAGGTGTTGCTGGCAGTGACAGTACTAGCATGGGATTCGAACCTGGGTCCTTAGATTCTTGATTATTGAATTTTAAGGTAATGCTCTAACCAACAGCCATCCTGCCAAAGGTTCGAATCCCATGCTAGTACTGTCACTGGTCAGGCCAGAAACACCCGAAGAAGAGGGGAGAAAAATACCTCTCGAAACGTTGTGCATATACTAACATGTTTGCTGTGATATTACTAACAGTTAGTGCATATACTAACCTGTTTGCTGTGATATTACTAACAGTTGTTTGCTATGATATTACTAAGGGTTGGTGCATATACTCACCTGTTTGATGTGATATTACTAACAATTGGTGCATATACTAACCTGTTTGCTGTGATATTACTAACTGTTGAATGCATTTGGAATATTTAAATAAAAATTAAACTTTTCTAAAGACATTCAACACACATATTAGATGATGGAAATAGTCCAATATAAAAATATAGCTAGAACACCATAATCACAAACCTTCAGAAAAACACATATATTTCATATATTTGTTTGTATAGTCATTGCAAAACTAATCTCTTGGATATATAATTTTGGTCTTGTCTATTATTAGTAGTATTTTTTTAAAGACTATACTTCTTCGTGAATGGTTGCTGCTATTGATTTATTTATGTTTCTTCTATTTTATATAGTCATCTTCACTTTTTTGTAAATTAATTTCAATTTATAAAAAAATGAAAAACATGATGTCTAAAATAATTGAAATGTCTAAATAGCAACATTTGACATATTGGTGTAATTTAAAATCAATGGTCAATGTTTCAACGGAGAAATTAAAAACTCAGAACATACAGGGTGTTCCATATGAATTAGTATATATTTTTACAAATGATGATGATGTCGTCTGAGTAATGAAAAAATAAATGTACCAATCAACAGAATAATATTGTCAGCTAAGAATAGCTAAATACCTGTTTATTGACCAATAATATGACAGCTAGATTTCTTATTGTACATGTAGTATATATATATATAATAAAATTCTTAAAAATTAAGGTGCCATGTTTTTAACTGTTTGATGAAATCATGAAATAACACATAGCATGGCATCAAGAATACATTGCACTACCAAATAATATGCTAGATGCTTTGTTATTTTTAAAAATAATTTTGTAGTTATTTTATATTAGCTTGTCATTCAAAAGATTTTAACAGAATTGTATATTTTGTAAGATATTTTAAAAATAGATCTTAATTCAATATTAATATTTTAACAAAATTAAAGGATTTTTAAATTAAGAAATAAATGCAATCTTACTTCCGTTTCTCCCGATTGTTCCGTTAAAGAATGGCTAATTGCTTTTGTAATAGAATAATCCATAGATAGTATTTCTTCAGAAAGATCCTTTAAAAATAAATATGTGCAGACATATATAAAATATTTTTATAATATAAATACTTACAATTTAAAATACCAATTGCCTTTTGTATTGTTTGGTATTTAATTATTAATAGTAATGTTATTAAATAGTTGATACTTGTAAAGTCATGTGACATTAGAGTGACGGCAAATGTTATTAAATAGTTGATACTTGTAAAGTCATGTGACATTACAGTGACGGCAAATGTTATTAAATAGTTGATACTTGTAAAGTCATGTGACATTAGAGTGCCGGCAGTGATAGATTGAGCTTTAACTGAAACCTTTAGGTCTCTAGTCTGCCTCTCTATCACTATGTTAACTCTTAGACAAAGCTTTAATAATAGTCTAGAGTTCAAATCATCAGCTGTTCAGCTGAATATGTTAACCAATTTTCACATATCCAAATCTGCTCTTTACTATAAGTTAGAATTATCTTGATAAACACTTATATAGCTGTAAGTAAATGAAGATCACTAAGTCTTCCATTAGGATTGAGCTGAAGAAAGAATAGAAAATGGAAAAACTACTTTTCATTATATTCACTAATGTAAAAAAAGTCTTCAATATCATAAGCAACCAGAGACTACAAAGCTATAGGGACAATTAGATACTTACTAAGATTACTCAGATTGATTATGCTCTTTTATAAAAAAGCAAAAAATGGTATTTAGTTTGATGTTAAAACATTCAATATTTTTGAAGTTAGGTGTGAAGGTTAGGAAAGTTATCTTCTCAATTCGCTTTGCTTTTCATTTGAATACATTTTTGAAAATTTGAATGGCATGTTCAAAACCCTTGTTTGCCAATTTTGTTATCATATCCATATTTCTATAAGTCATTTTGACTTGTCCAAAGCCATTGGTTGCTAATTTTGTTGTCATATCCATGTTTACTGTAAGTTATTGACTTACAGTCAACATGGGTATGACAACAAGGGCTTTGAATATGCCATCATCAGAATTTCAATGATATGGATGGCTGAAGAATTGGAAAGTGGAGAAGATTGAAGCCTATCCACTGAAGTTTGAAGATTTGCCGTCTTAATATAAACCGAACACTGATTATATATGTGTGTGTGTGTGTGTGTGTGTGTGAAGGGGGAGATGATGGAATACTGGTTCAGCAATGAAATATGCATATTGGAGTTCATTCATCTTTTTCACATGTATATGTATCAGTTGTATAAGATGGAATGGATGCTTGAAAGTCTGGGTTCAAATATCTGTAATTTGTGTAACTATAACTCAAAACTATATAAAAAGTTTATGTTAAGAGATTAGTTTTCTAAAAAAAAGGTTTCATCTATTTAGAAAGATGGATACTTTATTACATTTAGACATTTTATATGTTGAAGTGGCAATCAAAAGAAGGGTGACATTAATAAGGCATTAATTATAATTTACATATTAGAAGCAGAATTTCATTGTGTTTGTTCTAAAACTATCCATTGTCATCTTAATACTTAAGGAGTGCTGGATGTTTGAATCTTAAATTATTTTCTTCAATATTATGAAAGAAATAAAGGTATTACATGATATTTATGCAAAATACAAGTAGAAATACTTAGATGACTATAGAATTGAGTAATCAGAGTAAACTTACTGTGCCAATAAAATAAACTCATAATGATGTTTAATTTGAATTTATAATAATTTTATATGTATACATGTTTATATTAGCTAAGAAAATATAGTTCAAGTTATGTGGAAGACAAAAAAACAAAATTAATTCAACATTTATGTTAAATGCTCTGAAAATGAGGAATATTTACTAAAATTGTCATCATACAAACAGCTGACAGATGGACAATTTAAACATGATATCTGAAATCATCTTTTTTCTTAATGAAACAATTAACAAAAAAATATTTTACCCAGTTATGCTAAATTTTATATATTGTATATACTCAAAAGTAATTAAGTTTGTTCTAATTTAAAAAAAGCATGAAATCTGTGACATTTGCTACATGTGTGGAGCTACATATATAATAGCAACAACAATAACATGTATTTAATTTATGTAATAAATAATATACTTCTCAAATTTATTAATACAAGCTTTATATTATTTTTGCCATAACACACATATTGATATATTTGTGAATTGTGTTTAGTTATTAACTGGAAATATATATACATAATAGATTGAATCTCTGCCATTATATGAACACATGATAAATGAGAGCCAATAGCATTTAAATAAGTACAAAATGTTTGATAATTATTTTTTTAATGCTTTTATGTGTTTTACCAGTTCTTACTTATGGATCTGAGACTTGGACATTTAATAGAAGAGCAATACAGAGACTTCAGACTATTCAAAGAAGTATGGAGAGATGATGTTAGGAGTAACAAGAAGACATTGAAAATGCAATCTATGGGTAAGAAAACAAATGAGTTTTACTGACATCATTGAAAGACTGAAGTGGAGTTGGCCTAGACATATTGCTGGAATAAATGATAATAAATGGACATGAATGGATGAAATAATAAAGTGTACAGGGGTGATGTGCAGAAGAGAGGCTAGAGATTGGAGAAGATGGACTGAAATTGGAGAGAACATCCTCAAGTGAATTGACAATGGTTGACAATGATGATATATATATATGTGTGTGTGTGTGTGTGTGTGTGTTGTAACCAAAAGATCCATTTGGACTGTAACAGGTGAAAATAATGATATAACGCAAGACTGTGACAAATACAATTGTCACAGCCAGAGTACACCATGAAAACCCATTGGAGCATTACAAGAAGGTATATTAAATTACCCCCCTATAAATTATGTGACTATTCACTTAGTAACTACTCTCACTGAGGACTTTATTTTTAAAACTACATTTCAAAACCTTAAACTAAGAATTTTTTTATTTACATGAGACTTTATGGCTGACCATTACTCAAGGTTACTTTTCCAGAATTAAATGTAAGATCTATTACATCAATATTCAATATCATATGGTGTATACAGGCCATTTAACAAGACAATAATAATTATAATCAGCATCATAACATGATTGGTTGCTGCTCATGTATATTCAGGATTTTAATACACCAATGATATGTAGGCTATTTGCTTTGCAATAAAAGATAAGCAACATAAACTTTAGGTTCTTTCATCATTAACTTAAATGTCAACTTGAATCGATAGCAATGAGTCTATTATTGAAATAGATAAAACATCAGTTATAATACTAAAAAATAGGTTCAGTCATGATGTTGGCTAGGACATTTATTGATTAATTTAGGTCCTGATATCACAAACACCAACAAAAGTAACAAATTCTGGGTTATATTTTAAAATTAACAAAGCAAAGCTGAAGCGATGAAAGAGATAAATGGGATTTTATTATACCTTGTACATCATTAATAACCCAAGAACAAAAGCATTAAGATATTCTCCTAGAATTTCAGTACACATTGTGTGCATTCTCAGTGACAATATGTGCTCTAATACCTGACTTAATATTATGGATTTTCTGATCTATGTATGAGAAATAGCAACGGTACAGTTAGGTTAAATTATAAAATTAACATTTATTTACAAATCAATCAATACTAATAAATAAGTGATTAATACAATAATCAAACAAAATAACGTATCATCACATGTACTTGTTATTGTACATGGATAATGTACATAAGTTCAAAACAAACACAATATAAGATTCTCACAAATGGGTTTGATTTCAGCTCTTATAAGGGAGAGGATGGGTTTGAACACCTAGTCAATAACATCTCCATTATGTCAATACCAGAATCCATGTACCTATACCCCAGGTTTATAATATTAATAGTAATAAAGATAAGTATTGATAACATGCAAAAGTTGGCCATGATGGGATAATAAATCGAGAGAAAATTTGAATCTCAACTCAGCTTGAAATATATAAATTGATCTATAATAAATCATGGAAACAATTTATCAAATCTAAAAATGAGGGGAACAACTTTGACATTACAATATATGGAGACTCTGCCCAAGCACATTTATACAACAAACAGCAATGGTATCCCTGCAGATGTATTCATCTATATGAAAAGGAATAACTAATCATTAAATACCCCATGGATTGTCTAACCATCAGCAGAGCAACAAGCACCATTACAGAATGTGCTGACAATTAACCACCAGTGCAAAAAAGAATATAATAAAATGGTAAGAGATTCTGTGAATTTAACCACCTGCACAGAATAATGCTACATAACATTATAAAATAGTGCAGACATTCACTTTCCAAGTAAAAGAAACAAAATTACCCTCATCTATAAAACTGCTAAATTAGGAGACTCTTCTAGTCTTACAAGCATGAATTAAGACATAAAATGAAATAAGTACTTTAGTGTGGGAAATAACAGATAACAGCCAACTCTGCCTAGAACATGGGTGGAATGATACATAGTAAATATAATATGAGCATAGGCACAAAAACCCCGGAAAGACATACAGGACTAAGCCATATGGTGTTGGTGCACATTATAAATTCATTAAATAATCATTAAACCTTTACGCAAGTGCTGTTCCCTAATAATTCTCTTCAATTCCTATGCCATACGTTCAATCCAACTAATTTGCCTTAATAAATAATTATTTTAGGCATAATATAATGTATACCATGAGACTTCATACACATATAAGATAATATAACAATAGAAACCAAAATAAAATACATACTCATTTAAATAACTACACTAAATTAAAATACATAATATTTCAAGTGTATTGAAATATTCACCTGAAATATCTTAATGTACAACATATAAATTGAATAGTTTTTCAATTACAACATATAAAATTTTATGAGTTTGACTATATTCCTTTTTGTTTTTACCCATAATAAATATTGCATAATTAATTGATTCACATATAGGCTCTCTGAATATGTAGTATATTTAAAAATTGGACATGTATAATGCAGTCACACATGAAAATATATCAGCTCCATCTAAATAATCTCCTTATGAATGTTTAAGACTGATCCTTTTCTTTTTAAGACATTGTCACACAAATATAGAGCACCCCTCCATGTTGACCAATTTCATTATTTATAACTAGAGTATTCCTTAAAACTTAATAAACTTCATTTCTTCTATGTTCGCATTACTCCACAGTTAAAATATTTCATTACTTTTAATTTAGCGAGTGAGCGTTGAAGACTAGGAATGATTGTGCAAGCAAACAGTTATCCCATAATTGCCATGACAGTTATAAAATAATTTTCTGGGTAGCTTTTATTTTCTTTCAACTGCTATATTATTATTTTAACTATAAGATGATAACTCACAGAGCAGGAATGTTATCTCTAATAGAAGTTCAAAGTGAGCTATAGCTAAATCTTTGTTACAACATTCAGCTCCACACACATATGGTGTAATTATATAATTTAAAATCATAAGAAGTAAAATATATCCAAGGTTAATATAGTCTCTGGCAATGAAAATATTTCCAGTTAGACTGACCTTTAAAGACTGTTATTCCTATTATCGCAGTTGATAATATCAATACATTTCAATTATAGATATTTTGGAAGATAATTAGCAATTAGATTTTCGGTTAGCAGTCTCAAGCAGACTTGTTTAAGTTTAGCTACTCATTGTTATTAACACACAACAACATTGCAAATTGAATTATATAAGAAAAATATTAATTTAATTTCTTTCTTTAGTCTTAACTTTCTGAAATAGCTTTAATATTTGTTACACTTTTTAACAGCAGGATTTTGTTACATACTTATTGTCTTTATTTCAGTTAAAAATATATATATCTGAAATTTCTCTTTTTTTTATCCAATTACATTTCTTATTTACACATTTCTGTTAAAAATGAAATAAGAAAAAAAATGTGTTTATTGTATCCTATTGACTAATTCAAGATAAATTAAATAAACGATTTTAATTAACTAAAGTTAATTTTTAGGATTAATTGAAGAAAAACAAATGATGATGATGATGATTATTATTATTATTATTTATATCTTACTAAATTTGATATAATATGCTGTTGGTTTTACAGGTTAAACAACAGCTTGTCCAACTCAGTGATTGGAAAAAGACAAAACCAATATATTAAAAAAAATAGTGACCAAAATAATTGAAATTACATAATCTCATCATTGAGTCAAACTGAATACAATTATCAAGTATACCCAAAGTGCTAACTTATGGTAATTAAATCACCTAGAAGAAAATAGAAAATTTTTAAATCAGTTCTACCAAGCTATATATTTTGTACCAAAATATAAGGTTACAATATATAAATGTAAATAATTGAAACATGCTTCATCTGATCATTTCAATATATGTATAATTTTAATCACTTCCATAAAAATTTAAAAAAAAGTTTATTATCATTTTACCAAAAAGAAAGGACTTTTAAAAATGTACATTTCTTTAATTGAATTCAAGAACTATCATAAACTTACATCAAATTAAATATTGGTAATATCATTAAGTGATATTACAGACTATGGAAATAAAGCATCATGATATATGTATAATGTAATATAGGGGATTTAAATAGACTTTCAAGCTCCCACACATGATCACACATATAAAAAATAAATGATCTCCAATATCCATATTTTGTACTGAACCAGCACTCATCAGTTGGTCCAGATTATGTATATATATATATATAATGGTTTTAAATATTCTACTGCAGGAAAATCGTTTTTCAAGAACCTTCAATGGGTTTCAATATAGGAGAATACTACATTCACCTGGTTTGCCCAGTGCCAGGGTAAGATTTTGAGCCATTTCTTTCCTTTATTTTCCACATGAGAATATCTTATTTATCAACAAATAATGAATATTTATTTGGATCTTCTATAAGCCACATAAACCTAATAAAAATTTTTTAAAGTTTACTCAGTCAAAAAGTCAAACTACATTGGAATCATATATATATATTATAATTATAATAAAAATAATAAATTTAACGGTAATAAACTATTAAAAAGCAGTCTTTAAATCTGTAGAAGTACTTTCAGTTAATTTCTTAAATCTGCCTCAACTGCCATCAAATTTTTTTTTTTAATTTAATGGCAGTTGAGGCAGGTTTTGAGTGGCAATACGTATAGACAGTTTTGCCTGTTTTAACAGGTTTAAGAAATTAACCAAAGTACTGCAGATTTAAAGACTGTTTTTTAATAGTTTATTACCGTTAAATTTATTATTTTTATTATAATTACAATTTTGTTTTAATTAACGGATATTTTATTTATATTATATATATATAAATCAATATTCTACTGCAAAATAAGCATTTACACTTGTGAGCTCAAGAAACATATAAAGGGAGCAAATCTAGCCAAATATTTTAAATAAGAGTGATATTGACTAAAAAAATAGATGTAAAATAGCTCTTTTTATATGGATTTAAGATTTTGCTCACATGGAAGAGTTAGATCTATTCATTATAAAACCTATATAAGCAAAGAATTAAAATTCAACTACATGTAAAATTATTAAATGTTGCATTTTTAAACATTATATATATATAATTTCTGGTTATGATAACAATATCATTTTTCTTCATCCTTAATACAGGCGTAGATTATAAAAACGATTTAACATCATTCTATTATAGTAACCGGAAGTCACATATATAAATTGAAAAATGCTGTATTTATATGTCAAAGCATTGACCGGGAAGCGAATCCGGGCAGGCTGCTTGGAAGGCAGCTATGCTAACCACTAGGCCACCGATATTTTTTTCCATTTCTTGTTCTTTTATGCATTAATTTATATATATATAATACCATTTACACCATCATTAATCACTTTTTACAAAGCAATAAATAAAATTTATACCTTTATATTTGCTTATGGTTTCAATTGACCAGAAATCTTCACCAAATATTTGAATATTATAGTTCTGATGATGACTGCTAGTCAGTTGAAACTATAAGCAAATATAAAGGAATAAATTTTATTTGATTGCATTGTAAAAAGTGATTAATGAAGTTGGAAATGGCATTATACAAATTTAATAACTGAAACACACAGACTTTCAGTTATTACATACTAGAGAGGTCTGCCCACCCCTTGTATATGTATTAAATGGATTATGTCCTGTACATGAAGGGTCATATTGACCTTAGTTCAACATGGGTGTGACAAGAATCTCGGCCTCAGGGTGGCCTTTGAGCATTCCATCATCAGATTTTCAATTGGATGGATGGTTGAAGAATTGGAGTGTGGAGTAGATTGAAGCCTGTCCATTAAAGTATGAAGATTGGCTATCTTAGTATATATCTGAGCACTTATAGCATATATGTGTGGAGATGGTAATCTGGACCAACTGATGATTGCTGGTTTAGCATAAAATACGTATATTGGTGATTATTTTTTCAACATATATGTGTTCAAGTGTATCAGTGTTATGAAATAGTGTGGAGAGTGGTGGGTCATGTGAGGGTCTGTGCTCATATCCCTGTATATTATACAAATTTAGTAAATGTAAAAGTACATATATACAAATGAATATATAATTTTTTTTACCTCAGACTGAAAACTATCTCCAGTCAAATTGATTCTTAGCTCGGCCAAACTTTGATCTTCTGTTTGAAATGATATTTTAGTTTCAGAAGATTCTTTTTGTAGATCATCTACATCAATAGAAAATGTGTATTCTGGCAGAGTTTCTGTCTCTGTCGAATATTGTTTTTCAGATGAAATAGTCTAAAATCAGATAGGATAATTTAAATAAAAATATATTTATTGCAAAAATATAATAACTATATAAAAATATAAATAAATATAGAAGAGGTATTTACTGATCGGCAAACTTCTAACACTAGTAAAATAATAATCAGATTATTATTTTTAAAAATGAAAATCTAATGTAAGAATCAGAGGAATAAGAAAAACGTAACAAATTATTCATTAATGATTTAGTAATAGTTTTAACAAGGTTGTAAACCTTAGCAATGAACGTCTGAAAAAATCGTCACTAGGGACCTCTGTAGGTCTTTAAAGAGGTCCCTAGTGACGATTTTTTCAGACGTTCATTGCTAAGGTTTACAGCCTTGTTAAAACTATTACTGAAATAATAGTGAGCGTTTAATAAAATTTATAATTACAACTTTAAATTAATGATTTAGATAAATTTTCTTTCTAACAAAAATAGCAATAATATTCAAACAATACCTTCTGCACATAGTACAATGAGGTATTTTTATTAAATTCTCTAATCTAGCTATCAATTTTGACTATTCAACTTTTCTCAGAGCTTTTCTCCTATCCTACAATCTTTCAAATAAAATCAAAAACTATACTATAAAAGCATATTTACTACAGAAATATTACCAAATTCACCACTTCCTTTATTTTCCTGTAATATCTTATACAAATATAATTTATCCACTACTTTGAATACTTTTTAGAAAAAATCTTTTATTGAACTATATTTATGCACAATCTTAGGTTTCGACTGTCTTGCAGTCTTCTTCAGATCTATGATATAATGAACAACATAAAATAAAATACATAACTATATAAAGAATACCATAAATAAAAAAAAAAGGAAAAATACTGTGAAGCATCTTTTTTTAATTAAACTAATATAACTTGGCAAAAGAATACAAATTTTAAATTAAAAAGTATAATGATTATATTTTAATGATAAGAAATAATTATATATTCAAATATGTATATTACCTTCAAAATAGTGCCTTGTCCTATGTGATTTAGGCCAATAGTAGAATAACTGACTTAAGAGCTAAAAGTTCCTGACTCAAAACTCAACCTATTACTCCTAGTGCTTGAATGTCACATGATAACCTTTTGATTGCATATACATTGCATTATTAATTTTTAAAATAAATAATAATAGTGACTATTGTATCTGCATAGATATGAGTTCTTCTTTGTAGATTAATTGACATGAAAGATTGTTCCTAAAAATTCATCTTGCAGAAAGATTGATACAATTTTGTCATTTAGTGACTGAAGAAAGAAATGATATGACTCTATGAAGAGATTATATTGTCTAGATTTGCATACATATATTTACGATGACATTATTTGTTATATATATATATAAATTAAGTTTGATGTCTGTATTCTTTCCAAAATATATATAATGTTCAAATTTATATATATTAAATACAGTAATATTCATATAAATTTAACTTATTTTATTAGAAGTACTTTCGACTATATTCCTTGTAGTCTTTGACAACTATATAATATTGAATAATTAAAATGAGACATCATTTCATAACTCCCATAATTTAATTCAGTTCTCCCACAATTCTATTATTTTAATGTTTGATGATTCATTAACATTTGACGATTTCTTGAAATTAATATAACCCCTTTTATTTTATGTTTATTGTGGCAATATTCAATTTGTATAATTTTTATGTTTTTACAAACAAATTTAAATCCATATTTACAAGTTTTATTATGATTAAATATAACAGATGATGGTTTATTTTCATATTTTCCTGATTGTTTATCTTTTTAAACTCTTATATAAAAACATATATTTTTCTATTGTTTTTTCTAATGTACATTTAGTTTCATTGATATATGTGTTAGTCATCACTAGAATATTTGCTCATTTCGAAATAACAATGACTTTAATCCAAACGACTTATGACTTATAGGTACATTTGATTTATATGGGATAAATCCTCTAGTTTCAATTGGGTTTATTGACATAAAATAATCCAAATTGTATTCATTACCTATAACTTTAATATCCAAGAATTTTATGGATTTGTATTTTTCTTGTATTATAACCCACTTTAAATCCTTAATCTGATTTAATTCATTAAATAAATTGTTTATTATATCACGTTTTCCACAAATAAACATATCATTCACATATCTATGATATATTTTAATTTCTTGATATTCAATTGCTTTAAGATTTTACTTTCATAAGTTGATATAACAAAATTAGAAATTTGAGCCACAGCAGGAAGTCCTATTGGCTAACCATAACTCATTTTATAATATTCATTATTAAAATTAACATAAATATTTTTATCAATAAACTGTAATTCTGTTATAAGAAAATTTATAATATTAAACTTGAATTTTTTTGAAACGAGAGCATTATAAATAATATTAATTGATTCTATTCTATCTATTGATCCATACATTCATTTATATCGGAAGTACAAATTGAATCTTGTAATCTTATTCATATTCTTAATTTTATCCACAAACACAAATGATGATGAATCAGTATATTCTCCAAACCCTAAAATATTTTGAAGTAATGATTCTATATATCTATATGTTTGATAATTATATGTACCACCAAAATCAATCTCAATGTATTATTTTCTTTATGTAGCTTTATATTCAAAAACATTCTTGGACAAAATAGTCGATGATGGATATAAATTATGTATAGCTAACAATAACTTTATTCTTAGCTTTTAATAAAATTTCATTTATAAATTTCATGTGATATATATCTATATTTATTATTTCACTTTTTGAAATTTAAGCTTTCTCATTTGATCCTTAACTTTTTCATTATATTTTGTTTTTGTAACCAAGCACATTGAAATGATGTCTCATTTTAATTATTTAACATTATATATTTGACAAAGACTACAAGGAATATAGTCGAAAGTACTTCTAATAAAATAAGTTAAATTTATATGAATATTACTGTACTTAATAATCAATAAGGCAAGTCATATATTGTGAGACTTGTTTTAAGCTTGTATTACAGATATGTAATATAGAAAATGTACCAATAGTTCTAAGAAGCTTTTATTGATAAGCTTATAAGTTAGAAACATTGAGGATTGCCAATTCCTCAACAAGCTTTGTGATAAATTTAGCCAGAGAAAACATTTAAAATATCTCTGTCAGGAACCCCCCCAAACCCCTGACCATGGTTTCATGCTTTGGCACTCCTCAGTGAGGTGCCAGGGTAGGTTCAGACACTAGATCTAAAAATACCACCCAAAGTGTCACAAAAGAAAGCTTTCAAAATCTTTATCTAGAATAATCCCTAATCTCAGACCGGTTTTGAGCTTTTGGCTCACCTCAATGAGGTGCTAGGACATGTAGATGATCTAAAATACCCAACTCAAAGCCAGCATTTATCTAATATGTAACTATTAAGTAGAAACTCTGAAAATTTTAGACATGTAAATGTCTTTAAATCCAGCTATATAATTTAAATAGCTATATGAGTTTGAAAACACTTCGGCCTCACCATATATTAATAACTTCAGCAATATAACATGGCTAAAGCCTTAAGGGCAAAATTATAATAATCAATGAAGCAAGTCATGTATCACTTATATATATGACTTGCTTGAGACTTTGGGCAATGTTATATTGCTAAGGCTATTAATATATGATGAGCTGAAGTGTTTTCAGACCAATATAGCTACTTAAGTTAGACAACTGGATTTAAAGACATTTACGTATCTGAAAATTTCAGATTTTCTACTTAATAGTTATGTATTAGAAAAGTTCTACCTTTGATTTGGGTATTTTAGATCTAGTGTCTGAATATCCTAGTGCCTCACTGAGGAGAGCCAAAATCTCAAAACTGGTCTGAGAATAGGGATTATTGTAGATAGAGATTTTGAATGCTTTCTCTTGTGGCATTTATCAATAAAACCTTGTTAGAGCTATTGGTATGCTTCTTATATTACATATTACTGTATATTTAATATTATCTTTGATTGAAATCATATTAATATCTCATTATTATGTGTACATTCATTTTCTGTTTTGCATTTATTAATCTATTTATTCCATTATTTCTTTCTCTGTATGCCAGATATATTTATACTAAATTTAAAAGTTTCATAGCTAAAAAAAAACTAGCTCAAATTAAATGAAAAAAAATTATCAAAATATATTTGAATATCACTTTTAGTTGAATTTACATCCAATAGTTTGCTTTTGTACAAAACGTCTTTATTTTCATCATTCTTCACACATGAACACACACTAATAAATATGGTTAAACAGCCTTAAATTTTTTATTGCCAAGTAAAGACATATCTAAAAGTCCTCCAAAAAGTGAACAATAAATGAGAAGGTACTACTCATAAAATTTTCCAAATTCTTGGTAATGAGGGTTTTAAAAATTTTTCATTCTTGTTTTATATTCTAGCTAAGCATAACTAAATACACATTTGGTGACTAATTTTGGATAGCTTCTTTAAATATCAGATCATAATAAGCTGAGTAAATGTGTTCACTAAACCATGAAATCTTTTCATTGACATATAATATTTTATTAATTAGAATATTTCCTGAATTACATTACTAAATATACTTCTATAAGGCTAAAACCTTAGTACATGCACTTCGAGTGCTTAATTTTAGCAAGAGAGACCTCTACAAATCATAACGCAAGATTCGACTTTATAAAGATAAGAGGGACCCTCTTATCTTCAACCTATTTTTCTAATTATATAGGCAAATCTAAAGCATTTTGATTTGGGAGCATGAAGCTAATAAATTCTTCACTGACTAAATCCACTATTTCTATTAAACATTAACACTCGCGAAATCTTTCGATTTACAACGAGTCAATATTCAGATACTAAATTTAGAAATATTTTGAATCAATTTAAAATTGTAAATATTAATTCTTATTAAGCACTCAAGGCGCATGTACTAAAGTTTTAGCCTTATAGAAGTATTACATGCTGACATCGCGCTTAATAAGAATTAATATTTATTACTAAATATAATTATATTTCCAGATAATAAAAAATGCTTTTATATTTTTGACACAGAATTTATTTCACTTTATATTCTCATAAAAAAGTCTTAGGTAATAAGGCCTTATATTACTACTGATTTTCTTAAGATAAAGAAAACATTTTTTTCCAAAATCAATATTAAGGTTTTGTAATTATTAATCTGAAATTTGACTCACTCTCTCTTCAGACGTTTTACTTGCTGGTATGTGGATATGCTCAAATGGAAACTCTGCAGCTGAACGAAAACGCTCACAAAAAGCCTGAAAATAATATTTGAGATTAATTATAAGAAAGATAATTATTGATTTTTATTTTTAACACACACACATATATTATAATCTTCACTACCCGAATAATCATGAATATAAGCATTAAAAGAAATGTTAAACTAAAGACATTATTTCCTACAATCAACTAAATCTAAAGCAGGTTACAAAGTTTTCACGAAGATAAAAGCTTCTAGTTAAACTAGCATTAAAATCCACAAACAAAATATTATGAAATAAATTTAATATTTGTCAAACCAATAAATAATTAATAATTAGGTGTATGAAATGAATATGAAATTAAAATTATGAATTAAGTAATAAATAAATTAAGATGTGGATGACTAAATGGATGATGAAAATAAATAATAATTAAATAATAAAATGAAACGAGCCGAAGAGTGAAAAGAAGAGAAAGAAGATGTGTTAGAAGAATGAATGATTAAGATAATGATAGAATCAGAGCTAATGAATGATTAAGATGATAATAGAATAAAAGCCAGTGAAGAGTGAATTGATTATGATAATGAATTAAGATCAAATGAGAATGAAGAAATAAAAGAAAGATCAAGGTGAAATAGGAGAATAATGTTGATGATGGAGAATGAGATCTCAAACTATAAACTAATATTGTATTAAGTGGTGGTAAGTTATTATAATATATCTACTATATATGGTTGCCAAAACTAATGGAAAGTACATACTTAGGAAAAAGAAATATTTTCATTTAAAATGGATCCTAGAATTATTACTTCGCATAGATATTTCATGCATGGATAATGTTTTTCAGAAAAGATTGTAATAAACATTTTATCTTACAGGATGGTTAATATTTTCCATGAACTTGTTAGATTTTATCAGATTTTATATTATTACTTGTACATTTCTTCAAATAGCACTGAGACAGAAGTATGATTGTGCACAAAGATTTCCAACTGTAACTAGGCAATGGTGCAAGATTTCTGACAAGTGTTCAGCTTATGAGCAGGAGGAGAGGAAAAAAAATCTTTTCGTAACTTTAAAACTTTATCATTTTTTAAATTAAGTCTAATATTAATATTTAGAATATATTTTAAGATTAACGTTTTTGTAATTATATTTTAAATTTAATATTAATATAGATTAATTTTTTTATTATGTTAAATAAAAAAAAGAATATTCCGCAAGTAATTTTCTGAACAAGGCAAATTTCAATTGTAATTGTTGTTTTTTTTTTGGTATGTATGGTACAAGAAGCGGATTGCCATGAATGACCTTATAATGGTTAAGATCATTGGTAATTCCTTTTTATTATTTAGATTACATTTTGCTTAATAATTTTTTTTTTAAAAATCATATATCTTAATTAGTATTTTAAATTAGTATTTCATCTTGATTGAATTTAACATTAAACAATTAAATGAACCATTGATAGAATTACTATTGTGTGTATTTTTACAAAAGAAGTGATGACTGCAGATGAATGTCTTGAAACATCCAAGGATAATGAAAATACTTATTTGATATGAATGTTTGAATATGCATACATTATATAACATCGTTATATTATTGATGTTATTTTTCACAAATGTTATCTGTGAAATACAGAGAAAGACCTAATACCGATCTCTGAATTATATAATACCAAATAAATAAATGTATAGTACTAATATATGTATTTATCAAGATCATTTGAGCTTGAAAATGTTTAAAAAACATCTTGAAATGAATCTATATCTTTGTTGTTTCTTTAATATTTTTGTTTTTGGAAATTATTTTAAAATGCGGTTTGTATATTTTACAATGTTAAGTGAGTTATTCAGTGTGGAGGATATAGGATGGTGGTCAGGAGAGTAATATTCATATGAAAGCCTAGGTGTTAGGAATATGCTGAAATCTGTTGTATGTGAATTATATTTTTATACTTTAAAGTTGCGACAGATAATGTAGGCCTATATATTATTTTCCATGGACAGTTGCATTTCCTTATTGTCAATAAGTGTTATAACAGAGCCATCACTTGAATCTTAGGTGCCTGATGAATACAGACTTATTATTATGATTTGCATTATATCCATGATAATATTATCTTATTCTTTTGAGTCATTCTTGTTATTATTCTGTACCCTACACTATAATCACTATCTACCACCAGAGGAATCATTATAAAGGATAGTTTTATAAGTTGGTAAAGTAATGACTAAACCATTTGAAGTTGATAATCTGTGAAAGGGCAAGATGAAATATATAGAAATTTCTTTCGCAAATGATGTTGAGATGACTTATAATTATCATAGTATATAACCTAAGAGAGGAATGATTGATATTTCTACAAGTAGTAGAGATCATATAGTTCAAGCAGATGCATATTCGAATCAGAAAGAAAGCGAGAATAGTGAAAATGATTTTGAATGATATGATGAATGTAAGAGTATAAAAACAAAAAGTAATACAAATATCAAGTAATATAATTTATAGATAGTTCTTTAAATGTTATTAAATAATTCAAACCCATTTAAGTTACAAAAATTATCCCTTAAGTATTTTGCATAAATAGTTAATTTTTTATAGAGGCAGATATTTATATTTTTATTTAAAATTTTCTGATATTCAAATATCACGATGATCCTTTGCTAAACTGCAAAGAAAGTCTTTAATAATTTTTTTGAAAATATTTTATTTGTTGAATTTTAAGAAGTGTATTTTGAATATAAACTTATATTGATGCATTACATTATAAGAAATATATATTTTATAATACCATAAGTGTAATATTAAATTTTTCTTAGACATTGGGAAATTTATTGTAATTATTCCCAACACTAAAATAATAAAATATTATCTACTGAATGAGGATAATATATTATCATTACTGTTGTAAGTTTTATTTTATTTGAAATGGCCAGAGTGAAGGCTATCTTATTTATTTCATGTCATTACTGGGAAGAATTATTATAAATGTTTTTTAATGTTGAATAATGTCAATTCTTATATTACTTTTGTAAATATTTTTTTTATATTCTGTTATGAACTTATTGTAAGAATATAATATTGTTAACTTATAAATAAATTTATTAACTGTTTTTTGAAACCTATATTTTAGTCGAGTAGTGATTTATCTGCATGTTGCTTATTTGATTTTTCATTCTACGTGCATGATCTACAGAAATTAATAATTTAAAATATTGGATGAGTAGGCACTAGATAGGGATTTTATGCACAAGCCTTCTGGTTACTCTGGTTGGCCTTAGGGTGACAGGACTGTATGGAGAGTTTTGCCTTGTTTATTAATTTAAAATATTACTTATTTAGCACATGATCCATATAGATTACTTAGATATTATTTCTGTTATATTTGATTGAGTAACAAAGTATATTATTATTATTGTAGAAGATATGATCACTGGTAATTATTTTATACTGATACAACATCAGTGAGAGATATACTTGATATTGCCACAATATTCAAATACATTATATTTTTAAGAATGTCACATTAAATAAAGAAAGATTGAACAATGTTTAATTAAAATTTATTATATTATTTATGTTTTATTGCTAAGCTTTGATTATTAGGTAGATTTAATGTTGAAAGTCATTAAGTTACTTTAGTTGCTTATTGTTGTTATTATTTTGTAAGAATAGTTAGATATCATGTAAAATCCCTCATATTTAACTACAGGGTGTTAATTAATTCATCAATTTTGTTATTAATTTGTTAGCAATGAACCCGAGATTATTATTATTATTTTGAAGAATTGTAAATTTTCTATTGAGATGATAAGTAAGAAATTATGAGTTAACGTTAAATGTCCGATTAGTATTTTATTAAAGAAATATTAAGTAATTTATTGTTATTTCTGTAATAAGTTTATAAATCATATTTTAGGATTATTAGATGTTTTAAAGACATATACTACATGGTAGTTTTGTTATGCGAATTTGGTAGGGTAATATTCTTATAACATTGGGAATGTATCTTTTGGGGTGTATCCTCAATGTTTAAGCCAGGGTATCTTAATGAACACCTCATGTAGAAAGTTTCATAATTATATTTGTTATTTTGATAGAACCTTATTTTATTTATAACATTGAACTAGTTATAAATTGAATTTATTATTAAAATTAATGAATTAAGTATTATAGTTAGAACCCTAATTATTTATTATGACCTAAGTTGTTATGATATTTTAATTTAACATAAGTTTCTTATATTTAGTTATTGAAAAATATTGTTTTATTAGATATATATTAGTAATGTATCTTGACCTAGTCTTCATATTAATTCTCTTGATAATTATTGTTTATGTGACTTAACCGTAGTTCAATATTATTATATCCTAGTTAGCCAGATTTTTTTGTTCAAGAGTTCATCTTTAAGGATGCAATATAGCTATGTGAGTATGTATATACATTCACATTTGTAAAGAAATCAAGTCATATACCACATGACCTAATTTAATAAGCTTGTATTACAAATGTTATCGAATGAGTTTACCAATAGCTCTTAACAAGCTTTTTTAAACCATTAAGCATTACCAACCTCAGACCAGTTTCTAGCTTCTGGCTTTCCTCAGTGAGCTTATTTAAGTTAGGTAGCTGGATTTGAAGACATATGGATGTCTGAAAGTGTCAGATTTTTTACTTAATAGTAAACCATTAGATAAAGTGCTGGGCTTGACCTGGTATTTTAAATCTAATGCTAAAATATCCTAGCACCTCACTGAGGAAAGCCAGAAGCTAGAAACTGGTCTGGGGTTAGGGATATTCTGAAAAAGCTTGTTAAGAGCTATTGCCAAGCTTATCAGATAACATTCATATTTGTGCATGAGTATGTGCATTCTTGTATGCAATGCTATTTTTTTTTAAATGTGTTCTGTAATTAGGCTTTTTATGTACATCTGTAGAATGCTTTAATTTAAATAAACTGAATTAAATTATTATATTAGAGATTAGTTTTGTGATAGTTATACAAGACAATTTGTGAATCATAAATACTTTCACATATGAAATAAACTATTTTCCTAATAGTTTGCAATGCTATCTTTTAACTTCTATAGTAAACTTGTCTTTCTAAAAAAATTCAACTTTTTTTGTAGCTCTCCATTGTCTTCTACCTTCAGTCATTTCTTTCCAATGATCTTCATAAAAAAGAAATAGAAGTTTGCCTTTCTCATATAAGCCATGTACAAATTTATCAAAATTACTTTTTAAAAAGTTACACATAGTTTATTTATTTCATATGTCCAATCCAATAAAGATGTGGTTTTATAGTACTGGACTCTATAGTATCATATCCGAAGTGATTGGCCTTATATTTTATCATCTTTTTAGAATTTGATTAACCCATCTTTTCAATATTTTTCTAATGCCTTTATGTTACATCAATAGTAGATTCAATTTTCTTCCATACAATAATTGAAGTAAAGTAACAGCTCTCTATATGACTAAATTAATTGCAGTAGTTATTTTGACTTTTTAACTTGTGAAAAACAGTAGCAATCTGCATTCACATTTCTAACTAAAAACTATCAAGGCATTTAAATTGAACCATTAAACATTACATGGACATTTCCTCTTTATTCTTATAGAAGCTGTGAAAACAGTAAGTTTTTTAATACCAGAACTTGCATTAGATGGCGTTATTGTAAACAAAATTTTTGCTACATTTAAATTGACTCACTTTCTCAAGTTGATAACTATTCAAGCTAATAGTTAAAATTTTTTTTCTTCACTGGTTAAAAAAAGTCTTAAGGTTTTCAAAATTAATAACTAATCCAAAGACCTTAGCTTTTGCATTTCAGACAAATATATTAAAGTCCCTCTTTTGAATTGGCATGGATAACATTCTCATCAGCATACAGTGAAGCTTTTGCCTTTGCTTTTAATTGACTCAAATTAAAAAGTTCAGCATTTAATCTATATTACATGTTTAGTATTGAAAGCATTAAGAGACTGAAGTGGAGTTGTGCTAGACATATCACTAACAGATTGTAAATGATCTAAAAAGAGGTCACGTGAAGTGAATGGATGGAAAAAGAAAATGTGGTGTGGTGATTTGAAAAAAAGAGACTAGAAAATGGATTGAACTTGGAGAGATCTTCATACTGCTGTGGATCGATAATGGTTGAAAATGATGTTTTATCTTAGAAGCTGATTTTAAACAAAAAAATAGACACAAAAATTAAAAACATAGATGGAATGATTACGCATCCTTGTTTAATATAAGTTTTCATTTCAAAGGTCTCAGATGTAATAAACATCTTAATCGAGTTAATCAAATTTAATGTGTAAATTAATTATTTTAATTAAATCTTAGCAACGTATGAACCATTTAAAAATTAAACTTACACTTTTTTTTTAAAACAGTAAGCTTTGCTATGATTTTTATTTTATTGAGTTCCTACTCTATACTACTTTTTGTGCTTTAATTTTTTGCTAATAAAAACAATTTACCAAAATTCTGATTTTAAAATTCCGTTATTAATTTTAATACATTGTACAGGCTTAACCCTGCATTTATATATGTAATATACGCGGAATTCGAACTCAGACTTTCACATGATCCATTGCTCTCAGTGGCCATCTTATATTGCTGACCCACCTGATCACACACATGTTGAAAAGATAAATAATCACCAACATATGTATTTCATGCTAAACCAGCAATCATCAGTTGGTCCAGATTACCATCTCCACATATATATATATACAATCAGTGCTCAGCTTTATATTAAGATAGCCAATCTTCATACTTTAATGAATAGGCTTCAAACTATTCCAACTCATAACTCATCAGCCTTCCATTTCATTGAAAATCTGATGATGGAACATTCAAAGCCCTTGGTGGTGCCAAGGTTGTCATCCTACCCATGTTGACATATTAGTCATTCTTGATCATGTACAAATATTACTTGATGAATTTGTCTGATCTCACTGTATTACTATTATTTTAACTATCTATTTTTTCCCCATTGGAATTGGAATAGTTACATTCATTTGTGAATGGCTGCCACTGTTGATTTTTATTACCCAAGTATTAAACATTCCAGAATATGCCAATAGTCAAAACATTTTAATGATAAAACTATATAAAAAAAAATTTAGAATCCGATTTTATAAGCCCACAAAAGACTTGAAATATGCATAGAAAAAACATTGTTTAGATTGTTTCAATTGTCTCTGTTTATCATATTTTGATGTTAAACCAAAATTTTTGTTATTATTACTATATTACTTATTTGCTGTTTTCTACTTACTGTTATATTTAATTTGTGATTTTCAGTATCGTAAATAGTATGCATTCCTGTTCGAAGATTTATTTTCATTCTAGATGCGTGAATTTCATTAGATTGCTTTTCTTTAGCTTTTATGAGACTGGAGTAATGACTTGTACGTTCAGCCAATGCTTCTAACCTCTTTTTTAAAAGTTCACTTTGCGCATGACCATCAATAATCTGTAAAAGACAGTGTTATATATATATATATGGCACTTATCTAAAGGGCATTACATTAAAATAATTTTTTTTACCAATGCAATAAAATTTTAAACATGCAAATTTACAGAATATGTATATATTAAATGTTTACAGGTTATATTTGTAAAGACTTAAATGTATGGAGAGTATGTCCCCGTGAAAGATAACTGAGTCTCTCTCCAAGCTACCTGCAGTAACATCTCTAAATCAACCCATGGATAAGAAAGCTAAATAATTTAGTATTTTCCATAAAAAATTTAAAGTGTTAGCATGACTGGATCGAGAGTTATAACATGGAATGTGACAGAGTAATTACTACTGAACCATTTGACATAATTCATACTGTGTATGTCAGTAATGTCATGAGTTGCAAAAATATTTTCAATTTGCAAGATTTTGTAATGATAGGAAGAGTACAAAGATGTTCTGTAAAAGTACAAAACAAACTAGCCCATCCCACTTTATAATTCATGATCCAGACATAACAGAACTTTAACATTTTTGTGATGAATAACCAAACTATGTCACTGCATATATATTATAACCTGTGAAAGTTGCAGCATGATAACCACAAACAAAGATAACAACAAATAGCAATGTGGTAGACAAATGATGATCAGATGTGTTGATCATCCACAAATAATAAATAACAAAGGCTAACTCTGATGCTGCTTTAAAACAAACAATCAGGAGAGTTCTGATTCTCACTAAACAAATATCAATTTTATGCAGCAAAATTACACAAAGTTAGGTTACTTCAAAATGTTCTTAATCAAATACATCTTTCTTAAGCACCTTGGATCTTACAAGCAAAATAAAATTTTGCTTAAATAAATCGGATCTTACAAACAATGTAAAGTTTTCTTAAATGAATTAAATCTCATAATTAAAATAATTCTCGCCAAATTCATCAATCTCTTTATGTTGCTGTAATATCTTATGTAAATGCAATGTATACACTGTTCTAAACATTTTTTAGCAAAAATCTTTTATTGTACAAATATGCATAGACAATCTTATGTTTCAACTATCCTGCAGTCTTCTTCAGAGTCACTTTTACTTTAATTTTATTAAAGTTAAAAAAATTTTTTTTTTACTTTAAAAAACTGAAGTAAAAGTGGCTCTGAAGAAGATTGCAGGATAGTCAAAACATAAGATTGTCTATGCATATTTGTACAATAAAAGATTTTTACTAAAAAGTGTTTAGAACAGTGTATAAATTGCATTTATATAAAATAGTTCTTTCTAAAATAATTCAGTTCTCAGGCAAAATAATTATTTCTAAACAATTTAGATCTCAGGGTTTGTGCTATAATGAATTCAATAATCCAATGTAATCTTATTATTCTTTTTAATTTCTAATACCAACAATACAAGTGATCTTAATGACAACAACAACAATAAGATATCTTATTTTTAAGATGATATCTCAGTACATCAAACAACTATTAATTTTAAAATCAATCATGAAAACTCTTGTTAAAAATAATTATAGCAAACCTAGGATTATATTTGTGATATTATGCGTAGGAAAATAATTTTGTTGCTAACCATATATCACACCAACAGGTTTTCTTCTAATATTATCTCAAAATAAAATAAAGGAATCTTATAATCTTAATTCCAGAAAAAAAAAGTGATCTTATTCATGGATGTTATCTTAACATCAGCAATACAAAATTTAATAAAGTGATTATATTTTTCTTATACTCTTATATCATAATGATAATAAAATATGTGTAAATTTTGTGGATTCAAAGATTAATAATTAAAGTAATATGTATAAGTTATAATATCCAAAATAAAAATATAAGTTACAACTGAAATAATAATAAAAATAAGTAAATCAAAAATCTTAATACGATTCCTGTGAATTCATAAAGTTCTCTCATGTTAATAATCTCACTTTCAATTGCACTAGTCCCTTTAGGAAATGTATTTAATAATTCTAAATAAAGATAAATCTTACCATCCTTGTGAGATGAAGAATTTGGAAAAAGATGTATACTTTCTAGAGAGCCACATAAATAATTTAAATTTAACAATAAAGTATTTTATCAGGTTTTAAAAAAACACATCGATATGAAAATTGGAATATCAACATATCAAAATCACTCTGACCTTATCAAGAGTGCAAATAAAGGTGTGGTTGGCATCACACATGACTTTAATAAAATCTCACCTAGATAAACATCAAGGAATTTAAAAGGAAGGCAAAATTAAATGATGAAATAAACTTATAATAAGCACCTACCCAAGAGGGCAATAAAAAATTAGAACCTTAACTTTAATTATAAAATACAAGAACGATCAAAAGGGGGATGCTTAAACATAGCATTCTATGTTACATATCATGATAAAACAATTTGTAAAAATAGAGATAACATCATAACAATGAATAAATGATGTATAAAACAGATAAAAATATATTAATAATAGCAAAACATAGCTAGACTTATCCATTTGCAGCTAAACAATTTAATAATAAAAATATACATCAGCTTCATAAATTCTTTCAAACATTTATTTACATTCTAAATAATTCCATAGACATTAAAACAGGCAAAACTCTCTATACGTATTGCCACTCAGTCCAAGCCAGAGTAATCAATGGACGCCAGAAGGCTTGTGCATAAAATCCCCATCTAGTGCCTACTCATCCAAATCACCAAATTAGTTTCTGGTTTGTGACCTTTGTCACTGAGTGGCAATATGCATAGAGAGTTTTGCCTGTTTTGATAACAGTTATAAGCAAGCATAAAAATGGTAATCATATGAATGTTTATTGGCCTTTAACTCCATAGAAGACAAATATGACAAGCTCTAAAATATTTCATATAAAAGTAATATTCTGAGAACTTAACGGATACATATTAAAACCATACATAAATAATACATAGAAAAAAAATAATGAACATAATATGTGCATAAATAAATCTTAAAACTAAATATTTATATCTACCCATTTTACCAATTAATAAATTAATAGTTCTTAAATCTTGACTTTCCATACCATTAAACAGCATATGGTAAAATAAAGAGTCCTTGGATATCATCATCATCAACTATTATCAATCCACTGCAGGATGATGCTCTCTCCAAGTTTAATTCATCTTCTCCGATATTTAACTTCTCTTCTCCACATCATACTAAAGATTTTTTCAGAATATCCAGACAATATTGAAGATTAATATTAACAACAGGCAAATAAAATATAAAGTAAGTATAATTTTACGTACAGACATAACTAAAATATCAATTCAAAGCAATAAGATAGTATTCATTTAACAATATGACAATAAGCAATTTAAATCAAACAATGAAATGAATAATAGCATGCTAAATAATACTTAAGAAACGTTGTAGATATTTTAAATAGCATGTCAAATAAAAATAAATAATTAAGCATCACATGATACACATTTCCTATACTAGCACATTAATTGTTGATAAACAGAGCAAAACTCTCCATACAGTATTGCCACCTGTGCCAAACAGAGTAATCAATGGATACCAGAAGGCTTGTGCATAAAATCCCTATCCAATGCCTACTCATCCAATATTTTTTGTGTTTTCAATTTCATTCTCATAGTTTTGTAGTTAAGTAGAGATAAAAGGTGGTTGCTAGAGGGTTGCATTAGATCCTAAGATCTAGATGCAGTGCTCTCAGATCCAAAGCTCCTTACTGACAAAGGCCACAAGCCAGAAACTAGTCTGGGGATATTGGATGAGTAGGCATTGAATAGGGATTTTATGCACAAGCCTTCTGGCATCCATTGATTACTCTGTTTGGCACAGGTGGCAATACTGTATGGAGAGTTTTGCTCTGTTTATCAAAAAATAAATAATATTACTTCCTTTTGAAATATAATTCATAGGTTTATAATATGTATTAACAAAAAGCAAACATATTTTTATCAAAATAATATGAAGCAATAAATAAAATGTTGAGGACCTTTTAATAAAATTTTAACATGACCATGATAACCTTTTTTTATAAATAATATACGTTATAAAACAGACTGGGTTCCAGGAATCAACAATATGCAATATTTATATTTTCTTGACAATAAAATATTTTTCAAACAGCAAGCAAGCATATCTAAAAAATATAACAGTCTTGTTGGCAAAAAAAATTTAGATGAGCACTGAGTACAGTTGACATCGTATTTTATCTTTTAAGGCAGATAAAATATTTATTAGCATAATATATATACATTTGAGCACAGTAGTTTTATTTCTTATAATAGGATAAAATAAATATTCCATATTAGCATTTAAGCACAGACATCATTCGTAATAAAATATATAAAATGTTTATTACAGTCATACATTTTTTTCCCATGTGTCATAGCATCGACCGGGAAGCGAACCCGCTAACCCGGGACAACTGTTTGTAAGACAGCTGTGCTGACATCTCGACCACCGACGAATTTTCATAAATGGAGAAATAAGTGTTTCACTGCTTTTTAAATATTACAAATTCAGTAATAATTTTAAGAATAGCATTTTAAAATATGCAGACATATAATTACCTGGTTTTTTTTATTATAAGCAAGCATTTATACATTTAAAACAAATATTTATTAGCTTCCTTATCATTTCAGTGATCTTCAACCCTTGGTCCGCTGGACCGTGCTGGGCTGCAGAAGTTTTCTGACGGCCCCAGGAAAGTTTGTAATAACAAAATAATAAGAGTTTAAACTTTTAATTAATATAAACAATTTTTATTTATTTTTTCATCTTATTTTTACCCAATTAAAAAAAAAGAAACAGAACGAAAACAAAATCTAATCAATCATACATAAATTAATTTGTTTTTTTAGTTATTACAGATGTTTATGGAGGGGGGGGGGTAGAATTAAATTTTTTATTACTTTTCTAAAAAAAATTTAAAATTAAAAAAAAAAGTTTTTTTATTATACAAACTCCATATATATATAATTTCATCTTCTATATTTAACGTTGTTTTGATCAGGTATAACAATTATGCTCATCTAAAGCTAAGCAGTTTACATCTTTAAGAAAATTTATCTATAGACTTCTGCCGGTCTGCAAAACCTTATTCTTATTTTTGCCGGGCTGCAAAAACCTTATCCTTATTTTTACCGGTCCGCAGGTGTGAAAAGGTTGAAGACCACTGATTTATATAGTCATCCTTGTCTAGTAAAAGTTCTAATTTGAATTAAAATATTAAATTAAATATAAACAAAAACATTCTTTAAATGACAGCAAAATTTTATCATTTGTAAAATTATAGATTTAAATCATTGTGACATAAATATAAATTCCTTCTGAATTAATGCAATTTCATAAAAGTAATATAAAAGTTCTGACATTCAATAAAATTTTCACTTTTATAATAAAGTATAGAAATGATAAAATAAACAAATTGAAATTCAATAATATCTTCAGTATAAATTTCCTGATTTCATGAGACAACATAATGCTTCCAGAAATTTATATATTGTGAAGCTTCAAATTGTGTAGAATTTGGCCAAATTTGAAGTGTGATGAAGAGACTAAGTTATAAGCCAAACAGATAACTGCTCTAACACTGCATATTAACTTAAACTAACAAATATAATGCTTATAAAAAATTATACTGAGAATACTGAACAGAAAAATGATGAAGATGATAACAAATTATAGTGTGCATGTGCTTACATGTCATAAAAATTTAAATGTAGCAATTAATTAAGGACAAGATTGACAGCAGGGTGTCCTCATTAATTAATATATGTGATATAATTCTAAGACAGGTCAAATTGTTACATTGCCAAGTTAAAAATTCCCCCAAAAATGTCAAGCTTTGGTGGTCAAGAGGCAACAGCTCGTTTACAAGCAGTTGTCCTGGGTTAGTGGGTTCACTTCCTGGCTGATGCTATGACACATGAGAAGAAAAAAATTCCAAAAATAACTCTAATTTTTAAAAAAATGTCTAGACAGTAGACAAAGCAAATAATTAAATGTTATATCATTGTTTCAAATAATTAAACACATTATTTAATAAAATAAAAATTATTATACCAATAAAATAAATACATTTATTCAAACACTCTTTTAAAAATTCTCAGAATATTTTACTTTAAAAATATTAATTTTTTCTAACCAGGAAATACCTTTAAATTAGAATGAATTCCATACATATTCACATATAGAATTAAAATAACTTTTTGAAAATCACTAATTTAGATTCATTAGTTAATCTCTTGGATTTTTAAAAGATTTGAATATCACTAAACTAGCATTTATAAACTATACTTTTACTAAAATGTTAATTTCTTAATTAGTTATAGTACTAAAATTTAATAATTCATTTCTTTATAACTGGCTTTAGTATTTGAAACTTATCTAAACATTTTGAATTTATTCTAGGGTTCATTTATTGATAATTTAATTTAATAAAAAGGTGCAATAACTAAGTTGAGAATACATTTAATTCTTCTCACTATAATAAATTTAAGAATAACATACTTTGAAATAAATAATGGATTATGATTATACACGTATAATTTCACAAGCTTGGACAACTATCCGTATATAATGATCAGTAATTCATAAATACATATTAAGATATTATAAATAATTATCTTATACCCAAAAGTCTACAAAAGTTATAAAGGATCTGTGTAATCTGTATTCAAATCCTAGATCTTGTTTTAGACCTACAGAAATAGATCTCTGTGGGATGATACTTTGCGAATTTGTCGACAGTCTATTTCTACATCATTGAGGAGAGTATTTAATTTATTATCTGGGAAAGGGATTTTACATCTGAATTTGTTTTATTACAGTTATCATAAAATAGCAATTTTAATTTTTTAATTAGAGACATTTTCTAATTATGGCATTAAGCCTTTAATTATGCATAATTTTATATTTTCTTTAATTACAGCCATAATCCTATAATTATTTTAGATTTGCAATATTCTTTACACTTAACAATACATATAATTTTTTTTCCTCATGTGTCATAGCATCAGCCAGGAAGCAAACCTGCTAACCCAGGATAACTGCTTGTTAAGCAGCTGTCGCTGACCTCTCAACCACCAATGCTTGACAACAATACATATAATTTTAATCACATTTTACAAATGCAGAACTGCAATTGATATTTACAAAGATAACAAATACGTATAATTTTCATCATATTATAAATAAAAAAACATATTGAATATTTAACAAATTATAAGTTTTATATAATTGCCAGACATAACAGTATTATAAATATATATATATTTTCTTTGTTACATTAAAAGTTTAGCTTTTTCAAAATCAGAAATACATCAGATAAAATTTTTGTATTAAATAGAGATTTTTTTAATATTTAATTTTAAATAATTTGTAGTACCTTCATTTATATTATGTGCATTGAGTCTAATCTGCACCAATATATTTAAAGATCTAAACTATAATAAAAAGTTATTGAACGTGGCAGCTAAAAGGCAATTCAACTATTAATTAAATAGTTTTAATGATTATCATATGATGTTGTATTTATTCATTATAAAAGTATTATCATTACATATATGACTTGATTATTTATTATAGATTTTTAAAAAGGAGTGAAATATCTACGCTGTATAAAATTAATATCAGTCCTTTCAAATTCAATTTTCATTAACATATATGTAGGCTGAATTGAGATTGCTTTTTGGTTATTGTCGTTTTGGATAACTCTACATAAAAAGATCTAAAACGCTGCAGAAAGCTCTAAACAGCTATTGAATAGAGTAGAGATGAATTCAACAACTAATTAAATCTAATGATCATCACATGATTTCGTATTTAGTCATTATTTAAATATTCTTTACCATTATATATATAATAGCATTTTATTTTATAATTTTTGACATTCGTTGGTTCCAAATCTTTGCTTGTCATTTTATTTTTAATGATTGATGCTTTTTTAATTTTACATTTTATAAATCACCAATCATATTATTTATTACTTGAGAAGTCACATGACATTCAAGCACCCTGGTGGCAATTTGAGCATTTAACAATACATTCAGTTAGTCTGAAATGTTTTATTTATATTATTCAACTAAAAATCAGTTCTGAAAATTTAGCTCTGCTAACTACATGTTTGTGCTAAATGATGCAGGGTATTTGTTTTCTGATAACCCATTATAAGTGCTGGTAATGATTGTGATCATAAAAGCATATAATCTGATTGTTAGATATATTTATTTTATTTTAATATAATAACAAACTGTTATTATAGTTATATAATTTTTTTATAACTTACTAAAAATGTAGAATTGATTTTTGAAATATGAAGAATGAAAATGGGGGAGAAATACACAGTTCCTGCCTATTTCAAATTGGTCATATATGTAGATGTTGAATTAGTATAAAAAATGTCATACCTGAGAATAATATTTTATTTCTTCTTCCAGTCTTCCTTTAAGTTCTGCTTGGTTTAAAATATATTGACTGTAACTCAAAGATTTGACAAAATTTGAGTTAATACTATCAATAGCAAAAAGAACTTTGGCATCCTCTTCAAGTGGTTCCAGATTCTCTGCTTTGAGCTCTTTTGCTACTTCAATCCATACTTCCCCAATCTTTAATAAAAACAAAATAATTTATTTTTTAGTTTTAACATTAAATTTATTTGAACCTCAATTGAATTATAGCTACCTTAAGATCCAGATAATTGGAAATAATTGAAATGGTAATCTGATCACAGTAATCTAATCCTGGAAGAGAAGCTGGATTTCCTTCAACTTCCTTTTTTAATAAATCCAACAAAACATAAATATTCACTCGACAATTGTCATTGACATCAATAATGGATGGACTTGGCAAATGTCCCAGTTGCACTACAGTGCCTAAACTCTTTTGATAATCACCAGCCAATGGATAACAAGTATCTATTAATAATATATATATATATAATGATACAAACATTATTTACATGTTCCCACTACAGAAATTTTTTGATGTTTCAAGTAGCAATGTTTGATGAAAAATAAACTAATTTAATTGCTAGATGTATGTTTCTGTGGATCAAATCTGATATCTCAGTAGCTCAGGAAATCTATTGAGATTCTATAAAATAGATATCCAAACTTTATTAAATATGATCATAAAGTTCAACATGATCTTAAAGCTTAAGTGCAAATTTAATAACCATTTGAACTTTACAACCATACTTAATAGAAATTGAGTGGCTATATTTATTGGAATATTGATTTTCTGTGCTACTGATAACATCAAGTTTGATTAGCAGAAACATATGTCTAGCAAGAAGTAATCAATTTTTCATCAAAAATTGCTACTTAAAGCATTAAGAAATTTCTATAGAAAGCATAAATAAATAATGTTTTCCTGTTGCATATTTAATAGCATTTAAAATCATTCTAAATAATGACATGTAATGATATTCTAAAAATAAAATAGGTAAAGATTTACTTTAGCGACCACATCATGTTCACCCTCTATTTTTTAAAATTAGAACTGAAAAAAAGTAACACATATTCATAATAAAAATTACTCGAAAATCTTATGTATATGCTATAAAAAATTTACATTACTAGACTTATTATTTTTGATTTCTAACTATATTAGAATTAGATTAAAATTTATTAAAATGTAAAAAATTAAAAAAAAAAACACTTTTAAACTTAATTGTGTTTTATTCAGACAAGGAAGTTTGAGAAAAAAGTGGTAATGCTATGGCTATTCTAGAAGGCAAATTCTTGCATGTACAATGAAAACAAAGCTCTGCTGGTATCAAATTGGTATTTCAACTTACGCTTTGTTCTCATCCACATATTTTCAATATTCTGGGTATAGTCTTGATATTCTGCCAGAATAGCAGCAACATCCAAAATTTGATTACCTGAAACTAAAGATGTAATAGATCTATCTGCCATTTTTTTGCAACTATAAAGCTGTACATGTGTGTGAGTAATTCGAACTTTTGAACCCAGAGGGTGTCTTTTTTTAATGTAGATAGCTTAAATTCTTAAGTTTCAAAGAAATAAATAAAGTAATTATTTTAATTAATGTAGTGTAATTAATCCAACATTCAATTTATCAATACAAATGTTTTAAGTAATATTCATCTAAGAAATGATCAAAACCAAGCAATGTACAAAATGAAAGTAAAAATGTTTACTTTCCAAATCAAAAGTAGTTTTAGTTTTATAAAATAGAGGGCGAACATGATGTGGCCACTAAAGTAAACCTTTACCATAAAATCTTAATCTACCAATTACAAAATATATACAAGACATTTTTTAAATTACATAATCATAATTATTAACAATATTTAAATATAACCAAGTCAAAAAAATTGCATTACCCCAAGGCTTGATGTAGTTTTACATTTGCCCTCTGACAAATAACATTAAATTCCCTATTGAAAATATTTATTTTTATTTTCCAAATTTTTTAATCATCTCTTTATTCAATAAAATTCGGAGTTATTTTTTGCTATAGCGGATATTAATATTTCATGATAATTACTTTAGGCAACTTTTTTTAGATTATACATTAGTATAAAGTAACTCCAATAATAACTCCACTACATTTCAAAACTTCTCTAAATATCCCATGAAAAACCACTTTATGTTTTTACGATTACAAAGAACTGTATTAATATCAGCTGTTATCTCTATCAATACTCAAATAAATCGAGATAAAATTTTATCAAATATTGTCATTCGCAATTCTTTTATTATTGCTCAAAAGATAATCAAAGTATTACTTCCATCTGCTCAAAATATCATTATCATATAAATCATAATAATCTAATGAATTAGTATAATTATATTATTTTTATGATTATATGTTATTGAAAATATATCAAGAAAAACTGATGTGACTACAATCAACAAATGACTATTTCGTTACTACTTCTATCCATCAACCAATCCTAACCTTTTCCATCAGTTACTGCACTTCTGTTTTTATATCTTTATATTAGTTATGAAGCTCCGAAAACATTTTATGATTTGATCAAACAAAAGATACTGCATTATAAATTTTTATTAGTCATTCACGATATTTCCATCAAGTGATTTGTGTCAAAATTATGAAGGCAGTAAGATTGACAATTATCTATTAACCTGTAGTAATTCCTCATCTATATATAGTGAACAATGATAAAGGTAAATGTAAGAGAGTGTAATCTGGGCCAACTGATGAATGCTGGTTCAGCATAAAATGTGTATCTTGGGATCATAATATTTTTCACATGTCTTTGGTCACATGTTTATGATTACATCTCTCTACAAGGTGTTAAAAGTGGATAGAAACCAGTCCCTATCTTGCATGAGAATGGTGTAGTGAAAATAACATTACAGAAATATTATTCATTAAAAGACACTGTATGTTCTTACTAAGTCACTAATAAAACAATCATTCTCAGAGAATAAATGTTTTTTTAGAGAATTTTAAATGTATTCATATTAATAATACAATATGCTTTAGTCATATGATTAATTAAAAATCTAAATTACAGATCAGTGTTTAGCAATTATTAAAATTTAATGTGAGGAGCAATTGATTTTAAAGTATAAACATCAAATTTTTAAATAAGATCTTTGTGATAGGATTATTTTTTATTCTATAATAAATCCTAGAGCATACTAAATCTGTATTTGTAAGTTCCCATATAATGTTAACTTATTTTATATTCTGATTTCTAATTAATCCATAAACTGTCATTTTTTTCTTTCAATATGATGTCATCCACATTCTTTAATAGAGATTTTCTGTTTAAACAACATTTGTGATAGTCATTCTGTATATGGGTTGTGTGACAAATCAACAGGAACAGAACCAGCATCATTCTTTGCAACAACCAGTCAACAACCAATAAAAACTGTCCTTTTTTGAGCTTTCTGAATTTAATGTTTGAATGTAAGCATCAATAAAAATGGTCTTATATACCACTGTGCAAAACAATTTCAACATCTTTAGTTTTCCATGATATAAACCACTAAACATCACATGATCACCATTTCTTATGCTAGCACATAACTGTAATCCATTGATTACTCTCATTGGCACTGTGTGGCACTACTGTATGGAGAGTTTTGCCTGTTTTAATTTCCATGATATATTTAGAAATTCAATAGACAGAACATTCAAATTAAATCTTGTGGTGAATCCAAGATCATGCAGTTTCCATTCTTAATTAACTAATGAACAATCCTTTCAAAAAAAACAGCAACAACATATATGCACCTATTTGCTCAATTAAACTTTCTTTTAGACTCGACAAAGTTTATTAAGAACAACTATATTTCTTTTAAATCTTAACAATTTCTTATCTTCACATGCTATCTTATGTTTAAGACTAGATGAATATATATATTCATTACTAGAAATCACAATTAACAATCCCAAATTTTGAAAACATGTATACAATTCTAATCATTTTAAGAAGCCTGTAAATAAATTATGGTTTCTTAAACATGTAATACTGATAATATAAAAGTCTTCATAAAATAACTAATTAAACAGAGCAAAACTCTCCATACAGTATTGCCACCTGTGCTAAACAGAGTAATCAATGGATGCCAGAAGGCTTGTGCATAAAATCCCTATCTAATGCCTACTCATCCAATATCATTCTCATAGTTTTGTAGTTAAGTAGAGATAAAAGGTGGTTGCTAGAGGGTTGCATTAGATCCTAAGATCTAGATGCAGTGCTCTCAGATTCAAAGCTCCTCACTGACGAAGGCCACAAGCCAGAAACTAGTCTGGGGATATTGGATGAGTAGGCATTAGATAGGGATTTTATGCACAAGCCTTCTGGCATCCATTGATTACTCTGTTTAGCACAGGTGGCAATACTGTATGGAGAGTTTTGCTCTGTTTATCAACAATTAATGTGCTAGTATAGGAAATGTGATCATGTGATGTTTAAAATAACTAATTGTTAAAATGACTAGAATTTCATCAGAAATATTTGAAACCATAATCTGGTTCCATTACTACAAAAACAATAATCACTGGTAATAAAAAAGGATTAATACTTAATTTATTATTACATGACAACATAAAGGTCAAATAAAGGTGGCCATTTTTTATCTGATAAATAGATTGGTGATGTTGATTCTTTGAATCTGATGTCTGAATTATCATAATAACATTCTTAGACATAATTGTTCCATGGATTTATACTATTCAGCATTATATATTTGCTAAGCCATAATTTATTTACAAGCTTGTTAAAATTATTAAAATTTCATCTAAATTATTATTTGAAACTGTAAACTGGATTGAAATAGAAAAACAAGAATTATCATTAATAAAAAGTTTCATCCTTTTCTAATATTAATGCATAATTTATTACTATAAAACAAAATGGTTGTCAGAGTGTTTATTTTTTCTGTTGAATGGAGTAGATTTGATATAAAAAGGAGGGCATTGTATACAAGTTTACTTAAATGATTCTTTCAAATTTAATAATGAATTACTATAATAATATTATGAAACTTAGTTGTTGTTTTTTTCCTCTTGTACCATAGCATCAGCTGTGAAGTGAACCCGCTAACCCAGGACAACTGCTTGTAAAGAAGCTGTTGCTGACCTCTCGACCATCAATGCTTGACAATAATATTATGAATAAAACAGCAAGTAGCTCTTAATATGCACATTGACATGTAAACAGGTTTTTACAATTAGGACAAGAGAAATGAAATTGCAAGGAACTCAAGTCATACATCATGTGACTTAATTTATTAAGTTTGTACTACAAATATTATATAATAAACGTGTTATATAATGAGTGTGAAGTTATGTCATTTCAGATTTTCTAATTAATAGTTAACTATTAGATAAATACTGGGCTTAAGCTGGTATTTTTAGACCTAATGTCTGAATATTCTAACGTCTCACTAATGAAAGCCAACACAGTTAGAAACTAGTGTGGTGATAGGGGTATTCGGAAAAGCTTGTTATATAACAAATGAAATATATCAAATATATATCACTGATCCATATTTATTAAAAATATATTCTTAAACTTATAAGTGTAATTTTATATTTACGATGATTACCTTTAACAATATATAAAGGGATTATTAATCACTTTTTATATTTAAGTCTATATTTCAATCTGCATTGTGAAGGTATGGCCAATATTGTACTACATATATAGTTTAAATTTAGCAAAAATTAGTGTTTTAGTACCAAATAAAATAAGGTTATTGAGTAAAAAGTATGATGAAGAGTTGCAACGTAATCGCGTGCTATGTATGTGTGTATATTCACATATATACGCACTGAGTAATTTGTTTTACTTAATTTGCTCTTGATTAAAAGTATAAGAGGGGGTGGGTGGCTCAAGAATGAGATATTAATGTGAAGTTTAATAACATCCTTTGCAATTAAATTTTGTTATCCAATGAGGGATTTGATAATACCTCATTCTATTACAATGTCCAAGGTTAAAAAAGATCTAATTCTAACCTTATATGTTTTTTTTTTTTTTTTTTCATATGTCATAGCATCTGCCGGGACGAACCCACACCCGTCTGCAACCAACTACTTGCTTGCATGGCGACTGCGATACCTCTCGGCTATATGTTTTTAATAATAATTTATGTATTTATTAAAGGGCGATCAATTGTAAATAAAGTTTTGCTAAAAAGAAGTATTCGTAAGATAAATTTGATTAACACACTACAAATAAATTGAAGATGACTGTATACGACATTTGAGGATTCATATTTGATTTGGCTTGAGTAAAAAATCTAATTGGTTTAAATGAAAATACCTACAACTATATGTTTGAAATATAGAAGTGTTAGTTGCAGTTTCTAAAAATATAAATGTATGCAAATGAACATAGAAACATATACATTTAATAAAAAAGAGATTGCTATTCAGATATATATATATAAAATTCCAAATATGGTTGATCTTTAATAAATTTCAAATTCATAACTAAGATTGAAAGAAATATAACACATAACATACTAAGTATATTTGATTTATTTCAATGTTTTGAATGTTAATTAAAAAGAGGTTTTATTCGGTATATATGTATGCATGCAGACAATGGCTGAGCATACTTTCAGCCGATAAATCCAGATTCATAGTGCTCATGAGTGCTGTGAATCTGGCTTCATAGGCTGAAAGCACCCTCAGCCATTGTCTATATATATAATATAAAGAGCATGCTAATACCTCTAAACAAGCTTATTTTTTATAATAAATGCTACAAGAGAAAGCATTCAAATCATCTTTATCTAAGATTGTCCCTATCTCCAGACCAGTTTTGAGCTATGGCTCTCTTCTGTGAAGAGATAGGACACCAGATTTAAAAAAACAATTTACACTAAGCATTTATCTAAACGTTAGCTGTTTGTTAAGAAGAAGATCAGAAATTTTTAGATATCTACAAGTCCTTAAATTCAGCTCTCCAACTAAAATAATCATACAGATCGGAACTTAATTCAGACATATCGTATATTAATGGGCTTAGTAATTTAATTTAGCCAAAGTCCCCAACAACAAAATAATAGTAATAAAATCAAGTCATATGTCACATGACCTATATAGATTGTAATTTCAAATATGTAATATATATATATATATGTGTGTGTTATATAAATATAATATCATATGATTAAATAAGCAATTATTTTATCTAGCACCGTGTTTACAATTATATTACATTCAAATATCAGCCTTTCAAGCTAATTGAGCATGTGCCTTTTGAGAGTGTTAAATAAATGAATACTTTCCTCTTCAATCCAAGATATAGTATTTATGCAGGAATAAAAAGGATCCTCTTATTCCTACAACTCAAATTCTTTTATATGAGTAAATCTGAAGAATCTAGCTTGAAAGGCTGATATTTGAATGTAATATAATTGTAAACACGGCGCTAGATAAAATAAGGCGCGTGCTCAATTAGCTTGAAAGGCTGATATTTGAATGTAATATAATTGTAAACATGGCGCTAGATAAAATAATTGCTTATTTACTCATAATTAAGTTTCAGTAAGAATGACATTTAGTAAATTCTAAGCAATTTCACCGACGTCATTCAGTCAAAAAACATCGTAAATAGTAATTTAAAGTGAGAATTCTACTCACGCTCTCCTCAACAGTTCTTCAGATTTGCTCATATAAAAGAATTTGAGTTGTAGGAATAAGAGGATCCTTTTTATTCCTGCATAAATACTATATCTTGGATTGAAGAGGAAAATATTCATTTATTTAACACTCTCAAAAGGCGCGTGCTCAATTAGCTTGAAAGGCTGATATTTGAATGTCATATCATATGATATAAATATAATGAACACAATACACTAGAAAAACTCTACAAATTTAAAATGCTATATAAAATTTAAAAAAATAATTTCTTTGCTATAGCCAGCTTATGCCTTTTTCCACCATCTTGAATAATTTTAATGAGATTTAAATATTAATGTACTGCTGCTACTCAAGATAGCAGGAGAAGCCGTAAGCTGGTTATAGCAAAGAAATTTTTTTTTTTAAATTTTATATAAGAATTTTAGTTTTGTAGAGTTTTTCTAGTGTATTTTGTTTATATATACACTGAACAAAAATTTCTTTTTAGCCAACATTCAAAACATTGAAATAAATTAATTATACTTAGCATAAGAATAGGAAAAAATATTTGATATAATAAATAGTGTAAGACAAAATTTATTTATTAATTAAAACCTAATTGTTGTAAATAAGTATTTGCTGAAAGTAAAATTAGAACTAAATAATATATATAATACAAAGCAGTCTAAAATACAGAAATTAACATTAACAGTACTAGTCAAGCTATTAGCAACTTAATACATGACCATAGTTTTATCTATATAAACTATTTCAAGTGTAAATATAACAACATATACATATTATCAAATACATTTACAACTACCCACAATCCAATTCTATCTTCCACTTATCTTTTATATTAAATATTTTTATCAATAGATTCAGAAACCCATTTATTAATCAAATGATGAAATTTTTTAAATGAAAAAGTAGATGGAAGGTAGAATTGAATAGTGGTTAGTTTTTAAATGTATTTATTAAGGTGTTTTATAATGAGCATGCCAATAGCTCATAACAAGCTTTTCAGAATATCCCTATCCTCAGACCGTTTTCTAGCTCTGGCTATCATCGGTGAGGTAGTAGGATATTCCAGCATTAGATTTAAAATACCAGATCAGGTGCAGCACTTTATCTAATCTTTAACTATTAAGTAGAAAATCTTTTCAGACATCCATATGTCTTGAAATCCAGCTATCTAATTTAAATAACCATATGGGACTGAACCAAGTTCAGATACATCATATATTAATAACTAGTAATATAAAATTGCCAAAGCCTTAAGAGCAAAAACAATATTTGCAAGGAAATCAAATCATATGTTACAATGAACATGTCAATAGCACTTAACAAGCTTTTCAGAATATCTCTATTCTCAGACCGGTTTCTAGCTCTGGATATTATCATATATTCCAGAATTAGATTTAAAATACCAGTCAATCCCAGCATTTTATTAACTATTAAGAAGAAAATCTGAAAATTTTAGACATCCATATGTCTTCAAATCCAACTATCTAACTTAAGTAGCCATATGGGATGGAACCAAATTTGGTGATTTTATATTGCTAAAGTTATTAATATATGGTATATCTGAACTTGGTTCTGTTCCATATAGCTATTTAAATTAGATAGTTGGATTTGGGATGTCTGAAAATTTCAGATTTTCTATTTAATAGTTAAACATTAGATAAAGTGCTGGGCTTGACCTGTATCTAATGCTGAAATATTCTAGTGCCTCACTGATGACAGCGAGAGCTAGGTCTGAGGATAGGAATATTCTGAAAAGCTTGTTAAGAACTACTGGCATGCTCATTATATAACATTTGTAATACAAGCTTACTTGATTTGATATTTATACCAAACCATAAGTGTGTGCCAAGTTGTTAATAGTTTGGGTACTGTTAATTTTGATTTAAATATTTTTTTATTTCACACACACACACACACATATATATATATATATTTATTTTAAGATTAGATATAATGCTCAAATATATGTAATGTAAAAAAAAAATTAATTATGATATCTATGTTTTATATTATGAAAACTATGTCACAGACAATGTTTCAAAATTACAATTATTAAATAAATCAAATAAAGCTAAATCAAGAATTCACTGATAATGGAATTTGATATCTTGTTGATTAAGTGATAGTAATTATATTACATTTAAATAGTAAATATTACAGTTGGTGCAACAACTTTTACTTAATCAAACCAGATTCAATTAGAATTCTAATAAAAGTTAAATGGATAGTTACTGATCAATACTGGATGATTAATAAATAAGTTATGGGTAACTATTTGAAAAGAAATTCTAAGAAAATTTGTGATTTGAAAAAAAAATTAAAACCCACCTATCATATATTTTAACCCCACATCCTGAGTATGAAAATCAGATCGCTAAATATTTTTCCATATTCAGTATCTAATTGCTACTCACAGACAAAATGTAAGATTTTCCATATTTTTCCAAGATGTTATGAATGATTCTTAAAACCAGATTTTATAAGGTGCAATTATTTTTATAATCCTTATTTGACAGATATCTGTGATATGGATTTTTTAATAGTTAACTCATTTTACAATATACAATTTCTTTGTAGTTGTCACTATATAAATGAATACTCACATTTTTTCAAACACAAGACAAAGTCTTTGGGAAAAGATAAAATGAATCCATCAATTTTCGACCCAAACGTATATGTATGGGCAAATCTTAAGTGTTTGAAAATGAGAGTGTGAAATTGTTCAATTAACAACTTCACACTCTCATTTTCAAACACTTAAGATTTGCCCATACATATATGTTTGGGTCGAAAAGATAGATGGATTCATTATATCTTTCCCCAAAGACTTTATCTTGTGTTTGAAAAAGTGGGAGTATTCCTTTATATAGTGACAACTACAAAGCGCATGTGTATTAGCTTATTGGTATTTCAGTTTATAAAAAACATCATGCTATATAAAATAAATGTCTTGTTTTAAATATACAATTTCATAATTGATGTCTTATTTTAGTTCCATATAATGTGTCTCATGAAAAGGTGATCTTTGAATTGTTGCATATATTATATAACAAAGTAATTTAGCTACTCACTGCAGAAAGTGTGATCACAAATTATGACATGTGATAGTAAGTTTCATACTTTAACCCTCAATGAAACAATATCTTAACACTAGATTTTATCTTATATTGGAAAAAAATGATAATTAAATATATGAAATGTTTCAAACTATGTATTGCCCTAAATTCATGAATTGCAAGAATGGTTTACAAGTGATTTTTAAAATTTCATGATGGCAGAGAGAATTTTGATGATGATCTATGATTTGTAATCCCGACACACTAGCATCTTAACTTTTCTTATGACGAATAGCTAAACTATGTCATTATATACAATAATTCAGATATAACACTACAGGCAGCTTCAAAAAATAAACAACCACTTACAATCATTTTTAACCATCAAACATTACATGATCACCATTCTTTATGCATACACAAGCTGTTTTTCACAGAGGCAAAACTACTGTATGGAGTGACGCTACTGTATGGAGAGTTTTGCTTCTATGTATAATCATTTTTCAATCATTGTCAGTCTATTGCAAAGTAAAGTCTTCAAGTTTAACCCAATTTATCCTACCTTGGTTTCTCTTCTATATATTACCACAAGAAACCTTATATTGTCTATCTATCTCATATATATCCTCTTTCTAAATCTTTTATGACCTCTTGGAATACAGTTTAAGATTTCATTATTTATCTATTGTCATATTTTTTTGTCATGTCCAGTTCAATTTCATTTCAGATTAAAAGTTGCTATTCTAACAAAAAAAGTAGAAGATTCATAAATGGATATACAGAATAATTTGGAACAGATCTAAGAACTTTTTAAAATTATCAACATACAAGCAATGGTTAAATACAAAAATAGATTTTTGAAATGAAACCAACAAACATCACTTATCCCATTACAAACATATATTTTTAAATAACTTTTTTTTTCATTTTCAAGCTTTCAAATAATGTATTACTTTAAAGATTAGTATAACAAAGAAAAACTGTAATTAATTATTATTTTATTATAAAATCTTTCTTATATTAATTTTATATTTATTGAAAGATCATTTATTTCACACATATCTCTTTCCCATTTAATGCATCTAAGTGTTGGAATTTATATTATAATTCCCCTTATTATTTGAATTTGGAGCTTTGGAACTGTAGACAGTGGAGAGAAATTATTCCCATGAAAAATTCATTTAATAGAAATGATGAAATACGATATAGCACCGATAAAACAATTTTTCTTTCACCTTTCTTTTAATTCTGTAAACAGAAATGACTTAAAAAAAAAGATATATTAATTTGAATAAATAATATAAATGATTGATATCTTCCTTTATTTCTTTCAATTTTTAATATAAAGAATGAAAATAATTGATTTTATTTTTCAAGACAACTGCGCATTGCAGTAATTACATTTAAAAAACTTACTCCCCCCCCAACCGAATCTAATTTTTTGAGTAAATTTTTTATTTACTAGATGAAATGCATATTAGTCAAAACAATGTCGCATTATTACTATTATTAGTTTTTAATAATAAAATTTTATTAATATGCAAAAATATTACCATTTAACACTTTTATACTTAAATCTAAAATGTAAGTATTCACAGAGACACACACGCGAATAAATGTCATTTCAATGCATGCTTTTGTAATAGTTTTATGGTGCTCTTATTAGTAGATTAAGCTGCCAATTCTATGTGAGTTTGGGATTGGCCCTATATATTTCAAATAGTTAAAAAATATCCCAAGTAAGATCAGATTTTTTTAAAACTACAGATAAAACGCCATTACTATAGTTATCTATAATTTGAAAACTGCTAAACCCCAAACCAAATTATTAAAAGGCTTTTCAATTTTATGACTGCCTGAGTTTATTACTTTTAGCATAAATTATATTTTATTTAATACAGACCTCATATATTAAGCAAAATAATAACCGCAATAAAAAAGAAAATTAATATATACATTAAAATATTACACAAAGGCAAAACTCTCCATACAGTAGCGCCACTCAGTGCAAGCCAGAGTAATCAATGGATGCAGAAAGATTTGCGCACAAAAATATGTTGAATTTTCTACCAGAAAAGCACTAAAAATTATAGATAAAAACAATTTAATGACTGTTTCTCACTGATTGAATATAACATGACTGTTAACTATAAATATGTCACAGTGTTTTAAAAACATTCTATATTATTTGAAAAATATGTGCGTGTATATATGTACAATATAAAACAAAATAGATCCACTTTTCTTTTATCACTATAACAATGTTTACTTTATTTTTTACTCGATCAATCTAACAGTTTTGATTGACCAATAGTCGTATGTAAAAATAGTTTATCTAATCAATATGAATAATACAATATGAACCTTTTATTCAATTATAACTCGGATTTTTTACATCCTGTTATATATAACATTTTAAGATTAATTCTCATACTACGGATTTATTTGATACATGAAATATACTCAAGTCAAAACATAAGGCAATAATTTTTTTAGAGAAAAAGTCAGTCCTTCTGTCTTTATCTCACCTTCTTATATAAAGGTTTGTCTAAATCAATTATATTATTTTTTAAAATTATTTTTACATTGATATATATAATTTAATTGACATGGGAGAGATTTTTCTTAATTTACACATTGACAATACTGATTCAAAGAATGAAATATGATAAATATAAGATATTTCCAAGGTTGAATATTATGTAATAATTAGAGATTAATTCTCATACTATTGGTTTATTAGGTAAATAAAATATTTCTCTAGTCAAAGTATAAGACAATATTTTTTTTTTTAGAAAAAACCAATAGAATAAGAATTAATCTCAAAGTGTTTTCATAATATTAAATACTCGAAATAGTTTATATTTATCCTAGTATATACCCTCAATCTCTTGGAATCCAGTTTAACATTTCAATTGTCCATCTATTATCATCTCTTCTAGCAATATGTCCAGCCCAACTCCACTTCAATCTTTAAATTTTTCAATGAGGTCAGTAACATCTGTTTGTTCTCTTACCCATACATTGCATTTTCGATCTCTTTTTGTTACTCCCAACATACATCTCTCCATACTTCTTTGAGTGGTGTGAATTCTCTGTATTGCTCTTCTATTAAGTGTCCAAGTCTCAGATCCATAAATAAAAACTGGTAAAACACATTTGTTAAAAATCTTCCTTTTCAAACACATAGGCATATTTCCTTTTAGTATCAAGTTATTACTACCAAAAGCACTCCAACCAAGTTTAATTCTATGATTAATTTGAAATAAGAAAGTGTGCAGGAGTGATGTAAAGAAGAGAAGCTGAAGATCAGAGAAGATGGATTAAACTTGGAGAGACCTTCATCCTGCAGTGGATTGATAATGGTTGATGACAATGATGATGATACCCTCAAAGTCTATACTACATTTGTATCATAATAAAGTTAAAGACGTAAATTCTCATCAATTTATATAGTTTACTTTTTATTTTTTCACATATTAATTAATATTATTGTAATTATTTTCAAGTGTCAATTTACTCCTCTCTCAACTTTTACATGATCAACTTTTTGATAAACACGTAATGATTATTACTAATCATTTATTAAACTAGAAATTTTTTCTAGTACAGATATAAACTTTAATCCAAGTTAAAGATTAGTATATCTGATTTTCAACACACACACATGGCTATTTACGTTTCTCTTTCTCCCGTGCGTAATATCTTTTTTTATAGTAGACAACTTCCATATTTCTCGTTTTTTTTTAATATAAAAAATAAAGCTAAACTTTAAAAACTTATCTTTTACCATTTATTATCATCAATTTTTATTATTTAATATAATTTTACTTAACAATTTTCTATTATTAATCTAAATATTAATATACAAACTTTTAATTCTTTAATTTTTAAAATTTAAATTTAATATTTATTATTAATTTTTTTATTAACTGATCTTATAAAATGTTTTTTATAAAAAAATTTTGAATTCTTATTTAACTAATATTGGCACTTATCTATTTTTGCCTATCGATTTCTTAAGTGCCATTATATTATATAGTTAGTTTCCTCTTTTTATTTTTTTTTTATAACTTATATTACATTTCTTGTAATTTTATTGTTTGAAATTATCTCAGTCATATTTATATTAAGACAGTTTAAACTAAAATCTTTAATGTAGATGTATTACTATTTATAATGATAACCTCTGATTTTTCTCTCGTTTGTTATTTATGTCTTGAATTATTTTAAGATTCATCATCAACAGTATTCTGATCATGGACAGGTCCAGAAAGTAGTCACATCATCAATTTAACCATCTTTTCATCCCATTTTTGTCATTGCCCATCTCTTAAATTCCATATAATTCTTCCCATCTCTTACATCATCCAACAATATCAATCTTTTTCATCCTTTTTTCTGGCTTCTACTCACCATTCCCTTCAAAACATCTTTCATTAATCCATACTTTCTTCTTAATATATGTCCAATCCAGTTTGTTTTTTTTCTAATTTTCTCAATTAATCTTCTTTTTTCATTTACTTTTTTCAAAACTTCATTTGTTATTTTATTCATCCAATTGATTTTTTTCCATTCCTCTCCATGTCAACATCTCAAAGCCTTCCAATCTATTCCTAATTTTATTACTCATTGTCCATGTTTCACAACCATACTACATTTTAAGACTATCTCAAATATATATTTTATTTTTATTGAATTAAAAGAAGCTAATAATTTTTTTTATCATATTTATATTGTACTAGTCTTGTGTAAATTGATTTTTTTGTTCCTCAAACATAATTAGTTTAATATTATTAATGTGGTATTTTTTGCATTTATTTTCATACATTCATTTGTATCATTATTTAGATTTTCAGGCAAAACTCTCCATACAGTAGTGCCACTCAGTGCCAGCCAGAGTAATCAATGGATGCCAGATGGCTTGTGCATAAAATCCCCATCTAGTGCATACTCATCCAATATCCCCAAACTAGTTTCTGACTTGTGGCTTTCATCAGTGAGGAGCCTTGAATTTGAGAGCACTGCACCCAGATCTTAAATCCTAAGATCTAGGTGCAATACTCTTAGATCCAAGGCTCCTCACTGATGAAGGCCACAAGCCAGAAACTAGTCTGGGGATATTGGATGAGTTGGCACTAGATAGGGATTTTATGCACAAGCCTGCTGGCATCCATTGATTACTCTGGCTGACACTGAGTGGCACTACTGTATGGAGAGTTTTTCCTGTTTTAATAACAGTTATGTGCAAGCATAAGAAATGGTGATCATGTGATATTTAGATTTTCATTATATTTTTTAATATATGTATTATTTAAACTATTAATTATGTTTTTCTTTTTTTTTATTTGTTATTTGAAAATCCAAATAATGAAATTCAATGCAAAAACTAACAAATTAATAACATCAAAATTAATTATATTGAAGAAACAAAATTTTCACTTTATAGAAGATTAACACAACATAAACATGATACCAAGTTAATGGTTTACTTACATTCAACAGAAACAGGACATGTATTTGAGAGGGATAATATTAAAATGACTCAATACATAAATAACAAAAGAGAAAAAAATCAGACATTATTCTTATTATCATCATCATCAACCATTATCAATCCACTGTAGGATGAAAGTCTCTCCAAGTTCAATCCATCTCTAGCCTCTCTTCTCCACATCATCCCTGCATACTTTCGTATTTCATCTATCCATCTCACATGTGGTCTTTTTCTGGGTTTACACTCTCTTGGAATCCCATTTAAGATTCAATTGTCCATTTATTATGATCTCTTCTAGCAATGTGTCCAGCCCATTCTTTCATTAAGTAAAGATTTCAGTTTAAAACTGTCTTAATATAAATAAGACTGAGATTATTTTAAACAATAAAATTACAACAATAGTAAAAAAAAGTTATAAAAAAATAAAAAGGAACTACTATACAATGTAAAGGAAACTATTTAAAATTCAAATTTTGACAGTTTAGAAAATGGATAGACAAATTAGTTAAACAAGAATTCAAAAAATGTCATAAAACAATTTATAATAACAATAATTTATGAGATTATTTAATGAAAAGCTTGATAATAAATATTAAACTTATATTTAAATGTTAAAGAATTCAAAGTTTATTATTAAAATTTAGATTAATAATAGAAATTTAAACAATAAAAAATATTAATAAATAATAAAATTATAAGTTTTTAAAGTTAGTTATATTTTTATAATTACAATAATGCTAATTAATGTTAGAAAGAATAAACCATATAAAATAGTAAGGACTTATTGCCTTTAAGGATAACAAATGTAGTACTGACTTTGAGTATATAATATAATAGGTTATAAAAAGGATTCAATTTATAAATGGATATAATGTTTATTTTGCATTGATTTATGATTAGATAAACTATTTTTTTATAAATTCATGTACACTTACATATATTTTAGCTCTAAAAAAGATTTCTGGCCAGTGGAAGCTGTTAGACTAAGTAAAAAATAAGCACTGTTGTAATGATAAAAGAAAGATGAATTCATTTTACTGATGAATAGTATTTCAATAATTTTTCACTACACCACTGTCATGCAAGGTAGAGACTGTTTTCTATCCACTTTTAACATCTTGTGGAGAAATGAAATCATAAACATATGACCAATCTGTGGTTCCCAAGATTCATATTTTGTGCTGAACCAGCATTCATCAGTTGGCCCAGACTATAATCTCTTACACATATCTTTATTAATGTTCAATATATATATATAGAGAGAGATAGCAAATTACTACAGTTGTTTTATTGATAAGTATCAAAATGTGAAGCCCTCAACAACTTTGACACAAATTACTTAATTAAAGTATATTAATAATTTTTATGATTAATAAAAATTATTAATATGAATTTATTTTATTGTTGTATAATTTTATTAATATATAAAGAAAATATAAAGTGAGAGAAGATATACAATATATAAAAATTTAATAATATCATAGTAAATATATTTATTTAAATAATCAGAATTAATATTAATTATAGTGATTAAATATTGCACAATCTTTTAATTCATAACAATCTTATTTACAATATTTAATATTCTCCCATACATATATACAATCAGTGCTCAGTTTTATCCTCTAACTAGGAATAATTAAATATCCATTTACCAAGCAATGTTGGATGATTAGTTAAGTTTCTATGGGTAAATTATCTGAAAAGAAAACTCCCAAGTCACTTGAAAAAGATTTCACTCAATTAGAATTAAACTTCAGGTTGTAGGCTCGGCTGATAGAATGAATATATATCAGTATATAAATAAGATTTTGAACAAAATTACATATTTTAAAATTTGCTATAAAACATTTGTAACTCCGCAAAATTGTTCTACCTAAGTTCATTTAAATGCAATAAGTAGTGACATCTACTTTTGGAAGAGTATAAAATAGGTACGACTTCTCATATTCTTGGCAGTTCATATGAAGTACAAGTATTAAAAGTGACAGAGCTCAGTAATAACCCACGGTCTTTGGATTACAGTATCAAATCATGGAAAGTATGCTGCTCAACAGAGAAATTAATATCTTCAACCTATCACATCTGGGTGTGTATCCATTATTCAGCTGAAAGAAGTTTATAGTACAAATATACCTATCTAATACATTTTATACTGTTGCTGTATTTAGGGCCAATACTATCACCAGAATTGTTAGATAGTTAGGCACCTGGGATGAATGTCCAGTCATGCAGTATAGACTATTAAAGATCACAGTGACTTAACAAAAGCATAACTTCTTTTGTACTTACTTTTTTCTATAAAACATTTGTTCTTAAAAATTGAAGTTAGCATTCCATTAGTGTGGTGATAGTAATAGTTGCTTGCCTTATATAATACATAAAAGAGTCTGGCAATGGATCTATTATTATTTATGCAAATGACTTGGACACTTGTAATCTCTTATGGTTTTTAATTCAGGTAACTCATTTGTCAGTCCTGTGAATTTATAAATAGTCCAGAGTAGTATTTATTTTGCTGATATCAGATAAAGGCTGCTTGTAATACCTTAGAATTAAACAAAATGAAATACAAAACAATACATGATTCAGATGAAACATTAATCTATTTTTCTTGGTTACTATAGCAACCATGTCTGTCTCTGATGTGGTCATGATAATTAATCTGAATACAAGCTAAAAAGTATAAAGTGATCATAAGATTTTGCATTGTGATTATGGTAAATGAAAATGTAACAATTTACTCTAGATAAATACTTCACATATAATAAAGATATATATGAAAGATAGTGACCTGGACCAACTGATGAGTACTGGTTCAGCACGAAATGCATCTTGGGGGGTCATTTGTCTTTTATTGTATCTTTATTTATATGAATTTAAAAAGAATGGGGAAGTCTGAAAGTGTTTATTATTTCTATAAAGATATTACATACGAGACAGAGAAAGGTGAATAACTCCGTGTGTGTAAATTTAAAAAATCAGATATATTAATCTTTAACTGAGGTTTAAAGTTTATATCTGTGCTAGAGATAATCTCTAGTTTCGAAAATGATTAGTAATAATCATTAGTGTATTTATCAGAAATGGATGGCGTCAAAGTTGTGAGTGGAGAAAGTTTGACAATGGTAAATGAAAATGTAACAATTTATTTTAGGTAAATACTTTGCATATAATAAAGATATATATGAGAGATAGGGATCTGGGCCAACTGATGAGTGCTGGTTTAGCACGAAATGTATCTTGGGGGTCATTTGTCTTTTATTGTATCTTTATTTATATGAATTTAAAAAGGATGAGGAAGTATGGAAGTGTTTATTATTTACTAACTTAGTTGTTGACTTATATCAATAAAAAATAGGAATACTATTTATGTCACTTATATATAGTTTTTGAAGCAGCTATAGATTTAGCTATCGGTAATTTAACTGATAGTGAAAATTATTAAATAAGTATAAGACTGGAATTAAATAACTCCCAAAATATGTGTAACGGAGATTTTTATTCAATACCTGAAATATTGCTATATTCTCCTCGAATAACTCCCATTTCTTTTTCCTCTTGACGCCAGATGTCGCAAAGCAGTTTACTTACAGTGATATATTTTTCGCCTCTCCAAGACATAAGATGTATTATGGCTCGTTTATTTTCACACATATCATTTAGACAACATAAAAGAAGTTTACGAAGGGAAATAGGTCCTGTTTGGCAAAACTGAAACAGATAAAAGGTATTAAAACTAAATAAAAATGAAATTATACAAGTAGTTATTTAACCGTAGAAAGTTGTGATAATTTATGTAAATATTTATATACGTACACATTGAAAACCTGCCATTTTTTTCATCTAAAATGAAAAATAATTTGGCATAGATTGATTACAAACCTTAATGATTTCAATCTTTTTTTAATTTCAAAATTACATAGAGTCTATAATGAATGGCATTAGAATAAAACCGTTTTAATATCACTTTTCCTCTAAAACTGAATCTTTCCTGCACACGGACTACACAAAGTTTAATAGGTGGAAGGTAATGGAATAACCTCAGAGGTGCACAACAAAAGTATGTCTTGCAGATTTAGTATATAGGTTTATTAAAGCATAGATGTAGTTCCAATACAAACAATCTTTCCCATCATCCCTCTGTTTCTTTATTTTCAGTTACTTAAGAGAGTGTAAAATATCACCATCATTAACATTCTATGCCACCACTAATCATTCTGCATTAACTGTGACAAAATGATTGTGTGTTTGTGCTATTACATTTGCATACTATAATTACACACAATAAACCATTTCTTTAGACACATATGCGTTTTATATTGAAAGAGCAATGATGGGGACAGACTGACTAAACTGGGTCGCCTAATTGTGAATTTTGAACATAATAATAGAATCAATATTTGAAATACAGGCACTCTTCACGTACCTGGAGCCTAATTGTAAATGTAGGTGATTTGAACTCAGATTTCAAGCATCCTTCAAATATCCATACTATCTCATACCACTGATACATATGACCACATATATGTAGAAAACATAAATAATCACCAATATATGTATTTCATGCTAAACCATCAGTTGGTCCAGATTACCATCTCCCACACATATGTGTAATCAGTGCTCAGTTTATAGTAAGATAGCAAATCTTCATACTTTAATGAACAGGCTTCAATCCACTCCAACCTCCAGCTCTTTAGCCTATGTATATTGGTGATTATTTATCTTTTCTACATATATGTGGTCATGTGTATCAGTGGTATGAGATAGTATGGATAGTTAAAGGTGCTTGAAAGTCTGAGTTCAAATCCCCTACATTTATAATCAATAATAAATCATTTTAAAACAGGATTTGGGTAAAAATTTCAACTTGGCAAATGATTTTACATTTGAGTAGACTTATCTATAACTCTCCTATCTATCATGAAAATAGAAACTATTACCTCCCCCCCAATAGGGTGTAAATGGCCTGTCACACACAATCTTCCTAGATAACAACAGCTGAAATTTATTAAACAAAGCAATAAAAATAACTGTAAAATCAGCAACAGTAAATCAAGAAGTTCTGACTTGAATAAACATAACTATGTGGTGTTTACACATTACTTGATGTGAACACTTCAAGACTTGAATAGAGGTCAGCACTGATAATTAAGAAGAAGCTACAGTACATCACATCAGCAAATTTGAAATTGATGTTATTGCTTTTAGTAAAACTTATCTTCCAGAGAAAGAGACATATAATCGAACTGATTGATAGCTATAAATTGTTTTTTGAAAAGCAGATCATCTAGTGAAAATGGCATTGCATTTAGTGCAAAGACTAATTCAAAAATGTTTTGCATCATGTTATCTGTAACCATTTCCTCAGTGTCTATGTTTTAATATTAGATTCAAAAAGTTTGAAGAAAGTTTTTAACATTATTGCAATAACATGATTAAAAGATTAAATTTTTCTTCTTGGAAAGTTTAATGCATGCATGGACACAGAGAATTTTGGTCCAAAGTTAATGGAAATAGTGGCATTAATGCATCTATAAACAAAATAGTAGAATCTAATGGACTATATCATAATTAAGAATTGGAATGCAAAGAAATTCATATGAAATGAAAATGTACAAGTGAAGATTGGGGACAAATCATAAACTAAATACACAAAAGTTAAAATGCTAACTGCATTAAAAATAGATCTTATTCCAATTACATTCATAAAAAAATTGATATTTGTTCAGTAGGAGCATTTATTATCCACAGCAAATATTAGCAGTTATTAAACATTAAAATGTCCAGTTTAGATTTTGAAGATAATCTTATTATAAAACATAAGACTCAAAGTGATGTTAAGAATACAAGTCTATCTTGGGCCACTAAAAGAGAAATCTCTGAATTTTTCTTTTCTAATAACATTAAATTAAAAGTGGAATTTGATAATTAATATAAAGATTTAACTGGCAAGAAGGCTACAAAATGACTAATCTGCAAAGAAAAGAATAAGTTATTATTTGTAGCCACATGATATATATTTAAAATAATTAATAAGACACAAATTGTGTAATTTGCTATTAAGCTTGTACTAAAATGTTCACTAGATGGAGCTTACCATTATCATGTCTGAAAAATTCAGATTTTCAAATTGATAGTAATGTATTAAATAAGTGCTGATGCTTGTGTTGGAATTTTAGATATAGTGTCTGAAATCCTAACTCCTCACTGAGGTGAGCGATAAGCTCAAAACCAATTGGTCTGGGGATGAGGATTTTCCGATAGAGATTTTGAATTTTCTCTTTTGGAACTTATAATTAAAGCTTGTTTGGAGCTAGTGGTAAGCTCCATCTAGCGAACATGATTTATATATATACTTAATGCATTGAAATTAACATACAGGTTTAAAATTGATATTGTTATAAATTCAGAAATGGCTTTATTTTACATAATAATGACAATATTTTCAACAGATGTAAAGAATATTTTGATCCCCTTATGGATATGCAAGAATTAAGATGGTTTTTAATGATATAGCTATCTATTTATTCATTTAGAGTTGTCCAAAGATATCCAGCTTAAGGAAGTTAACACATCTCATTGTAATTTTAAAAATGAGGTTTTTAATTCTGGTGGTATTGAAAGTTTTTAAAAATATATGAATCCATAACGTTGTTTTACTTGACTTAAGAATGATTATACTATTCCAATTTATAAAAAATAAAGATTATATAAAATACTGCAATGATTATCATTGTTATCTATTAAAATAAAGATACTAACAAGGATTTTGTTGAATCGGTTGAATTCCAGTCATACACGAATACTAACTAGACACAATGTGGTGTTAGTAAATCAAGAAGTATTATATATGTAGTTTTTATTGCCAGACAAGCATAAAAAAGTAACCAAGAGTGTATATATACACACACACATTAATAAGGAAATATTTAATGTGTGGAGTGTAGATAATGAAAGCTAACTGCCCCAGGCTAAGAATTAAAGTAAAACTGTCAGAGTGATTGATTTCAAAAGAAGCATCTAAATGATTTTTTTTTAAAATGCCATCCTAAATCTAATATAGAGAACAAAACACTTGTAGTTTACATTTATATGTGTAAGAAGTCAAAGTATGGCAAATTTTTTAACTTTCTTATTTATTATAATAAACTCATTCACTGATAGGTTATATATTGTAATACACCTAATTCTCTTTTTACACTATTTTTTTTTTTTGAATGATTTTGAAATGCCAAGAGTTTGAAAAAAAAAAAATCTTTCGACACAAATTGTTTCAAAATAATACAATCGGTACAAATAGCTAAAAAAAATTACATGTTATTATCATCTCTTTATTTCCCATTATTTTAAAAACAACCCTTTTTTGGCAATATTCTTGCAAATGGGGAAATTTGTTTGTATGCAGTGTAACATTTTTGATGTTTTGTCTTGAAAAGGGAATGTTCCTTGTTGGTGATGATGTTAAAAAAAATTAATTTTGTTTAAATTTAATTGATTTAATTTAATTTATTAATTTTGCAAAACATCAATAGATAGCAAGTTATACACTGCATGCTTATTTTCAAATTTATGTTTTGTTAATTGAATCTGAAATATTTATCTTAGCCTCATACAATGTTAAACAATTCGCCTACAAAAAGATGAGGAAAGAGATTTCTTTGAACACTAAAATTCAAATTTTAGATTGTCTTGATGAAAAAGAATCACCATCTGTAAGAAAGTATTTTGGTTTACATGAAGCTACTATAAGATCTAATTGAGATAATGAAGCTACTATTAAAAAATCAGCATTTCCTGGAAATGCTAAGTCATCATTTTACACAAAAGATAAAGAAAGAGTGGAAAAGCCTCAGTAATGTGGATAGAAAGAGTACCAATAGATGGAAATGCCATCAAGCAAACAGCACTAAAAATTTATAAACATATTAAAGAACTAGAGCCAGATACTTCATCTGAGTTAAACAAGGAATGTAAATTTTCTGCAAGTATTAGGATAGATGATAAAGTTTTTTGAAGGACATGCACTTCACCGACCTTAAAATAAAAGGCGATACTGCATCCACAGATGAAACAGCTGCCAAAGAATTTCCAAACAAAAAAATAGCTAAAATTATCATGCCTGATTAAGTTTGGAATGTTGGTGAAAGTGGTGTTTTTTGCTAGAGAATGTCAAGTAAAATTTATGTAGCAAAATTTCAGAAAACATCTGATGGTCTCAAAGTAGCAAAAGATCATATCACTTTAGTATTCTGCTCCAATGCTTCAAGAGATAACATACTGAAGCATCTGCTTGTTAATTGAGCCCAAATAATATTTTCAATAAAAGATGTAAATTTGAATAAATTTCCAGTTCCCTGGATGATAAATAAAAAGGCTTGAGTCGCCACTGAAATTTTTATGGAATGGTTTCACAAATGTTTTATTCCAAAAGTTAGGTGATATATGAATGTGAAAGGTCTAGAATTTGAAGTTCTATTGATTCTATATAATATCAACAGTCATTCAGTTTTGGAACACCCAAATGTAGAATTTTGTTTTCTGCTACCTAATACTACATCCTTCACTCAACCATTAATCCAAGGAATTATTGTATCATTGTAAAACATTATGTAAAATAAACATTTCAATATAATTTTGGTCAAACTGAATGATAAAACAAAATGTCATAGATGTGTGGAAGAAATTTTTGATTCTGAATTGTACGAATCAAGTTGGATTAACATTATCTGAATCAAAATCTTCAACTTTGAATAGATTTTAAAAAACTATTTTTCCATAATGTGTGACAAACAAAGATCTTGTTGTCTCTAATATGAGTGAATTTCCTAACATGGTAATAATAGATCATTTAATTAGCAGAGAAGAATTCGATGACATATCATTCTGAAAATATTAATGAATTGTTAGCTGATAAAGCTTTAAGTAAGAAAGAAATCATAGAGATTGTTTTTAAAACTCCTGATCTTAAAGAAAACAGTGATAATGAAGATGATGATCTAGTGTTAAATGCTAATTTAAAGATCTTACTAACCAATTAGATAATTATTTTGTCAAGTACGATCCTAATGAGGACAAAGCTTCAAAGTTTCAATGAAATCTGAAAATCACTAAGGTCATCTTATAGAGAACTATATAAAGACTTAGCCATTATATGAACACAGTCTTTAATTAATGAATTCATTCATTAAAATGTGGCATCAGCAAGATGGGACATTACTGTCATCATTGTTTAGGAGTTTACAGAGAGAACTTCACCAATGGAAGAACATAATGACCAAAGCAGTGTTAGTGATAGCAGTGATGTTGCAAATTTTAGTGATAGCAATGGTATTCCAATCATTCACCAACATTTGCATTTATTTTCAGAAAATGACAGCGAATAAAATCTTATATATAACTCAAATTACAAATTCTTTACATTTTTTAATTTTTCAAATGAAATTTATGTTTTTATAATTTATTTTTATTTATGTGCAAGTTTATGAAGTAAAATTTGATACCGTGCAAAAAATACAACATTCTAACAAAATTTTTATATGGTTTATTTAAGTATTTTCACTGATTTCTTAAATTTGTAATCACTCTCATTACTTTCCATATAAACAATATATTTTTTATATGTAATTTTTGGGAACCAATCTATTGTATATAAAGAGAATTAGGTGTATAATATTTTTAATGGATGTTTTAAATGGAAAATTTAATGTGTGGAGTTTTCCATTTACAATTACTTAATTAGAAAGCATTTTACCTAGAATAGTAGCTAATGAATGCCAACTGACCCAGGCAAAGAGCTTAAGTCTAAAAGGAGGATCCTCCTGAATGGAATCAAATTGACTTTCCTCCCTTTGAATGCAATCAGCCTGACTTTAACTCTTGACCTGGGGCAGTTGGCTTTCATTAGCTATTGTTCTAGGTGAAATGCTTTCTAATTAAGTAATTATAAATGGATAACTCACGCATTAAATATTTCCATCAAAAGTGTCCATTAAAAATATTACATTAAATAATTAATATATTTAATCAATTAGATCAAGATATTTAACTCAGTTAATTCATAAAGTTTGTCACACTGTTTGACTACAGAAGTTTGTTCATATTACACAAATTACACACAATGAAATAAAAATTATTATTGATGAAACATTGAAGAATTTCAAATGATAACTGATATTAAATACTGTTTACATTACTTCCAACTTTTTTTTTTATTACTCTTAAACTTTGGAACAGCTTTTCAGATGGTTTATGCAGCAAGAGATTAGAATACAACATATTTGTCTGAAGGTTTGTAATGATGGTATATTATAAGATGTAATATATTATAAGATGTGATGTGTTATTACTAACAAGTTGTTTGTATTTGGAAAGTTTAAATAAAGTTTAAAATTTTCATGCATTTAACATTCACTCATAAATGATGGAAATAGTCCAACATATCACATCTTAGAATACAACATATATTTAATAGAGTTTTTAAAGTAACAAAAGCAAAAACTCTATGATCTATAGAATATTTTTAATGTTTTAAATACATACGAAAATTTTGGTTTACTAATTAGTACTTAAAACAACTTGAAGTTTTAAGCCAATGATGAAAAAATAAAATCTGAAATTTTTAATCTACGATGGAAATCAAATTAAACATATTAATAACTTTGTGTAAAATAAATGGATGTGGTTATTGAAGTATATTGATTCCAAAGTATTGTTGCATTTACCAAGTTAAAAGAGAAGGTATTAATCATAGAGTTATAACTACTATAAATAAACCAATGTATGTAGAAGTATTAATGTGCCCAATTTTCTTTATAGGATTGAGATATGTATCTTATATTGATTAACCATAAAGGTATTTTAAAAATTCATTTTAAAATGCTTTCTAAAATTCTAAATCTGAGGGTAAAATCACATGGGAATCAATATGTTGTTAAGCTTGTTGGATATGATAATATAGAATCTTCTATTGTAAAGGTATGTTTGTTGGATAATGTAAAGCAAATGAACCAATAGCAGACTTCTTAAAAAAAGTATTTTATAATGAACTTGGACATGGATTTATGGAAAAAATTCTAATTATGTAACAGATTTTCTCAAAGAAGACTTAAAAAAGGGCCATATTAGTTACTTTCAATAAACATATATGATGAATAATAGGTCACAACACAGAATTATAATTAGACAAAATACTGAAGTCTTTTATAAAGTAAAGTTAGCCACAGAAAAAAATTAAAATCCATTACTAATAAATGGCAAATAAGCTATAAAATAAGTACGGGTATTTCTATGGCTTTTGGTTTATATAGTCAATGTAATAAATTGATTATTCATATAAACTTACAAAAGATAGTATTATGTTCAAATAAAATAGTAAAAGAATATAACTTGTATAGTTCATGTGCTAAAATATATTATTTACATTACCAGATGTATCCGGCTTATAAAAATGCCATCGTTTCTTTAAATTGGTTATTTTAACAATTTTTTTTAAGATTTAAGGTAAATTAAACAAAAGATTTTAATATTATATAAATTAATGTGAGAAATGTACCCTGCCTATGGAAAGACTGCCATTTTTGTAATAGTTTTTTTTAATTGGTTGATTTAACAAATTTTTTTAAAGATTTAATGTAAACAAATTTTATTTGTATTATATAGATTGTACCCAGAAAGACTGTACCCAGTCCTATAGAAAGAACATTGTTTTTGTTATATATATTTGTAATTGGTTGCGAATGTACCCAGGCTATGGAAAGACCATCATTTTTGTAATACTTCCTTTTAATTAGTTACTTTAACAAGTTTTTTTTCCTTTGTAGAATTGTTTTTAAATAAAATGTTTGTAATCAAATGAAGCCTCTTAAATATAAAAATGGAATTACTTCCTTTGCATAAAATATTTAATAAAAAATTACATTAATGGTGAATCACTTACTTCATATAAAATATGCTTTGTAATAAAAATTATGGTTTATTAAGTATAAAAGGGTGGAATTACTTCCTTTGCATAAAATTCTTGTAATATAAATTATGATTTAATTAGGTATAGTTATTTATTTATAAAAACAAATTTACTGGTTTTTTTTTTTCAATTGTGAATATAGCAACATCAAAGACAAATGTAACAGGTTTTTAATTGGTTGTGAATTTGACATGTGACAGCATTACAGACAAACATATGTTCACATGGATTATATATATAAGATTGTATTTATACAGTGTATATTAAAAATATATTGAAGTGGTTGTGCTTATTGTGTGTTTATTTTTAACTAAGGATTTTAATTTATCATATCGAATTTAAGCATTAGCCCACATTAATAAAGTCAAACTTTTTGATTATTTGATTACAAGAATATAATCTTTACATAACAGATATTGATTTTTATTTGATGTAAGATAAATTACACAGGAGAGTTAAAAATGCATGAAGTATCTTTTTCTCCAGATGAAATGATTAGAAAGCAGAGAAATATTTTTTTATAAAAACATTAAACAACAAATTTATATATTCAGCATTTACTATTTAGGAAATAATATTATTTAATAAACACCAATTAATTTATAATTAATGCTACATTGTAAAGTAATACTTTTAACTTTCTAGAGCTTATTTCCATAATAATCAGTGATGATATCCAACCGGTTCGCGCGAACCTGTTCTTAAAATTAAAAAAAATTAGCGAACCGGTAGTTAAATTATCCGAAAATAAATTTTATTATTATTGTCCTAAAAAAAAGTTAAATTAACAAATTAGTTAATTGTTTCCAACAATAATCTAGAACATTATTTGTATATATATATATTTGTTATATTTAATGTAACAATGATTCTTTTTGAACAGATTGGGTTAAAAATGATTTCTCCAGAATAATTCGACTATACGATATTGCACTTGGAACGTGTGATAAGCGCGATGAAATTTGAGTGATTAAGAATTATTCTGCAAGAAATAATTCACAACAGTTTTGTTTTAAGTAAATAAATCCATTATTTATCGTAATCAAATTAGTTTCTTTAAAAGTATACAAATAAAAAGTGTTATTTTATTAGTGATAAAGGAATCCATAACTATTAGTTTACTTACATTTAACAGAGGCGTTATTAAAATTAAAAATTAGAAAAAAATTCGGCACAAAGGTATTTATGTATTTAATGAAATTTACTCTTGCTGAAATTATTTTACTTTAAAGATAAAATAACTTCATTCAAAAGGACATAAACATACATAAAACCATTGTTCCAATGATTTTGTTATGCCGACGTTGTTTTAAATATTTATTTAACTTTTATTTTTTATTTAAATGTTTTATTTCTCCACTTACATATTTATCATGCAGAATTTGTTCTTATTTGATTAGTAAATTTAATGGATGACCAGCTGTAGTAAGTTTATAGTACATTATTTTCATTTAGTTTGCTATATCTGGTATAATAGTGTGTCTTTTTTTAACAATGAGTTCAACATATTTTTTTCTAGAATAACTTGGCAAGAAGATGGCTCATCAAATGGCATGACTCGTTTTCAAATTTTTTAAATTTTATTTTACTATTTTTATGATTTGTTACCATTCATTTGTATTAAAAGTCAATTAATCAGATGTTTTTTTTCTAAGGCCAATGTAACACGAGAATATAATAAAAATAAACCCTTCACAAGAAATGAAACGAAAATGCCAAACAATATCGGATTTATTCATAAAAGATCCAAAAACTGATACAGAATAAAAAACGATAGTAAAAGAAATAAGCCAATGAATTCAAAGAAAAATATTGTGGTTTACTTATTATTGGAAAAAAGCTTGGGTGTGATATTTGTACCAAAATCGAGTCAATAAAAGTGAAGGCAGCTCATGTGTCAAAAGAATGGAGAAGATGTAATATTGTTCCAAGTGGAAAAAATAAAATGATTCAACAAGCCTCTCTTTAAAAAAAATAAAGGAACACTTTTCATCAAAAGCACACCAGATATGTGTGATGCAATTGAAAGAAAGTGCAAAAAATGCAATTTCCAAATCCATAGAGAAAGGTCATGAAAAGTTTATGAGCTCCACTTGTAAAATTTTCAATACGGTTTGCACTTTAGTAAAACTAAACTGACCATTTTCTGATATTGAACATTTGATAGAATTACAAAAAAGAATGGGTCAGATATGGGAGTGAGACTCCATTCTCGAATCGCAACTGTCAAAATTGTTGAGCACATTGCAAAATACATTAAAAAGGAAGTGTTTAGAAAAATAATAGATCAGAATTTAAAGATAAGAGTTATAATTTTTTATCAACAATATCATGCAAAACAGTCCTTATCATTTTTATTAAGGTTGAAGATATAGATTTTTCACCAATAATTTTTGTAGATTTCGTGTAATTACAAAACAAAGATACTGCTCTACTACAAAGTCTGCTTTCAGTAGGATTTAATAATCCATATCTAAAGAATAATTCTATTGGATTTTGTTTAGATGGAGCAAGTATGATCCTGGAAAGGTGGTCAAAAGTGAATGTTAAAATAAAAAAAACCACTATCCCAAGTTTATTATTTGGCATTGTTTGAGTCATCACTTTCAGCTTGTGCTGGAGGATTCTATCAAAGACATAAGCAAATGAATCACTTTAAAGCATTTATTGATGAAATATACAAAATCTTCTATTAATCTAATAAAAACCAAATGGCACTGAATAAAATTTCAACTAATTTGGGAATTGAAATTCTAAAAATTGGTAGAGTTTTTGATCCAAGATGGGCAGCATGCAGTCATAGATCAGCAGTTGCAACATGGTAAGCCTATCCAGCACTGTATGATTTTTTTTCTACTAATAATAAATTTTCTGAAATGGCTAAACATTTCACTAACAAATATTTTATGAGAGACCTGGTTTTAATAATCAATATACTAGAAAAAATTTCTTTGTTGGCAGATGCTCTTCAAGGAAGAAGTGTAAATATATTGCATACTGAACAATTGATTAAGAGAACAATTAAAGCATTTAAATATCAGAGAGAAGAGTTGTACTTACAAAAAAATACTAAATGAAATTATCTCTTTTACGGAATTCCTGCATATTAATTTTGTTGAAGACAACAAATGTGTGAGCCTTCCCCATCAAAAAGTACTGAATGTAGTGACAACAAATATGACATTAAGATTAATGGATTGTAATACCACAAGTAATAATATTCAAGATAGAAATCACAAAATCCATCAATTAGTTAAAATTGTGAATCCAGATGCTTTGAATCTGGAAGAAGCTGTAGTTCCCTGGAAAGAATTTGAAGAGAAATTATTTCATCATGAGATTTCAGTTAATGACTTCTGTGATTATGTTGAAAATGTTATCATAAATCACCAGAAACATGTACCTGAAACTATCCAAAGAGCTAAAAATATAATTAAAACCATTGTTGTGAATTCTGCAGAGGCTGGGTGAAGGTTTTCTGTGATGAACACAATTTATTCAGATAAAAGAAATCACATTGAAGTGAAAAATGTGGTGAATCTTCTAGTAATAAATTGAATAGGTCTTCCATTAGATCAATGGGATTGCAGAAGTCAAATCAAGTTTGGCTAAGAAATCTATACAGCTGATGATACTATATTCAAAAAGCATTGTCAACCTGAAGAGACATATGATGCAAATAGAACGTCAATATGGAAATATCTTGCCAAATAAATGTTTTTTTTTCAAATTATAAAAATGCTTTAATTCTTTCTGATCCCATAAGTGAGATTGCAAAGTACATCATAGTGTGCATGTGCACTGCTGCATTTTTTTGTGTATGGTGGGGGAAGGAGGATCATGCAAAATTTTTGAGAAGTCGCCAAAAACGTTTAGGTATGAAACCAAGAAGTGATTTGCTTTCATGCTTAGAAAGAAGAAAAATAATCAGAATAGGTTCTTAAATACAACTATGTTTAGAGAACCAGTTCTTGGAAATTTGGAATATCATCACTGATAATAATTATTATATAACTACCAATTATCTGGAAAAAAATTTATTCCAAAAAGATGTGGGTGAAGATGATGTCAAAGTATTGGTTATCAGCTTCTATATAAACAACTTGTTTTAAAGGAAACTTTTCTCTCTTGTTTTAATAGATAGAATATGAACTTATAATCATCTTTATTATAAGAGATTAGTGATGCAATTGCAAAACATCTGCCTATCATCTTGATGGTATGGTTTCAAATTGAGCTGATTAAATTTTAAAATGTTTTTAATTGGCTTAAGATTTTTTTTTCAGGAAGCCATCCTGTAGCAATTCAAGCTAACTACTCTACATTTATTGGGAAATGATACCTGGCTATTTTTAATTATAGCATAAAAGGAAGGAAAAACGTGCCAATCCTTAATGTCTGGCAATGGGCTACCCTGATGACTATACCTTCTCTAATCTGTTTCTCTATGACAGCTTGTCATAGAGATCTTTACTTTGCAATGGAATATTTAAACATTGTTTGACTTTTACATGGTAATATTTACAATTAATGCCAAAAAATCATGATGTCAAGCATTAAACAAAGGCAAAACTCTCCATATAGTAGTGCCACCCTATGCCAAACAGAGTAATCAATGAATGACAGAAGGCTTGTGCATAAAATCCCTATCTAGTGCCTACTCATCCAATATCCCCAGACTAGTTTCTGGCTTGTGGCCATCATCAGTGAGGAGCCTTGGATCTGAGAGCACTGCACCTAGATCTTAGGATCTAATGCAACCCTCCAGCAGCCACATTTTAACTCTACTTTACTACAAAACTATGAGAATGAAATTGAAAACATTGTTAATGTCTTCAATCTAAGCTCAATAGCTTATATAGTCATATGCGTCTGAACTCAATTCAGCAGCCATACATTTTGGTGTCTTTGGCCTGTTTGGCACAGGGTGGCACTACTATATGGAGAGTTTTGCCTTTGTTTACAACAATTATGTGCTAGTATAGAAATGGTGATCATGTGATGTCAAGCATTGGTGTTACAAGCAGTTGTCCTGGGTTAGCGGGTTCGCTTCCTGGCTGATGCTATGACACATGGAAAAAAAATCAAGTGATGTATTTATTTTACTAAAAACAAACAAAAAAAATGCCAATAAAATATATTAGTATAATTTTTTAGATTTTTTGGTTTTATGACTACATCTCTCTGTTTCATCTCAATTTTACTATATCACAGCTATTCACCTTGTGTAGGTTAGATAAATCTCTCACCATGCATGCATTTCATTAACAAATTTCATCTTCAGGACAGGGTGACCTAACTTTCGGTACTGGTTAATGGTTGGATAGGGATAGAGTTGGAATGAGAGATGGACTGATAAAAACCAATTTCGCCCCTAAAACACTAATATAAATTCAATTCGATGAATCTTTGATATATAATAAATATAAGTTTAAAAAAAGAAGCCACATTCACAATTCTATAACCTTAACCCAAGCATTTGGCATTGTTTTAGATACAACATTTTGTCATATTGATTAAAAACAAAGCAACAAAGGTATTTCTGAAAATAAAATATTTCTATTTGATTACCAACTCAAAAGCATCATTATATTAAAAAATTTATGTTAGTATAGACATCTAATAAAAACTAATTATGATGAATAAGTTTACTTCGAGTAAGTCAAGAAGAATGCAAACACCATCGTATTGTAAAAATATATTCTCATTAACTTCACAACCAGAAATACAATGCCTAAAATAAAAATGTAAATTTATTGATATATATTTTAACATTGAATAAATATAATACCACGTGAAATTAACCATGTCTATTTTAAACAATTACTGAACATGGCAGCTAGAGGGCAGTTCAATTATTTTTTAAATAAACTTGTTAATGTCACATGATATATATATATTAACATTTGAGAATTATTTAAAATTTAGTATTTAATTATTTTAATAAATAATGAGCCGAGGCAGGGGATTAAAATCCTTCTACTCACATAGATGAATTAAAAACTAAAAAAAATAAACTTTCTTCAACATTTATAGTATTATTGTCACTATGCGACCATAAATAAAAGCATGAAGCTAAGAACCATTTAGAAATATTTCAAATAATACCCACTCTCTTGGATCTGTCAATTTATTCATCAGCCTTTTTATCTCATGAATAGAGATTGTTATAAGAAAGTGGATATTATTTGCAAATTTATTTAAATTATTATTTGCTCCTTACTTTTATATTTGGTCCCATAATGCCAAGAATATTGTAAAAGCTGAAGAAAATTTACTTTCTACTTTTTAATATATGAATTTTTTCCCTACAGTAGTGGCTTTTTCATTCCTGCACTCCAATATGTAATATATAGGGGGTTATGGGCATGTGTAGGATGAGAAGGTTGGCACCAATGTGGGTTTGAGCATTCCATCATCAGATTTTTAATGAAATGGATGGCTGAAGAGTTGTGAGGTGGAGAGGATTGAAGCATGTCCATTAAAGTATGAAGATTGGCTATCTTAATATAAGCTGAGCATTGATTGTATATATGTGTAGAGATGATAATCTGGACCAACTGACAAGTGCTTGTGAAAGTCTGAGTTCAAATTCTACTTTTTAGCATGTTTATATGAATAATAAGATTTTTTTAAAAAAATACTTTTTTATATTTTTTATTTTGTACTTTTTGGTTTTATATAGTTTAATAAATTAGGAAAGAATAAAGTTTAAATACAATATTAGATGACACTATTTTAAAGAATATTAAATCCCACATAAAATTTAAAAAATTTAATGTTTAAAAAGAAGAAAATTGAGTTACAAAACTTTATAAACAAAAAAAGAATAAATTAAATAAAAGTATATAAAAAATTAACATTATGCAGCAGTAAAATTCCAATAGATAAAACACAATTCATCTAGTGCGTTATTTAGGAAAGTGATATTTAAATTCAACAGTTGTAATCTGTTTTCATAACTATACCAATTATATTATCACTTGATTCTTTAGCTTACATAATATAATATAAACAAAAACAATTATCTATTCTAGAATCATCTATAGTAAGTCTAAATAAACAATGATTACTAGATAATCAAATCTGTATAAGTATACAAGCATATTGGTTGGGGTTTAAATCCATAGGCATTTAGGTTGATAATAAATAAAAAGCAAATGTCTATCAGATGCATAATCACATTGGATCCAGTTTTGAATTCTAAATTATCATTGACAAAATTGAAAGTCAAGAAATGGTGTGGGATGAGACTTTAAATGCATTAACATCTGATAATCATCGATTACTTAAGATTACTAAAGAAGATGCTAGAGTAGAAACTTATAGTGTGTTGAATCACAAAGAGATAAAATATAAATAATCGATAATAAAAACAAAACAAAATAATTCTTCTAATTTTATTTCATATCAGTTAGCTTTTTTACATGATGCATGTCATATATGTATATCAGAAAACCAAGTCGTAATAATATGTCTCTGAGAATAAATAAGACTGCTTTGTTCTTAGAGTTTTTCTGGCAATTAAAATGGGTGTTTATATTTATATGGATAACTTATGAAATACTATGGGTATGGATGTGTGAATATCAAATATATATGAAAAAATTAAAAGACAGAAGTGGAGTTGGGCTGGACATATTGCTAGAAGAGATGATAATAGATAGACAACTGAAATCTTAAACTGGATTCTGAGAGATTGTAAAAGACCTAGAAATAGACCATATGTGAGATGGATGGATAAAATAAGAAAGTGTGCAGGAATGATATGGAGAAGACAGGCTAGAGATAGAAGAAAATGGATTGAACTTGGAGAGGCCTTCATCTGTAGTGGATTGATAATGGTTGACAATGATGAAATTATTTAAAAAACTTACAGTGTGAAACTATTTCTCTCGAAATTATTACCTCATAATTCTTATGTTACATTTGTAAATATTTTTGTATTTATCATCCAGTAATTAATAAAATTCTTACATAGAAATATATAATAAATAAAACTGCATGTGAGGTATGATTCCATCACACTCTGTATACATACCAAGCTGCACCAATGCTTGCCATAAGAATTTTTGTGTTCCCATATAAGGATTTTTTGGCTTTATAAGTTTTGAGAAGTGTTGGAATGGCATGAATACAAGTAGATTCCAATAGTGTCTAAAAAAAGAAGGTAAAATATGATGAAAAATGTTTTAATGGCACATTATAAATTAATGTCAAAAATTGATAGACTAAATAAGTATTTTAAACAAGCACTATTATAAGCCATATTAAAGGTCATATTACTTTTCTGAACCCATTTCTTTATTCTATGCGATTATTTGTTATCTTTTAAATCAGGTACTAAAAAGTGTTTTTAAAACATATTTTTCTCTTCTTGATGCTAGGCTCATTAATCAGATAAAAAGGAGTTCACAGGCAATGTTTTAGAATAAATGAAACTATATTTCCTCACAATGGAAACTTTAGATATTAGTTTTTACTGCTAAATCTTTATCCATATTTTAAAATCTTTATGTATCACAATCCTTGATAAAAATTTTATTCAATTTCCTTCACATTGCTACTAAACGATGCATCATCTCTAAAAATAAGCTCATTCTTGGATCAATTTAGCCTCAATGCTGTTACATAACTAAATTAATTTAACAATTTTGCAACTGGTGCCTATTTTCTCATGCTAATGTAAATTCATTGGTCAGACAAATAATAATCACTTTTATACGGCTTCCAGATTCTTAAACAGTAAATAAACTAAACATTAATACTTCAAAAGTGTAAAACTTTTACAGTCAGCTTTCAGTTTACATAGTAAACCAGATGAAATTTTAATGTATGCAAATAAATTGCAAATATTATTTATTCATGTATCATTTTTTTTTCAGAATTTATTCATGTATCAATTAAATCTGATTATGTTATAATAATTCATAAACCCGATTCCTAAAAAATCACTTTAACAAAGTTATATAAACAATGTCCATTTTCTTGTATGCAGATAAACAATGGTTATATTTATCCGACTCTTCAGATTCTTAAATAATAAATGAAAAAGTATCAATATTTTGAAAGTTTGAAACTTTTATATTAGTATGATTTTTGTAATTAACAAAAGCCAACTTACAGTTTTAACAAACGAATCAGATGAAATTCTCTAATAATTTTAATTGTTGCTGTTTAATTCATCTACCATTTATGAGTCTAGGAATCAGATAATAGTAGCATTTTTTATCTTGCAACTGAACTGATTTTAATACAAGAAAGTACATTTCGTTTTTTTATATTGGACTATTTCCATCATCTAATATGAGTATTAAATGTTTTTAGAAAAGTTTAACTTTATTTAAATATTCCAAATACATTCAACTGTTAGTAATAGCACATAAAACAGGTTAGTATATGCACAACGTTTCAAGAGGTTTTACTCTTCCCTCTTCTTCAGGTATTGCTGGCCTGATCAGTGACAGTACTAGCATGGGATTCGAACCTGGGTCCTTAGATACTTGAGTATTGAATTTTAAGGTAACACTCTAACCTGTTTGATGTGCTATTACTAACAGTTGAATGTATTTGGAATATTTAAATAAAGTTAAATTTTTCTAAAGACATTCAATACTCATATTAGATTATGGAAATAGTCCAATATAAAAATACAATTAAAACACCGTCATCACAAACCTTCAGGAAAACAATAAAATGCATTGTTTACAAGTTTGTTAAAATAGTTTTGAAGGAATCTGATTTGAAAATTACAAAATGTATTTGAACTCAGTTGGTTCATTAATATTGTTATTTTGTATATTACATATTTAATAGCCTTGATTTTTTATCAACTTATTAAAATTATTAGAATCTTATAACTAAATCTAAATTTAATTTGTATTTTACATGCACCCTTTAAAAAACAAGCTCGAAGAATAGTCCATTTCTCCCAGAAATATATATATATATATTGCACAACTCAGGATATTCATTAGTATTGTTGTGCAATAATATTAAAAATTTTAATCTATACAATGCTTTGTGTTCTTAAAATAATGTGAACAGTACATTATAATCAACTTACTTTAAAATCAGGAAACACAAATTATAATATTCATGTATACAAATTTTAATATCATGTTAACATAATCAGTCAATCAGTTCTCACAAGTTTTCCACACAATAATACCATGTAGTGCAAGCTATAATAATTAATATTTACTAGAAGGTTGTGTATTTTATTTTTACCTAGAGCCTACTCATCCAATATTCCCAGACTTGTAAGCATAAAAAAAGATCATGTGATGTTTTAATGATTCAATCAGTTCTTGTATTAGAATAGTTTCAAAATCTCAACATTACTGTCAGTTAGTTATGAGGTAGCAATTACTTATATTTCAACATATAAAATCTTTTTATATAAGCATATAATACAAAGCATAAAATAATCATAATGCAGAAAAACTTACCTTGAAATAGCTTAAAGTAGGATTGAAATCCATTACATATTTGTTTAAATTTGTTCAACTACTACCCACTTTAAGATTGAAATCTTGTATTGTGCATTTATATTGAAAGAATTTACATATTATATTTAAATATATGACTGTTATTTCATTGTCAACTAATAAGTTATGTTGAAGTCATATAATAATTTTGTAATAGCTGATTGGCTGAGCAGCTTAACATGATGACAGTGTTTGTGATTATATATTATTAGCAATTTTTGTAAATGTTAAGTTTACTTTAAAAAATTTTAATTGAAATTTGACATTTAAACATTTCTATTTGTGGTGTGTTTATTAAGTTGTAAGTAACACACATTTCCCTCTATTTTTATTATCTTTACATACAGCACAATGTTCTTTGATTGACCTTGGCTATGTTGAGGCTAGCTAATTTAGAAATCAATTTTTTACAATGATTGAATATTAATTTAGGTATAACAAATGATGTATGTTCATGAACAAAAACTTAAACCAAACAAATCACGGAATATGTAGTTATCTTTCTTTTTTACAACTAATTTATTGATAAATAATTAAACTTTAATTTATATATATATATCAACCCAGTCATACTTAAAATTAACCAACAGAATAGCAGCAATCTGGGATCAAGAGAATACTCAGATAATAAATAGAAATCCATTTATTTTCACGGTCTGACGTTTTAAATAAATCTTGAGTGACACCAATTGAATTAAACAGATAAAAAGTGACTAGAATTTATAAATAAACTTGATTTACAAGGCTAAGATAAACTGTTTAAAGATAGATTAATAATGACTTTTACAACTTTTCAAAGAAAGTCTTATTTAATTGCTGTCACTCAAAGCCTATTTAAGATCTTCTACCTTGATTCATTATCTAAATGTTGTCTTGATAACAGATTGCTAATATTCTACTGATTAATTTTAAGTATTAGCTGAGATGATGTGATTTACAAATAAAATTAATTAGATATGTCATTTATGGTTTAGTATGCATATATATATATATTGAAATGAACAATTCATTATTCATTTCAATAAAAAAAATTTCTTCTAAGCAAAATGATGTGCAAATTTGGCTTTAAAAAAAACAACTGAAAAGTGTGTGCAAAAATGGAAGTAAACTTTAGTTTTGCTTTATTTAATCAAAAGGGAATATTACTTTATTCAAATCCCAGGACCTCCACTATACTTTGTGAATAAAAAGGACTCTACTAACAGCTAGATCTAATCTGGAACACTTTTGAATGATATGTTGAATAACTCCAGCCAAAATGAAGAATCAGAACTTATTTAAATGACAACTAGAAATTACAAAAGTATATTATCACCATAAATGAACTTTTAATATTTGTCAGAAAAAAAAGTAAATGACAATTATTTTGTTTTGGTGATTCTTAAATTTAAAAACTGATTTGTACTTTATTTTAATTAATTTAAATTTGTAGATAGTGTTTGTTACTCAGATATTATTTTGAAAGAAAGTGTCAGTTTAAAAAACAAAAAGAAAAATCCCCATCGCATCCGCCTTGCAAGCAAGTAGTTGGTTGCAGACGGGTGTGGGTTCGCGTCCCGGCCGATGCTATGACGTATGAAATTATTTTTTTTTTACAAAAATTATATAACACATATGTATGCTAAGCTTATGAATTTGATAAAAATTAATAATTTAAGAGGAAAGGGTAAATAAATAATGATAATCATGTAAATACAATATACACATATAAATTGCCTAAGTCTCAAATAACTATAGATAATGATATAATTATTTACATTAGTCTCATTAATTCATAAATAAACTTAAATTTGATACTGAAAATTTAATTTTACATAGCTGGATTTATATGCATGCAGTTGTTTGTTCACTGTTTAATAGTTTATAGATGTTTGCATCCATTTGGAGAAATACACTCCTAACACTTTAATGAGTTAGGGATCAATCTCAGAATGAGTAATCTCTGCACAAATTGTAGTTGTATTAAATTAAATTTAGGATCAAAAGGCCACTCCTTATAATTATTGTATAGAAGTTTTATTCAGTTTAGGGTAGGACCAAAAGGCTATTTCTTTATAATTATTATTGTTATATAAGTAGTTATGTTTAACGTAAAGATCTAAAAAGATCATTTCTTATGATTATTGTGATAAAGATAGCATAGATATTTATCCCACATGCAACATATGTATGTTTAAATACTAGGAGACATATAAATCAAAGAAATATTTATATTTATGGATTCATACATGCATAGAATTATATTTAAGTTTATTGAAGTAAGGGTTAAAAGTATGGCAAATGTATTATATTATTTATGAATATATTAATACTTTGATGTACAAAGATTAAGACTTTGTTAAAAAAATTAAGTGCATATCAATTAATTATTATAATTTGTAAATGAATTGATGTTACATAATTTGTTAATTTTATTAAAGAAAATAAATTGTACATCAATTACTAAATACTCTTGTAAATAAATTATTATCACATTATTTGATACTTTATGTAATATTGCATAGTTTACCTTCCTTCATCGGGAGTAATTTATGTTCTCATGACTTAGCCTGGCATTATACATGGGAATGGGTAATGTTTATTATATTGTATTAGTAATAATAAAAAGTCAGATGTCACATGACTTATATAGAGATTGAATTTACCAATATGCAAACTTAAGAGCATGCTAACGCTCTAAACAAGCTTTTTTATTATTATTATGATGATAAATGCTACTACAAGAGAAGGCATTCAAATCATCTTTATCTTAGATTGTCCCCATCCCCAGACCGGTTTTGACCTATGGGTCTCTTCAGTGAGGAGTTGGGACATTAGATTCAAAAAACCAACTCAAGCTAAACATTTATCTAAAAGATAATTCTCAAGAAGAAGATCTAAACCTTTAAACATCTGCATGTCTTTAAAGTCAGCTCTCCAACTCAAAAAATTATATGGGCCTGAACTTAATTCAGATACTCCATATATTAATACGCTTAGCCATTTAATTTAGCCAAAGCCCCAACAGCAAAATAATAATAGTAATAATAAGAAGACAGATGTCACATGACTTATATAGCTTGCATTTACCAATATGTAAACTTAAGAGCATTCTAACGCTCTAAACAAGCTTTTTTTATTATTATTATGATAAATGCTACTACAAGAGAAGGCATTCACATCATCTTTATCTTAGATTGTCCCCATCTCCAGACCGGTTTCGACCTATGGGTCTCTTCAGTGAGGAGTTGGGACATTAGATTCAAAAAAACAAATAAAATATTGTTTTATATATACAAGTGTTGATTTATTTCCTCATGCTTAAAGCAAAGTGGTATTTGGGTAATTTATATAAATAAATAAATAGAGAAAATGTAAAAATTGTGGAATGTGCAAGTTTGACCATTACTATATATATATATCACAGCATAACAGTCAATATTTACTAAACCAATATTCCATATTTCTGTGTGTTTATGCAGAAATGGCATCTCTAGCAGTGGGAGTACACTATCTCCACTACTACCCCATATTTTATCTTAGCCTAAAATCTTATCTATTTGAAAAGAAGAATCCTTTTATCTATTAAAATTTCCTTGACAATGTGATTTACAAATAAAACTAATTAGCTATGTATATTTATGATATAATATATATATATAAATTTTAAATTAAACACAGCACAATCTATATGTAAACAAAGGGAATAAATCACCTTCTCCCAGAGGATGAATTAAAAGCACTTTACATGTTGAACAAAGGATCAAGAATAGAATGAATCGACCTATTCTTGGAGCTTTGATGTTTATGAGCTTAACTTTGACAACATTGTTGCTAATTCAGAGTAAAATTAATTTACCATCCAAATAGAATAAGGTACTAAAGAGTTATAATCAATTGATGTGTATGAAAACAATAAGTTCCCCTTTGATAATTGCTGAATTCTAATAAAGTATAAAATCTATATTATTTTGTCATTAAACTTCAAATGTTTATGATTGTATACAGACTTTGAATTATTATTGTTATATTATATATTTAATAAATTAAGTAAAATTACCAACTCAAATTTAATAAATACAACAATAATTTTATTTACAAATTAAATAATATATATAATGAGTAATATGATAATAACGTGAAAGGCTAACACCTTTGACAGATGTGCTTTAAAAATGCTTATGTGACAGCCAATCAGATGTAATAATGACTGCACATGGAACTCTCAATTCAAAAACACAAGCCAGAAATATGAGAAAAAGATGGATCCCACCTTCTTCTCTACTGAAATTTATATATAAATAAGCCAGACTCAAGCATTCTGAACTAAGAGCGTGAAACTTAAAACACCTTCACATTTATATAAATAAACAACATGAAATCTTTCAATTTACTATGAAGCAATTTTCAAATCTAATGAAATGATAGTAACAAATGTAAATATATTAAATTTATTAAGCACAAGCATATGATATAATAATAATGTGAAAGGGTAAACCTTCAGGGTAAAACCTTCGACAGATGCACTTATAAAAATGCTTTAAAAATGAGTAATATGGTAAGGTGTTTTCCTGAAAGTTTACGATGATGTTATATTACTTGTATTTATATATTAGACTATTTCCATTATTTAATATTAAGTATTGAATATCTTTTAGAAATATATAACTTTGTTTAAATTTTCAAATTACACTCAACTGTTAATAATAGCACACAGGTTAGTATATGCACAATGTTCCAAGAGGTATTATTCTTCTCTCTTCTTAAGGTATTGCTGCCTTGACCAGTGACAGTACTAGCATGGGAATTGAACCTGGACTCTTAGATTCTTGGAATATTGAATTTTAAAATAATGCTATAATAAACTGAGACATTCTGCCAAAGACAAAAGTCAGTAGAAATTTCATATACTTATCTATGAGATTCCTCCTGATTTCTCCACATTTTCCTAAGAGCAAAGTTGATTAGTGGTTTCCATACATTATGTCTAGTCAGACTAGGTCACCTTATGGGGTTATTTACCATTGTCATGTGAGCAGATTCTTTGAATTGTCCTCTTTGTATCTTTTCTTCTCTTTCCAATATTTTTGTATTTTCCCAATTGAACATATGTTCATTGTATATACATTTCTGTTCTGCTACCTTAGACACATCCGTTTCTCTCTTCTAAGCATCAGCTTGTGCTCTTGCAATCACTTTTTGATGGGATGTCTGGTCTGACCAATATACATTCTTTCATATTCACAGGATATTTCATAGATGTAGTTTTGCTTTTCAGCATTTCAAGTTTAGGCTTTGTAGATGTTATAATTTCTCATAATGTAGTAGGACTCTGAAAACCTGTTCTGATGTTATATGGATTGCATATTTTCCTTAATACGTCTGCTATTTTTGGTATGTATGAATACACTACAGTACCAATAATTATTATTTCTTTTGATAGTTCTTTTCTGTTGTCTATTTAAGGGTTTCTAAATAATAGCTGATGGATAACCATTTTTCCCAGGAATTTGTTCTATATAAATCTTTTCTTTTTTCAAATTGCTGTTTCTGAACAAACTTCTTTTGCTCGTTTCCATAGTGATAGTATAACTCCATGTTTTGTTTTTCTGATGTGATTGAATATATATGCTAAGTATTTTTCTCTATGTGTGGGTTTTCTATAAACTGTAATTTTGATTTTGCCCTGAGGAATTCTTGCCACAAGAACATCTAAGGCTGCCAATTTTTGTACTTGTTTTGTTTTTATTGTGGATTTAATTGAAGGGGATATGCTGTTGATGTGTTTACAGAAAGTTTGTAGAAGTGCTCTATCATGTGGTCATTCAATAAATCTATTATCAACATAGTGAAGCCAAATTTAGGTGGATATGGAGTAGTTTTTGTGCATGTGGGCTTCAAGTTCTTCCATATAAATATTGCTAATCATAGAAGAATTCTGTGTTGTATTGAAAGTAGATTGTTATGCAGAATGTTAAATTGTTCTGGTTTGTAAGGTACTGCTAACATTTAGTCTTTTTCTTACAATAGATGATCTTCTTCACATGATATATTTGTGAAGAAACTTTCCACATCAAAACAAATAATTTGTAACTTTCAGGATTTATATATTCTATACATGAAACAATGGTAGATTACTATAATAATTTGGGTTTTATTTTGTTTAATACAAGTATAAAATTTGTTGTCAAAGTTAATGAAATTAACAATAAAAGTCAAATATAAATATGACTAATATAAAACTTGTTGATTATATTAAAGACTAAATGTTTTTGTTATCTAACATTGGATTGACGTTGTTTATTTAAATATAATCAAATAGTTAGTTTTTCAGAAAGCAACTGAGAACCAGAAATAAAAGGGTTGAAAGTTTAATTCAGAAATATGGTCACTTTTGCCATTTTCTTGATTAATTCTACAAAATGTCCAGAATCTGCAATTTGACAAAAGAAAAGATCTATATAGAACAAACTTATAAAAAATGTTTATCCATCAGATGTAATTAAAAACATTAAATAGACAACAAAAAGAACCATAAAAAACAATTATTGGTTCAGTAATATATCTTTACATTCCAAAAATAGCAGACAAATGAAGGAAAATCTGCAATCAGTATAACATCAGAAGAACTTTCCAGAGTCAAATCACACTATGAGGAATTCTAACATCTACAAAGCTTAAACATGAAATGCTGAAAAGCAAAAACTATATCTATGAAATACCATGTAAATGTGGAAAAATACATATTAATGAGATCAGATGCCCACTAAAAATGATCGCAAGAGCACAAACTGATGATTAGAAGAGAGAAAACAGATGTGTTGAAGGAAGCAGACCATGTATTTACCAATAAACATATGTTCAATTGGGAAAATAAAAAATATTGTATAGAGAAGAAAGATACAAAAAAGAAAATTCAAAGAAACTGCTCACATGACAATGTTGAATAACTCCATAAGGCAACCTAGTGTGACTATACATAATGTATGCAAACCACTAATCAACTTTGCTCTCAGAAAAAAGTGGTGAAATCTGGATGAACTTCATAGATAAAATTTCTACTGATGACTCAGTTGATTGGAGCATTATTTTAAAATTCAATATTCAAGAATCTAAGGGTTGAGGTTCAATTCCCATGCTAATACTGTCACTGGTGAGGCCAGATTCACCTAAAGAAGAGCAGAGAATAATACCACTTGAAACATTGTGCATATACTAACCTGTGTGATATCACTAACAGTTGAATGTAATTTGAAAATGTTAATAATTTTTTCTAAGAACATTCAATACTTAATATTAGATGACATGATGATATTAATTAATAAATATATTCAATAGTTTAAAATAGTTTACCCTATGATATTCATATTATTTCAATTATTATATGATATTAAGACAGTAGACATATATTCACCACAAAAATATTTATTTATATTATCTTTAATAAATAATAAATATTAAATATAAAAAAATATTAATACTGTTTTAGTTTGCTTATCAATCATTCCTATTACACATAAATAATCAATGTTTTTATAGCTGTTCTTAACAAACATACATATTATTTGTCAAAATGAGAGTCATAGATCACATGACTCTATTCTCTTAAGCTTGTAAGTTATAAACAATGAGGATTGCCAATTCTGCAACAAGCTTTGTGATAAATGCTTAGCTAGAAAAAGCATTTAAAATATCTCTGTCAGGACCTATCCTAGCACTTCTCTGAGGAGTGCCAGAGCACGAAACCATAGTCAGAGGTTTGGGGGCTGAAAGAAATATTTTAAATGCTTTCTCTAGCTAAGCATTTATCACAAAGCTTGTTGAGGAATTGGCAATCCTCATTGTTTATACATATTATTTATCCCAAATAATAATCAATTATTTACTTTACTTATATTTCTATTTTATATTTAAGATTGTATACTTAAGGAATGAAAAGTAATCATTAAAAGTTTACTATAATTATTTAAATTCTTATTTTGAAGTTATTCAAATTTTCTTTCTGGTTACTTATAAATATATGTCACATTTATACACATACTTTAAATGACCCTAAAATAATATAATACAAGTAACTATTAAATAAATAAAACATACAACCTCTAGATCAAATGGTGATAAAGTATTAATTAATGTCTGCAACAAAGAGTTCAATAATCCTAAAGATTCTTTGTCAAGATTATTCAAAGAAACATCCATGAAATGAATATTTTCAAAAACATAGTAATCCAAAAACTTATTTTCTTTTAAAAGCACTCAAAGTATATTAAGATAGGTAATCCTTGGTAGATTATAACAATATTTACATTTTAGTTAATACATAATAATATCCATTGTTTAATCCTTTTTAAAATAGATTAGATCATTATTCTATTAAATCCAAATCATTATCCATTTATCATAACACCCAAGGAATTATATATTGGCATAATATGCATATATATTAATCCATACAGCAAAACATTAGACACATTTTTTTTTTAAAATTTAGAATGCATTAAAACAGTTCCATTTTTCAGCTGTTATAATAGATATAAGTGTTACCTCTTATTTGTAAGATTTAAATCAAATACTTTTTAAAAATATATTTCATTTTAAATTTCATTTACTGCAAACACAGTATACCTACTAAAATAATAGTCTCTTAACTTAATATTTAGGTTATCAATATAGATACAGTATCTAATGATTAGCTCAATTTCACAACTTTTAATTAAAAGGAGTTATTATTTCACTTGACAAAGAGTTCATTCAAATAATACAGCAGTATTTCTAAACAAAATGTTTTTTTAAACTTCTAAAAGTATTTTAAAATAAAAATGATAATACAATGATTTTTCAATCTCTTCTTATAAAATTGCAAATCAAAGAATAAAATAAGTGAACAAATACATAAAAAAACACAATTGTCTGACTAATGTAAAATATTATTACATTTCAGATATCTTTTATAATAATACTATATTAAAACATACATGATTTTAAATTTATGCAATAATCTAAACATGCATGCACATACCTGGTCATATATATAGATAAAAGCATAACTTATTATCTATTTGTTTAAGTTTATTGTTGTTAAAATAGGCAATAAAATAAATTATTAATGTAAAAACTTATCAAAATATATTTCTAATTTTATTTAATATTTTTATAGCAAGATATTAAATATAAAGTAACAAACTACCTATTAATAGAAAAAAAAATTGTGAATATTACTATTTGTATTCCAATGTATCTATAATAACACCAAAATTAAAATAAACAATCTTAAACAATTAACATCATATAAACCATGACGATAGTTTTTTTATATGACAATACCCATTTTAAAACTAATCATTTTACATGTATTGTTAGACTTAATTATTGGTTTAAGTGTACTATTAGTTTATTTAACCCTTTGGTCAAGCTTATTATGTTGATCCTCATGTCTCGTTTCTCTGTATTATGCTGGCTCATTGAAGAAATTGAAACTTATGTGTAACCTTAGAAATGTCATTCATAGAGTGTTGAATCATGGAGTATGGGTGAAAGGATTGAATGTTGGTCGGATTCTGGATCTCACCATCTCGATTCGGTCACCTTTCATATGTTTTACCTAGACTTTGGATTTTGTTATGTGAATGTACAAATCTTACCATTACAATATTTTAGTTACATATAATCAGGCCCAAAATGAAAGCCTATGGTGGTTTTTGATCTTAAATTTAGAGGTAAAAGCTAATAAACTGATTATACTAGGTAATAATGACTAGTTTACCCATGTATTACAATGATAATAACACCTATGGAATGAAGATAACACATATGGAGTGAAGATTAAAAAATTTGCACTGCTCAGTTTCTTTAAGGTTTCAAATAGGAATCAAAGAGTCTCATTTCAATTAACAGCAATGACCTTTTTATTGCTTAAAATTCTATATTCTAGTAATTCATAATATTACAAATTTTTTAAAGTATTATTTTCATAATTGAGTTTTTAATAATTTATATATATATGATTTAAAATTATTTGACTACATTTATCAAATGTCTGAAAAATACATCTGTTCTATTTTTTTTACGATTTATGTAAGTCTGGTTGAAAACTTATTCATTAAAAGAATACCTAACAATTAAATAATATAGCTTATTTTAAAAAAAAATGAAAATATAACTGTTTCTATATAAATGCAACATACGCTTTTCTTTGAGTTTTAACGTTGTTACACTGTAACAATGCCATTTTTAAATCTTTTTCAATCTTCTCGTTTTTTTTCTCAAGGATTATTGGTTGAGATGCTTTAAACAATGATTTTTATTCCAATAATTTTTTCCAAATATCATCGATCGTATTTAATTTGGATTTTTTCATTCATAATATAGGACCTTTTAAAAATTTCTATTGCCAATCTTAGTAATCCCTGATCATATCGGTCAATTTATTTTTCCTAATCCATAACTATTCACCTTCATTTTCTAAATTTTTTGAAAAATCATTGAATATAATTTTAGCATTTTTTTTTCTTTCGTCTCGTAACTTTTGTACATTTTTAGTAACTATTAAACATTAGTTACATGTAAAATCTAGATAAACTAATTAATCTCCATGTAGATTTACAAAATCAACTCATATACACACACAAACTCCTACAGTTTACCTATATACATATTCATATACACAAATATATATTAGTACCTTTCTTTTAATGCTGTCTTTTGTGAAGCCGATTAATATTGAAAGAACATAATATAAGACATCCATCGCCAGTTGGTTATGAAAATCAAGATGATTTTTAAAATAACTTAATATATCTGTAAAATAAATAAATAAGAATAATACAAAATATTTCATCTTTATTTTTTTTTTTGTTTCATATAACACAAGTACTAAGACACAATTTTCTTGACTTACATTTATGTAGATTGTAACGCCATCTATCTTTAGTATAACAGATATAACATCTGTATTGGATAAAAACAATGAATTATAGAAGAATTGAAATCAGATATTTATAAACAGTTAAAAATTGTTATATCTTGAATAACAAAATAGAAAATATTTGTAAGATCTTGTTTTCATTTCTCATGATTTTACTTTATGATTATATTTCGTCTTCAAGAATTTTGGCATAAGCTATATTAAACGTGAAAAACAATTTTCATTTCATTTCTTAATTTATAATGAATTCAAATATGTGTATATGTGCAAACTGATGCAATGTGCTATGGCTTCTCTTTTATCGAAGTCAAAAATCTCATAGCGATTATTCCCAGAGAAATTAGCTTTTACTTTCCCTTTCCATTCCTCATACTAAGTTTTTCCTATATTCTTTTCTATACTGTTCGATTCCATTTTTACATCATCTTTGTCTTCTATGGCCTTTATATCTAGATCCCCTTATGTTTTTCTAAACACAGCATAAAAACCAAGAACCCACTTTCTGTATAATTTATTCTCCCACAATTTCATAATTTGTACCCTTTCTACTTGTAAGCATTTACATTAAATTAGCAGATGTCTAATATTTTCCATGCCTTCCTTGCATAACTTGCAGACTAAATCACTCACATTTCTCCATTTGTGTATAATTCCTTGTTGCTAATGATCCTGTTCAAGCTTTAAACAGTAAATCACTTTCCTTGCTATTATCATAAATTAACTCACACCCAATATTCTGTTTACTTTTAACATATTTAAACTCTTTTTACTCTCCATACTAGTTCTCTACCTCTCCAATTCCCTATTTTTTTTATTAATGCATCTATTCTTCTATCTCATTCCTTGCCACTATAGATCTCAACAATCCTCCTAACACAATCCTCCCACCTTTTGTATAAATACTGATATAAATTCTTTATCCAAATCTTCTGCATACCATACTACTTTTTCTGATCCTTCTTGTTGCCTGTCCTTTACTCATAACTCAATTAAATACTATTTTGACTATTCTCTTATTATCCATAAACTGCAATCTACCAAACATTTTCATATTGCTTTTTGCATCTCTCATATAAAAACTTGACCATCCCACTTCTCCTTGAATTGCCTCCTTTGCTGTCCACACATCTGCATCTAATGCATGTCTTCCTACTTCTCTTTCTACTTTTTAAAAGTAATCTAACACCTCCTTACTAACACATAATACATCATTACAATATGTTAACCCTGCTACTGCCACTCCCTTCCATATATTTCTACTTACATCATATTTATTATATGAAAACTATTAATTTCTTTATCAGTTCCTTTTTTTTCTTTGCTTCATTTATCAAATTTTCTCCCATTCACCCAAACAATTTCTCTGATTACTTAAGATGATTCCCAAATAGTTATACATATTCACCACATTTAACTTTATATCCCACAATAGTAATTCTTTCTCTTCTCTTTCCTCAGCATTTATCATCATTACTTTTGATTTTTCTTCACTAAATTTAATCCCCATCTCTTTACCGATTCTTGCATATATCTTCAGCATAACCTCCACATCTCTCCTATTTTCTGTACACAAGAAGATATTATCAGCAAATAAGAAATGATAATGTATACACTCTTTTGCCATCTATTAGTAGTATCTCTACCATCTTCCTAATATTTCTATTGGTCTCTCCATTTCTTTCAAATGTAAACAAAATAGGTGACATAGGGCATCCTTGCCTTAGTCCCAGCCCATTTTTAACTTTAATTGATTCTATATTTCCTAATTGATATATATAGTAATTATTTTCATACAATCTCTTAATAAGATCTACTATGTGCCATCTATGGTAAGTTAGGAAAGAAATGATTTGTGAATAGTTACTGAAAAGTTCCAAACCAGACTGGAGATAAGGATTTAAATTTACTATCACCTGATAGCCATTAATTGCTCAAGTTTACTATTCATGATGTTGGAGAACTATTATTGTTTGCATACGAAAAGTATTCTTAATACTGTGGATATATTGATAAAAAGAAATATTGTGTATATATATATATAAAACAATAAAAATAATAAATATAATAGTAATTAACTATTATATAGTCTTTCAGTTAATTTCTTAATCTTTTTCAAGTGCTGTTAAATTCAAAAAACAAAATGGAGGCAAACATAATCAACTCAAATCCCATGAATCCTAAATTTTAATGTTAGCAGTTTGTCTATTAATTATATTCATTTTATTGTTATTTAACACCATAATTCATTTTTAGAATTATCCATTAACTTATTAATATTTAAACAAGCAAAACTCTATACGTATTGCCACTCAGTAGAAGCCAGAGTAATTAATGGATCCCAAAAGGCTTGTGCATAAATCCCCATCTATTGCCTACTCATCCAATATTCCTAGACTAGTTTCTGGCTTATGACCTTCATCAGTGAGGAGCCTTGGATCTGAGAGCACTGCACCTAGATCTTAGGATCTAAGGCAACCCTCCAGCAGCCACCTTTTATTTCTACTTAACTACAAAACTAGGTCAAACTGAAAACACTATAATATTTCCAATCCAAGCTCACTAACTTATATAGTCATATAGGTCTGAACTCAGTTCAGTACCCATACATTTTGGTGACTTTGGTTCTTCAATAACCAGCCACCACTATCCTATTAGGCAGGATTGGTTTTAAGTCAATAAATGTCACATGATCACCATTTTTTGTAACGCAAACTAAAGTCAATATATCATAATCATATTTTAAATTTTATCAGATATATTATTAGAACTTGCAGCATTTTTTATTTTTTACGATTACAAAGAACTGCTTTGACTTCATTAAGTTGCCTATCTTTGCCCAAAGTCATTATCTCACTTCTTGTATCATTATTCAAAGATCATTAAAATCCTTCTTTGACCTGTTCGAAGGGCATTGACATTATATAAGAGAATAAACCAGTACTGAATTTAATAGGATTGTGATACCGCTCATATGCTGCGTTTAGTGTATTAAAAAAAGATCGAGTCATCATGATTAGTGAATATCTATATCTTTTTCAAAGTTTTAATCTGTCAATCATTTAAGTCTTCTTATCAGTTATTAGACTTATGTCTTCAGAATTCTTTTATTTATTATGAAATTCTACATTCAATTTATTATTCTACCAAGCAGGAAATGCCTTACATTTTCTTTCAATCAAATTTCTAATAATAAGATCCTGGCCAGAAAACCTCATTATGATTTTTCTTTTTAGTTTGCTCAAGAATAGATTTACTTGTATCCATAACATAATCAATAATATGACAAGCTTGGTGATCCAAATGAATAATTATTGTCCTGCAGAGATATTTTCAAGTTGTTTTTTTTAATCAATGTCTTTCTAATCTCAACTCTGCTATTCCACAATTACTCACCAGTGCAGAAACTAAAACCATGTTCCCTCACTATGCACACATTTTATGGATGATCTTTGCTTAGCAGGTAAGATTGGTTGATCCTTTTCCATTTTATAACTCCCTCACAAATAGGAGTGGGATTCCATTCACTTTTAACATTTTGGGAAAGCATAAATAACTGTTGCACCACAGAAATAATTTCAAGTTTTTTTTATCAATTCATCCTTCATCTCATCTCTATTATATTGCAAGCAGTTATTAGTAGAAAAACTCACAATTACTTTCTCTTATTAAACATACATTTCCCAGCAATCTTTGCTCATCAGATGAGCTAGAAATATGAGACACTTGAATCTTCACACCCATAATGACAACTTGATATTTTTCCATTCCATTACTTCCTCACAAGGTAGGGACAGTTCCATTCATTTTTAATTCTTTTGAAAAGAGCCAATAATTATTGCAAGAGATGTTTTTGAGTTTTTTTAAATCTAAACTCTTCCTTATTACACTCATCCACTGGTACAGAAATTCCCACAATGAATGCATGTCACAAACAACCACTGCTCATTAGGTGATCTAGAGAAAGCAAATAACAGAATCTCCATGTGAGCATTAATAATTCAATGTTTTTCAATTATACCATTTTCCAAGATAAGAACTGATTGATACCCACTTTCAACACTTTCTGAAAGGGCAACAATGTCAGACTGCAAACATATAATCATATCAGCATATTCCTCATCTAAATTCGATTATAATATAACCATTCATCATGTTCTGAAACTCAAATCACTTTCTCTTACCATTGATGCATTTCATGAACAATTTTCACTCATCGGGTGAATTACAGGTACTGAACACCTGAATTTCCATGCTCATGTTGCATGTACAATATATATCAAAATTATTAAATATTATTTACATTTAATGTATATTAAATTTTCCAGTGGAATAAGTATGATTTAAAATCAAATAAGGGAAATAGGGAAGAAATGTATTGTTACATTATTTTTATTGCTAATTTACACAGGCTTGGAAAACAAGGACGTTAATCACTGGGGTTACACCTGTAACAATAAAAAAAATCTTAATATAAGTCCAATACTTTTTCTTAAACCTAAATTTAGTAGGCAGAAATATATTTAAAACTGTAAATTTGTTTAGTTTTTGCATTGTGAAGTTTTTAAATTAAGATTGCGATTGCTACTGTTACTAATATAAGTTTGAATACATAAAAAGTGGACTTCAGAAATGTGCTAACATAAAGTTTTGCATTTAAAATTAAAAAGATTATTTAATAATTATGTAAAATCAAAGTTTATGGGGAAAAGTAGTCACTTTGATAATAGACATAGTAGTACTTAAGTTATTTTGTTTATTTGGCTAAATAAAACGATTAGTATATTAAATTTAAAAAATATTGTTGTGTTGCTTGAAAGATCATCTACTATACATATCACATGATCACCATCTCACACTAGCACATAACTGTTAGTAAACAGGCAAAAACTCTATATAGTAGTGCCTCCTTGTGCTAACCAGAGTATTCAATGGATGCCAGAAGGTTTGTGCATAAAATCCCTATCTAGTGCCTACTCATCCAATATGACTATATAAGCTATTGAGCTTAGATTGAAAATATTATTGTGTTTTAAATTTTTCTCATAATTTTGTAGTGAAGTATAGATAAAAGGTGGCTGCTGGAGGGTTGCATTCGATCCTAAGATCTAGATGCAGTGCTCTCAGATCCAAGGCTCCTCACTGATGATGGCCACAAGCCAGAAACTAGTCTGGGGATATTGGATGAGTAGGCACTAGATAGGAATTTTATGCACAAGCCTTCTGGCATCCATTGATTATTCTGGTTAGCACAAGGTGGCACTACTATATGGAGAGTTTTTGCCTGAACGGGATCTTTAGCAACAAGAGAATATACATGTAAATGGAAAACCATGAAAACCATGGATAATTTAGTGTGCAGATTGTGTAAGGAAAGTATAGAAAATATTAGGCACCTGTTGATTGAATGTAAATGCTTGAAAGCAGAAAGGGTACAGATAAGGAAGTTATGGGAGGATAGACATGAACAAAGTGACTATACAGAAAGTGAGTTATTAGTTTTTATGTTGGGTTTGTGAAGAGATAAGGGGGATTTAGATATAAAGGCCATAGAGTTGACAAAGTTATGTTGTGGAAATGGGATGGGGCAGAATATGGGAAGACTTAAGAGTGGGGAATGGAGAATAAAATGGCTAACAGGTTTATCTGGGCATAATTGCTGAGATATTCTTGACTTCGTTTAAGGAGAAGCTAAATACATCACATCACATCAGCCTGTTTACTATACATATACCAAAATAATAAAGAATATTCAAATGTTTATTTGTTAAGATGATCATGTAATGTTTGGGCATTAGAAATGACAGCTTGAACCTTGATCAGGAAATGTTTAGCTTTCAAATCCACTATTCTATCATTGTATTGAGCAGCATAAATGCATTGTCAGTTATTTGGGAGGTCATATGATATCTAAGCATCAGAAGTGAGCAATTTAGAAATTTTCAGTTTTTAAGTCCTTTATTCTATCACTGCTCTAAATTACACAATATGGGGCTGTGTCAATCATTACACTGAAATAATCAGACTAAGATTGCTTTAGTTTTTTCAGTCGACAATCTATTCAAATTCTTTTAGCTCTTCAGTCTACTACTCTGCTATTGAGCTAACTGCATAGAAAATTTATTAATCAAATAAAATTATTGTAGAAACATTATTGTAATAATTGAAGGTTTATAAAAAGTGATCAATAATATGATTAAAATGTAATTTAATTATTAGTTGCTTGGAAGGTCATGTTCATTTGAACATCAGAAATGATATATGCAGCTTCAATTCAAAGAATCTTGAGCTTCCAAATCCATCATACAGGTTGATATTAATTAAAATAAAATGAAAATGAGCTCATTTGCATATACCATTATTAGGAAAATAGCTAATGAAAGCTACAGAATAAAAATTAATGATCAAATTTGATTACATACTTGTTAAATTTATATTATCTAGTAAAAATAAAAATCAGGCTTTTTTTTTATTAAAGTAAACATATTACATTTGCAGACATAAAAACATTTGCGAATTTATTACAAACAATAATGAGAAAAAAGATAAAGTATATAATACTTACATGTAATTATATATTGAATATGTTGAACTCTGTCATTTAAAATTGTTAAATAACTTTAGAAAAAAATAAGCATGTAACCTATAATAAGAAAGATGTTAAATGATGTCCATATGTACCTTCTTAAGATGTGAAACAAAAATAAACTTTAAATAAACTTTTCAAATATATTCAACTGTTAATAATAACACAGGTACTGTGGTATTAGAGCTGCGACATGAAGAATTATAATCGTTTAATCATTAAATTAATTAGTTTATTAAATCAAAAACATATTTTAAAATCTACATTAAAAAAACAATTTAACTAAAAAAAAATACGAAAAGCATTAATGTGAAGAATAGTTAAAATGCGTGTTTAAATCAAATTGAGTGCGTGTTTGCAAGTGCATATTCTGCATAATCTATTTTAATACATTGTACAGGCTTACACTTGCATTTATATGCGTAATATATGCGGGATTCGAACTCAGACTTTCACACGACCTACTCTCAGTGCCATCTTATATTGCTGACTCACCTGATCACACACATGTTGAAAAGATAAATAATCATCAATATATGTATTTCGTGCTAAACCAGCACTCATCAGTTGGTTCAGATTACCATCTCCACACACACACACACACACATATATATAATTAGTACTCAGCTTTATATTAAGATAACCAATCTTCATACTTTTAATGAGTGCTGATTTAGGACGAAATACTCATATTGTTGATTATTTATCTTTTCAACAAGTGTATGATCAGGTGAGTCAGCAATATAAGATAGCACTGAGAGTTGTAGGTCGTGTGAAAGTCTGAGTTCGAATCCTGCAAATATTACATATATAAATGCAGGTGTAAGCCTGTATAACGTATTAAAATAGATTATGCAGAATATGCATGTGCAAACACACACTCAATTTGATTTAAACATGCATTTTAACTATTCTTCACATTAATGCTTTTTGTATTTTTTTTGGTTAAATTGTTTTTTCTTAAATGTAGATTTTAAAATGTTTTTGATTTAATAACTTAATTAATTTAATGATTAAACAATTATAATTCTTCATGTCGCAGCTCTAATACCACAGTACCATAACACACAAGTTAATATATAACACATTTCTGGTGTTGTTATTCTATTCTTATCCACAGATGTTGTTGGACTGTCCTATGACAGTGCTAACATGGGAATTGAACCTGGTACTTTTAGATTCATGAATTAGTCTAGTTAGATAAAACATAACTTTAAATTAAGTATCCACACATCTAAAGATCCCAGGTTCAATTTCCATGCTAGTACTGTCTTTTGTCAGACTAGCAAATACCTGAAGAAGAAAAAATATTATTACTCAAAACATTGTGTTATACTCTAACATGGGTATTATTATTTGAATACAATTAAAAAGTTTAAATAAAGTTTGAATTTTTCTAAAATCATTTAATAATTAATTCTAAGTGATGGAAATAGTCAATATATAATTGCAGTAAAATGCCATTATCACAAACTTTCAGACAAAAAATAACTTACATGTAATGGAATGGATGACCTCATGCATACTAGAGTCTGTCAAAATAGCATCATTCTGAGTAAATACTAATGCTCTTATTAAACATAAGCACATATGCAACTGTGCATCTTTGTTGTGATATTGACCCTTTCCATAATAACTATGACCTAAAGTTTTAAAATCAGGAACTAAAAAAGAATATGTAATATTATTATTGAAACTAAAAATCTTATTCTATGAATAATTTTTAAATATTTTAAAATAATAATATTATCATATAAACTATTTAATTATTCTTTCTTTATACTCTTTTTTATTATAATTCTATCAAAAAAACTTCAAATCTTTTTTTATATTTATTGTTAAACGGTTATTTTGACAACAGTTTGAGATTGTTGGTTGTTATCTATATTGGGATTGTCCAAGTGTTCATTTGTTTCTAACGGTTATTTACTTAACTAATATATTTCAACTGTATTGGATAATTTTCATCAGTCATCAGTAGAAAATCCATGACTGAATTTAATATATATACCAATTTATATGTTGGGTGTTCACTGATGATGGCAAACAATTACAATTAAAACGTGCAAAATAAGCAACAATTTAAGTTGTTGATGTTATATATTTTACTTTAAAATTGTCATTACTATTATCAGTCCACTATAGAAAAAAAATGTTATAGACTTAGACTTTGTACTTCTCTTTTTGATCAATATCATCATCATCATCATTATGATTTTCAGATATTATCAATCCACTATAAGAAGAAAGATTCTCCAAGATTAATATGACTTTTTTTAATTTATAGTTTCTCTTCTCCACATCATTCCAACAAAATAATCTCCATAAATCTTACAAGTTATCATCTTTTAAGTCTTTTACAATCATTTGGAAATCCATTTAACATTTCAACTATTTATATTTCCTCATTTCTTCTTACATGTCTAACCCAGTTTTATGTCAGTCTAATAATTCTTTTAATGATTTCAACAATGCTTGTTTGTTCTCTCACAATATTTTACTTTCTCCTTACTACTTCCAACATATTTCATTTTTGAATATAGTTTGAAATCACATCTGCAAAATTGGTTTGTACTGAAAGGCATGATGTTAAGCATAAGGTAAAGGAGGCTTACTTTATAGCAGTGGACTTCTTTGCCATTAATCGTAAAGAAGCATGTTTTGCTATATCAAAAAGATGGTCTAACTGACTCATTTGCATGGAGTTTGCATATTATACTGATAAAATGATTTCAACAAATGAGTCAGAACTGGCTATGATTATGAGAAGTACAGTTTCCTGAAAGCGCTCAGCCATTTTAATTGACTAATTGATATTAATTATACAGCTTTACATTATAAGTGTGATAGCACTATTTAATATTATCATAATTTGGACAAGCATAAAGTCATAAATCTACAAGTTATTACTAAATATATCATGAGTAAATTGACTCATAATTGGTTGTAGAAATCATATAAAAATAAATATGTTAAACATAAAGTAGATATATCTTATATAGCTTCATATGCTACTCATAATATAATAATTATAGATGTATGAAGCTTTGAGCATTTCAATAAAAGAATAGAATGGAAGTCTTGAAGAGATGAAGATTTTTGGACTAATTTTAAGTGATGTATATCAAAAAAAATAGTTTGAATAATTAAATGAAACTATAATCAAGATAATACTTGAGTACTCACTTATCACATGATCTTCCAAGCATTTGATCATATGATTACTTTTGATTTGTAATAATCATTAATACTGATCTGTATAATTTAGTGGGAAGTAGAATGTCAGAATCTATCATCATCAGATTAATTTCTGATCTTACACCTCTGGCACCTGGGCTTCTTATAAATTCCCAAGAAATAAAGACATTAAGTGGTTTATTTTATCTTTATTTCTAATTGCCATAATTTCATTTATGAGTTAATTGGAAGCCAATAGCAAGAGTTATTAAATGAAGAGCAATTGTTTATTAAATGCCCATTACAAGAAGAATCTTTAGATTCAATACTGCCATTTAATTTCAGATTGCTTTAACATGTAAATAATTAAGTAAAATAAATGATATTTTAAAAAAGAGAATTATTAGAAATTATATATTATTTACAACTAAAATACATTAGAAGTTGTAATGGCTGGTAAAAACAAAATGTCACAAAAACTGAAAATATAAATTTAAACAATGGTAGAAACAATAAATTGTCTGAAAGTTTGTGATAATGGCTTTTACTTATAATTCATATTGGATTATTTCAAGCCATCTAGAATTAATTGTTAAATGGTTCAAGCATAATCTTAAATTCAGTATTCACAAACCTAATGATCCCAGGTTTGCTTTCCATATCAATACTGTTACTGGTCAGGCCAACAACACCTGATGAAGAGATGAGTAATATCACTTGAAATGTTATGCTGTGCACCTCAATGTGCTAAACAGCCAAATGTATTATTTACATAAGGTATGAATTTTTATAAAGACATTTAACAAGTTATACTAGATGAAGTTAAATGTCCAACATATAATTACCAAGTCTGTTTTTTTTTTTTTGAATTTATATAAAAAATTATAGAAGTAATCCAAGGATGCACTTTTATCTAAAAGTATTTAATAAGATCAAGACGATAAAAAAAAGCTTTTAAATAACTCTTGTGTAATCAAAAACCTTTTCAATAGTTTTTCATAAAGGAAAAAATTGAAAAAAAATACTATGGTTTCTAATTGCAAAGTAATGAAATTTCGAACCATTTTCTATCCATGTTTTACTTTATAAGTAAGAATAGCTAGATACTTGTTTTCTGAATATTGCATACTTATAGACTATAGTCAATAAAATATCACATGACTCTGCTAGAGGGATATGCATTGGATTCTAAAAATCCAGGTGCACTGCAATGAATTAGAAATTAAACAGGACTTGGGATAGAACAGCATAGCATAGGGTTTAATTAAGCACTATCATCTGATATCTATTAGTTACTAAAGCTTATAGTAGATGGCATAATTGTGATGAAAGAAAAAGGTTACAGCTAATATACAAAAGAAAAAACTCAAGCTTATTGAAACTATATTAAAGTACGAATTTAATTCATATTACAGACTTGGCAGGAGATGCACTTTTAATGCATCCGATGGCTCTTATAAATCCATGTATATATATTTCATAATAAAGAAGATATTACGAATATCAGAAGTGCATTATATGTGAGAAGCTATATATCGATAAAAAGTGGATTACCTGAAATTTGGATAAATGAGAATGTTAAAGAATAATAAGATATATAAAAAAGTAGGCAATAAAATAGAATTAATGGAGAACTAAAACTAAAAATATTTACATAAATTATCATTTTAAACTTATGGTATTGACACTATTTTATTTTGGTCACATGATCTTACATTTAGAGAGACTCCATTTTAGATAATCTGAAACCAGCTGAAGACCATTATGATCTATAAAATCTTGAAGGCAAAGAGGTCCAAGAGTACACAGAGCTGAAAGACAATAGAGCTGCCACTCTTCAAGCTGATAAGAAGGAACATTTTCTAATTTACAAAACTCTTCACTTAAAGGTTGAACATAATGAAGCAAAACGTCTATCAAAGAAGAATTTTTTAGTAGCTGGAAAAAAATAGGCAAGTATATATTTAAACTATTTCTAAATACAAATATCATGAAAAAGTTAATAATTATTAGTTATTAATTTAATATATGAATATTAATTGAATATTTTTGGTAAATGATATATATATATATTAACAAAATCAAGTCATATTTCATGTGACTTAATTTAATAAGCTTGTATTACAATTGTAATATAATGAGCATGCTAATAGCACTAAACAAGCATTTCCTATAAATGCTGCAAGAGAAAACATTTAAAATCTCTGACTAGAATTATCCATGTCCCAAAACGGTTTCAAGCTATTGGCTATCTTCAGTGAGGTGCTAGAATATTCAGACACTAGATCTAAAATACCAACTCAAGCTCAGCATTTATCTAATACTTAACTATTAAGTAGAAAATCTGAAATTTTCAGACATCTATATGTCTTCAAGCCCAGCTATCTAACTTAAACAGCTATATGGGCCTGAAGAGACTTCAGCTACATCATATATTAATAGCCTTAGCAATATAACATTGCCACAGCCTTGAAAACCAAACTATAATAGTAACAAAAATCCAAGTCTCATGACTGTATGATTTGATTTTGTTACTATTATAGTTTGGCTTTTGAGGCTTTGGTGATGTTATATTACTAAGACTATTAATATATGGTGTAGCTGAAGTCTCTTCAGGTCCATATAGCTATTTAAGTTAGATAACTGGATTTGAAGACATAGGTCTGAAAATTTCAGAAAGTCTGACCTTGAACTGGTACTTTAGATCTGGTGTCTGAATATCTTAGCTGAGGATAGCCAGTAGCTTGAAACCAGTTTGAGGATAAGGATAATTCTAGATAGAGATTTTGAAATGATTTCTCTTGCAGCATTTATCGGAAAAGCTTGTTTAGAGCTATTAGCATATTTATTATATATATATTGCTATATATTGAAACTTATATTAAATAGATAAATTTAATTCAGAAGTTAGTTATTTATAAAGCTTTTAAATGTTGAATATTGCAAAATAAAATAATTAAATACAATAGTTATGATTTATGCCTAGCACATGATGTAAATACTTTAATAACAGCTTCCTTAGTGCTAACATATTCTACTAGTGAATACTGTGTATTTGTTTTTAGAAAAAGTTTGCACATTAAATATTACCATGAGAAATATTATGCAGACTAGTTTTTGCACTCTCTCTCTCTCTGTTCTATCATAAATTCTTCCACTAGATAGAAAATGTTAAAGAATTGTTAGGCAGATCAGATTTGCCAATAATTCAAGATATAATTTCAATATCTTGTCTCAAATCAAGGTCTGTTGCTGAATGTTTAACCAAGAATTATGATGCAAAAATTATCATACGGATTTTTAGACAGTTTCACCATTAACAAAACAAAATAAAGAAACCTGTAATAGTTCCAACTAAATGAAAGCTTCACTGGTATCTTTATTAAGTTCTTCAATTCTGCCATCTCACTGGTTCATGATTTGTGTTTGTCGATGTTTGTATAAATCAGTGAGTTATTGTGAATTTTTGCCGATCTTCCTAGACATAACTGGGGGCTCACTAACATATTCACAATAACCCACTGATTTATACAAACATCGACAAACACAAATATGAACCAGGTAGATAAGGTTAAATCTACATCCACAATGGCAGAATTGAAGAACTTAATAAAGATACCAGTGAATCTATAATTTAGTTGGAACCATTACAGATTCTTTATCTTATTTTGTTAATGGTGAAATTGTCTAAAAATCCATATGATAAACATGGTTCACATGAGCAATAACATGTTTGCAAAAGCAGAGGCTCCATATTCCTTGCTGGTTGAATAGGTTCTGGATTAGTAGTCATTGGTAAGCTCATTTTTCATAATACTTCATGATTGGCCGCTGGAAAGCAACAGCTTGTGGATTTCATTAAATTATTCTGAACATCTGTTGTTTAAAAAAACATTTTATTTAAACCAAACACACAGTTTAAAACACTTATAGAATTGTTAGATGGATGTACATTTATATACATTATAAGTTGCTCTTTTCTATAATTGACATTGATCTAAAATCTACCAGCAAAATAAAATAGCTGACATAGTTAAGCATTTGTTAATTAAGGCTTTTAAAGATTATGTGACTAAAAAAAAATCTTTGAATTTCTTTCTCAATGTCTGTGAAATTCTCAATTGCTTACCTGGATTTCAGTTTCACACATACACATATATAATGAGAAAATCTCAAAGAATTGAAGCTACGTGAAGATTTTTATGGAAATCCAACAAAGCAGACATATTTTGGCCAAATTCAGAAATATCAGTTTGACACCGAAATTTCTTTAAGTTATTATTACTATAGGAAAATTGAGATAGGATTTACCTACAAACTGTCAATGCTTAATATATTTAGTATAGAACCATAAATTATGGGATATTTTGTTTTTTACTTTAAATCAGTCATCATCTCTCCCTCTCTGTACTAACTAGAACAATTGTGTTTGTGCAATTATGCTTTCAACTTTATAGCATAGTAATTCTGATTCAATTTTTTTCTACCCTCCCCCCTCTCCATTTTCTTTTTATTCTTTTTCATATCTTTTTTATTCTAAAAAAATCACAAATGCAAATTTATTTTTCTTAAGTCCTACCATCTTGTGTAAACTTAAACAATAAATGCCATTAAGCGCTAACCTATTTATTAATTACTCAAACATACACAAGGTGGCAGAACTGGAGTAGAAGAAATAAATTTTCTGCTTAAAAAATTAATATGTAATTAGAAACAAGTCACGCTTTGTTGGCGTTATTAGAATCATCACGTTCTTTTACGAATATCTGATAATGATTTATTAGACAATGTATTATTTAAATAAAACATTACATCTTGGTCACTTAGACTTTCAAATAAAAATTGAAGTTTGATTTTAAATCTGATTGGACATCTGCTTGTCCGTTGTCTCTGTTTCATAATCATAACTTTTGCTCTGCCCAGTTTGGGGTAATAATAGAATGGTAGAGTTTACATTTGAAGATCCATGAATCACAGCCTGACTGCCACTTTTGGAGCTCAAATTTCTTACAAACTCCTGGGCTATAAACTGTATGATTATTACCATTATTAATATTATTATTAACAGTTTAATTCTTCCAATTAAACATCAGCATTTTTATCTTTGCACATTTTTCAATTATAAATTGCTACTACATTGAATCTATTATATGTTTATTTTACCAAAGATGAAGATTAAACGAGAGCAAATGATAAAAGCTGATAAAAATTAAAACAAAAATATATTTATTTTTACTTTGTTTTATATGTAGACACCAAGTATAAGCCATAATATGAATATATAACTGTTGGGGCTATTATTATTAGGTGTTGCCTAGCAGTGGTAACACCTGGGTGATCGTAGATGCTGACTAAGTATTTGTTTGATATTTCATGATGCTCAAGGTCATATTCCATCTCACTATTGGTCACCCTTTTCTTATTTTCCTCACTAGCATTTCCACTCATTATACACTTTTCTAATGAATTACTGAATTTTATAATATGACCAAAATAAAAGTTTCAAACTAGTCATTTGCACTTCAATAGAAAATTCAGATCCAATTAGATCAATTCATTTGCTTATTTCTCTTTGCTCTTTATAGAATTTTGAAAACTCTACCAGCTCTAGTTCACATATAATAATGTCACACTAAATATATCTTGTTAAACCACTAAATATTACAGGATCACCATTTCTTATGCTTGCACATAACTGTTATTATTCTCATAGTTTTGTAGTTAAGAAGAGATAAAGGGTGGCTGCTGGTTGGTTGCATTAGATCCTAAGATCTAGGTGCAGTGCTCTCGGATCCAAGATTCCTCACTAACGAAGGGCACAAACCAGAAACTAGTCTGGGGATATTGGATGGGGATTTTATGCACAAGCCTTCTGGCATCCATTGATTACTCTGGCTGGCATTGAGTGGCATTACTGTATGGAGAGTTTTGCCTGTTTTTATATATGACTTGCTTTATTGATTATTATAATTTCCCATTTATGGCTTTGTCAATGCTCAGGCTATTCATATATAATAGATTTGAATTTGATTCAGTCTCATATAGCTATTTAAGTTAGATACCTGAAATTAACATTTTCATGTCCAAAAATTTCAGAGTTTCTGCTTAAATATTATGTAATAAATAAGTGCTGGTTTTTGAGAGTGTCTGAATGTTCTAGCTTCTCACTGAGGTGAGCCATAAGCTCAAAAACAATTGGTCTGGAAATAAGAATGTTCCACATAGAGATTTTAAATATTTTCTCTTACCACATTTATCAATTACGAGCTTGTTTGAGCTATTGGTACACTCTCTGTATTACATTTTTGTAAATACAAGCTTTTAAAATCAGTATCATGCTGTATATGACTTGCTTTATTGATTACAATGATACTTTTCATATCTTTTTTAAATGTCCAATTTTTACATCCACATTGAATTGCAGAAAACATTTCAATTTCAACCATTCTGATCTTTGTTTTTTAAGATATCTGAAGAACTTTCCCTAAAAAAAATGTTAAGACTCTGCCCATTATAAATTTAGGACTATTTTTTTTATCCATTTTTTCTTTTATTGATGATGAATCATCCCAAAAAAAAGCTGAAACTGTTTCTTGTCTTTTATTTTCTCTATTTTTTAAGTTCTATTATATAATTATCTATTTTAGCCAACTTCTTCTTTTCTAAGTACTTTTCCCATTTAGCATTAATATCTTTTTCACTTTCCATTCATCTCTTTTACACTTTTACTAATTCTCATTTTTTTATTACTTTTATTCTTCTGAATATTCTCACCTAAAACCTTATTGATGTGATGTACTGTGGCTTTTCTTTCATTATCAATGGATGCAGTAGGCATAAGATAGGGATTTTATACTAACCTTCTTGCATCCGTTGATTATGAAGGATTGCACTTGGCAGAGCTACTGTCTGGAGTTTGCTACTCTCCAGAAAATAAAGTGGCTAACAGGTTTCTATGGGCATAATTGTTGAGAGATTCTTGACTCCATTTAAGGAGAAGCTACAGTATATCACATCACATATTACTGCTATTAACAGCCTGTGAAAGCATATGAAATGATGATCATGTAATGATTTAATGAAATCATTTGCTTATTAGTACAACACAATTATAAATGTTTTTTTTTAATTTAGCATACTATCTTACATCTACAACAGGAAGATCTTTACTTAGATGTAAGACAGTCATCATAAGCATTCGTTTAAACTCAAAATCAACTTCAGAAGCTCCAAACTCGGTAAGCTTTAATAATTCATTATAAACCGAATCTAAAAATAAAGTGAAAAAAAAAAAGATTAATAAAGTAAAATATTTCAGTAATTTACAAAATTATATAAAGATAAATTATAGTTGGAAAATTAGATAAAAATGAAAAACCAAGAGAGATTAGATTGTAGGAATGGAAATTTTCGAACGAGATTCAAAATTAATATTTATTCGCACTTAATAAAATTATGAAAGGCCTATATATATATAAAATTAAAAGCATGCTAATGAGCTCTAAACAAGCTTTTTTTTTTCTATTTTTTTTTTTTTTTATGATAAATGCTTCTACAAGAGAAGGCATTCAAATCATTTTTATCTCGGATTGTCCCCATCCCCAGATCGGTTTCGACCTATGGGTCTCTTCAGTGAGGATTAGATTCAAAAAACCAACTCAAGCTAAGCATTTATCTAAAAGTTAATTGTCAAGAAGAAGACTGAAACTTTTAGACATATATATATATCAGAAGATACACTTTTATTTAATTTTCTGTTGTTTTTTTCATTATCAGCCTAAAACTTAAAAAATAATAATTTAATTTTAAAATTGGATTATTATGTCAAGATTTAAATAAATCAAGGAAGTATTCTATATATTTATTTTAGTTTTATAGTTTTACTTACTATTAGAGTATGCCAATAATAAGATTAGTTCTTTAGCAAAGCCAGTTTCCTAAAATAAATGATAATTAAACAAATTATATAGTAACCTCATAAGTGTCAATTCATATCAGTCTAGGCGTGTTTAACATAAGAACATTGTAATTTAAATATTTGCATTAAAATTAGAATAATTATAAATAAACAGTGATGTAATATTAAAAATAGGAATTACGCAAAATTATAATTAAATTAATATATACATAAATCATGACATTATCAATTTGTTGCCAAACTAACACTACAGTTAAAGCAATAAATTTCATTTACTATCTTATTGTTGTCTTGCCTTAACATCAGATGAATAATATACTATAAACTTGTTTAAGCATGAAGGATGTAATAATATGATTTATATATGAAAAACAATTAGTTATAGATATGGTTTAATATGAACAAATTTTAAAGTAATATTCATTTTATTCTCCTTTTTCTCATCCTATTTGTAATTGGTTTGCTTCAACTTTTCAAATGTTGGCTAAGTAAAGGTTTATTCTGTATTTTTTGCAACTGTAGCTGAATGTGGTTTTGGCTGGTCATGGGCAGTTGGCTATGTTATTGCATTTAAATGTACAATGCTAATTTATTTAAATGAATGATTTAAATATTCCATTTGTTGGAGAGCTGAAAGCTATTCTCTTTTTTATTAATAGGATGGTTGGTATTAGCAATAAACCATGACACCTTCACCTTATGTTTTCTATTGTCTCACTCGTAAACAATTTTAACATTTACTGGATCCAAAATATGGCTAGATTTTTGCTCTTGCTCAAAGAAAAAAAGATTTATATTCTGAGTTATTTTTAGCTCACTTGTACAAGTATTTGTGCTGAGACACTCTGGTGGCTATTATTTGCCCTAGAGTTCCCATAGTATACTGATTTTCAAGCTGTATTACTGCACTCAATTCTATACATAATCTGAGGTGTTTGATCCTGGAATATTTTATCTTTGGTGTTATTTAATAGTCTGTTCAAGTTAGGGCAATAGTCTGTTCAAGTTAAGGGGCTTCTAAGACATATGTATATATATTATGGCAGGTCTTTTTTATTTTGTGTAAAAGCTTTGGTTTATATGATATACGTATCCATAGTTTATTATCTACTGGAGGTTACGCTTGTTTTATCTTACTGTAGAATTTCTTGATAGATTTTATTAAAGTATTACTATGGTAGCTCATTCTCATTAATCATTTATATAAGTCTCTATGTTAGCTTTCCAATCTGCCTCATATTTACAGAATCTAAGATTTCTATTTAAGTAACTTTTTATCCCAGTGTGTGTGTGTGTGATGTGAGAGAACGAGGAGGAATTGCACTTCAAATTTCAATTGGCTTGATGATCATTTTGAAGTCTAATAAGTATTTATTTATTTGAATGTATAAATCTAAAATCTTCAGAAATCTGGAGGTGCTTTCTGGTTCAATTGTATTTTACATTGCATTTTTTGCTCTAATTTTTCATGTAGTTTTATGATGCATTCAGCGGGGGTACATATGAAAGCATTATCAACATACCATTTATAAATAATATTGGAACCTTTATCTAAATATTTGGAAATAATTTCTCCTTCAACCTTACATAATTTTAAACTGCATTTGTTGCTGCTTATGGTAAAATCCATGGGCCGTGTTTTTTCCATAATATAATATTTGTTAAACTGTGCAGTAATATTGCTATCTATCCAATTTAGAGTATTGATGATAAAGTCTTGTATTTGAGGACTGGATTCAGTTTTTTGCAATAGTTTTTTAGTATATCAATTGATTGCTTATGTAATACTAACCTGTACAATTCAGTAATGTCTAGTTATGCCAGTTCTCATTTATTTGACATGTTGATAAATTGAACGAAATCTAGGGAGGATTTTATAGTGAATTCACCAAATTCTAGATGAATGGTTAACCACTTGGTGATGTTTTTAGTGGTATTATAATAATATGCACCTCCGAAATCTATCATCAAGTGAAGAGGGTGATTTTCTTTGTGTAGTTTTAAGTTTGAGAATAATCTAGGGGGAATTGCTGCTCATGGATACATTTTAAAGTAATCGCAACTATTATATGCTTTAATATAATGCTTTCATAATATAACCATTATAAACTTATCTTTCATGGCCTTTGTGTTGTATATTTCAACAGACTTATAATTTAATTTATGATAAAAAGTTGCAGTTTCTTGAATATACTCGTTAGATTTTGTTAGCATGAATCAGTTACCTTTGTCTCTTTTTAAGAGCACAATATTGTTTCTTTGCATCTATTGTTTGTATTTGTTTATACTTTTAGTCCACATTTTGTTTTTGGGGTTTGGGATAGAACCCAAAGCTTGAGCTATTTGTCCAATGATATTTCCCTCTGTGGTACATTTTCATATCTGGATTCTATTTCTGCTATTATGTCAAATTGTGGGGGTTTCCAAGAGCCTCCATGAATTCAGAACCATATTTGAGCAATGTTCTAACTTTTGCAGGGGTTGAATGTCTGAGAGGTTGACAAGGTTTTCTCTATTGGTGGAGTTTATTTTTTAAGGCTCGAACGGGATCTTTAGCAACAAGAGAATATACATGTAAATGGAAAACTATGGATAATTTAGTGTGCAGATTGTGTAAGGAATGTATAGAAATTATTAGGCACCTGTTGATTGAATGTAAATGCTTGAAAGAAGAAAGGGTACAGATAATGAAGTTATGGGAGGATAGACATGACCAAAGTGACTATACAGAAAGTGAGTTATTAGTTTTTATGGTGGGTTTGCGAAGAGAGAAGGGGGATTTAGATATAAAGGCCATAGAGTTGACAAAGTTTATGTTGTGGAAATGGGATGGGGCAGAATATGGGAAGACTTAAGAGTGGGGAATGGAGAATAAAATGGCTAACAGGTTTATCTGGGCATAATTGCTGAGATATTCTTGACTTCGTTTAAGGAGAAGCCAAATACATCACATTACATATATTATGCATGTAGAAAAAATTAGTATTATTTAGTGAATTAAATTTAAAAATAAATATAAATTAAATTAATTTTAGATAAAATTTTGAAAGGTAAAACTATGGCTGAATTAAAAGAAAGAATTAATGTATTTAATGCATATGTATTAAAAGTTTTATAATTTACAAAAAAATGTATGCATATATAATAATAATAATAATGTGATACTTTATATAGTAATATAATTATAACTCTGCGAAAGGCTGTTCAACAGTCAAAACTGTTATTTTAGATTTGGAAATAATAAATAAACTGCATGCTTTCACTACATATAGAAAGTATTGTTGTTTCTAGTTGTATTTGTATACTAATGATACCGAGCAATCATTTTTTGCATTCTTAGATTTATTAGGTCTTAGCCTAGCGGTTAGCATAGCTGCCTTCCAAGCAGCTGGCCCGAGATTGCTTCCCGTTCATTTGATAAATGAAAAAAACAAAAAAAAACAGCTAGCAATTATTATCAAATAGCTTAATAATTTATTTTGAGTCCATACTAATGTTAAATTGATGTGGTATTGAAAACTACTATCAAAAATGAGCATAGTTATATCACTCTATTGCTATATCGATCCAACAACCTTTAGACAAAACAAAAATAATATCGATATTATACAAACAATAAATTTTATTGAATAGCAATACTTTTAAAAGTTATATATATAAAAGTAAGAATTTCATTATACTTTTAATGCTATGCAATATGGTTTATTTTTTTAACTTATATTAATTGATTTTTTTTCTATTATCTACGTAACCAGTTTATTATGCAATGCACAAATGGTTATTTAAAGTAGATGTAGAGTACACCATTATCTATATGTAAAAAATATTAATTTAAATGTTATTTTGAGATGAGTATATACAAACAATAATAACGCTCTTATTTGTAGAATTAAACTTTTTTTTTTTTTGAGATCAAAATTATAAAGAGTGAAAAAATACTAGAAAAAAACTTAAACATAAGTAAAACTTAATATATTATCAAATAGAACTTCATTTAGTTAGTTCAGTTTTATATCTTTTAAGGTTGACTAGCAACCTCGAGACAAAAGATTCACAAAATTCAGTTCAAACCAACATTTCCAGTGTTTGAACATGTTATGACTTTCCAGCAACAAATCATTCAATTATTTTTATAAGTTTTATTTATCAATTCTCTTCGTTTTATTAATCATCTCATTGATAAACCAATACTTTTTTTCAAAGCTATTTGTAAATAAGAACTTTATTAAAATTAAGTCATGTGACATCTGACTTGATTTTTTTTTTATCATTTTATTTTATCTATTTCTTTTATGTCATTACTTAAGCTTCTTTCAAAGTTTTTGAATAATTCTTATCTTTGATTTAAATTAATTTTATCGTCTATCTTTTTACACTAGTTTATTTATTTTGTTTAATAATTTTTAAAAATTTTGTTAATTGAAATATTAACCACGTGATTATGCTTAATTTTGTAAGTTGAAATATTAACCACGTGATTATGCTTAGTGTTTTGAACACAAGTTCATATGACTGATTTAGTAATTAATGTTCATCAATACCAAAGATTGTCCCCCCCCCCCCATTTCAGAGTAATTGTAATATTCACATAAATGTTCTGGACATTCATACAGAAAAGGTAGTCTGTGTAATTTAAATTTAGTTTTTATTAATACTCAGCATGCTTTCGATATATAACGTACTGTAATCATAACACTCTCATAATGTTCCAAGCTTATATATATACACACTTGATAAATATTCTAATATTTAAAACATTTATTTACTTAATATTCAAAAATATTTAAATCACTTCAAAGAGCCCACTTCTTTGAGAGAAGGGTGTTTATATCTTTTTTGATTATCGAATATCGGTCTTTTGCTATTGCCCAAACCTTTTCAATTTGTCATTTTCTGTTTTCCCTTTCAGTACATACACTTCCAGCTCTATGTACTGAGAGGGAATACAGGAAACAAAAAATTAAAGAGGCTTGGGCAATAACAGAAGATCGATACTCTATAAACAAAAGATACAAGCATCAAAGAAGTGGGCTCTTTGAAGTGATTTAAATATTTTTGAATATTAAATAAATAAATTTGAATATATTAAAATATTTATCAAGTACACATATAGGCTTGGAACACTAAAGAAGTGAGATTGCTATGATTACGGTGATTTAAATTACGTAGATTATCTTTTCTGCGTGACTGCCCAGAACATTTATGTAAATATAATAATTAATATTCAAAAAACTTAAATCCAGTGATATAAGAAAAATTTCAGAAACTTTTAGCTCAGATGGTTATCACTTTGAGAATTTGAGCCAATTTAAATATTTTGATAGCTTTTTATGTAGAAAGATGAATTTGGATGTTCATACAGCAAGACAAACTAATGTATTGCTGCTTCTTTTAATGAGTTAAAACTAATGTATTTTAACATAGTAAAAAATAACGGCTATTAATAAATTAGCTCTATATAGAAATAATATTTGACTAATCTATTGTGTGGAACTGAGTCTTGGATTCACTATCTATAATAACAGGAAGGCATTAAAAATTTCATTTAAAGATGCTTGATGTAAAACTTTAAAAACATGTTTATCAATGTGATCTTCAGCATTCGGGACATGGCATCAGAGATTGAATATGTGAAATAATGAATGACGTAAGATTATCTAAAAATATATAATAAATTTGAGTAGGGCTTTTAGAGAGAAAACAGGTTCCATTTATGTTAAAGTATTTTCTCACAAGACTTTATTGATAAACAGACAAAACACTCCATACAGCAGTGCCACTCAGTGAAAGCCAGAGTAATCAATGGATGCCAGAAGGCTTGTGCATAAAATCCCTATCTAGTGCCTATTCATCTAATATCCCCAGACTAGTTTCTGGCTTTCATTAACAAGATATGGCTAAATGTAGAATACAACAGAGAGCTATAATTAGGGAAAGTATTGAAGTCTTTCAGAAAGAAACCTTTGATGTGGAGGTAGCTTAAGAATAGCATCATAAAATGTCAAATAGATGGCATAATAGACCAGAATGTTCTACTCATAGATGTGTTTGATTTGTATTATCACCATACAGTTCATTTCTCATGTATTATTTTCCTTGTTTTGCTGTATATTTTTAAACTGAGTTGCAATAGTTATATTAATTTGTAAGTATCTGCTGTTATTGTAGAAAATATTAAAACAGTTTGTTGATGTTAAAATCTATTTTAAAATCAAAGTAATGCAAAATGTATTCTTACCACAAAAAAGGTTTTGCTTGTTAAAGAGGAAATTAAACAAGATATAAACAGAATGTCATTCCTTAAAAAAATAGAAAAGTGTAAAGTTAGTAAATAATACCAAAAAATATTGTTCACATTGATTATTAAATACTTATTAAAAATTCATCTATTTTAAACACATTTAAAACTTTCATTCCAGATACATATTATTGAAACATATAAATAAAGATATAAAAAAAAGATAAATGACCGCCAACATGCATTTCATGTGGAGCCAACATATTTCAGTTAATAATTTTTAATATGCTTATATACAATGGATGACATTAAAGATATCGAGTGCATAAAGTTGGATACTTCAAATTATAAAAAATAATCTAATAGTTTAATTAAAAGTAGTCATGATATATTCATTAATCTAAAGCATATGCAAAGGAATGAAAACGGTTTCTCCTTTATGGAAATCAGAAAATTCTGAGCTAATCCGCCGAAAGAAATGTGTAAGCCATTAGTGTTATCTAACCTAAATCATCTTTAAAACTTGAAATCTATTTATTTTTGTAACTCATTTTATAACATTATTTCTGTTCATTTAATAGCTTTAAATAAAGTTATTTTATAGCATTCTTGAATCCCCAAATCCCCCCTCGGTAATTATAATGTAATCGGGCTTGGCCACTTGATGGCATTGTTGGCAGTCAAAAACAATACAATACAATGTTCGGGGCCGTATTATATTTTTAAATCGAATCGCTGTTTTTTTTTTTGGTTATTAATTTATTGATTGCTATAACTTTTTTTTCATGCCTTTTTATTAAAAAAGTTGTTTAATTTTAATTTTGTATTTAGTAAACTTTTTTATTTATTTTTAAATTGCTGTTTTTGGACAAAGCTACTACTCTGCGATATCTATTTAGTGATGTCTTTCGCTTAATTACTGGTAAACGACAACCTTTTTTTTATTTTTAAATCGCTGTTTTTGGACAAAGCTGCTATTCTGTGATGTCTATTATGTCTTTTGCTTAATTATTGGTAAACAACAACCTTTTTTTTAATTTTTAAATCGCTGTTTTTGGATAAAGCTGCTACTCTGCGATGTCTATTTAGCGATGTCTTTCGCTTAATTATTGCTTTCTACATAATAAAACAACTGTGTAGGGTTAGTTAGAGTTAGTTTAGGGTTAGTTTTAGGGTTAGTGTTCTGTTGTTTGTAATGCTAAAATAAAAGTTATCAAAAATGTAACCGTAGTCGGACAAAACAAAGAAACTCAAACTTTTTTAAACGACAACAAACACATATAAATGTCTTATTTACTTATTAAACATGTTTATAATATGTGCTTTCTATGAAATTTACAAAAAATCGTGCACATTTTTATTGGACAGCAGAAATACTCGGCTTCTGTTGTCGGCAACTACGGAAAAAGTTGATCGCCATCCATTTTATCAACTACATGGTATTTCACGTGAAAACAAGATTTTGCACGCGATATTGGCCGAATTCTTTTTTACCTACCCTCGGCAAGCTTTTACACCTTACACATTCTCTAAACAAGGGTGTGGCCATTTAGAAAATTACTATAAATTCATGTTTATTAAATAAATTATACATACAAATATTGTGTAACGTATATTGTAAAAATTTGACTAATCCAACTAAACACACATATATCAAACTGTAAACGAAAGATAAGTGTGTGGATTCACAATAACTGTTGCAAAGCAGAAATAAGCTGTATTATTTCTGTGTTACGCATCATTAAATGGCCTTCTAATGGCTAAGACAAATATAGATGTTTTCTATAGTCATAAGTCAGGCCTTGTTAAATGGCATTTGTTAGGTGTTTTGGTGAGCCAGAATGCCATCAAGTGGCCAAGCCTGATTACATTATAAGTACTCCCCCCTCTCCCCCAAAAAACGTGTGTATTTACTTAATATATATATAATCTTTTTTGTGTTAATCTGTGTATTTATTTATATCATATAACCATGAAAATATTAAATATATAATTATATTAAATATTTTTATGAATTTATTATGATGTAAACAAAGTAAAATGTGGGTCATTTTGAAGAACAGGTGTTGCTAGGCAACTATTAATTGCTACTAATGATTCTATAGCTAAACTACTTTGCTTTAATATCTAATAATATCTCTTTTATCTTACATTAAACTCAAGACTAAAAGCTATTATTGGGTATTAGAGTAAAGTAGTTTAGTCTTAGGACTGTAAATTGTAATTGATGGTTTCCTAGCAACACCCCTAGCTAAACAAACATCTATTATCACATGGATTGGTTATTTAAATATTATATATAATTTAAATTTAGTATTTCTATTTTTTGAATGTATCTATACTATAGTGGAAAATGGATAATATTATTTATAAATCATCCAAGTTATTCTATTTATAAAAATATTTTCTTATTGCCAATACTATTTTCTTTATAATTATCATAAAATGGCTCACTCCTGATAATCCACTTACTTCTATATAAATATAAACTTCTTTTTATCCAATTCTACTTTGTTCCATTTCTATAACTCTTGTTCTTTTTTGATCTTTTATAAATTATCCAAGATTTTTGTTAACTTTGATTCCCTTCAGTATAAATTCAAAATTAACAATTTCTGTTTTCAGTCTTGAATTTTCTTTTTTTTTTTTCATGTGTCATAGCATCGACTGGGAAGTCAACCCGCTAACCCGGACAACTGCTTGACCTCTTGACCACTTTTTGATCACTTATAATTTTTATTATGATTTTAAAGTTCAATTCTTCCCAATCTTTCAACTATAGTCTTTTTAAAAATGACATATGTGTGTCATAAAGATAGTTATATATACATTCTACTAATATTATGATTATTTAGTTTTATAAATAAAAAATTTAACTTTACATATTCTTTTATTTTTTCAAATGTTTGTTTTCAGACTGTTTTTTTTCTTTTATTCGTTTTTCAGACATTTGAGTATGTTTATGGAATCAAAGTTAACAAGAGTGGTACAAATATATATCATCATCATCATCAACCATTATCAATCCACTGCAGGATGAAGATCTCTCCAAGTTCAGTCCATTTTTTCCTATCTTTAGCTTCTCTTCTCCACATCACCCATGCACACTGTCTTATTTCATCCATCCATCTCACATGTGGTCTCTTTCTGGGTCTTTTACAATCTCTTGGAATCCAGTTTAAAATTTCAATTGTCCATCTGTTATCATCTCTTCTAACAATATGTCCAGCCCAACTCCACTTCAGTCTTTTCATTTTTTCAATGAGGTCAGTAACATCTGTTTATTCTCTTACCCATACATTGCGTTTTTGATCCCTTCTTGTTACTCCCAACATGCATCTCTCCATTCTTCTTTGAGTGGTCTGAAGTCTCTGCATTGCTCTTTTATTAAGTGTCCAAGTCTCAGATCCATAAGTAAAAACTGGCAAAACACATTTATTAAAAACCTTCCTTTTCAAACACACAGGCATATTTCCTTTTAGTATCAAGCTATTTCTACCAAAAGCACTTCAACCAAGTTTAATTCTATGATTAATTTCATCCATTATATTTCCATCTGTATTAATAATTTGACCAAGGTATTTGTAACTGTTAACTTCTTTTAACTCATCATAGTCAATCTTTATTTTTATATTTTGAGAAAATCTATTAAACATTACTTTAGTCTTTTTAACATTTATCTTTAGTCCTACTTTCCTACTTTCATTTGATAACTCCTGCAACATTTCCTGTAGCTCTAAAGCATTATTTGCAAAAACAACTACATCATCTGCAAAATCTAAATGTCTTAAATAATCTCCATTTACTTTCACTCCTTTAGCTTCCCATTTTAATCCACAAAGTACTTCTTGCAGCACTGCTGTAAAAAGTGTTGGAGATATGGAGTCACCCTGTCTTACATCCTTTTCAATGTTGATTTTCCTACTATCATTATGTAATCTAATTGTTGCTGTTGCATTTTTATAAATATTTTTCAAAATATGACAATATCTTGGATCTACACCTTGATGATCCAATGCTTTAATGACTGAAGAAATGTTTATAGAATCAAATGCCTTTTCATAGTCTATAAATCCTAAGCATAATGGCAACTCATATTCATCTGTCCTTTCTATAATTTCTCTCAATACCTGGATATGATCTACTGTACTAAAACCACTTTTAAATCCAGCTTGTTCTCTTGGTTGGTGGAAATCCAGTGTTTTCTGTAGACAAGTTGTAATTGTCTTAGTAAAATTTTTGTATAAAACTGATAAAAGACTTATAGGTCTGTAATTTCTAATATCTTCTTTATCACCTTTTTAAAATATTAATATTAATACTGCATTCTTCCAATCATCTGGTACATCTTTATCATTTAGACATTTGGTATATAACTTTGCTAAAAAAAATTCTATTTCTTCACCTGCTTCTTTTAATATATCAATTACAATTCCATCATTACCTGGAGCCTTCCCTTTCTTCATAAATTTAATTGCATGCCTCACTTCCTCATTCAAAATTCTGGGCAATTCAGAAGATATAATATGTATAGGAGGCACTTGTTCTTTATTACTATATAATTCTTGATAGAAGTCTTCTATACATTTTATGATGTCATCTCTCTTTTTAGTAATAATGCCATGTTTTTTTTTATTGCACTTATAAATTTCCTACCAATACCAAAATGTTGTTTTACACTCTTTAGACTTTTATTCTCTTCTATAGCATTCCTTGCTAGTTCACAATTATACTTTCTTATATCATTTTCAACTCTTTTCCACACTGTAACAAAACATTTTGTTACGCTCTTAAATTTTACGAGATTGCAACGTACGGTGGCCGTTCGAGGGCGCCACTAAACATTTCTGCCTAGACCGTATTATAAAATTTTTTTTTTATAATAACGGTTAAATTATTTACGAATGGCAATCACCAATTGCAAACCTTGAAATTATTTTCTTTTTAATGGACCAAAAGACTACAAAATGAAAGATAAGAATTAATTATAATAACTAAAAAAGAAACAAAACAGATCGACGCTTAAATATTGTTAAAATATTTATTAACCTTTATTCTATTTGTTGGTTATTCCCTTCCCTCACATTTTTCAAATCAAACCCTCCTGATCCTTTTTCTTTCTAATCAAGATTTAGCATGTATCATTCTCGAAGGATCATGCACCATCACTTTACCAATTATACAATATTTCATCAAATATCATGGTATATATCTATGAGTGAACTCAAGGGTGACTTACTATAAGAGTGCGTTTGTTAAAAATAAACGCACTCAAACCTCCTCTTTCTAATGTTAAAACTTTTACTTGAATTTTTACATGTCCTTAGATCGAGTATACAATTTCTTATTCCTATCTATACATTATAAGAACAACAATCATAGAACTAAAGGTAAGTTTAATTAATAGAACGTCCCAAAAAAAAAAAAATTAAATAAAAAATAATATAATGTGGATTAATTTGAAAGAGTAAATACATCTACTTAAAGATTATATATCCCTCCCTTTCTATTGCTGAAACTTTGAGGTATTTAAAGTGAAGGCTTTACTTTCCTTCTATAAAATCTATTACACAAATGTCTTTTGAGATAATAACAAAAAAAAAGTCTATTTACCCTGATCGATCAGTGTAGATCCTGTGTGGGTGGAATATTTCACTCTATATTATTCGTGGTTTGTCCATGTCTTCTTCAAGTCCTTTTTCCTCGGCTAGCTCTCTATGTCCGGCATTTACAAGGCAGTTCCAGGTGGCAATAGGAAGAGGTTCCCAAAAGGGAAAGTTCTGTTAACTCTAGCCATTCAACATTTTCTCCTTGCGCTTTTTAGGTCTTTACTATTCAACAATCTGAGCTGAATTGAAACTTATAGATTAGATATTGACTTCAGCAGAAATCTAATTAATTTTTAAACAAAAGGAAAGTCCGTAATTATAGTTTTTTCTTCCAAAGTCTCAGTTCACACCTTTAATATTCTCTTCTTTTATTTCATATTTTATTTTAAAATTCCAAAGAAACATTCCAATTGATCAGCGTAATAGATAGCATAAAAATACCTTCACTGTCAAAGTCCCAACAATAGAACTAATTGCTTTCTCTTACTTTCTATCTTTAAGGATTTTTTTTTTTTAAAAACTAAACAAAAGACAAACTTTTATCAATAAGCAAGTTCTCGATCTAATTTATTTTAACTTCTTAAATCCCCATTTTAAAACCAAGTGTTAATTAATTTATTTTTTAAATTATGTATTATAAAATGATATTTATATTTTAACAAAATATATATGTGCTTGTTTATTTATTTCTAATAAAATAAGTTCATTACAATGTATATATTTTATTTTTACAAAATATATGTGTATATATATGTATGATTATGAGTTGGCAGAAAAATACCAGCTCATTGCACCCTTTCCCAACAAACAAAAAAAAAACGTAAAAAAAAAAAACTCAATCACGCTGTGGAGTCTTTTCCCATTCTTTCTTAGGACTATATTTACTCTTCCCCGCAGGTTCATTACAATTTCCCCACCTAACTTTAGAATCTTCCCCTTCTTCTGGCTCACTATACTCCATATCGCCTAATATCTCTAGTGCTTCCTCTATTGACAAACGTCGGTTCTCAGCCAACCTACGCTGAACCCCCATCGGAAGATTATATCTTATAGTCCTTACAATCTGGAATTGATCCATCGGGTAAGCTTCCAGTGCTCTAAGTTTCACTGCCTGTCATTGAAAAAACTGGCTATAGGTTTCATTTCTATCCGCTCTATATTTTTCCCGTGATGTTTTTATATGTATAGCCTCTTGTTTTTCCACACTCCAGAAACCTCTCAGAATCATCGTTTTGTATTCGTGGAATGTTTGAGGACTATAGTTCACCGCCTTCCACCATTCTCGAACAGGACCACTTAAATGGCTCATTGCTATAATGACCTTCTCCTTTTCATTTGACTTATGGAAATAAAAAAAATCATTTAAGCTATCCAAATAGTCGAATGGGTTTTCTTCCCCATCGCCTTTAAATACTCTTATTTGGATAAATTTTGCTAATGCTGGCCTTTCAGATTTAGCTTCTTCCTCTACTTCATTAGGTGTCCTTTCCATTATACTTTGATTCAAATCTCTTACTTTTCTTTTTGGACTCGATTCTATTTCCCCTATGGTCTGTTCCTTCCTTTCACTTTCTATCTTTTCTTCTGTAACCTTATTACATTCATAACCTGCACTTACTATATCCCCTTCATCTTTTTTTTTGCCATTTCTCTTTTCTACTTTCTTTTTTAATTCATTTACGTCTTTTCTGAGGTCTTGGATCATTACTTTCATTTTTTTAATTTCTTCCCTATCTTTGATTACTGTTTCTTTTAGCTCAGCGATAGCTTTTAGTATTTCTTCGAACTGATAATGCTCGGGGTTTTTAAATGTCACCACAGGGCTTTCTATGGTACTTTAATCTTCACTCATTCTATTTCTTTTTTCTTTATTTCAAACTCAAAACTCTCCCCCATTGGAACACTAACTTCTCGCCCTAACCACCCGAACCTGCCTTACTCCACTTTTACCCTAATCTCAAGCCGTTTATGTAGTTAACGAGCCCTACACATTGAGACACCATTTTCTTTAATTTTACCTGCTCCTACCCTCTGTAACAAAACATTTTGTTACGCTCTTAAATTTTACGAGATTGCAATGTACAGTGGCCATTAGAGGGCGCCACTAAACATTTCTGCCTAGACCGTATTATAACATTTTTTTATAATAATGGTTAAATTATTTATGAACGGCAATCACCAATTGCAAAACTTGAAATTATTTTCTTTTTAACAGACCAAAAGACTACAAAATGAAAGATAAGAATTAATTATAATAACTAAAAAAGAAACTAAACAGATAGACGCTTGAATATTGTTAAAATATTTATTAACCTTTATTCTATTTGTTGGTTAATTCCCTTCCCTCGCACTTGTCAAATCAAACCCTCCTGATCCTTTTTCTTTCTAATCAAGATTTAGCATGTATTGTTCTCGAAGGATCATGCACTATCACTTTACCAATTATATAATATTTCATCAAATATCATGGTATATATCTATGAGTGAACTCAAGGGCGACTTACTATAAGAGTGTGTTTGTTAAAAATAAACACACTCAAACCTCCTCTTTCTAATGTTAAATCTTTTACTTGAATTTTTACATGTCCTTAGATCGAGTATACAATTTCTTATTCCTATCTATACATAAGAACAACAATCATAGAACTAAAGGTAAGTTTAATTAACAGAATGTCCCAAAAAAAAAAATTAAATAAAAAATATAATGTGGATTAATTTGAAAGAGTAAATACATCTACTTAAAGATTACATATCCCTCCCTTTATATTGCTGAAACTTTGAGGTATTTAAAGTGAAGGCTTTACTTTCCTTCTTTAAAATCTATTATGCAAATGTCTCTTGAGATTATAACAAAAAAAAAGTCTATTTACCCTGATCGATCAGTGTAGATCCTGTGTGGGTGGAATATTTCACTCTATATTATTTGTGTTTTGTCCGTGTCTTCTTCCAGTCCTTTCTCATTGGCTAGCTCTCTATGTCCGGCATTTACAAGGCAGTTCCAAGTGGCAATAGCAAGAGGTTACCAAAGGGGAAAGTTCTGTTAGCTCTAGCCGTTCAACATTTTCTCTTGCGTTTTTTAGGTCTTTACTATTCAACAGTCTGAGCCGAATTGAAACTTATAGATTAGATATTGACTTTGGCAGAAATCTAATTAATTTTTAAACAAAAGGAAAGTCCGTAATTATAGTTTTTTCTACCAAAGTCTCAGTTCACACCTTTAATATTCTCTTCTTTTATTTCATATTTTATTTTAAAATTCCAAAGAAACATTCCAATTGATCAGCATAATAGATAGCATAAAAATACCTTCACTGTCAAAGTCCCAACAATAGAACTAATTGCTTTCTCTTACTTTCTATCTTTAAGAATTTTTTTTTTTTTAAAGACTAAACAAAAGACAAACTTTTATCAATAAGCAAGATCTCGATCTAATTTATTTTAACTTCTTAAATCCCCATTTTAAAACTAAGTGTTAATTTATTTATTTTTTAAATTATGTATTATAAAACGATATTTATATTTTAACAAAATATATATGTGCGTGTTTATTTATTTCTAATAAAATAAGTTCATTACAATGTATATATTTTATTTTTATAAAATATGTGTGTATATATATATGTATGATTATGAGCTGGCAGAAAAATACCAGCTCAACACCATTTTACAAAATTCGAGATATTCAATCTTTTTTAATGCATCATTGTTGTATATCCTCACATTCCTTCTTTTCTTCATAAATTCTCTAGTCTCAGTAGAAATTTTACTGGTCAATTGCTGCTTTTTTCTATCAGCTATCTTTGTTGCAGTTTTTAAAAGTGTATAGCTTGTTTTCCTATTAATGTCATTCAAATCTGAATCATGTTCAAAATCTACTAATACTTGAAACTGATTTGTAAATTCTAATTTAAATTCATTAGAATGTTTCTGAAGATTAGGAATATCAACTGTAAATATTGTTTTTCTTAATAATTTTTGTCTCTCTAGTTTTGCATTAACATGTATCTTACATCTTACTAATCGGTGATCACTTCCTGTGTTAAATTTATTAAGAACATTACAATCTTGAAATATGTATTTGTATTTGATATATATATATAAGAAATTATATTATCAAAATTATACCTTAATATTTTTATTTGGATGTTTTTTATTTTTTTGTTTCTTGTTATTGGAATGGCCATATTAGATGGTTTTTACGAGTATATGAAGCAATCCCCCTCCCCCAGAAGATTATGCACATTTGACATCATTTTAAAATTGTAAATTAATAGCTGCATTTTAAGTTTTAAATTAAACACAATGTTATTAAAAAATATGCTGCATGTTAAAATCGCAAGATGACGCCAATAACAAAAAAAAAAAAAGTTATTGATCACCATTTTGCCGCGCGAAACAATAGACTTCATTGAAATAGTTCTGCGACCCAAATGTTTATTACATAAATTATAATATAAAATAAATGTTACATCAGCACGGTATTGTATATATGTATATATTCGTATCAATGTTATAATATTTATAACGAACAAATAATTTGTAAGTTAAAAGTTGAGTTAAAGTTAAACTACATATTTTTAATTTAAAAGCTTAACATATTTTATTAATTACCAAAAAATTAGAAAAATGACATTTAAAAAATAGTCTATTTTGACGTATCAGTTCGATTTCAATATTGTTTGAAGTTACTGTAAAAAATTTGTTAAACTGCAGCAGTAACATATTTAAATAAAATTTGCTATTAAAATATTATAAATTAATTTATTAATTTTAATTATATTTATTACAGACATTTAATTATGAACATACAATGCAAAATAATTATTTAATGGCTTTGTTGTTGCTGCTTCTTTTTAATTAATTTATCAATTCTTGCTCTAATTTTTTGAACAATTACATTTTGAAAATAATCGCGAAATTTAACATTATGATTATTTAAGTTCAAATTGACGATTGAATTTGAGAAAACTACACAAAGCATAGGTAGTATTACTTACTATTTTTTTATTTTTATTAATACTAATATTTTCTTAAAATGTAAAAAGATTTTTGATATCAGATATTTATGTTTTTATTTCTTGGTGCATATTCGCGGCCCATTAAAAATTTAACGCGAACCAATATTGGGTCGCGACCCAAAGGTTGAGAAACGCTGCACTAGAGGACAGTTTTATTTCCAGTAATAACTACATATATTAGATAACAAAAAGCTGATATCATGAATCAATTAATAATTTTGCTAAATAAATTAACACAAACGTTTTATGTGCTAATGCTTTCTATCTTTCTTAATAGATCAGTAATATATTTTTATAAAGATATGGTCAAGATGTTTAATAATTAAATTAAAATAAATATATCTGGATATATTTGTGTTGCATATTCAAGGCAATTTTTTTTAACTTGTTATTGTTTGTCATTCAATCTTATGCTTTTTTCTTTTAGAATTAGAATGACCATAACCATTTACAGTTGCTCTTAATGTATAAAGAACAACAGGAAGAATTTCAGAACTAAAAGTTATCACTAATTAAAGTTTGGAAATTACCAAAATGAAAAGTCTCTTGCATCAAAGATTTATGTTATAATCATACTTAATCAATATTATAGGTTTAATTTGAATATAATATGGTATCTATCGTTTTTAAGAGACATAGAAAAGATCTTGTGAAATAGACTAACGAGATAAAGAAGCTTGCGGAGTGATAAGACAAGATACAAACTTTATTACATCCACCTTGCAGGAGTTTTTATTCTAGGTCTCTTAAAAATGATACTGTTATATTGTAGATTTCAATTAAAGTTATAAAATTGCTAAAATATAACATGAATGTATTCATGCATACAGAATATTTAAAGTGCAGGAATAAATTCAGAAAAATCCTGCAATTGATTGATCGTTTTTGAAAAAAGATGATGATCTACTGATTTATCTTCAAATATTTTTTTTTTTAAAAATCAGCAAAAGTTTATACAAATAGTTACATAAAAATGATAATTTTACCTTAGTTGTTGATGGGCACGACTCCAGCCTTTCATCTGTTGTATAAAAACTTCTCTCAAAACGCTAATTAAAAAATGACTTTTATTAAAAATAAATAAATAATGAAACAATGAAAACAATTATAAAATATTTACAGACTGACAACAAATATGTAAGCATATCAGTGCTTTAGCATACCTTAATGCAAATTTCCCTTCATTGTCTTGTCTTATCTATTTATTTATTTTTACATTTGAGCAGAATCTTTGTAAAAAAATGGTAAGAAGATATAATCACACATGGGATATAGAATTAACACAGGATGATTTTTGAATTTTTGTTTATTTTTTTTTTTGTAGGTATAATTTAGTAGTTTGAGTTTTTGTTTTTAAAAACAATACCAACCTACAGATATATAAACTGTTATAAATAGATTTATATATACATTATAAGAGATTAATAGTACATATATTTGTAGAACATATTAGTATATATGCAGTGGGCAAAAATGAAAAGATGGCAGATTTTCTCTCCAAGCTGCTTGTAACTCTATCTCTGGGTCAACCACACTTGAGTAATTTATTGACCTAGTTTAATTATTCACCACAAACATTATAAGGAGATAGTGTATCTGGGTAGCAAGTTAAAATGTGAATTATGATCAAGTCTTTTGTACCTTCATAGATCATCTTCAAATATTTTTCCTGCCATTATGAAAATCTTGAAAACCACTTAGAAACATTTTTGCAATTTACGGCTTCACTACTACACACAGTTTGAATCATTTTAAATATTTCGGCAACACTTTACCCAACTTAAAACATAATTTACTGTTATCATTTTTTTTCCATCATGGGTTAAGTAATGAAATATTATCTAGACAAAAATATAGGCAATTATTTTTTGCTGTTAGGAACAATTCTCTTTATTCTACTTCAGAGCCATCTATTGTAAGCTTGTAAAATCAATATTATTAGATAATAAGCCAATTATATTAACATTCAATCCTATATAATCCACATTCTCAGACTACTTTCTGTCTAATAGCCTTTGTCAATGAGAAAATTGAATTTAATGCATCTGGACTTAATGTATTCACTTTTTTATTACCAAGTTACAGACTGAAATCTAAAAATTAATTAATATTTTAAGTTCAAGCCAACTTTCTTCTACAGTTACATAGATCTGACTTAAGATAAGAAACTTTAGATTTTAGTATCCTCAGTTGTACACTAATTGGAAGCCTTTTTATCCCTTTAGTTTAAATGATATAAGAAACATTACATGACTACCCCTGTTTACACAAATGCTGTTAGGAATGTCTTTCTTCAATCTACTCTAGAGCCATCTAATGTCAATATTAAGATGTTTTTGAATTTTAAGTAGTTATCTTGATAGTAAAAATAAAATAAAAAGGATTTCTGCTAAAAACATCAAGTTTGTGATCTAGATAGAATCAGTAAGTTCCAGATTAGTTATCAGTCATAAGCCAGAAACTAATTTTGGGATGCAAATAAGATAACATTAGAGATGGACATAAGTATGCTACTATATAATATATAATGATTACTCATGTTCTCAATAGATGGCTCTGGAGTAGAATGAAAAGACCTGTTCCTAGCAGTTTGTTTTATGCAACCAGAAATAATCATATAGTGATAACTAACAAATTTAAATACTAGAGTATTAAATTGACTCAAACATTCTAAGTATTCAAATATGAGCTACACTCTTAATGCAATTTACACAACTCACTAGATAAATTTACTTATAATTGTGAATGGCAGTATTGTTTTAAAAATAGTACGGCCATAATAGTAATCATGTAACTATTTGCTAGTAGTGATTTATTGCACAATTTTTTATTATTAGACAAAAAATCTGAAGTACTAGATTATTGATAAGGTATTACTATTTAGACCACATTATGTTTTATAAATGGCTCATTGGGTAGAGAATTTTTCAATGCAAAATAGCTATCTATAGATTTTATATGATTCTAATTCAAAAGCAATCATGGCGATTGAAGATAATAAGCAGTATTTTTGAAAGATTTAATTAATCCTAGACAGCCACATAAGTTATGGCCAGTCTTTATTAGATGTTCAAGAAATGTTGCTATATAAGATATGCATTGATTCAGAGATGGTGATATAAGAAGCAAAGAAGAGAAAACCATTCACCTTTTTACTTGTACACACTGTGTACTACAAGTTACCACTCACGACCAAATTACAATTTTTAATGATACTTCTTAAACCACTTATGATTTTTGCCATATATTATAATCAAATTTTATGCTTTGATATTCAATGTATTCTCAGTTTTTAGTAATAATAGCCATGGTTTCAAGATTGTGTTTAATATCAGTATCAAAATATTTAATATTAACATATTCTTCTATTCTCACTACTTTTGTGCCATCTAATATAAAGTTTAGTAATCAATAGATTCCAGATGGCATAAAAGATGAGAACAAAAAATTGTTAATATAAACAGAATGGGCAAGCTGAAGTTAGGTGATTTCTTATTAGTCAGGGAATATGTTAAGGGTTTAATACGTAATATACAGACAGATAGTAGGTTTTAAAATTATTAACAAAAAAGTAATTGGAATTAACGTTCTTCTTGCTTTAATTTCCTAATTGGCTATTCAGGACCAAAGACATAAAATTCATCAACACTTAAAGCATTGAAATACTGCATTATATTTCAAAGTATAAAATATAAAATGCGCTAAAATGCACAATCACATAAAGTTGAAGACAAAGAAATATTAATACAGATTGATACAAACTAAATATCTGTATCTAAATATGTGGCTAAGTGCTTTAGAGCACCAGGGTCCTCATATTCACAACTATCTTTGCTCTTGAGTAATTTTTTTCTCCTCCAAATCAAATTGTACATATTATAACTAACAAAATTAGTTATTATCTTCAAAATATCTCATTTCAAAGAAAGAAATCACAAAATCACTGACATAATTCTCATAAGATTCAGAGTATTGGCATTCTCTGGTTAGGAAGCCATTGTAACCAATAAATAAATATTAGTTATGGTAAGTGAATCAATGTAGTGAATTATACTTATCTCTAATAATATATTCTTTTAACAAAGAAAAATCTCTTTTCCTCTTTCCACATATATAAAACACATTCATAGTTTATAGCCACCCACACTGGCGCTAGTTGTAAGTACTTAAAAATATCAAAAAAATAATATTAAATATCATCAAGTTGGAAGAGGAAATCAAACTCTTTTATTTAGTTTACCTATAAAATGTGTTTTACCTGGGTGCCACTAGATTGTCTAAACCCAGATAAAGTTATATCATATATCTATTCATAGTATACCTAGTTCAAACCCATTTGGTACATTCTTTACAACACATGCACTTGGTTGAATGGAAAACGATATATTTTAATTATGCCAATAAAACTATAAGATTCCAATATCATAAATTTTCGCTTAATACTTTCACAGATATTACCGGCTCAGTTCAAGTACACAGACCTACAGAGGCATAGATGCTCTTGCTAATGGCTCACAAACAAACATAGTGAGGACCATTATTTATATATGACCATTAAACCCATTTATTTAATTTATCGATAATGATATAATGGATGATGATGGTGATGACGATGATGATTCCAGTCACAGCTTTTGTAATTAATTCGCAACAACTAATTTAGCTTTTTTTATAAACCCAAAATTATTTACCTAAAACATTATTATATTTAAGTTGTGAATTAACCATTAATATTCACCAGTGATGATAATGGTCATAACTAATCTCAACATAAAATTTTAGCTTTTTATAACCTATAATTATTTACTTAAAACGTTATTATATCTAAATTGTGACCCACTCACTAATATGCACCAGTGATGATGAATGATCATAATTAAATGACAAAATTAAAAAGAACAGTACTACTACTACTAATAATAATGCGAAAGCCAAATATTGTATAATTATATTTATTAAGATTCTTTCCTTTTAATAAACAAATTTCTAATTATCTAATTGACTTCAATTATTATATCAATCATAATGTATTATTAAAACAAAATATCAAATATTGTATATGTAACCGAATAAAAAAATTAAATATATGTGTATGCTTCTACCCATTTAGGATAAGCTCGTTTAAAATGAAATATTAAACAAAAAAAAAACCCAAAATATTCAATTGAATGCTTATTCAATATTTCTCCCAGTTTTATTATTAGATTGTAATTGCCATACCAAAAGTCATTCTCGCAATATGTGTGTGTTCACTTTCATACACGTGACTCTATACTCTATTAATTTGCTCCCTAAAAAAACTATTAAGTAATAAGATTTTAGCCTAACCTAGTATGTCTGTATAAGCAGTTTCCCACACACCACTCGTGATATGTTAACGTATATATTATGTTAAAATGTTTCCCTTCATATTATTCATTTATTAAAAAATCACATATATAAAAAAAAATTATTTAAATCTTGAGCAAAGCAACATTTATATCAAATTTAAATATCAAGATAAATAAAAAACATTATAAAATATATATTGACAGGTTGCTCAAGTACTGTTGATTAACTCAACCAATGACAATAAATAAGACACATTTTTTTATACAATATAAAAAAAAATATTCAAAGATAAGAAACATTAAGTCTAATAATTTCAAAATGTATTTGCGATGTTGTTATGCATATGGATACTTAATGACATAAAATAAATAAACTTTTAATGTTTATGTATTTAAAAAAATAATGTTTGACCTATAGAAGGAGATTCAAACAATTACTTTTAATAAGTAAAAAGAAATGATTAATAAAATTTCGAAGTTACCGATCCATTTTCAGTTCTTACTAATGTCCAAGTCGAAACAATAGACTGCTCTCTTGTCTATAGTTTCAGGCTGAGGTGGCACTTCACTCTTTTCCTTCTTTTTACCATTTCAATTTTATTTCTGGCATTTTGATGAGCATAAAAGAAAACTAAAAAAACTGATTAGTAAATTAGTTGAGGTTTGATGCGTGGATTATATAATCTTCTTCCTTTTGTTCTTTCTCATTCTCCCTCTCTTTAAATATGATAGTTCTTTAATAAATCATTGGGTGAAAAGGAAATCTCTGAGACTGCATGTGTTTTTGGCTTGGTTGACTTGAAACATGGCCATTCTTTGGGTCTTAAAAAAATATATTTATATGAGTGTACAGACAAACTATTTAACTCATGATGGTGAGATCCTGGGGAGAAAATAGTGCAAGTTAACATGGCATTCTCCTCTTCTTACAGCTAACAATATATATAAACACTGTGTTCATTTTTTTTTCCAAAGTAGCAATTTATGCACTCTCCTTATAACACCATTTTATTTTTCAACTTCTTTTTTAGAGACTGAATCTTTATCAATCCCTCCAGAATAACTTAACTGCAATAGTGATCATATATCAGCACATCTTCTATATTATATAAAATAATATTTTAACATTTTGCCTTCACTTTTTCCCTCAGTGAGAGAACTTAAAGAAAAAAAATCAACACTGCTGCTCAGAGCTTGAAAGGAGAGAAAAAATAACACAACTAATGACTATTGACTGACCCCTCTCTTTCTCACACAGCTTTTTATATCTCAGTTTTCATAATTCATCTGACTTTGAATAAGTCAAAGTTCCTTCATCAGCTAGCCCAAAGATTATTTCACACAAAAACTACTGTCATTTTAGAAAAAAAAAAAAAAACAGAATACAAACTGATGACACTTAATGGTCAAGTAACAAAAGGAAAATTAATTTCTCCATCCATCTGTCAAAATATTTTTTTTTTTTTGACAATTTAAAATTCAGACAAAAAAAAAAAAAAATCAAAATTTATGTGTAATTAAAAAAAGTAAGTATCTCTGTAAAAAAGTAAGTATCTCTGATTTACACATTCATACTTCCACTTCAGACAACATGTGTGTTCTGCAGGCTATTAATCTGTTGACTTTTAAATGTGACCCCTAAACAATCTAGTCCAGGCTGTTTTATTTTAAAGAAAAATAAGCTATATAATGAAATTGCTATATTTAATATGAGTCTAATGCAACTAACTATCTCTAATAATATTCATTTTTCTCATTACTATTTACTAATAAATATTTATAATATGCACCCAAACAAAGATATATATAAAATTTTGATTTAATAATATATATGTATGGGAATGAGATTCTATTCCTACAATATATAAGTATAAGATATGGGTCTAAAATATATGATAGTTGAACAAATTAGATTCCAAGAGATTGTAAAAGACCTAAAAAAAGACCACATGTGAGATAGACGGACTTGCTGGTGTGATGTGGAGAAACTAAATTTGGAGGAAACCATTTTACAACAGAATGATAGTTTCAAAATGAATGATGATGAATTACAAGACATACCCCTAGCTAAAAGCAAACTAAGTGGTCTATTTGTGTATGAAACTTGATTGTTTCAATGATGTTGTCTATAGACTTTACTAATAGTAACTGAAATCATTGTTTTATAACTAAAGCAGTCCCCAGTAAGCATTAAGATGGATAAATATCATCAAAAAACTTGGACTACTTATAGTTTCATTAACACAACTGAAACATATGATAGTTTTCTTTTTGAAATGTATTGCTATCTTCTAACGACTTTAAATATGATTCTTCATAGTCTATTACTATTACTCAGATGATTATCCACTAGTAATTAAACAATTTCATTCTCGATTTGTGATTAAAAACAGTTATGACCACTCAATAAATAAATAAATAAATAAATAAGTGAATGACTTTACTGATTGGGAATTCAGAAGTTTCAGTGGCAGAAATGACAGAACTGGGCAAGATCCATGAACTATAAGGTCCAGAGTCTGCCACAATATCATTACACCAAACCATTCAGGGCATCCAATAGTTACATACTGATACATGGAATATTTTTGCAACAAAAGATTTCTTGCTTTCTAATTCATAAACTAAAAGCCATAGATCCACTTGGATTGACATCCCATTTTAATTCAGAATTTATTTTACTTCCAAGAAGACTTTTTTAATTATTTATGTTTAGCTCATAGACAACCTTTTAGTTGTTGTTGTTGCTTATATCAATATAATACACAATAAAAAGAATCATCTTCACCCTATTCTAAAATCATCTATAAATTTTGAGTATTCAATGGGTTTCAGATGATATTGTGTTATAAAATCTCCATTTCCAAATCATTCAATTTGAAAGATGATGATTTTATAGCACTACATCATCTAGAATCCATTGATTAATCAAATTTATAGTGGATGGCTTGAGACTAGAATGAAGATAACTGTTCTTGGAAGCATATGAACAAGTGTAAAAAAGTCAGGTGATGCTGTTGTTGGAATTAAAATCAGTTTAGTAACAGTCATCAGGGTGGTCTAGAAATTACCAATCACAGATGCCTGGTGATATGTCCACACTTTTTTATTCTTACAGCCAGAACCCTTAGCAGGGAACTTTTCTGTTCCCTGGATAAATTACCAAATTTCTTACATCTAGCTGTCTCTTACTGTACTGCCAGACACCTCATCTATGAGTTTAACCATTCCATACTATTAGGCTGAGATTAATTGCATTTTTATGAATAATCTTAATAATTGTTAACCATACATTATAATTTATATAGGTCTTTCTACTTTACATATATACATAAGCCTGTAGTGTATAAGCATAATCAAGACCCATATGACCTGTATAAGTCCTGGATGGCTATTCACATGTTTGGAGACCAGCTCTCCACACTTGAAGTCACCATGCAGTTGGGTGATGTTCTGCACTTCATTATAAGTCCATGTGCCCTGGTGAAACTCCAAAACTTTTTCTTGATCCAATTTGCATAGAGCCTTCTCATTGTTTTCTTTCCTAATGCTGATTGGATCATAATCCCATTCATAAGATAAGGTGATTACTCCTTTCACTGCTCACATGCTGGATATAAGAATTGGTACTGGTTAATTAACCACTGTACATCACTTGGTGGCACTTCTTGTCTGCAAAAACAGATCAATATTACATTACCGGGTCTGAAACTCTTCAAAATTTACATTATTGTTGTAATAGTAAATGAATAGTAAATTATCTTACAATTTACACAAAATGTCAAAAAAAAAAGCCGACTTTTGTTTTACGGTAATTAATCATAAACTGCTTTTTTGCTGCTTTCTTTTTTTTTGTTATCTTCTTATTACAATAGTTATATAAAAAAAGGCAATTTTTTTTTGTTAATGGCATTGTTTCTGTCCAAAAACATATCAATATAACATTTCATGGCTGGCCTGACTTTTTTTTTCTTCTAATAGAAAATTATGCCAGGGGAGTTTGTTTTTGTCAAATTTATGCTATTTAAAAACTATCTTTTTTGAAAATTTCATTTAAAAACTACTTTTTTCCAAATTTACGGCCTATCAAATTTATACTATTAAGAAATTCATTTAAAAGCAACTTTTTTGGAAATTAAGCTCAGTTTTTTTTTTAATTTACACTTTCAAATTTACACTATTCTACATTAAACCAACAAAAAATTAAGTCATTAAAAAATACCTGGATATTTGTTCCTTCCTTCAAATTTACATTATTGGACTTCAAATTTAAACTTTCTAATTGATGCCATTCTTTCTAATAATATGTTAAACATTTCCATAACCCAACAAACAATTCAGTTCCAAACTAAACTTCACCTGATTATTGTGAAATTTTTCAACAAAAGTGGGAAAATTTCAACCCCAAAAAATATTTCAATTGATTGCGTTATGAATGAATCACAACACATACACATTGATTTCAAAAATAACTTTATTGAAAACTATGAAATTAGTCAAATTCGTTTGCAACAAAAAAATACAGATACTAAAAACATTCATTTTAAGAAAGAATTTTGCAGAGAATGGGCCAAAAAACCCAAACAAAAAAAATAAAATAATGTCCTTGCTTTAAAGTAGTTACCGGTTATGGCTGCCATCATCTAGACGAGTATGGCCCTGAAGGAGTTCTCACCTTTGTGAAGGCATTGGGCATTTATAGTAAGGCAACAGTGTCAACTTCTGCATTGAAAAGAAGGCCCATAGTTTGAAATGTTCACTGTTGCATTTATTCATCTTGTACATGTTAGCGCAAAAATGTGATGTTTTCGCGAAAACCTTGAACCACTCCCCAATTTCTCTCAGCTTCCAAACTGGCTAGGGATGCATGCTGACAGGTTGAAAATTATCACTATGTAACTCTATGTCAGTTGGGGTATAAGATAATGAGTTTGGAAGCAGATTTGAAGAGTTCTGGGAAATTGAAGTCCAGCCACTCTCTCAATGGTAGCAAACTGTCATTACTGGGTCTATGCATAAAGTGTCACCACACAAAGATGGCCATACTATTGCTGTGTATATGCATAGAGAACAACACCATTGCATGGACCATGAAATCACTATTATGATCGTAGGGTTGTATTAGCCTTAAGTTTGGCCGTGTAAACAGCATAATTCTCTGTTTTTGAAAAGAAAGTGTCACCAAACAATGTATAGTGGCTAATTAACCAGTACCCAAGAATTTAAACTATTATATATATATATATTCTAATATTTTCATGGATAAAAGATGTCATATTATTATTACTATTTGCGGGATATTCCGTGTAGTGAAAAAGCTAAATGCTGACATTTCAGTACAATATCAAGTACCTTCCTCAGAGCGTCCTCTTTCTCAAATCATAAGAATGCACGTAAGATTTAAAAACGTTTTTATCGTTTTCTTTCTCCTCATAATTAAATTCTATTGGTTGAGAAGTTTTAAAATTTATTTTCTCTTCCAATAGCTTCTTCCAAATGTTGTTAATCTTCTTTAATTCACACCTTTCATTTATGCTCTTGGGCCTTTTAAAAATCTCTATAGCTTCTCTTAGCAATCTCTGGTCATATTGTTCAATTTTTGCTAAAATATTTGTTTTTTCAAAATTGATATCATGATTTGTTAATTTTATATGAGAATAAATAGCTGATGAATTGGATTTTTCTCTCACTGCCAGAATGTGTTCTTCCTTTCTAATATTTATTCTACGATTAGTCTGTCCTATATATGTATGTGGACAGACCCTACATGGAATTTCATATACACCATGACACTCCAAAGCAATTTTATCTTTAGGAAGTGGAAATATTTCACTAATTTTTTTATAAGTAGTGTAAATTGTGTGAATATTATTATTTTTTAAAATGTTACCAATTCTATCAGTTACTCCTTTTATATATGGCAAAATTGTCTTAATTTTTGATATATCAAAATTTTTTTTCTTTTGATATGTATAAGCCCTATTAATAATGTTGTAATTAAAACCGTTATGAAGAAGCATTTTATTAGTAGCAAAAAGGTCCCGGTGAAAATGGCTATCATCAGAAAGTCTCTTTGTTCTACCCAATAATGTCTTTGCTACTGAAAATAGTTGTGCAGGATGGTGATGAGAGGAAAAATGCAGATATCTCCCAGTGTGTGTTGGTTTTTTTTATATATACCATGGGATAAAGAAACATCTTCCCTTCTTTCAATCAAAACATCTAAAAAAGATAATTGATTATTATTTTCTATCTCCATGGTAAATTTAATATTGTTATGAAAAGAGTTTAAAAAATTTAAAAAGTCATCAAGAGTATGCTTGCCATGAGGCCAAATAACAAAGGTATCATCAACATACCTCAGCCATATAGATGGTTTTTTAACTGCTAAAGTCAAAATTTTATTTTCCAAATCCTCCATAAAAATAGAAGCTAATTCTGGAGAAATTGGTGAACCCGTAGCTAGACCTGATGTTTGTTTATACATCTGCCCATCAAAAACAAAAAATGTATTCGATAAGCAGTGTTCAATCAAAACCACAGCAAAATTAGGCAACTGAATATTTTTTAAAACTTGAATCGCTTCATTTACAGATACACTAGTAAAAAGTGAAACAATGTCAAAACTTACCAAAATATCATTCTTAGTCAATTTAATATCCTGGATAAGCTCAAGAAAATGATTAGCATCTTTAACATATGATGACATCGTTGATAAATGTGGCTGTAAAAAAGAAGTAAAAAAACGAGCTAGTGTCTGCGCAGTTGGTTCACCTACACAGACACTAGCTCATGCACTACATATAGTGGCAGTGCTATAATTTTTCCCTTCTACATATTAGTACTTCAACTACACCCTTTATGTTAGTGATGTTACCATTCACATCCAATGCTTTCAGGTCAGTTTTTTGAAGTTGTCAGGATTTTTAATATAACTGGAAGTAATAGTATACCAATTGTGGAATGATATTTGTGATACACCACTCCCACTGTCAACCTCCATGGTTATCAGTTGATCATGTTTTAATTTTGATCAATATATTATCATTGTCTATTGTTGCCATGTTTTTAATATTAAGAAACTGCCTTTTCTGACCCTGTATACCATTCTACCATTTGTATCATTTCTGATTATTCTAATCTCTTTTTTGCACATAACTTCCATGTGGCCATTTTTCCTGCAGCAAAAGCATATAAATGAATTTTTGCTGGTATTTTGTTTGTGAACTTATTTTTAATTGAGTTAAACATTTTACAAACTTTTGTTTGTTTTTTCCACTGCAATTGAATTCTGTGTATTTTTTCGATTGCTCTAGGACTAATTCATAAGCTATACTATGCTTTATAATCTCATTATAGTCTAAATTAATGATCGATAGTAATTGTTGATGTAAGCTATCACTGTTTATGCCTCTAAGAAACTGTTCCAGAAGAGCTTCATTTAAAAATGAACCATATATGCAATCCTTTGCTAAATTCCCAAGTAAACAATCATAAAAGTCATGGAAATATAACCTAGTAATATTTCTAGAGAAGCGGTGGTTAAAATAATTAGACAACTGCTCTTTAAATTGAGCTTTCTTCTGGAGTGAAAGGTGCAGCAAGTCTATTCACAATTTCAATTATCCCTTTCCCAGCAAAACATAAAACTCACAATTTTGTATTTATCCTCATTGGTTTTATTTATGGACATTTCTATATATGTTGAATGTATACAGGCCAATTACTTGCCTCAGTGATAACTGATTGCATTTTTACCCAATATTTATGCATAAATCTAATCTTTACTTTTGACTCCCAATTCGAATCAACAAGTTTCTGCACAATTTTCTATAACCACAAATACAAGGGGTTTTAAATACTCCTGTAATTTCCTTACAGTTTCTAACTTTGAGTGCCACTGTAATGTCTGCTGACTAGGGTTAGTCTACCATTTCCCTAGATTTGCATTGAAGGCTGCCACACTGTTATGAGTGCTGACCAATGAGGTTTGTGTAAAGACTGTGCAACTGTGACAACTTGATATGTCCACACCTTCTTATTCTTATGGGACGAGACTCTTATTGGGGAACTTTCTGTTCCCTGACTAAATTGTTATGCTCTACTATCTCTTACTGTACTGCCAGATATGTCATCTGTGAGCTGTAACCATTCCCAGACTAATTTAACTATAATAATTCCCCAGTAATGACTCAATAATTGCATTTATTAATAATAATCTTAGTAATTCTAATCCAAACTACAATTTCTATAGGTCTGTCTATTTTACATATATGTATAAGCCTGTAGGCATATAAAAATAATAATCAAGATCCATACAACCTATATAAGTCTTAGCTGGCTGTTCACATTTTCAGAGGCAGCTCTCCATACTTAAAGTAACCATGCAGTCAGGTGATAATCTGCACCCAATTATAAATTTATGTGCACTGGGGAAGCTCCAAGAATCAAGTGTCCTTTTCTGGATCCAATTTGCCCTGAGTCTTCTCATTGTTTCCTTTTCTAATGCTGAATGGCTCCTAATCCTGTCCATCAGATAAGGTGATTACTCCTTTTGCTGCTCACATGCTGAATAAAAGAATTTAAACTATTATATATATTGAACCGTTTTTGAATATGTGTATTCGAAACACCGGCCTCTTAGGCAGAGAAGAACATACTCGGAGAGTATGTATGCCCAAACGATAGCTATAAAATATATAACTAGAGTTACATTTCCAGGACATAACTTCTTCTCGACTGTTGAGTTCAACACCAAGTTCAAAGCACTTTTTTTTTTGTTTGTGTATAAACACGGGCGCCAGCTATCTATTCAAGGATGAATAAATAACGCACTTTGAGCAATGGCCACTAACTCAACGCCTAAATCCACAACTAGATCAGCTGTTTGTAATCACTAATAGATTATACATAATTAGTGGTTAAAAGACTTGATAAAAGAATTTGTTAAAAAGATTTATAAAAAAGAATTGATAAAAAGAATTTGATATAAGGAATTGATAAAAAGAATTGACCGACAAATAAAGTTTAATTTTAAAGATAATTTATTAACTAACATTTATTTACTAAATTTAAACATTTTATAATTCTAATAAAACACATGCATATTTTAAATTAACATTTCTAAATAGTTTAAATATTCCTATAGATTTAATAACAGAACACTCTAATTTAACTAATAAATATTGATATAATGATCACGCACATATTAACTCGCACACACATAATAATAATAAAGTATTACATAGCATTTGAAATTTAACCACACATATCAATAGTTCATTTATGTATGATATAAAGTTCATATAATTAGACTCTTGAAAGATTCATATGAATTAATGCAATGCAATGGCTATTACAGTATAAACGAAATAAGCAAATGTTTTTACCTAGGCTTTTGAATATAGACATAGAATTTTGTTCTCTTTGGAGGCTGCTTTCGGTGAGAATATTTCCATTATGAATGCTTACCAGCCGGCTGGGACGTTTCCTTGCTGAGTTTCCTGATTTTCACGATTATTACTATCGAAGACAAATAGATACTGACAGAGATTTTCTAAGATGTTAAGCTGACATTATTTCACGGGAAGATCTGCTGTTTTCTTGGACATCTGGGCTGGAGATAAACGTGCGTTCCCAAGATCTTCTCAACACTGCATTTTGTTTGTTAACTGCTCAATTAATTTCTGAACTGCACTACTCAATTACTTTGTGAACTGATTTGTCCCAACTGATTGTCCGATAAGATATTCAGTATTTATACCGATGATGTGTTGTCCCTTTCATATCCTCCGGCAAATATCTGTTGTCGAAATTCTTTAGCAATTAATCCTTTGATAAACGTGTTTTGGAAGATTGTTTAATTAGTAATAGCCATGCAGAAATGTTGTTTTATATTCTAATTAATAACCATTGCCGTGTTTTTTAATAATAATCTTCTTTAACTTTCATTTATTTATAATAACATTTATTCTATTGTTGACAATCGCACATATATACGCACATATATTAGTTTTAACATTATTTTTTCTTTAATTAAACTTGAATGAAAAGAGATTTGTATGTTTTAACTTTTTAAATTATATTTTTATGAATACTAATAAAAACTATTTATTTCCTTTTGTAAACCTTTAGTTTCATTTTTCAAACCAAGACTCCCCCTCCCCCCTTTTGATTAATTAATTGTAGCTTTTTTTATTTCAAAAACTAACGCTAGAAAACTATTTAATTCTTATCTTTTTCGAAAACAAGCTGCAATAAACTCTTCAACATTTAATTTTATGTTTTTCTTTTATGAAAGATTACTTTAATAATAATTTTAGATAAAAATTATATGTGCCTATATCAATATAGGTACAATATATATATAACCTTAATTAATGAGTTATATTTAGCTTAAAGTTTATTATCAGAGTGGAAATTGAACTCTCAAGTTCCTTTGATTGCTCAATATTAAGCCTGCCTTCTGCCCATCCTTCGTCTATGTATTTAAATGGATACTGACCTATGCATGAGGGGTCAGAGTTGAGGTCAACATGAGCATGACAACAATATTGGCATCAGCATGGGATTTGACAATTCTATTTTTAGATTTTCAATAGTACGGATAGCTGAAGAGTCGGAGGTTGGAGTGGATTGAAGCCTGTCCACTTAAAAGGTAAGGCTCTGCTATCTTAATATAAACTGAGCACTGATTATATATATGTATGGGAGATGATAGTCTGGACCAACTGATGAGTGCCTGTTTAGCACGAAATATGTATATTGGTGACCATTTATTTTTTCTGCATGTGGGTGGTCATGTGTATCACTAGTATCAGATAGTGTGGATAGTGAAGAGGCTTGAAAGTCTGAGTTCAAATCCCCTACATTTTCAATGTACCATTATAATACTGCATTCTTCTCTCATTGATTTAACTGCTTTTATTTTTCTTATAATTAGAAATTAATCTTTTTTTCTAATCTTACAAAATTTATACTTAAATTTTATTTCACTATTTTAAAAGGATCAGCCTTTTAAAATTCTACGATTCTTTTATAACTTAATATTTATTTCCATTTGCAATTTATAACTTTATATGTCTGTTTATTTAAACATATATTTCACCTGGTATTACTCCTCTTTAAAATCAGTTTTTAGATAAAAACCTTACATATATATTAATTTCTTCAAAAAATAAAATTGCCATAACAAACAAAGTTAAATAATAAAATTTATAAAAACCAAAATTGAATAAACATATAAACAAAATATTTACCTGATGCATTCAAAGGTATTTAGTTGTTCGGCTAAAACTGAGGGGTCGCCACAGTCTAAAAGATTCCATAAAATTTCCACTGAATAAAATAACAATCTAAAACAATAATTTAATTCAATGATTGTGAAGTTAAATTGCATACAAACATATAACTAGAAATCAGTTATAAACATTTGTGTTATATATATATATGCGTGTATGTAAAATACATACATATTTAAAGTTATAAAAAGTAGAGTAAGAAATTTAAATAAAAAGTGAAATTAAAATTGATTGAAGCAGTAGATAAAAGAATTAGTTTTACTGAAAGATTAATTATAAACCAAGAAAACAACATCAATTAAATTTTTAAAGAGCAAAAGAAATAACAGAATTTCATCAGATAATTTAATTAATTAGTGACAAAAAGATTTTACTAGATAATTGACATTAGACAATGTCAGCAGGATCTAAGTATCACAACCAATTAAAACAGGAATTCAAATAATTGAATATAAACAACTGTTCAAAAATAAGCAACCAAGAAACGCTTGTAGAAGCTACAGGCATGCAGATTGCTTATAACAAATCGGTGCTGGATGTCATTGTGTGTTGACTTAGATAGCTAATATTGTGGAGAGACTTGCTCCAGAAATGGCAAAACAAGTCTAGAGACTTAAACAGGGGACCCTGGTCTTTCTTTTTATTTTAGTATGCCTTCAGGTATGTAATTATTTATGTTGTAAGTAATTTGTTAATATATTACCCCAAATCCTTAACTCAACCAGACTAACCAAAAAATAAACTCTACATCACAACCAATGGTTTCACTGCTACAAGCAGACATCTCAAGTTAATATTTTTATAACAGTTGTATTATTAATCTCTTAAATCATAATCTCAAGTTGCTATAGTATTTTATTTTTACCAGGTGAAATTTAAGTCTATGTCTGTTTGATATCATTGGGATCCATACCGGATATAGCAATGATAAACAAAATCAATTCTAAAAATGATTCTAGCTATCAGAGTTTAGATGGTCTTGTAGTTTGCTAATAGAAATCAAACAAAGAATCTATTATTCTTTGTTAATATGGGATCTAAATATTGGTAGCAAAAGAGTAAAGAAAGTCATAGGCAATAAAATCACGTAGAGAAGAATATTGATGAGATGAATGTAAAAACAAAAACAGTGCTTAAATCCAATGGTACAGTCGCAGATTGAGGAATCAGGTTCCAGAGGTTCCAGATTCAATTCTCAACTGGATAATATATTTAAAAAGCAATGAAAAACCAACTCAGATTAACTGAATGAAATTAAGTACTCAATTTGCCAAAAGGGTTCCCAAACAGCACGCGAACTTCCCAAATAATTTACTATACAACTAATTATGTAATGAGAGAACATGATTATAATGTGAATACAAATTTTATTACTGGCAAAGATATACAATACCTGCATTTATGTTTTATTTGTAAACTGAGTTTGAATTAGGAAAGTCTACTGGTATTACTTAGAAAACTGAATTAAATCAGCATTAAAAATTATGAAGCAGCATGGTGTCACAAATGAAATGTTATAGATTCCAGAATTGAGACATCATATTAACAGGCATTAATTACATTTAGTATAGAAAATATACATATATTTAAATATTATATACACACACACATACACAAAACAAAATAGCCTTACCATCATTCACTTCAAAAACTAACTTCCTGTAACATCAAAGGATGTTTGCAAAGGATGTTTTCATGAGATTGATGGCCTCCGATTCAAAAAATTAACATTATAGTTTCTTTTACTCTTCTTCTCAATTCACTTTTTTCATAAAAAATAATCTTTACATTGTCAAATAATACTTTACGACATGTTTTCAGCTGATGAATATACAATGCTGAGTTATGATATCCATTTTTAACTCTATTCTTATGAACTTTAACTCTTTCATTAAGACATAATTAATTAATGAATATTTAATTAATTAATGGATTTGTTTTTTAAAAAAAAGATTGTGATTTTGGTAGTTTAGCATTAATGTTTTTAATGTTTTAATCTTGATGTTTTAAAGAAATTTGAATATTTTTCTGCAGCTAAAATTATTCACGATTTGCTACTGTTATTAGAGGATACTATGTATTTTGTGAGTAATGATGTATTTTATAAAATTAAAGAGGGTTGGGTTAATGTTTATGTGAATTCTCCTTTATTGTTCTCTGTCTATATTGATTTTTTTAAAGAGTAGTGTTATAAATAATTTTTCTGTTTCTTTAAGATTATTTTTTAGGTATGTTGATAATTGTTTGTTTGTTAAACAGGAAGATAAATAAAAAAAATTTTTTTGATAGATTGAGTGCATTTAATTCTAATATTAAATTTCCTGCTGGGGAAGGGGAGGATACATTTGAATTTGTTAAGTTAAATTTTTATATTTAAGTGTTGATAAAGTTGATAATGTTTTATTTTGTACTCATTTCATTAAAGCAAAAAATTTAAGAAATATGATAAAGCCAGACAGTTATCAACCTTTTGTTCATAAAATATTTTCTTTATTGAATTTTTAGAAAGCTTAAAATTTTTGAATATAGAGTTATATTCAGAGGAGTCAATTTACTTTTGACTATATTGAGTTAGATAATTATGAATTTATTAAGAATATTATACTTTATAAAAATATTTATAAATTTGTTAAGAATAAAGATTTAATTGTTAATGAAAATAAAGAGTTTATTCCTTTGCCACATATGTGATCAATTAGTAAATTGATTTATAAGAATATATTTTTATTGGATGGTATGAAAGTAGCCTGAAAGAAAGGCCTGAGATTAAATTCATTACTAAATAGTTCAAAACAGTCAATTGATAGCAAATCTATTCCTGGGATAGTTTATAACATTCCTTGCAGTTGTCATAAAATTTATATAGGTCAAAGCAAATCAAGTCTTAATGAGAGTTAAAGTTCATAAGAGTAGAGTTAAAACTGGATATTATAACTCAGCTTTACATATTCATGAATTGAATACAGGTCATAAAATATTATTTGGACATTGGGGAGATTATCTTTTATGAGAAAAGTGAATTGAAAAGAAGAGTAAAAAAACCTTGATGATAAAATTTTTTGGATCTGAAGCCATCAATCTCCTTTGACATTAAAGGAATTTGGATTTTGAGCTGAATGATGGGAAGACTATTTTATTTGGTATATATAGGTGGTATATTTAGTTGAACTTCACTTAAAAGGTCTACTTGTTAATAGATGAAACCATGGTTGTGGAAGAATTTTAGTAAAATTTTGTTTTTGGTTATTATTGTAGTGTTATATGAATTTCTATTATATATGCCAGACATATTTTGCGGATTCATCAGTATAAGATTTTAATTAGATTTTCCAACATTTTCACTTGATCATACAAGCCTTCATCTATATAAGCATATATATAAAATCAGATACAAAAAAAAATCCTTTACAAAGTAATTAAAAAATCTAATTATAAATTGAGATGGAAAACTGCAAGTATCAAAAAAATAATAGGCCTTGCATTGCTACACCATATGTTCTTTATATCACAGCAAAATTTAAGGAGAATTTGTAATCAAAATTTTAACATAGGTTTTAGAACCCCAGATAATTTAAGTAGATTGCTTTGATATTTTTTAAAAATGGACAACCTAACTCATTTGCATTTAATTTGCATGTATTAAGTCTAATACAAACAATACCACAATTTTCAATATGGCTATGATTATGAGGCATGGAATCTTGAAAGCGCTCAGCCTTAACTGTGCGATTAATATTGTTCAAGCGTATAGCTTCTGCAACTTGCACAGCATATGTGATTTGTAGATTAGTAGATTGATAAATATTAAGGATAAAATTAATAAAGCAGAATTTCCACAAATTGTATATGCTGTTCAAAGCAATAGTAAGGACTGTTCAACTATATCTTAAACAGGCAAAACTCTCCATACAGTAGTGCCACCCTGTGCCAACCAGAGTAATCAACTATAATTACTGTATGGAGAGTTTTGCCTGTTTAATAACAGTTATGTGCTAGCATAAGAGATGGTGATCATGTGATATTTAGTAGTTTAACAATTATATATTATGGTGAATCCTATGCTAATATAAAAATGAGAATTAGACAACATAAATATTGATATAATAGATCTAAAAAAAATCAGTGAATATGTCCGTACTTTTGGATTAGCATGAACACATTTTTCTTCCACAAAGGGTTAAGCTTTTATGTGTAAAGCAAGATAACTGGAAGAGAAAAGTGAAGGAAACATGGTACATTACTAATTAAGACAATGTTATAAGCAAAATATTGAATAGTATCCAATTAAGTACTCATTAGAATATGTAAGACTATTTTTAAGAAGGTAGTGCTAACTTAATAAGCCATATGCTCTGCATTGAATAACATTAGGATAAATTGAATTTCATTTTATTTACTATATATTCCATAAACTATACACACACATTATATATATATATTGTAATGGATGTTTAAGACACCATTACAAAAATTATAGTTTTATAGGGGTGAAGAAAATAAAATAAATTTTTATATAAGGTTTCGTTTGTAAAACTTGATTAAAAGTTTTTTTTTTAATGCTTGTACAAATATATATGTATGTGCGTGGGAATTATATTTTAATACCACAGTTATATTTGGTTTTTAATTTTAATTTTGAAAAAAAAAAAAAGAAAACTAAGATTATTTTTTTTTGTTAAATTTATGTAAAAGTAAAGTGTACAAATAGATTGCTTTTCAGATTTGGGGATTTAGATTGATAAGGCTAATTAAAAAGAAAGAAAACAAAAAGAAAAGAATTTTTCATTAGTTAATTCCTAGATCTGTAAAGGGCAATTTATTTCATTAATTAGATAACTATTGTTATCTAGATCGAGAATTTTTAAATTTTAATTAAAAAGAAAAAGTTTGGTAATTGGTTTAAGAGATATGATTCAGATATAACAGGCTGAATCAGGCCATTGGATTATCTTGGACTAGCTTTCAATACTGGCATCAGCTAGAATACTTGCACCAGCGCAAAGAGACAGACACCAACTCTGACAGGAGAATTGCATGATTCCTGCCAAAATACTTGGAAAGAACGATTCCTGCATATTCTGAAAGCTGATCCAGTAATTATTCTACCTAGAATGAACATTAAACCTACAGCAAGAATATTTCCTTTACCATGATGTGCTAACCTTCTCGCCAGGACAGGTTCGGACGTCCTGTATCTCCATTAACTGCCTACAACAATGCCATAAGAACCGGCTCCAAAGAAACCACTAACCAACTCGCCCAAGCCTACTGTCAGTGAATCCAGAGCAACGGACTAACCTAAGAAGTCTAGTGCACTAGCATTGAAATAAATTATTAAGGTACCTTACATTTTTGCAATTTAAATAATGTTATCTTAGATTTGTTTCCTTTTTAAATATAAATGTTTTTTAAGTTATATCTTATGTAATTCGATTTCTTTGTGCTTGATTTTTTTTTCTTTTTTTTTTAACGAGTGCTAGTTTCAAACCTATTACTGTCCATCCTATTTAAGTCTTAGTAAGTAAGATAGTAGTTTATTTATAATCTCACATTCTTTTTTTTATAGAAAGCAGTCTGGATATTACAGACTATTTTAATTGACTTCTGGCTCATGACCCATTTTATTATTAGTTCTCCTTATGTCGTGAAACTTTATTTATAATAGTTCTTAGTTTTATTTCTTCAAGCTTCCAATTCGTTTATTAGGGGCACGTACAATCGTTTTAACCCTCTCAATAGGTAGATCGTGAGCTCCTAGCCTGTCTCACTCAGAGGGAGGTCAATCGATTGAAAGTAATAACTTTCAACACTCTTTTTATTATTATTAATGTTTTGGAAGCTACTTTCGCATTTCTTCAGTTTCGACATAAGCTTACATAAATCTCAAATACGGAGATTCAGCCTTTTTCTAACTATGGGTTATAAGCAGGAAGCTAACCTCCCTTTTCTTACGTGAGATCACGGAATACTTACTAATACTTCTGCTACTGTCAGTATTTTGCACTCTTTCACGCATAGAAAATCACTCTCAAAGCCATATAAAATATTTAAATTTAATTTTGACGTATGTACGTGTAGTACATATTTTAAGTGTGCTTTAAAGATTATTATTTAGATTTATGTTTATTTAATCATACTTTTAATAAAATTATTTATTTATTTATCTACTTAGTTGATTTTGTTTTCTGTTGCTACCTTTCCAACTCACTGAACAAAACATAGATCTCATTTGCTTGATTGAGCTAGTCCGGTGCACTCGATTTGCATATCCTGTAACCCCTTAAAAATAAATGTCTAGTTCCAAATTTCAGACTAGTGGCGCCCTGGCGGTCAGTTTATGCGAGTCTAAAGCTTTTGTCTGGTATAATATATATATATTAATAAAAACACACAATTACTTCTCTATAAAGCTGCTTTAATATTTCAACCAGCAGACTGGTTTTCATCAGAAAGCACAGCAAAATAGCTATTTCCAGAATTTAAACTAAAATATTACAAGCATTTACATATCAGATAACAAAATTAATTCATTGAGGCTAAAATTCTTTAAGTTTTATAAGTATTTAATAAGAATGTAATTATTTTTTTTTGTTTGGGTTAAAAAGTATGAGAGGTTTATCAGTTGGTTGGTTGATAAGAATTGGTGTATAAAGAAGTTTAGCCTATAGGAATTAATTTTGTTATCTAGTATCTATATTTTAGTGTTTAAATTCTGGAAATAGTCATTTTCTTGTGCTTTTTCATGAAAACCAGTTTGCTGGTTGAAATATTAAAGCAGCTTTATAGAGAAGTAATTGTGTGTGTTTTTATTACTATTTTAACTTTAGTTTATATTTATTATTTTCATATATACATATTGTACCGTTTATTTATATATGGTACAGATATATTTGGCATTTGGTAAAAGCAAAAAAAAAGTAAATTTAGCGATCTTTTAAAAGAAAATAATTTTTAGATTTTTTTCTGATTAGTATAATTTATTTTTTTAAAAGTACAATGAAAGTTAAAATTGTTGTTCATATTTTTTTTGTGTGTAATTAAAAATAAAAGTTAAAATTGGAAAGAATAAATGACATGCAGATTACTAATCCAGATAAATTAAAAGAATTCCAAAAGTAAAAAGATAAGCTAAAAGAAAAATATTTTAGCTAATTAAAGATGGCAGAATTATACTAAAAAAATAAAGACTTTGTAACTTAAATTTAAGAGAGAGTGTACAAGATTATTATCTTATATGCTGATAAAAGGACAAAAGGATGTGCAGAAGTTTCAAAAACTGGATCGAGGTATAAAAAGAAGAGGACAACTTCGACCTAGGTCTTCTCTTTACTTTCTAGTTACATGTCAAAGAATTGGAGGTTTCCGCGAGCAAATCTGTGGCAGTAATATACTTCTGCACAAGTATGTCACTTGCTGTACCAAGCTGTCATGCAAGCATGGAAAAGGGACTTGTGAAGACTGCTTTTTGTAATGAAAGGGTCACTACAAACATGCATTTTCTCCAGCTATAGAATGGAACAATAATGGAAAATGCTGGCAGGAGAGACCAATGAAAATTCTTATGAGCTCGGGATCCCACAAATCTACACCAATTTACTGGTATGTTAAGAGTAATTTTTCCTGATTGTGACTTAAAAGTTTGCAAACAATTATTTATATAAGCTTATAATACAATCCTGATATAGACTTTAATTTTCATACTCAAGGGACTTTTTTTTAAAGAACTTTATACAAGATCTTGGAAATGAATTGTAAGAAGTGAAGATTATTAAATTGCTTTAATTATTTTACCTAACTGTTTTTATTAATCAATTCATTATCTGGATTAGTATGTTTACTTTCCAACTTTATTTAATTATTTAACTTAAAAATATTTTAGTTTGTTAGAATAAAAGATTTTACCTTTATCAATCTTTTTCATAGTACATTATTGGTAATAGTTATTAATGATTATTATTAAATTTATTAATATTAGTTTAGTAAGATTTGAAAATATAATTTACGTTTGCCAATATGTGTTGAATAAGCTCCAATAATAATAATATCTAGAAAATAATTCTAGTTACAGTATAATATAATACTGATTCTTTTAAAAACATTTTTCTTTTTAATTTGCAAGACGTGATGCGACAGATTTCAGTGGGTTCTTATATGAATCCTGGTACTGTGATAAAAGAAATAAAAGCTGATTTCATCATAGTGTAAATCATAATAATTACTAGGTAGAGTTGATCAGGTAATATAGTTGTTTTTTGAAATAAAAAAATGAAACATTTTTTCTTTTGCATAACTTGATCAACTCATGCACTATATGTGTAATAGAGACCTAGAAAGATGTGGAAAATGTTACAATATATATATATATGTGTATATAGGAATCTGTCTTTTATTTATAGAGGCTTGACAAAGATTAAAAATTTATGGTGTAGATGATCTTGGGCTGTTATTGCGAGATATGTATATATATTGTGCCCATTCTAATTTAGCCTGTGGTAAATTGTAATAATGTGCATAAATAAAAACAGAAAAAAATCATCATCACATTTTCTTGTATAGGAGGTGAAGCTATAGGGCATCTAAGTTTAAACCTTACATGATCCAGTCCCAAAAGCCTAGGACAGGAGAGTGGGGGAAATGTTCCTTGAATTATTTAATAGTTGTCGTTGAAAGTTAGAATGAGAACACATATAAACAGTTGTCTGTGGACACAAGCTATTCACTTAATCATTTTCTGATTTTGATTATTGACATTTTTCAAAATTGATCTGTACTTAATAAATTCTGCTATTTTTTCTATAACAATAATTTAAGTCTAATAGTTTTAATGATTTAGTTTTGGATATTAAGTTATAGCTTGTAAAAATCATTCAGATTATTTTTGATAGGTAGGTTTTTCTGAATGTCTGAATATCTGAGTGTGTGCTTGTATTTTACCTAAATAAATTTACAATTACATATATATTAAAAGAAAGGTTTTGTTAAAATCATTCTGTGATTTAGTTATGAAAAGCTATATTGTTTGTAAAGAATTATACATGTTAATTAAACTAAGAAGGTTAGAATTTCAGTTGATCAGTCCAGCTGTCATTCTTTAGTCAAAGCTAATTGAAAAAAGATAAAGTTTATGAGGCTAGACTTGAGAAAAGGGGAGAACTGCTATTAAGGTAATGGATTCCAGAGCAGTCAACCAGTTAATTACCAAAACATCATATTAGTCTGGGTTTCTTACTAACAGTCAATTTAAAACAGATTGTCAATTTTAATTAGATGGTTTAACTAATGAAAATCAGGTGTTTTTATCTGTGAGGTCCTGTAAAAGACTAAATTGTATAAAAAGACTGAATCAGTCTGCAAAAGAGGAATATTAAAATTGTTGAAAGAACAAACTAAATTGGGGAAAGAAATAAGACTGAATTGCTGTTGAAAGCCAGCATTATATATATATATATATTGAAAGTTTCCTACAGCCTAATTGCAGGCTAAGTAGACATATTTTGTCTGTGGTGATCCAGCCACCCATTAACTGATGCATATCTGAAGAGTTTGAACCAAAAGTATTACACATCTTGTGATTGATTGTGAAAAATAAGATATAAGAAACTGATTGCTCATCTGTGTTTTAAATCTAAAATGAAAATAAGTAAAATGTTGAAGTGTCAAACCATGCTAGTTCAGTTATCCCATTGACTGAGTTTAAACCCCAGTAAAATAATAAATATATGAAAAAACAGCAGACATTCCTGGTCTATTATAAATAAGTATGCTGAAAAGAAATGAAGAAATGATTCCAGTGCCAAATGGTTTCTATGGAAGCAAGTAATTTCACCAACATCATCGCAGTAAAAAGAGTTGCAAACCCAAGCCAAGAAAAGAACAGGATTCCACTAAACCACTAAAATTGGTCAACAGACACATGTTACAAATTGGTGTTTGTGGTGGCTGCCAAATTTATAAACATTCAACAAGCTGAATTTGAAATCTTGGAAAGTATATGCCTCAAGAAAATAAAAGGACTGGTAGTATGAAATTTTAATTATATATATATATATTTGATTATATCAGTGACTATTAACAAAACTTTTAATAACAAATTCTTTATCTTTTTTTTATATCTCTGAACCTTAACCCTTTGAGACCGAAAACCGCTGTTTACGCATTAAAAAAAGTTTACAATTTCGACCGCAATAGCGTGCAAACCGTATACGTCACAGTTACGCTTTTTTTTTCTTTCTCTCCGCCATTTTTCTATCTTTTTGTACGTCTAAAAATTTTTTCTGTGCGATGAAAATTAGATTTTTTATAGCAATTTTTGTAAAGTACATTATTAAAATTTTGTAATTTTTTTTATCTTTCTAGATTTTATCAACCGATAAAAAAAATATACGGAGAAAACAATTATTTTCACCGCTAAACGTAATTACGTTTCTAACGAACTTTTCTGTTGATGTGTTTGATTTTGAGGTTTCGTATTCCCCATTACCTGTAAGTATTCAACATTCATCATCATCATCTCCCACTAATATATAATAATTGCTTGTAATTCCTTTGGGTTATTTATTTTATTTTATTTACTGTTTTTATACATTTCATTGTAGATAAGTTTTTATTCATTTTATAGCATACTTTGCTATTATGGTTTGCTATGTAATAATGCATAATTTAGCTCACCCTTACCAGTTGCTCCACATCATCATCATCAGTTATTTTGAAATTGATTTTGCTCATGCATTTATATTTTCAACAATTTGCAAACTGTCTTCAAACTATCCACTCTGTTCTGTGAAACTAACAAGGTGAAAAAAATAAATACCTCACAATGCTGAATCAACAGTCATCATCATCTCCCACTCATATATAATAATTGCTTGTAATTCCTTTTGATTATTTATTTTATTTTATTTACTATGTTGTTATTCATTTTATTTTAGAAACAAATTTTTAAATTATTTATTTGCATATTTGGCAATTATGATCTGCCATGAAATAATGCATAATTTATCTCGCCCCACCCCTGATTTTTCAATAATATAGTCATTATTTTTTACCCCCATAACTTAGAATTTACTAAAGTTATTACTGTTATTTTTTTTTGATCCTCACTAAAACCTTGCATTTCTAATAGATATCCCGCATAGAGGGCCTAGAAAAACAACTGCTTGCAAAAATAGAACACATAGAGTGTCAAGCAGAAAAAAGAAATTGAAATGGTCACCTTTTGCCACATTACACCAACAATCTGTAACTCAGGTAGGTCATGTTATATATTATTTTTTTCTGCATTTTATGACGAATGTGATGAAGCTGTCTACGAAATTGTCATTTTAGGCTATATCTTTCAAAATTGAGAGTTTGTGAACCAATGTAAAAATAAAGATATATAAAATGTGAAAAATCTCCTTTCTTTAATTATTTTTTTGTGGTAATGACTATTTTATCAGCTTCATTACATTCTTTCATATTTGCACTTTCTAAAAATGTATATATATTTGTTATTTATTGTAATAAATTAGACATTTCATTTAAAATTGTATGTCCTGTAATTTTTTCTGTGAATTCAAAATGGCCGTTCAGGTCACAAGGGGTTAAAACCAAAATCAAGTAAAAGAAGTTTCAGCAATAATGATGATATTGTATATTCTGAAATTATAATACATATCCACTTATCGCTGTATTTTATTTTGTGGCAGGTATTATTGTATATTAGTTCAAAATCATGAAATAGGTTGTTTGTACATTAAAAGGTTTTTTTCTCTTAATAATATTTTATTCGTAATGGGGATCAACACATACACACATGCAATAATATAATTATACTTTTTATATGTGTAGTTGTGGAGCTTGAATGTTGAAAAGGGGTAGAAATGTAGCAATGGGGGAGCTAGATTTGTTAAAATTATGATTGGTGAACTCAATTTGTCAGATGGGGAGGTAGGTAATTTAAAGCTTATTTCAGTAAACACCTTTACTTCTCTAGAATCTGACTAATCTTTTTTCTAATTAATTATTTTGTTTTATAGTTATGTTTAAATTGATAAGGTTACAAAAGTATGTGTGGGCATAGAGTGTTTATTGTTTTTATGAAAGATTTTTCTTTTGGATATAAATTTTTAGTTATTCACTATCCAAATTGATGCACAATCATTATACTATGATATAAACGTGGGATACTGTCATTAAAGGGAAAGGGGTAAGAGTTTAGTATCATTAATATTATGATTTAAATATAAACAACTCATCAGTATTATTTATATAAATTTTCATACATAACTATTCTGAAGTCACTGTCTCTGCATCATATTTAACACCTCTGAATATTAAATAAAGCAATAATTAATGGATGTAAATATTAATATTTATAACTCAACTGTAGGTGAAATTATATCAGTAGTTACTCATTGGGGATTGATAGTAACTTCCTCTTTAAATTCATTCAAATTTGAACTATTATTATTAATATTTAAATTTGTAATAATATTTTATATGTATTTTAAATACTTGAAAAAGATCATATTAGGTAGTTGAAGCAGTGGAATATTTTTAAACTCACAATATTGATTTATTTGATTCAGTAAGAAGTCAAATGTTTTTGTAAAGAAAAAAAAGAATGTTGCATTATTTTTCAATTAAAGAGAGAAGTCTAGCTATGTGCATATTAAATTAAGAAATGTGCTATCAAATTTTTAAACAAGTCTAAAAAAAGTTATTAAAAATATTACCATCAAAACATCATGTGATCACAATTCTGCTAGTTATTAACAGTCTGTGTAAGCATATGAAATGATGAAAAAATTTTTTTCATTTATTAAAATTATATTCTGCAAATTATAAAAAAATTGTAATTTATTGGAGTGTCATATATAATATTTTAGTATATTCCTTCAGGTCTGTAAGAGTCAATAATAATATCACATGATATACATGGAAACAAAAATACTAATAAACAATATTTAAAAATTAAAAACTCATATTTTATATAATTATCAAAAAATTGAACTTACTTGCCACTTGGATCATCATCGGCCATTCTCATGCAAACTCTTTCTGCAAGGTTTGAATTTATCATCTGATTACACATGCTAACTAATATATATAAATAGAAATATTTAAAATTAGTTATTAGTCTATGATAAAGAATATGTTAATTTATTTTTCAGTTTATTATTAATCGACCTTAGTCACATATCTCTTTCAATTCCAGAAACTAGCATTGCTAAGGATGGATACCAATTAGCAATACATCATATTTCTACCTCAAGTTTTTAGCCAATTTGCCTTAATCTAGTAGAAGGAAGCATCCCCACTATAGTATTTTTTTTTACAAAAAAAAGACAATAAGCTAGATATAGAACTGAGCAGTATAATCACTGAGGGTCTATAGATTTCAATAATTGCTTACATTGTCATGGTATTAAAAATATATTGCTGGTATAATAAATAATATTTAATAATAATTAAATTTGTAAAGTGCATACAGCATTACTAAAATAATATATATATATATATTGAGGCTATAACCTTAAGACTATGTGCCTGAAAAATGACAGTAGGGACCTCTACAAATTTTAACACAAGATTTAATAATGAAAACATGACAATACTACTGTAGAATGTGAATTGCTATTACTTCATTTGTTTTAACCCCTTGAGTCTGAAGCACCCCTGAGAGCCCCTGAACAAAAAATTACACTTTTGGTAAGCAGTACACTTATGATTCTCAGACCATTCAATCCACCATCTTTTTCCAATTTAAATGAGGTATGAAAGTGTTTGTAAAATACAATTTTTAATTTTTTTATTTTTCTTTTGTTTTTTTTTTAGATTTAATGACTGTAAACCATGTTTCACCATCAATTGCATTCATTTTACAGCTTGATAATTATGTTTACCCATGGAGAACATTTCTAAGCTCTCTTTTTCTAGAAACTCATTTTGACAAAAATAACAGTTAAAACCTTAAAAATAAAAAAAGGATTATATCAAAAGGATAAAAGGATTACTGTTTGATTTATTTGCTATAATAATCACATTTGATCCCTTCATAAATGGATTCAAATTTGAAACTGATGCTAACATTTAGCCAGGATTCTGTGAGTATTGAATTAGTTTTATTATTTTATTATTATTATTATTATTATTATTATTATTATTATTATTATTATTATTATTATTATTATTATTATTATTATTATTATTATTATTATTATTATTATTATTATTATTATTATTATTATTATTATTATTATTATTATTATTATTGTTTTCTATAATAGTAGAAATAATATATAAATATATATGATAGAATACATAGTAATCTATTATGACATGACTAGTTCAGTCACTTAGACTACACAGAGATTAAAATAAACCAGTTCATAAATATAACATTTTTAAGAAAAAAACTAGCTGGATATTTTGATGATAAATTGGGTCTGTATATAGGGCAGACAGTTAAACAAAGAAGTCAAGCCAATAATATGTCACTGCACAGCTTTTCCATTTGCCTTAAGAGCCAAAATGGAAGCAGAGTTGGGCAAGTAGTTGGCTGAAGGAGTTATTAAGTCAACATGCTCCTAAGAATGAGCTATCCAATTCTAATCATCATAAAAAGTAATGCAGATATAAAAATTTGTTGTAATTATTAATGCATGATCAATAAAGCACTGTCAGTTGCTAATTATTCTTCATCATCAGTCAAACAGATCATTTCCATACTCTCTGGAAAAATAATCTTTCACAAAAATTGAGTTGAAATATGCATACTTGCAATTTTCAGTTGATGAACAGGCTGCAAAGAATATTAGCAATCATTACTCATAAATGGTTATTTAAAATGAATCGCTTGCCCTTTTGGATATTATTTACCCTAGAAATATTTCAGCAAATAGTCAATCAGCTTATTTCCAGAATTCATGGGGCATTATCATAATTTTAAGACTTTTTTGTTGGTAGCTAAAACATTAAGACAATTGTAGGCATCCACCAAACACTAAAAATAAATTTGAAGCTTCTTTTATTACGATATGCCTGAAAAATGCATATTCAAGGTTAAAAAAATGTAAATTTTTTTTGTATCTAAAATAGATGCAAAAGGCATCCAACCAAACAAATAAAAAGTGAAAGCAATTGAGGAAGCAAACACTCTTATAAAAAGGAACTTCAATCATTTTTGTGTCTCATTAATTAATTATTATGAGAGCTTCTCCCATCATAAAACAGAAGATGTTGTACCACTATACAGATTATTAAATAAAAATACAGGGTGGAGATGGGAAGCCAATCACAAAAGAACTTTTGAAAAATTAAAAGAGTGATATTACATTCAATAATATTCACACACTTTGATTCAGAAAAGATGTTCAATACTGCTTCTAAAAATAATATTGAGATATAATCTCTGTATTCATGATACTGGATGCAAAGATTAATGCAATCATTAAAAAAAAGGTTGTGTTATCTGAGGGTGGCCCCTACCCAAGTGGTAAAAGTTTTGCAATATGGTCCCTCAAAGATTGTGAAAATAAAAATGCTAGCAAAATCCTGTAGTGGTAATCTATCTTGGATACTGACATTGAATCTAAGCCCCAACAATATTGGAATTGTAAAATAAATCAGAACATGCCAGAAAAGACTCAAACATAGCAGTAGCCAGATCTTAATGGGTCCCTTGACAAGAATTCATGTACACCATGTTGATCCATGGAAGGGTAAGCTGTTCTTAATAGCTGTAGAAGAAGTGGCTGGAGGTGGTTGAAGTATCATCACTTCTTACCACAGCATCCATTAAAGCATGGAGGAGACAGTCTACCCACTGAGGAGACAATCTACCCAAAACAGTTGTTTCAGATAATGACACAAATTTCACAGCAAGTTTTTCAAAGAACTTTTGGCAACAAAATTATAGAACAATGTTGAATCCATTATTCTACCCTGAGTGCAATGGTTAGGCTGAGAAATTAGTTAAAAAAACAAAGAGTTAAAAAAAATCTACAGTTATCTTCACCTATCTGCATGTGAAGTATTTAACATAATTGTCTACATTATAAATGACACTGTGGTAAATAAAGTGTTAAAGTTTTTGACTGTTACCTGATGCAGCAGACATGTACTGAAGTAGTTCAAATGCGGTCAGCATCAACTCCAAATTATCTTCAAAGAGCACTAATGACTAAAAGGCATTTAAAATTAAAACAAATTTGCTTATGTGGATATTCTCAACATATGTATATAAAAGCATATATGAAAATATCCCTTTCTAATATATCTATTTATAAAGATTTAATAAGCAGTTAAAATGAACTCATTAATACAAAAACAATAAAAATATTTGAATCTTGAAAATGTAAAGATAGACATTCACACCAGTAAAATCAAGCCACTACCTCTTTGCTTTTATCAGTGCACCCATCATAACAACTTCACCATATCACAAACATCCATTAGCAAAGAAACTCAGGCAACCATTCTGAGGATGTATGCATTTAGTGAACAACCTTCACTTATCAGGTGAGAAAGAAATATCAATCACCTGAATTTTCATAGCAACCCAATATTTCTCCATTTTTCCACTCTTGTGCAATATAAAGATTTATTTCTTTTCCCTTTCAATCCCTTGGGGAAGGATGAACAATTATTCACTGCAGGGATCTTTTTAAAAACACGTTTCTATTTATTTTGAATGCTTTTTAATCTATTAAAAATTCACCATGCAAAGCATTCCTAATATCAATTGTATGTATGATATACTTATAACTATATTTACTGTGAATAATTTCTATTAAAATAAAAATCACGACTTTTCTACCTGATCACATGATCCGTCTAACTTACATATCAACATTAACAGCAGAAATCAGCTTTATATAATCCTATTCTAGAGAAATCTGTGTAATCACCAGTAATCATTGGCCAACAGAAAGTAGATCAACCACATTTTCCTGATTAATTTTGCTTTGGATTCAAAATTTTACCATGGTTAATATTTTACACCATTAGTATGAATGATGTAAAAGTAAAGGTGGTTAATAAATGGCTCTGTGGAAATCTAATTGATATTATCACCAGTTGTTCATTGACAATAAAGATGGCTTTAGACCACTAAACATCGCATGATCACCATTTCTTATGCCTACACAAGCTGCTTACACAGAGACTAAACTCTGCATTTCATTAATTACTTTGGCTTGCACTGGTGGCACTACTGTATGAAGAGTTTAGCCTCCATGATAGCTTTAGAGTTGAACAAATAAAGAATAGATGACTTTTATTAATGCAGATATTAAAAGAGTCACATGACGCTTCATTTTGATACATAGCATACTTTGACCCAAAGCATTAACAATTTTTAACAGTCAGAATGTAAGAGATCATTAAAATATAATTTCTAACATAGTTTTGAGACTTATAGATATAAAATCAATACATTCTGGTTTCAAAATCTTGGGAGCATCAGGGATAAACTCATCAGCCATTTATTCTCATATTAACTAAAGATGGTTTTGAGTTTAATGAACACAAATTTCTAACAAAAAGTGACCAACATGGCCAAAGAGTGTTAAAAAAGGCTATAGAAAGGTTTTTTTTTTTAAAAAAACTAGTAAACATGAATAAAAAATGCAAATTCAATAAGATCAGAGCTATTTGGAAAAAAATTTGGGGGAAAAAATTATCACATAAAATTCTTCAATAAATGATCATTGAGAATGGAGAAGAAAAACAAAAACCATGAATTAAAACAAAGAAATTTATTCTTGTAATTTAAGAAAAATGCTTTGAAAAAGAATCATTGTGATCTTATGAAAACTTTATCTACATTTTAAAATTATTTTTTCTATAAAAGTGTTTTATTTGACTGACACCATGTACTTTAATGGAAAAGTATTTTGTCAGGTTCACAGAGCATAGCTGAAAAAATAAAACAGAGGCATTTGGTAAGTCTAATCAAGATAAATTTTAATTATAGACATGAAGTTTCTTGTTACATGATCATAAACAGTAATCTGTTATTTATAAAAGCATACAATCTTTTATTTATACAAGTATTTTAATTGATACACACTTATGTATATATATATATATATGATACAAGAAGGTTGACATTTGATATTTAAAAACTAAAAAAAAAGTTAGAAACAATCCACTAAACACTAACAGATGAGTATTGGTTCAGCATAAAATATATATATATATATATATTGGGGATTATTCATCTTTTCTATATGTGTGTGGTCATGTGTATCAGTGGGAGAGATAGTGTGAATAGTTGAAAGGTGCTTGAAGGTTTGAGTTCAAATCCCCTATATTTAAACACTAATCAGTTTTTTTGTTAGTGTAATTTATTGTCAGATACATACAATGAAAGTTATTTGTGTATTGGCATTATCTATTTGACTGAAATAAAGTTAAAATTGGATGGAATAGAAATATGTGCAGATTGTTAATCCAGATACCCAAAAGAAAGAAATTCCAAATGCAAATGATTACAATCAAAGTTTTACGGTTAATTAAATATGGCACCGAAAGAATTTATAGAAAAAGAAATTTGTAGTTAGAAAGCAAAAAGGAACGTACAAGATTATCAACTTGTATTCTGATAAGGAAATAAAAGATGAAAATATATGTGCAGAAATCTCAAAACTAGTCCTATAAAAAAATGGACAACTTTGAAGGTCTTTGGCTGATGGTTTTCTTGGGTCCTGGATGGAAGGAAATGACAGGAGGAGTTAATTGCTGTTTTCTTTTCCTTAAAACTGCAATGAAATACCTCCATCCAGAACTACTCATATGCTGCACGAGTTGAAAGGTGCTTGAAGGTTTGAGTTCAAATCCCCTATATTTAAACACTAATCAGTTTTTTTTGTTAGTGTAATTTATTTTCAGATACATACAATGAAAGTTATTTGTGTGTTGGTATTATCTATTTGACTGAAATAAAGTTAAAATTGGATGGAATAGAAATATGTGCAGATTGTTAATCCAGATACCCAAAAGAAAGAAATTCCAAATGCAAATGATTACAATCAAAGTTTTACGGTTAATTAAATATGGCACTGAAAGAATTTATAGAAAAAGAAATTTGTAGTTAGAAAGCAAAAAGGAACGTACAAGATTATCAACTTGTATTCTGATAAGAAAATAAAAGATGAAAATATATGTGCAGAAATCTTAAAACTAGTCCTATAAAAAATGGACAACTTTGAAGGTCTTTGGCTGATGGTTTTCTTGGGTCCTGGATAGAAGGAAATGACAGGAGGAGTTAATTGCTGTTTTCTTTTCCTTAAAACTGCAATGAAATACCTCCATCCAGAACTACTCATATGCTGCACGAATTCATCATGTGTGAGTAAAAACCAGGGCTTTTGCAGACACTTTTTCTCATCCAAAAGCTCACCTCAAAAGCTTTGAGTCAAGCCTTACCTTACTACAGACCAGAAATGCAAAAATGTTGACAGAATTAAATCAAAGTTAACTACCACTGAGCTCTTTGTCCCAAGACCATGCATGGTATAATCAATGATCCCTGTAACCCCAAGGAACTTACCGGTGTACCATTTATTTATATATGGTACAAATACGTATTGGCTTTTGGTAAAAGCTAAAAAAAAAAAGTAAATTTAGATTTTTTTTTGAGTATAATTTATTTTCTTTTAAAAAAATGTACAATGAAAGTTAAATTGTTCTTTCGTATTTTTTTTATGTAATTAGAAATAAAAGTAGAATTGGAGAGAACAAAAGAATTCCAAAAAGTAAAAAGATAAGCTAAAAGAAAAATATTTTAGCTAATTAAAGATGGCCGAAAGAATTGCTAAAAAAAGAGAACTTTGTAACGTAAATTTTATAAGGAATTACCAAATTAATTATCAGTGTATATTTTTGATAAACAAAAGGATGCACAGAAGTCTGAAAACTGGGCCTCTAGTATAAAAAGGCAGAGACCGGTTTGACAAACATCTTGTTTTTTCTGTTTTTTCCTTTGGCTGGTTTTGGATTATTAAATCCAAGACCACTTCACGATGAAATAATCCTTCATGTGGGAGTAGACTGGGGCTTTAGCTGACATCGTTAAGAAGATGGATACCAGAAAAGCCTCTGCGACTAGCCTTCAGAACAGATTACAAGATCAACTAATAATCAAAGGCCAAGCTCAATTCTAACCCAAAAAACTATGCATAGTAAGCTACAACTTTTTCACTAAACTTACCGGTAAGCTATGACTCTTTATTATTCCTGATTGTGACAAAATTAAACATTTGCAAACAATTCTTAAAAATATGTTTAAACAATCCCGATAGAGACATTAATTTTCTTGTGCAAGAGACATTCATTTTAGGAACTTTCTAGAAGAAATTTGGAAGTGAACTGTAATTGTGAAATTGTTTTTTTTTATTAATTGATTTATATCGAATTAGTGTGTGTTCTCTCCAGTTTATTTAATTAACAATTTAATGTTAAATATTTCAGTTTGTTAGAATAAAAGACATTTTACTTTTATCAACCTTTTTCATTGTGCGTTATTAATAATAGTTATTAATTATTATTAAATTTATTAATATTCATTTATTGATATTTAAAAATATAATTTACCTTTGCCAATATGTTTAATAAGTTCCAAGAATAATAATATTTAGGAAATAATGCTAATTCATGGTAAAATATAATACTGATTACTTTTAAAAACATCTCTTCTTTTTAATTTATAATTTGCGAGGCGTGCTGGTGACAGATTTTAGCGGCTTCTTATGAATCCTGGTACCCAGATCAAATAAATTAAAAGCTGATTTCATCAATAGCACAATTCATAATAATTCTAGGCCGAGTTGATCAGGAAATATAGTTATGTTTTTAGAAATAGAAATACAACTTTCTTCTTTTTGACATAACTTGATCAACTCATGCATTTATAATGCATATAGAGGCCTAGTAAGATGGAAAACATTATACCAGTAAATATTAGTCATTCAATAATTCGTACCTGATTAAATATATGCACAAAATAAACACTAACTATAAGCTTACCATATCACTAAAGAGACATTCACTTTTCCAATTCTTCAAAACTTAAGAAGAAAATTGTAATATAAACTGCTTTAATTATTTGATTAACATTATTGTCTCAATGTGTGTGTGAATGTTTCTTCCATTTTGTTAATATTTCACCATTATCATCTAATATTTTAGTTTGTTTTAATATCTCATTAATATAACCATTTCATTGTGCATTCTTAATTTTAGTTCGTTAGATTTTATTATTAAAAAAAATTCTTTGAGAAATGTATAAATTACATATACCATTATGTTTGTTTAATAGTTGAACACTGGAGAAAATTCATAGAAAAGATTAATTGATAAGAAAGCAAATTGTTTAGAATATTACATTTAGTTAGCTGTTTCAAATCAATGGGATGCAATGTGACATAAATCAACAGGTCTATAAACTCTGGCACCCTCTTAAATACATAAAAAACTGATTCCACAGCAATTCAAATGGGAACAAAATATTAGATCAGTTAATCAGAAAATATAACTGATTTTGTTTGATTAACTAATGCATTATTCGATGTAATATATGCACCTAATGTATCAGTAAATGATATAATAGTGACCCAAATGTGAGTCTATGGAATCCAGAGCCGGAGAATAAATATGTGCATTTTACATAAAAAAATCAACAACTTTAAACTGGATTATACAATTATAATGTATATATATATTGTAAAAGATGGCTTACAACCAACCTACACACCTGTCCCAATTTCTTTCACAATGTTTGAATTCAGATCAAGTGGTAGGCAAATAATTTATCCTACATACCTACTTATATACATATAGTATATACATATATAAACATACATATAGACTGATATGTTTGATAAATTCTTTTTTTTTTTATCTATTGTGAGAAAGCAAACAAATTCATTATATACCAGAAGTATATACGTATATAAACATATATATGAACTAATATGTTTGTCTATTTGTAGAAGTTAATTGTTTTTCTTTTATTCATTTAATATCATTAACTAAAATACTAATTGATTGACTTATAAGACAGAAATAATCAAAGATCAAAATTAAATGAGGTCAAAATTGTTGCTAAATGATCGAATTTGGAATAATGAAAATTAAATAAAAATAATAATAATGTTTTATAATTTTTTTTTATAAGTTGTAACAATAGGTTTTTAGCTAGTGTGAGACAAAGTAGCATTTTTCATTTAAAAAAACCCGACAATTGAACCGACAGCAGATAAGTAAAGTTTTTATTTCTTTTAAAAAAAGAAAAAGAAATAAACTATTTGGCATCTAAAAACAGTAATTTTAATATCTGTATTTTCAAGTTAATATAAAATCTTTATTTTGGATAAAAGGAAAATGGAAATTTAAACTTCAATTTATAATTAGCAGGAATGAACTAATGACATAATTTATTCTGCAAACTGGAGTTTATTATTATAGAAATAATAAAGAAACATGAAAATACTAGAAATTGTTTCTTCAAGCCATTTTTATATATCTATTGGAGTTACAATATAATTAATAATGATTGATAAAATGGTCATTACTATGTGTCAGGGGTAAAAGACCAGTGCTGTAGGGCTTTCCAAAGCTAGCTTCAATGTCATTAGGAAATTATGGAATTTGTGAAAGTATGAAATTATAAAATTTCACAATCAAAATGTCTATTTAGAGAATGCTGGAGTACATCAATCTTCCATGGATTTATATATGTTCAGGAGAGATATTTTGTTTGTTTTAATCAAGAGGCATGAGATTCATAAATAGCAACAGAGTTGGTGAACAAGAATGGTATGCATGGAGATTGACATTTGCTTTCCTCAGGATAAATATATTTTATTTTGATTCACGTGATTATTTTTTTTTGCTTTTGTCATTTTTATTTGAAAGTTTATGTATTGTAATTTTTTTTTGTATTGTGTATTCAAGATTCATTTTTCAAATTCGATTACCAGCAATTTAAAAGTGGAAGCAGTGGATCGATAAATGTCATATATTGATGTATTTTAAACAAGGAATCATAGTCAATTAATATGTATTATTTTTAATAAAAGTAAATTTACAGATTCCTCTGGAAATTCAACACTGATCCATCAAGGTGACCTCAAGTAAGGTTTTTATATATTTAACATTGAGGGCCAACTTTAGGACAACAAAAATATTTTGTTTACTAATAAGTTTTAATAATACTTGTTTGTAATTTTGTTTTACTTCTGAGGGCAATTAACCCACTGAGTAAATGGTCTTTATCGTATCTGTCATTAATTTTTTTACTAGGACTTACACACACATATAGATGGGAGTGGGGCTATATATATGTTTTTAATAAAAAAATAGCTATAAATATATTTACCCTAGCCTAAAAATATTATTCTAATAATTACATTAATGAGGTAGTTTTAGAATTAGTGAACTCTCATTTTGCTTTTTTTTTGTTTTGTTTTATGTATATATTTAATGAATTATATAGTATAATTTTGTATATAATATACTTCAAATTATTTTGTTCTGTTGTGTGAAGCCATCAAGATGATAGAAAAATCATTCTGGATAACCGAATATTTATTTATTTTATTATTTTTTGCTTGTAAATATTTATTATATATGTTGTTAATAAAATAAGTTGTTTAAACCAATCTGATCTCTGTTTGATCATCACCATCATCATTGTGCATTGATACCACTAGATGTTTGATCATCACCATCATCATTGTGCATTGATACCACTAGATGTTTGATCATCACCATCATCATTGTGCATTGACTCCACTAGATGTTTGATCATTGCCATCTTCATTGTGCATTGATACCACTAGATGTTTGATCATCACCATCATCATTGTGCATTTACACTATTAAAGGTTTGATGATCATCATCATTATGTATTGCTCTTATAAATAATTGATTATCATCAGTATTTCCCTATATCTATGCTTATATATAGGCATATTTGGTTAGTAATTGAGTAAGTCCATCCCTGAAGAGCTGACTGCAAAAACTTCCTGAGTTTGAATTCTGTGGTGTAATGGGCCTAAAAAGGGAGATGTTATGAATATGCATTAGTCTAGGTCATATGGAAATATTGTAAGTAGGTTATGAGTTAGCATATTAAAAGTAGATGTGATTTGGAACTAGGCATTTCATTGTGACATCTTTAGCATCCTACTCAAAGGCATAGGTCTGACAATAGTGAGATGCACTCCCTTTGTTATATGCCATTCCTGATTCAGTAACATGTGACGCACCCAAATGTGCCGTCGAATCATAAATTTAGGATATGACTAGTTGTAGGTTGGTTGACACATTTCATTCAAATCATCCAACTACTTAGCCATATTCATGTCGTTGTATGGTGTACCCCGCAGTTCCGTTTTATCTGGCACTGTCAATTTTGGGGCAGTGGTTCCATTATAATATATATATATTATAACGTTTTCCTCTTTGCTAGACCTCTACACACTAATATAAACTGCACGTGAGTTGATCAAGCTATGTCAAAAAAGAAGAGTTATATTTCTATTCTAAAAACATAGCTATATTTCCTGATCAACTCGGCCTATTAATTGATGGTAATTGTGCTATTGACGAAATCAGCTTTTAATTTATTTAATCTGGGCGCCAGAATTCCTAAGAATTCGCTGAAATCGCCATATAACATCTCACAAACAAAAAAAAAATACTTTTAAGCTAATCGGTATTACATCATACCGTAACGAAAATTATTTTTTTAAGATTATTATTCCTGGGCTTATTCAAACATATTGGCAAAGGTAAATTCTGTTTTAAATCTTATTAAACTAATAATAAATTTAATACTAAAAAAATGATAACTTTATTATTAATAACGCACAATGAAAAAGATTGATAAAAGTAAAATCTCTTTTATTCTAACAAACGGAAATATTTAATGTTAAATTGTTAATTAAACTGGAGAGAACACACACTAATTCGGATATAAATCAATTAATAAAAAAAACAATTTCACAATTACAGTTCACTTCCAAATTTCTTCTATAAAGTTCCTAAAATGAATGACTCTTGCACAAGAAAATTAATGTCTCTATCGGGATTGTTTAAACATATTTTTAAAAATTGTTTGCAAATGTTTAATTTTGTCACAATCGGGAATAATGAATCATAGCTTTCCGGTAAGTTTTGTGAATTCATGAAGATTGTAGCTTACTATGCATAGTTTTTTTGGGTTAGAATTGAGCTCGGCCTTTGATTATTAGTTGATCTTGTAGTCTGTTCCGAAAGCTAGTCGCAGAGGCTTTTCTAGTATCCATTTTCTTAATGATGTCAGCTAAAGCCCCAGTATACTCCCGCATGAAGGATTATTTCATCGTGAAGTGGTCTTGGATTTAATAATCCAAAACCAGCCAAAGAAAAACCAGAAAAACAAGATGTTCTTCAAACTGATCTCTGCCTTTTATACTCTCTAGAGGCCCAGTTTTCCGACTTCTGTGCATATCTTTTGTTTGTCAAAATATCCGTTGATAATCATATATATTCTTTACAAAATTTATGTTACAAAGTCTCTATTTTTTTTTATCAAGTTTTCAGTCATGTTTAATTAGCTAAAATATTTTTCTTTTAGCTTATCTTTTTACTTGCCTTTGGAATTCTTTTGTTCTCTCTAATTCTACTTTTATTTCCAGTTAAGTAAAAAAAAATACGAAAAAAAAATTTAACTTTCATTGTACGTTATTTTTTTTAAAAAAATTAGTCAAAAAAAAAATCTAAATTTACTTTTATTTTTCAGCTTTTACCAAATACCAATATATTTGCAACGTATATAAATAAACGTTACAATATATATATATATATATATATATAAAGGAAAAAGAATGTGGATAATGTAAACTATAAATCTGTAGTGGTTTGGGTGGCATGTGCCTAGATTGGGAAAATTAATAGTTCTATCTCCATACATACCATTGGGTACATTGAAATCATGTTTACTTGCCTGTCAGTCTATTTGTAGCAAGATCCCTAAATTGGAAGTTAGATGGAGTCCCTTTTGAGCAGATAAATCGCACAAATAATGAGTGAGCAATGTTTCAAAATAAGTAGATTCATATTTTTCATATTTACCCTTGTTGGTGTTGTATGTATATGATGAAAGTGGAAACAGTCTCTTCCACAAGTGCCATAGTATACATGCTCAATAATCATGTACCACCACAAGTGGATGGTCTACAGAAATATATCAGCGATGCTAATATGTAAAAAAACATAACAATGAATATGGGGTTAAGACATTGAGAATAAAATAAGTTCAAACCCATATTTTATTCTCATTCCCTGATCATGGAGGTATTGAACTGTACATATATATTATAACGTTTTCCGTCTTGCTAGGCCTCTATACGCATTATAAAATGCGCGAGTTGATCAAGCTATGTCAAAAAGAAGAAAGTTGTATTTCTATTTCTAAAAACATAACTATATTTCCTGATCAACTTGGTCTAGAAATTGTTACAAATTGTGCTATTGACAAAATCAGCTTTTAATTTATTTGATCTGGGCGCCAGGATTCATAAGAATCTGCTAAAATCTGTTGCCAGCATGTCTCGCAAATTAAAAAGAAATTTTAATAATAAAATAGTTTTTTATTTTACAAAAATTATTTGCAAATTAAAAAGAAAGTTATTCATAACATATTGGCAAAGGTAAATTACATTTTTAAATCTTACTAAACTAATAATAAATTTAATAATAAATACTAATAAATATTAATAACATAAAAATGAAAATTGCTATTAGAAATATTTTTATTCTAACAGATTAAAATCTGTTTAAAGGAAATTATTAATTAAATAAATTGGAGAGAACACACACTAATCCAGATGTGAAACATTAATAAAAAAACATAACAGTTAAATAATTAATTAAAAAGTTCCAGGGCAAACAAGAGTCTCTTGAACAATAACATGAAAGTCTATATCGGGATCCTATTTTAAGTTTATTTTTTTAGAAAGATTTGTCGACAATTTAGTCACAATCAGGAATAATAAAGTCATAGCTTACTGGTAAATTTAGTGAAAAAGTTGTAGCTTACTATGCATAGTTTTTTTTCGTTTGAATGAGCTCGGCCATTGGTCATTAGTTTGATCTTGTGGTCTATTCTCCTAGTCGGTCACGAAGGCTTTTCTGATGTCCATCTTCAGGCATGATGTCCACAGAAGCTCCGGTTCACTCCGACATGCAGAATTATTTCCATGTAGAGCGATCCTGGATATATATTCTTTTTATTATCCAGGACCAACTATAGAGAAACTGATGAAACAAGATGTTGACCAAACTGAACCCCTCCTTTTTATATTAGAGGTTCAGTTTTCAGATTTCTGCAGATATCTTTTGTTTGTCAAAATATACGTTGATAATATTGTAATTCCTTATAAAATTTACGTTACAAAGTTCTCTTTTTTTAGCAAATCCTTCGGCCATCTTTAATTAGCTAAAATATTTTTCTTTTAGCTTATCTTTTTACTTTTGGAATTCTTTTGTTCTCTCCAATTCTACTTTTATTTCTAATTACATAAAAAAAATACGAAAGAACAATTTAACTTTCACTGTACAATTTTTTTTTTTTTAAAAAAAAATTATACTCAAAAAAAAAATCTAAATTTACTTTTATTATTTTTTAGCTGTTACCAAATGCCAATATATTTGTACCATATATAAATAAATGGTACATACCACCGGGGTCAGGAGATGAGAATAAATAGGGGTTTAAACTAATTTTATTCTTAAGCTTTAAATCCATATTCGTGTTTTTTTTTTTTGTAGTAGCATGCTGATATATTTCGTAGATTCATTCACAAGCGACGTTCGGCTTTAACGCCCACTTTTAGGTCTAACATGGCAGGAATGCAAAATATTTCCACATTCATCTGTGCCCTTTCCACTTAAGTGTAATAGTAATGATAAGAAGCCCAAGTTATAAGCACAAACGAGCATTGCTCATCATTTTGAGTCTTACAGGCTCGTGGCAACTTGGTCCAACTTGATCCACCTTCCCCTTTATTGGGATCCCTGTTATAAATAGACTGATGGGCATATAAAGGTAATCTTATGTTATATACTGTGTACTAGGACTCAGGGCTATGCTTTTTCCCCTCTTCAGTAACCGCCTACCCGGTCAAATACTTGTGACTTACGTCTACATCAGCCACGATCGTGTTTTTTTAGACATATTAAAAATATATATATTTTTATTTCTGTAAGTCATATTAAATAAATATTTTTATATTTGTATAATCAGGGTTTAATTAGTTAGTTAGTTTTTATAATTTTTTTTAAAAAAAAAACTATTTATTTTCCAGCTGTGAGTTTTTTTTGGGTCAACGTTGTAACGTTCTTTATCATTACAACTTATCTCAGGTTATGGTTTTTTTGTATCGAAGCCCGAGTTGGGTCACCATTATAACATTTTCCGTCTTGCTAGGCCTCTATACACATTATAAAATGCACGAGTTGATCAAGCTATGTCAAAAAGAAGAAAGTTGTATTTCTATTTCTAAAAACATAACTATATTTCCTGATCGACTTGGCCTAGCAATTGTTACGAATTGTGCTATTGACAAAATCAGCTTTTAATTTATTTGATCTGGGCGCCAGGATTCATAAGAATCTGATAAAATTTGTTGCCAGCATGTCTCGCAAATTAAAAAGAAAAAATGCTTTTAAAGAATCGGTATTAGATTTTACCGTAACGAAAATTATTTTTTAAATATATTATTTTTTCTGGAAGTTATTCATAACATATTGGCAAAGGTAAATTACATTTTTAAATCTTACTAAACTAATAATAAATTTAATAATAAACACTAATAAATATTATTAATAACGTACAAATGAAAATTGCTATTAGAAATATTTTTATTCTAACAGATTAAAATCTGTTTAAAGGAAATTATTAATTAAATAAATTGGAGAGAACACACACTAATCCAGATGTGAAACATTAATAAAAAAACATAACAGTTAAATAATTAATTAAAAAGTTCTGGGGAACAATAACATGAAAGTCTATATCGGGATCCTATTTTAAGTTTATTTTTTTAAAAAGATTTGTCGACAATTTAGTCACACTTGGGAATAATAAAGTCATAGCTTTCTGGTAAGTTTAGTGAAAAAGTTGTAGCTTACTATGCATAGTTTTTTTTGGTTTGAATGAGCTCAGCTATTGGTCATTAGTTTGATCTTGTGGTCTATTTTCCTAGTCGGTCACAAAGGCTTTTCTGATGTCCATCTTCAGGCATGATGTCCGCAGAAGCTCCGGTTCACTCCGACATGCAGAATTATTTCCATGTAGGGCAATCCTGGATATATATTCTTTTTATTATCCAGGACTGACTATAGAGAAACCGATGAAACAAGACATTGACCAAACTGAACCCCTCCTTTTTATACTAGAGGTCCAGTTTTCAGACTTCTGCGCATGTCTTTTGTTTGTCAAAATATACTTTGATAATATTGAAATTCCTTATAAAATTTACGTTACAAAGTTCTCTTTTTTTAGCAAATCCTTCAGCCATCTTTAATTAGCTAAAATATTTTTCTTTTAGCTTATCTTTTTACTTTTGGAATTCTTTTGTTCTCTCCAATTCTACTTTTATTTCTAATTACATAAAAAAAATACGAAAGAACAATTTAACTTTCACTGTACGTTTTATTTTTTTAAAAAAATAAATTATACTAAAAAAAAATCTAAATTTACTTTGATTATTTTTTAGCTTTTACCAAATGTCAATATATTTGTACCATATATAAATAAACAGTATAATATATATATATATATGGTACAAGAAGGTTGGCATTTGGTAATATTTAAAAGCTAAAAAAGAAATTAGCAATAGTCCAATAAACACTATTTAGTTTTTTTTGTTAGTGTAATTTATTTTTAGATACATACAATGAAAGTTATTTGTGTGTTGATATTATCTATTTAATTGAAATAAATTAAAATTGGAAGGAATAGAAATGCATGCAGATTGTTAATCCAGATAAACAAAAGAAGTGCAAGTGATTACGATCAGCGTTTTACCGATAATTAAATATGGCACTGAAGGAATTTATAGAAAAAGAATTTTCTAGGTAAAAAGCAAAAAGGAATGTACAAGATTATCAACTTGTATTCTGATAAAGAAACAAAAGATGAAAATATATGATCAGAAATCTCAAAACTAGTCATGACATAAAAAGCAGACAACTTTGAAGAAGGTCTTTGGCTGGTGTTTTTCTTGGGTCCTGGATAAAATGAGAAGACAAGACTGGCTAATTGCAGTTTTCTTGTCCTCACAACCACAATAAAATGCCTCCAACCAGGACTATTTATATACTGCACCAATTCAACATGCATGAGTAAAAATTGTGGCTTTTGTAGACACTTTCTCTCATACAAAAGCTCACCTTAAAAGCTTTGAATCTAGCCTTACCTTACTACAGACCAGAAATGTAAAAATGTTAAGAGAATTAAATCAAAGTTAACTACCATGGAGATCTTTATCCCAAGACATGCTTGATATAATCAATAATTTCTGTAACCCCAAGGAACTTACCGGTAAGATTAGTCATACAATAATTTATACCTGATTAAATACATGCACAAACTAAACACTAACTATAAGCTACCATATTACTAAAGAAACATTCATTTTTCCAATTCTTCAAAACTTAAGAAAATTGTAATAAGAACTATTTTAATTATTTGATTAACATTAATATCTGAAGGTGTATATATTCCTTCTACTTCACCATTATCATCTAATATTTTAGTTTGTTTTAATAAAATATCTCATTAATATAATCCTTTCATTGTGTGTTCTTAATTTTAGTTTGTTCGATTTTATTATTGAAAAAAATATTTTGAGAAATGTATAAATTACCTATGCCAACATGTTTGTTTAATAGTTGAACACTAGGAAAAATTCATATAATGGGTTGATCAATTATAGCGTGTCATATGTGGCAGTTGATTCATTGAAATTTTGTTTGCTTTTTTACATTGCATGATCACATCTCCAATACTAGCACATAATTGTTTATAAGCAAAGCAAAACTCCATATAGTAGTGCCACCTGTGCTAAACAGAGTAATCAATGGATGCCAGAAGGCTTGTGCATAAAATCCCTATCTAATGCCTACTCATCCAATATCCCCAGACTAGTTTCTGGCTTGTGGCCTTCGTCAGTGAGGAGCTTTGGATCTGAGAGCACTGCATCTAGATCTTAGGATCTAATGCAACCCTCTAGCAACCGCCTTTTATCTCTACTTAACTACAAAACTATGAGCATGAAATTGAAAACACAAAAAATATTTTCAATCTAAGCTCAATAGCTTATATAGTCATATGGGTCTGAAATTAGTCTGGGGATATTGGATGAGTAGGCATTAGATAGGGATTTTATGCACAAGCCTTCTGGCATCCATTGATTACTCTGTTTAGCACAGGTGACACTACTATATGGAGTTTTGCTTTGCTTTGTTTATAAACAATTACGTGCTAGTATTGGAGATGTCATCATGTGATGCTTGCTGGTTTAAAACCAATCCTGCCTAATAGGGTAGTGGTGGCTATGGTTGTTAAAGAGCCAAAGACACCAAAATGTATGGGTGCTGAACTTATTTCAGACCCATATGACTATATAAGCTATTGAGCTTAGATTGAAAATATTTTTTGTGTTTTCAATTTCATGCTCATAGTTTTGTAGTTAAGTAGAGATAAAAGGTGGTTGCTAGAGGGTTGCATTAGATCCTAAGATCTAGATGCAGTGCTCTCAGATCCAAAGCTCCTTACTGATGAAGGCCACAAGCCAGAAACTAGTCTGGGGATATTGGATGAATAGGCATTAGATAGGGATTTGATGCACAAGCCTTCTGGCATCCATTGATTACTCTGTTTAGCACAGGTGGCACTACTATATGCAGTTTTGCTTTGCTTTTTTACATTGCCTGAAACCTATAAGAATGACATCAACAGAAATCATGGCATTCATTTCTGCTTAATTCCTTCTTTAAAATGGTATATCACAATTTGAAATCAGATAAAATTTGAATTTTTTATTAATATTTTTATTAATAGGTACATTTAATTTTTTTCTTTTTTGGTCAGTTTACTAGATTACACAAAGACGATAAAGGCAGAATTGTTTTATCAGCTAGATTAGTTAATAAAATGGATTAAAAATATTCTGATGATTCATATTTCAAGACCTTCAATGTGATAAAACACAATCATGGAATATCTGGTGTAAGTATTCAATATTAATTTTTTAATTATTTGAATATTTTAAATTTTTTTAATTATTTGATAATAGTATAATTTATTAATGTGTTTGCATTTGTATTGGTGTGTTTGTGTAGTATATGAATTATATAATATTAAATCATTTATACTTTTTATTATACAGTACATAAATCTGTATTCAAATATAACAAAAGTGGTTTATGTATAATGTAATTTTGGGGCTCTGATCCAAGATTCAGGCAACTTCATTTTATAGACATAATGATTGTCAAAAGGTTTAATGATTTATTAATGTGTTTATATTTGTATTTGTGTATTTGTGTTTGCACTTGCAAGTTTGTGTTTATATAACAAGTAATTATTTACATATGTAGAGCAGTGTAATGTAAATTTTAAGACGGATTATCAGATGTAAAGAAAGGTTGCAATTAATAAAGCAATCACAAAATTTACTGGGCATAGTACCAAGTAAAAATATAAACACTTAAAATCAATAAAGAGAGATTTCAAATGGTGTGTGTGTGTGTGGTGATAGCTACAATTGTTATGTATACCACATGGAATTGTATGCAAGCAAAGAATCAAATTTTGATTTTTGCCTATGCCTTGGTATTCATGCTGTGGAGTCAATAGTTTTACCGCATCTTGCATCATATTATTTTCCCAAGTCTATAGCTAGCAAATGAGCTATATGCAAATAAATTATATCCCTGTGAAACAATAAATATAAAAGATAGCATTACTAGTGTGCATAAAGAATATAAACATCATTGGTGCACACAAAAAATATAAAATGAAATGAAACTCATTTTATCATTGATACAGACAGTAGCCTACAATTTCTAGTTTTAGATAGACAAGGAGCCAATTACTATGATGGCGAATGCATATCCACATTCTAGAAATGATTTGTTTTGTATCTTTTATTAGGATGAATCTTTTTCTTGTATACATCTTTAAGATTTGTTAACTTTTGTGGTACAAGATAAAAATGAATAATTCTTATGCGACTAGTTTTGGAGATTAAGAAGTTATAGATTATCTCAAATAAAATGTATTATATATGGTTTGGAAGATAATTTTGTGAGGAATATAAAGAAATTATCAATGAAGATGTAATTTAAATTTAATTAATAATAAATTAGGAATTATGAACAAGCAATAAAGTAATAATTATTTTGGATGTTGAAATTTCTTTTTTCCTTATTTTTTAAATGGTAATCACTATTTGTCTTAGCCTTACTGATTTCCTTAGTTTTTCTAGTTTCTATCAGTGTAAAGTTTTTTGCTCTAACATTATTAAAATTGATGTTATTGTGAAAATTGTGCTCAAGTCAATTTTTTTAAAAATTCAAAATGGTGCCAGAACAATTAACTAAATAAAAAATTAAGTGACAAGAAAGTGAATTTTCAAGAATATTATATTTAGTTTTGTAAAAAAAACTATTGTATTACATTTAGTGAGTTGTTTCTAATCAATGTGATGTGACATGAATCAGTGCACTATAGACCCTGGTGCCCTCTTAAATAAAAAACTGATTCTGTGGCAATTCGAATTGAAACAAAATATTAGAACAGTTAATCAGGAAATATAGCTGTGTTTTAGAAATACTTGAATTCACACAAACATAATAAATCTTACATAGTTTGATTAACTAATGCATTGTTCTGTGTAATGTACACACCTAATGTATCGGTAAATGCTACAATATATACATTCAATATATAAACAAAAACTACAGCGACCTTACAACATAACTGCCATCCTAAGAAACATTTTACAGTTAGAATTTAAAAAATCAAAGTCTCATTAAAGTCAAAAAAGTCCTGACATTATCCTGTGAACACTTATGTTCATTTAATAAATTATTTGTCATATTTCCATTTTCTCAAATCATTTTTCATATGCAAAATAAAAACACCATCAAAATAAAAAATTCTACTGCAAGTAATTGAACATTCTGCAAAGATAGATTTAAATCTATCCATAGAATAGTGTAATTTCTTATAGAGTAATTCATATTCATTAATCCTCCTTTTTTCATTGCACATTTTGACTCGCCAATGTAACTGAACCCATCAAGATCATTCTTTCCATTAGTAGTTAACCTGCTATTATCTAATCTTCCATTAAATGCAACATTGAAATGAGAAGAAATTTCTTCATATAATCATATCACATACCCTCCTATTCATATACAGAAATGAAGTGTGTGTTTCCTCTTTAGTACTTTTCTTTCTACATCAATGTCAATTTATATAATATATTTAAAATATCTTTCCTAATATATCATTCATTCAATAATTTATTAGCATATATTTCAAATTTGGATGATTTATCATTCTGAAATTTGCATAATATATTATTTCTACATAAAAATGTTCTAAATCCAGTCAATTTGTGCACGATGAGAATCTTTGATTTAGGATGTACAAATGCTCTAATTGTTAAGGACTTCTTTATAAGCATCTTATAATTGATACCATTATTGTTTTCCTCCATAAATTTAAATCAAAGTATTTTATATTATATGAATTGTCCTCAGAAGGACTAAGTTTTCACATCAATTACAAAATAAACAATGCTCAAAACATCTGTAGTAAATGTTCATGAATTTAAATATAGAGAGTAATTTGTATTTATTTTACTAACGTAAAAATATTTCATGAAGAGAAAAATAATTTTTAAAAAAGGCTATTTTAGTACCAGAGGTATTAATGTGTTTAATAGACGCGACGCTAGCATAAAAGTTCATTAATCTTAAGTGATAACTGAAATAGTGCATTGTGGGAGTTAATTGCACCCTTTTTATAAGTGAAAACAGTTAAAAAAGATTGTGTGGCGTTTATTGAAAGTGTTTCTGCCGATTATTTAATACTTCAAAAATAAAAGTTAAAATGATTTATGTATTAGTTTTTAGGATGTATTGTTTGTGATATATATAATGTAATTAAACGGCAATTAATATGTAATATTTTAGGAGGCATTGTCTATATTAAATTTACTTAAACTTCGTTATTTAATAGTTCATTAGCAAAGGCAATAAAAAATAGCACCAAGGAAACCGATTTCATCTTTGGCTGAATAAATTATCAGGCAAGCAATATGAATCAATCTGTAGAAACATCTTTTAAATTTGATTTGTCATTATTCATACTTGTTTGCGTAATAAATAATACAGGCTATAGACAAACTCTTGATATCATTGGTTCTTTAGAGGCTGTGATAGCTAGATTCATCGCCTCCTAAAATATTAACTACTATATATATAAATGTGTGTGTGTGATAAAAAAAGTTTGATGTCTGTATTCTTTCCAAAATATAAATATTCATGTTATTTAACTTATTTTATTGGAAGTACTTTCGACTATATTCCTTTTGGTCTTTATCAACTATGTTGAATAATCAAAACAATACACAATTTCATAACTCCCATAATTCAATTCAGTTCTCCCACAATTCTGTTATTTAAAAGGAATGTAGTCGAAAGTACTTCTAATAAAATAAGTTAAATTATACGAATACTATTGTATTTAATATACTGTACTGTAAATTTGAATATTACATATATGAAATATGATGGAAGCAAACTATTCTTCACACAAGCGTTATAATATATATATATTGTATAATAAGTGAAATAATGCTTAAAGCTAAATGGTATAATATGTAACTATTAGAAACCAGTAATCACCTAAACATACCAATATAGATAGTAATCAAAGAGAGAGGTTGCCTTGACAACAGTGAGAAATATTGATTACTATCTATATTGGTATGTTTAGGTTACTAATTTCTAATGGTTAAGATTGTATAGTAAATTAAAAGATTAAGTGATACCAACCTTAACAATTGTTTCAGCTACATCACTTGCTTCTAACATTATAAAGGAACTAGAACTGGACACTATATTAATATCTAACCATATATATATATATTAAATAATAACTTTGCAGAGCATAAAATGTATATAAAAATAGAGCAGAGATAATCAGACTCCATCTAGCCATAAAATAAATGAACAAATCCACTATAGCAAACTGTTTATTCTTACTCTTTTCATGATTTGTCTATTTTTTCTCTTTTCAATCCTTAGAGAAAGCTAAATTTTCCGAAGATGTTGACATTTCAAAGTTGAATTAACAAGACACTGTTTTATTCTCTACCTAATTAGATATGATTTCATAATCGATTATGGCTTAATTTACATGTGGTATCAATATTAACTTTATTTCAAAATTTCAACTCTTTTAAGAAATTAATTTTATTTATATTGAAAAGACTGAAATTAAACACTTTATTCTTTAGTTTTCTAAATATAGTGTGAGATGGATTTGTTTATTTTATGGTTAGGTGTATCTTGGTTATATATATTCAGCCATCCATACCATTGAAAATCTAATGATGAAATGCCCAAATTCCTTGTTGATGCTAATATTTGAATGGACAATATCCTATACATGAGGGGTTCAGAGTGACTTAAAGTCAACATGCGCATGACAATAATATTAACAAGGGATTTGGGTATGCAATATATATTTATATCATTTCTTATAGTCATTTTCCAGTAACTTATATGACCATATTGTTGTCAAAACTTATAAACCCTTAATCAATCAAATTATACATAATTCAAAATAATGGACAACTGGTTTGTATACATTTGAATTTAATATCAAATTGATTTTCATTCACAAATGAACCTTCTCAAGGTGCCATTTTTAAAATTAATAAACAATATACATTCTACAGTTTTATGCAGTCTCTAGTGGTAATTACTAGAAATAAACCCATGAAAAAATAAAAAATATTATTATTTTTATAAATTTACACATGTATTCATCCATTATACATTTTTTAATTTATCTTTTTCTTTCTTATACCAACTATCTATCATCAAACAAAACTCCCCTCTTATACTCTGAATACATATACATTCATATATATTACAGCTTTTTATTTTCTAACATTGACAATTTCCCTCCCAATTTATTAATCCAATGACCATATTAATATATATAATCCATTATATATTTACTTATTCATCTTTTTCTACCTTATAACTACAATCTATCAACCAATAAACAATTCCTGTCTTATATTATCAATACATACATTTATACATACCTATACATTCTTACATATTACAGGTTCCAATTATCTAACAGTGATCATTTCCCTCCCAATTTTATCGAACCATTAACTGCAGTAACACTTATCTATGTTTTCTTGTATATATAATGTTTCATATTTTCTTTAAAAATTTTACTATACTTTATTACCTTTATATTTTCCTCACCAATTTATTATATGCTCTGTTCCTAAATAATGATTGTGGTCCAGACTTAGTATCTTTTCTTTTTATTGCTCTTTTATGTTCTTTAGCTCTTTCAGTTGCACTTTTCCCTGATTGTCCTATATAATATATTCTTACATTTGTCACATGTAATTATATAAACAATTTCTATTCTATTATCGATACTATTATTCATTTTTGCATTGTATATTCATTTTCTTAAATCTACTATTCTTCCATCCTTTATTTACTTCATCATTTAACTTATATTTATTCAATATTGGGTACTAGTCTTATAGCTAAAGACGCCACTCTATGGCGCCATTTTCATGCTAAAACACATAAAATTGCCATTTCTGCGGCTGACATGTTCAAACCCGCATTTTCTATAATACAACTTTTTTGTTGTGCTACAGATTGCAGGCTGCTATGTCGGGTCGCAGTACAGCATGTATGTCGCATCACAGCAAATACATTTTCCGAATTCGCACAGTTTATAAAATGTTTATGGCTTGGTGAAAGGGTGTGTTTTTTGAATTGGATGAAAATGTTATTTTCATTGGGTTTTTTTTTTATTTTAAAGTATTAAAATGTTCAGATTTTGTAAAGTAATAATTATCAGACTTTTTACACTGTACTGTATTGAAGTTTTAATTGTGAAAATGTTGACAACATATATATGTAAAGTAAGTTGGAATTAGGTAATGCATCAAGTAACGTACTGTTCGTAACATTCCATGAGACAAACAAGATTCTACCGTGTGTATATTTTTGAAGTGAAAAAGAGTGGTAACACAAAAATATCCAGTAAGAAAAGTACAATTCTGCACATTTTTTTTGTAAATTTCATAAAAAGCATATATTATAAACAGGATTAATAAGTAAAGAAGACATTTTTGTTGTTGTTTAAAAAAGTTTTACATTCTTTCTTTTCTCCGACTATGGTTATACTTTGTTGAATATAGTATGTTATCATTTATTTTATAGATGTTACTAAAAAAAAATATTTACAAAAATACAATTTTGATATTTTTTATTTTAGCATTACAAACAACAGAATACTTAAACCTAACCCTAAAACTAACCCTAAAACTAACTCTAAATCTAACCCTAAAGCTAACCCTAAACCTAACCCTAAAACTAACCCTAAATCTAACCCTAAAACTAACCCTAAACCTAACCCTAAAACTAACCCTAAACCTAACCGTAACAACTTTTACTTTTTGTTGTCATTCTATATAAAGTAAAAATAGCAGTAAAGCTGTAACCCCAGTAAAAAAATATACGATAGAAAATTAATTATTCTAATAAAGCAAAATAAAAAACACGCATCAAATTGTAATTTGTTTATTTTATTTTACATTTATTATTATCATTTAATTTGTATGCGTTAATAAAAAATAATATTTAAAAAAGACGATTTTGTTTTGTTTTTATTTTCGCATTACAAAAAAACACATCAAAATGATTAAAATCAACGGCCCGGGAATGTTCATATTTTATAGTTTTAGCATGAAAACAGCGGCATCGAATAGCGTCTTTATCTATAAGACAAGTACCCAATATTGTATATACTACAGCTGAATACAGAATTGAAATATATTTCTTACCTTTATCTATTTTCTTATTCTTCACTTTTATATAATTTCCATTTCTGGTATTTAAAATTTTTTTTCATGTGTCATCGCATTGGCCGGGAAGTGAACCCGCTAACCCGGGTCAACTGCTTGTAAGGCGGCTATGCTGACCTCTCAACCACCAATGCTAATTACTTTTCCATTATAATCAATTTCAATATATTCTTTCTCAATTTCTATTTTCTGTATATATGCCTCTTTTATTTAAACCGAGTCTCTCATTTTTAATTTTAAAACCTTTCAAAGCTTCCAGTTTTTGAGACCATGGCTGGAATGATTTAGGATCAATTATCCATCTAATATTTTTATCCTTAATGAACTGCTTTCCTTTATATCTCTATTTAAATACAAGTCTAAATATTTGAAACCCTTCTCTTATTTTTTTATAGTAAATGTAATATTATACATATTATTATTTAACTTTTTAAACACTTTCAAGATACTCTTACTATTCCTCATTATAATTATGTCATTTACATATCTATATAATATTGCAAAATTTTATTATTTTTAATATGTTTATCAATTATATTTTCCTCAATAAAATCAACGGTATTTGTAAACTATACACTGTACAGCCTGTGTTGATGCTGTTTCTGTGTAAAAACACAGAATTATATCACTTTCATGGCCAAACCTATGGCTAATATATGAGTGATCATTAATATATGAGTAGATCGTATGTAGTGATTATAATATGCGGCCAATTCTTCCGCGTATCAATAAAACGTCTACTAACAATACTATGATCGTATAGTTTGCCGTTGATTTTGTTGCGAGTTGAAATCCTATGCATATTGACAAAATTGTCACTAGAATTTAAGATGAGAGTGTGAGCATTGTCATCTTTTTCAAGTGTTTATTTGTTGATGTTTATGATTTTCTGCATTTCCCAACTGAAAGATTTTTGCGTACTAGTAATTTTCAGCGTATTATTGATATTTGTCAAAATTTGTTTTTTTGGCTAATTTTGGCTTTTTTGGGGGTCAAAAAAGACAAAATAAAATTTCTCAAGCTCTCTGGCAGACGCTTGGAGTTGTTTGCGGAAAAATACCGTTTCTGTCATGACTCGGACAAGAGTTGAAAAAGAAGAACAAAATGTCTACCATGCTATTACATTTGTGGGACATCCCAAACAGAGAAAGTGAGGTGATTGCATTTTTGCAAGTCCAAAACATCCTGCCATTCGTTACAGTTGATTTAGTTCAGTCATATGTGGTTAATAAATTTATTTTCTGGAAAGAATTTGTGTTTTGTTTGCGATTATTTTTATCTGTAAATCATGTAATTAACATCCAGAATGGCAGTGTTAAAAAGGGGCGGTGTAGTTTGTTGGACATCTCTTGACTGATAACGTCAAAAACAAAAAAACAAAAAGTCAATAGTGGTATTGTTTTTTTAACATAAAAAATATGTATGTTAAACCGGTTTTGTTACATTCTGTAGAGAATTTATTTATCTTTTTTAAGAGTCGTACAAGTTTGTTAAAGATTTTTTGTTTTCATAACAAATAAAACATCCGGTATTTTTATTCTTTTTTAACAACAAAAATTAGCTCGGGTTCATTTTTAAAATCTACTTAACGTGCTGTTTATTGATTTAAAACAACAACAACCAAAAAAACCTCTTTTTGCTTCTAAACGGAACGAATAGGTATGTCAAAAGAAGTTTTTTTTTTTTTAAAAAAAAAATCAATCAATCAAGAGATGTCTAACAAACTACGCCGCCCCTTTTTAACACTGTCATTCTGGGTGTTAATTACATGATTTACAGATAAAAATTGTCCCTTATACTTTGAAATGTATCGAACCCAAAACAAAAAAAAAAAAGACGTCTGTAAAAAAGAAACAGTAGATTTAGAATGGAAATCCCCCCCCAAATAAAGGCGTATGTCAAAAATTATTTACTTTTGAGATCCAAAAAAAAGCTCAAAGTGTCCATTATAGTTTTAAATTTATCAAATGAAAAAAAAAATAATAATAATTATTATGTCCAAAACAAACAACAATATATTAAAAAGAAAAAAAAGAAAACAGCCGTATATCAAAATATGATCTATTAGATAAAAAAAAAAATCTAGCGGCCCGGTAATGTTATATCACTCTGTTTTTAACTAGCAACAGCGCCATAACCCATCCTTTTTCAATCTTCCAAAAATCCATTTTGTATTTAAAATATAATGTTTCATTTATAGTACCAATGCTTTTTCAATAACCTTTATCCAACTATCTGAAAGCTTACTGCTTTCTTTAATTTTACTAATACATATTTTAATACTTTCCTTTCTTGGTACACTCTGGTATATTTAATCAATATCAAATGATTAATTTTAAAAGTGATATCTTGAGAAGGTTCATTTGTGAATGAAAAGCAATTTGATATTAAATTAAATTGTATATAAATTGTGTATTATTTCGAATTATGTATAATTCGATTGATTAGGTATATATATATTAATAATAAAAAGTCAGATGTCACATGACTTATATATAGCTTGCATTTACCAATATGTAAACTTAAAGGCATGCTAACGCTCTAAACAAGCTTTTTTTTATTATGATAAATGCTACTGCAAGAGAAGGTATTCAAATCATCTTTATCTTAGATTGTCCCCATTCCCAGACCGGTTTCAACCTATGGGTCTCTTCGGTGAGGAGTTGGGTCATTAGATTCAAAAAACCAACTCAAACTAAGCATTTATCTAAAAGGTAATTCTCAAGAAGAAGATCTAAACCTTTAGACATCTGCATGTCTTTAAAGTCAGCTCTCCAACTGAAAAAATTATATGGGCCTGAACTTAATTCAGATACTCCATATATTAATAGGCTTAGCCATTTAATTTAGCCAAAGCCCCAACAGCAAAATAATAATAGTAATAATAAAAAGTCCAATGTCACATGACTTATATATAACTTGCATTTACCAATATATAAACTTAAGAGCATGCTAATGCTCTAAACAAGCTTTTTTTTTTATTATTTTGAAACCGGTCTGGGGATGGGGACAATCTAAGATAAAGATAATTTGAATGCCTTCTCTTGTAGTAGCATTTATCATAATAATAATAATAAAAGCTTGTTTAGAGCGTTAGCATGCTCTTAAGTTTATATATATAGTCAATAATGTTTTATAGTGACTTCTCCATTTCTATACGCCTATAAAATATTGAAGTTTTCAATTTTAATTTATTAAAGCAAATGATTGAATTATCTGAAATGCATACCATTACAAGAAATATATACCTTCTAATTCTAAGCAATACAGAGTCCACAATAAATACTATTTAAGTATTAATACTGGAAAATTTGCAATATTTGTCACTGTTATAAAAAGCTAACAGCTACAAAAATTATATTAGGTTCAATAAACTATGTCATTGTTTCTATCTTCCTGCTAAAAAGACAAAAGTGCCCACAGTCCGTTTATAACTGAAATCACTAAAATATATAGTTAATGAAATAGTTTCAGTGCTTTGTGAAGTTAAAAAAAATTTTTAGGTTCAAAAGTTTACATTTCTGAAACTATGAGAAGATTAGAAATAGTTTGCCATGCTTATGAATGAAAATTTCTAACTTCATTTTTGGAAAAAGTATTTTATATTACATCACTTGAATGAATCCCAAATTAGTCTAAAACTGATTTCAGAGTCTGTTGTCACTGCTACTTAATAACTATTGAATAAATATACATGAAATAAATAGAGATCAGCAGTTGGAGGAAGTCACATCATATTGAATTAATTAGACAATCATCCGTGCCAAATTTCTAGAATGCTATCGATTAGAAAATATTATTTAAAATGAAATCATTTAAAAAAAAGTTCATAAGAAATTTGAACGCCGAAAATAAGGAACTATTTCATGATCCATAGACCTTGAGCTCCAATGTCCGCCCTTCTAATACTGCACCAAATCATGGAAAGCAATAAAATAAAATGATTAATAAAATGCATCAGTAATCCACTGATTACTATTATACTCTAAACCTATCTGTATAAGAATGTGTAATTAACTGAATCCCAAGACTACATTCTGATAATTGGCTTTGTCAAATGAGGAGGTTCAGCTTGCATATATCCACTAAATACTCGCTTTTTTATGCTATTCAACGTAAATACTTAATTCTAACATGTTTCCGGTTATATGTTTTTAAAACAATAATGTTCTAAATATATTGCTTACATTTGCACATGCAATAAAAAATATAACGTATTTTCTACTAATTTTATAAATACATTGTACAGGCTTAAACCTGCGTTTATATATGTAATATAAGCGGGGTTCGAACTCAGACTTTCACACGACCCACCACTCCCAGTGGGTCAGCAATATGAGATGGCAATGAGAGTGGTGGGTCGTGTGAAAGTCTGAGTTCGAACCCCGCTTACTAATTTTATAATAAATTATATAAGTTCTTATTTGAAAGTGTCATTGTGAGAATAAAAAGAAATTGGTCAAGTAAGCGAGTTGAATTAAAACTACAGTCTTTTTAATCATTTCATTATTTTCTTGCACCTTCATAAACTGAAGAACATTTTCATGTCATTAAGATTTCAAATATTCGTTGTGACCTTAGCGGTTTCACAAATGAAATCTTAAACCATTCACCACAAAAATGTCCTTTTAAACTTTTTTGCTCACTCTTTTCTCCTATAATTTAACTTACTGCTATGGTGTGTTAATTAAATAATAATGACGAATGAGCTCCAGCTGTATAAACTTTATATATTTTTAATTCCAATCTTATTGCTGCTCCGAATAACTTCCATTTGAGTTGCCCTCACTCAATTGTGAATATTCTAAGTAGTTGTATTATTAATTTTTGTCAATAAAAAATGAGGCTGGTAATCACCTCAACAATATTCTTTTCAGAATGATCAATCATTTGTTTGGATTTTCAGATTATTGGAGTCATCAATAGTCATTCCTTTCTTGTATTTTTTGTCAACCTTTCCAAAGATTATATTTTTGTAAAAAATATATTGTTTTATAATATATGAAAATAAGACATTTTCCATCTGTCATTTTTGCTTAAAATAATAAATTGGGTTTCAATCTGATATGTTTTCCATTTCTTTGCTTTTTTTTTTTTCTATTGACATTTTTCAACAATATCCACCCGCATCATAACTAAATAAATAAACATATAAATAATTTAAAAGTTTATTTGATATTTATAAGTGCATTCCTTATCAATTCTATCAGATCACAACTCTACCAATACAGAAACTCAATGTACCTTTTCACTATGCATGCATTTAAATAACTTTCATTCATAATTGCTTGAAATATCAAGTAACATTCAAACACCAAAGTGACAGCTTAAGCCCAATAGTTCATCATCATCATTATTTTTAAACAACACTGATTTCCTACAGGATAAAGATTTCTCCAGATTTAATTCAATCTTTTCAACTGACTGTCCCTCTTTTCCATGTATCAATAAACTTATTTATATCATGTATCCATCTCACACATGCTCTTCTTTAGGTCTTTTACAATCTCTTGGAATCCAGTTTAAGATTTCATCTGTCCATCTATTACTATCTTTTCTGCAAATATATTAAGCCCAGATCTGTACTTCTTTCAAAGATGTTCAATGATATCTGTTTGTTTTCTCTTACTCAAGTATTTCACTTTTGATCATTTCTTATTATTCCCAGCATTCTCTGAGTGATCTAAAGACTTTGAATTGCTTTTTTGTTAAGTGTCCAAGTTACAATCAATTTCTTTTCACATCTAGGAATCAATCCAGGAATTTTTAGCAGCTTGATTCTATCACTATATCAAATCATTCAGGGAAAACTATACAAAAGTTCCTCTCTGGTCAAAAACTGAACTTGGATTGTCTGTGTAACAAATGAGTTTTTTATCATTAAACTACTAATGCTTGTAAAAGACACCAAGACTTTTCTATTATACCTTTTTAGAATTGAAATTTTACAACCATAAATAATTATAAAAAAAATTATAGCTTAAAAAATTCTGATTTTTATAAATATATTTATGCATGTAAAGTTTCTGTTCTTTTGTTTGAACTTATAATGAGTGTTTAACAGCATTATTAAAATGTAGCTTAACAATAATATCATATATATCTCCAGAAAGGAGTTTATTGCTGAGTGAAAGACCTTTTGATTCCTCTTTGAGGTCTTAAAAAAATTAAGCACGACAATTTTTTTAATATCCCACCCAATTGCAGTTGTTATTAGTATGTGATATTTTGATAAACAAACATGGATGGTTTCTCACTAGCATTCACTGACAAGCATGGTGAATTAATCAATGATTTACTTCTGAGTTTAAAATCAAGAAGCCCCATGGTCTTTTTTCAGTTGCCTGATAGTTGAGTTTTCTTAAAGGCAGGATGAATGTGGGTGATCTTTTTTTAATAGATATTTATTTGGACAGATAAAACTAAATTTTTCTCAAGAGGCTGTAAGGCTCCCAGACAAGACAGCAACTAGTGGCTAAAGTCAGAGAAATACTAATAATACCCTGATTGTAAACCCAGATCCCATTTAGTAATAACCTTTTATTTAAGACTGCCCATTGCAGACCCCTTTTTGGTGAAGGAAGATTTCATAAATTGTAAGAATAGTCTAATATTATATAGAACAGACAATTTTACTATAAAGGCATAAATATTTAAAGCACAAATAAAGTAGGATTCATTATAAATAAAAAATGGAAAAACCATATGGTAGAGATTGATGGCCAGATTAGTTATTCAAATTAATAAAAAGATATAATAGATTTGAACTCAGACTTTAAAGCACCCTTCAACTATCCACACTATCTTATACCACTGATACACATGCCCACACACATGTAGAAAAGATAAACTATCACCAATATATGTATTTTGTGCTGAACCAGCACTTATCAGTTGGTCCAGATTATCATCTCCCACAAATTTATACAATCAGTGCTCAGTTTATATCAAGATAACAAATCCTCATACTTTAATGGAGAGGTTTCAATTTACTCCATTCTCCAACTCTTCTGCCATCCATACCATTGAAAAATCTGATGATGGAAAGCCCAAATATCATGCTGATACCAATATTACTGCCATGTGCATGATGACCTCTTCTATGTATTTAAATGGATAAGGTTCTATACATGAGGGGTCAGAGTGACTTGAAGATCAACATGGGTATGGCAATAATATTGGCATTAGCATGGGATTTGGGCTTTCCATCATCAGATTTTCAATGGTATGGATGGCTGAAGAGTTGGAGTAGATTGAAACCTGCCCATTAAAGTATGAGGATTTGCTATCTTGATATAAACTAAGCACTGATTGTATAAATCTGTGGGAGATAGTAATCTGGATCAACTGATGAGTGCTGGTTCAGCACAAAATACATATATTGGTGATTGTTTATCTTTTCTACATGTGTGTGGTCAGGTGTATCAATGGTATAAGATAGTCTGGATGGATAGCTTAAGGGTGCTTGAAAATCTGAGTTCAAATCCCCTATATTTACAATTAAGCTCCAGGTATATGAAGAATGCCTGTATTTCAAATATTTAATAAAAAGATAACAAATGCATACAATTCAGGTTAATGCTTCAACACATTCTTATTGTAAAGGACTTTTATATAAAGGTACAAAATGCTTTAAATCACCCCAAAGGACACTTTAAAATCATCATAAGAAACATTAATGCTACAATTGGTAAACAATTGAAAGATAAAAGCACTGTAGGTAAATTTGTTTTGATAGCAGAAGTGACAGAAAATACAAACTTATGGAATTTGTAGAAAAGAAAATCTGTATATTGTCTTGCGTTGTTAGCCGAGAGGTATCGCAGCCGCCATGCAAGCAAGTAGTTGGTTGCAGATGGGTGTGGGTTCGCGTCCCGGCAGATGCTATGACATATGAAAAAAAAAAAAAGAAAATCTGTATATTATTAACTTTTTTTTTGGAAAAAAATGCTAAAGGAAATGGACAAGAAAGTATTTAAATGAAGGCACGAATTGGATTATATTTTGACTAATAAGAATATATATACTTCAAGATTGCAATATTCTTAATAGATTCAACAGATATGTAAGATACATTTTAATGCAAATGTAAAGAGGCAAAAATTATTAACAAAAGACAAATTAAAACTTGCACATCTTTTAAAATATTAATAGACTTAAAAGACAGTTCGGACTTTAATGAAATCAAGAAGAAGTTGGCTGATAATCTATTAAGAACTACAGATAAACAGCAATATTCCAATACATTTTCTATTGGAGCAAGATAATGAATGAAGAAAGCTTTTAAAATATCATATGATCACCATTTCATATGCTTATGCATGTTGCTAATAAGAGCACCAAACTCTCCATATAGTAGTGCCACCAAGTGTGAGCCTTTGTAATCAATGGTTGCAGAAAAGTTTGTGCATAAAATCTGTATAGGATTTATGCATAAACCTTCCTGCAATCATTGATTACAAAGACTTGCACTTGTTGGCACTATTGTATGGAGAGTTTGGTAAGGAGGTTTAGATCAGATAGGCATATAGGAGATAGTTTGTTTGTAGTTACACAACTTATGGAGATGAGTAGGAATTCAGGTAGATTGTTATATATGAGTTTTATAGATATAGAGAAAGCATATGATTGAGTAAATTGAAATAGATTATGGGTAAGGTTAGCAAATTTGGGAATGGATGAAGCTTTAGTAAATATTATTAAGAAATTATATGAAAAATAATTATTATACTTACCAATTAGGGGATATAGAATCAGTTAAAGTTAAAAATGGGGTGGGATTAAGGCAAGTATGCCCTATGTCACCTATTTTGTTTTTGTTGTTTTTGAGTGAAATGGAGAAAGCAATAGGAAGACTAGGAAGAGGGGTAGAAATACCGTTAATAGGTGGCAAGGGAGTATATACTTTGTCGGGTCTTTTTTTTTTGCGGATATCTTTTTGTGTGCAGAAAGATGAGAAGATATGGAAATTATGTTGAGGACATCTGCAACGGTGGGTAAAGAGATGGGGATTAAATTTAGTGAAGAAAAATCAAATATAATAATGGTTAATACTGGGGAAAGAGAAGATGTAGAATTTTTATTGGGGGGTATAAAGTTAAGTATGGTGGATAAATATAGGTATTTGGAAATCATCTTATGTAATCAGGAAAATTGCTTGGATGAATGGGAGAAAAAATTGGTAAATGAAGCAAAGAAAAGAAAGGGTTTGGTAAAGAAACTAACAGTATTTTCATATAATAAATATGATGTAGCTAGAATTGTATGGAAGGGAGTTGCAGTAGCAGGGTTAACATACGGTAATGATGCATTGTGTTAGTAAAAAGGTTTTAGATTATTTAGAGAAAGTAAAAAGGGAAGTAAAAAGACATGCATTAGATGCAAGTAAAATGAAAATGTTTGATAGGCTGCAGTTTATGGATAGTAAAAGATATAGCCAAAATAGTGTTTTAATTGGGTTATGAGTAAAGGGCAGGTAAAAAGATGGGTGAGAAAGGTAATGCAGTATGCAAAAGATTTGGATAAAGAATTTATATCAGTATACTTGTATAAAAGATGGGATGATTGTGTTAGGAGGATTGTTGAGTGTTATAGTGGTAAGGAATGAGATAAAAGAATCGAAGCATTAATAAAAAATAGGGAGTTGGAGAGATGGATAACTAGTATGGAGGGTAAGAAGAGTTTAAATATATATAGAAGTAAACGGAATATTGGATGCGAGTTAATTTATGATAATAGTAAGGAAAGTAGTTTATTGTTTAAGGCTCGAACGGGATCTTTAGCAACAAGAGAATATACATGTAAATGGAAACACTATGGGTGATTTAGGGTGCAAATTGTGTAAGGAAGGTGTAGAAAATATTAGGCATCTGTTGATTGAATGTAAATGGTTGAAAGCAGAAAGGGTACAGATAATGAAGTTATGGGAGAATAGGTATGAACAAAGTGACTATACAGAAAGTGAGTTATTGGTTTTTATGCTGTGTTTGCGAAAAGATAAGGGGGATTTAGATATAAAGGCCATAGAGTTGACAAAGATTATGTTGTGGAAATTGGATGGGACAGAATATGGGAAGACTTAGAGTGGAGACTGGAAAATAAAGCGGCTAACAGGTTTATCTGGGCATAATTGCTGAGACATTCTTGACTTCATTTAAGGAGAAGCCAAAATACATCACATTACTCTCAATGAATGAAGAAAATGAGTATAATATTTTTTTAAATGATTCTTTAAAAAGAATTGAATACCTAAAGGTTTATAAAATGGTACAAAAAAGAATTAATAATGATATAAGAAAATATATTTATACATTGGTAAGAAAAGCTGTAGAAAAGAATAATAATCTCAAAATTGTAAAATAACATTTTGACAATAGAAGAACGTTTTAGTAATAAGATGAAAAGATGGAACTATTACAACACAAAAACTCCAGGAAATGCAAGAATTATTATCGATATTTTAGAAGAAGCAGTGAAGAAATATAAAAATTATTAGCAAAGCAGTATACAAAATGTTTAAATGATAAAAGATGTACTACATGATTAAGTACAATGCAATAAAGATATTGGTACTTAAAAACGTTAATAAAGAAGACATTAAAAATTGCAAACCTATCAGTCTTTCATCAGTTTTATACAAGATTTTGATGATTACAATTTGTCAACAGTAAACTTTGGATTATTATCTTATTATCACCAAAAGAACAAGCAGAATTAAAAGAATTTATAAAAAGGATCAATGAATATGAGTTATTATGTTTTGGATTAGTAAATTATGATAAAGTATTTGATCTTATAAGCATTTCCATGGGAATTAAAACTCTGAGCCATCAAAATATAGATAAAGATATTGTCATTTTCTGAAGACTACTTATCAATATGCAACACCCTATAATTAGATTAAATAGTAATACTAGAAGATTAACACTGATAAGGATTTGTCTACAAGGTAATTCTATAACTCCAAAGCTTTTTACAACAATTTTACGAAAGGATTAAAATGGGAAGCTGAAGAGTAAAGGTAAATGAAAATTACTTACATCATCTAAATTTTGCAGATAGTGCTTTAGAGCTTCAGAAAATGTTGCAGAGAAATCAGACACTAAAGATGAATGCTAAAAAAAATTAAAATATATATTCAACATATTTTTCAGAAAATAAAAATTGTAAGCATGAATTAGAAGTTCACAATTATATGTATCTTGGCTAAATCATTAATACAGATTAAAATACAATAGATAAAATTGGTCATGGAATTAAACTTGGATGAAATTACTTTTGATTAAAATAACTTTATTAAAAGAAAATATGACTATGTGTTTGAAGAGAAAAGTTTTTAATATATATGTTTTACTATTTCTTACTTATGGATCTGAGACTTGGATATTTAACAGAACGACAATGACTTCAGACAACTTAACAAATAAGGAGAAATTTATGTTAGGAGTAACGAGAAGAGATCAAAAATGAAACATATGGGTGAGAAAACAAAGAGATTCATTGACAACATTGAAAGAATTATGAAATTAAAATGAAGCTGGGCTAGGCATATTGCTAGAAGAGTTAATAATAAACGAACAGTTGAAGTTTTAAATTGGTTCTCAATATATTATAAAAGATCTAAAAAGAGATCACAAGTGATGTGGATGGATGAAGTAAGTAGGTTTGCTGGTGTGTTGTGGGGAAGAGAGGTTAAAGATGAGAGAAACTGGGTAACTTAGAGAAACCTTTATCCTGCAATGGATCAATAATGCTTAAAAATGATGATGATGATTAAAGGTGTCTTATTTAGATTATAACTGAGTTCACTAAAAATATATAGATAGTGATATAACTTCAGATAACTAGCTAAAAAAAAGATTCAAATCTTTAGGTTTCTAAAATTGTGAAAATATTATTTGGACAGCATAAAATTAACTGTTTTGGTATTGGGTGTAAAATTCTAAAAAAAAAATGTAAGTGGTAGTTTGTAAAAAATGTAATGAAGCTTTTAACTACATATGATCACCTTTTCTTATGCTTGCTTATAATTGTTATTAAACAGGGAAAACTCTTTATACGTTTTGGTGATCATGTGATGTTTATTTGCTTAAAACCCAATTCTTCCTAATAGGATAGTGGTGGCTATGGTTATTAAAGAACCAAAGACATCAAAATGTATAGGTACTGAACTGAGTTCAGACCTATATGACTATATAAGTTCATGAGTTTGGATTGAAAATATTATAGTATTTTCAAGACTCATAGTTTTGTAATTAAGTAGAGATAAAAGATGGCTGCCAGAGGGTTGCATTAGATCCTAAGATCTAGGTGCAGTGCTCTCAGATTCAAGGCTCCTAACTGATGAAGACCACAAGCCAGAAACTAGTCTGGGGTTTTGGATGAGTAAGCACTAGATGGGGATTTTATGTACAAGCCTTCTGGCATCCATTGATTACTCTGGCTTGCACCGTGTCACAATACATATAGTTTTGCCTGTTTAAGCTTTTAACTATGTTAAAAAAATTTGAAACTAAAAAAAAAATAAAAATTAAATCTTCTATTTTTTAGAAAAGCAAAAATTTTATTGCAAATAAAAAAACAAAATTTGATCAACTTTCAATATATTAGATATATAGCAATTAAAAAAATATTATATATATTAATGATTGTCACAATAAAGAAAAGAAAGTCTTTGAAAATGATACAGCAATCGAAACATTAACATTGAATAAAATTTAACCATTGCAACTTAATATTGAATAAGATATGTGATATTTACAAAAAGGTTATAGTTTATATAAAAATATATCAATTTAAAAATATTTATTTTAATGGTTGTCACAATAGAAAAAAAAAGAAAGTCTTTGAAAATGATACAATTGAAACATTGAACACTGAATAAAATTTAAACATTGTTACTTAATATTGAAGAAGATATAATGTTTATAGAAAGGTTATAGTTTATATAATTGATCAAACAAGAGCTATTCCCTATTCTAGTGCTATCTATAGTAAGATTGAATAACCAATAATTAGCCTATAATATTGCATTTAAATCCCATCACCAGATAGGTTGCTGGCTTTTGCCTTCACCAATAAAATTCCAATCTTGGATTCCAAGCTTTATCAATAAAGGTGTCATAAATCTGTCTTGGAATGAGGATTTAAATGTACTACAATTTGATATATTGATTACTCAACTTCAGGGAGTTTTTGCTTTATCGTACTACATTGTGCAAAGTAGAAAATTAAGTGAGTTATTGTTAATGTTTATATAATCTCAATTGCCTTGTGTGTACTTTTCTTTAGAACTTTGAAAAAAAAAATCCACAGATTTCTCTGATTTGATCAATTAATTTCATAAACTAACTTTTCAGCAATCATCTACTCTATTTTTATCCATGATATTTATTTTAAATCACTAAACATTACATGATCATCATTATTTATGCTTCCATTGAATACTCTAGTTTGCACTGAGTGGCACAACCATTCTTTATGCTTACAATGATTACTCTAGTTGCACTGAGTGGCGTTACTGTATGGAGAATTTAGCCTGTATTTTTATTAAAATTATCTCCATTTCTCATCTTATCTTTTCCTTCTATACTTTCTTAAAAAAATGACTCAATAGTGAGCCATTTTTCTACATATACATTTAAAAGTCTAAGGATCATTCCAGTTGTATTTTAATTATCAGTAGTCTTCTAAAATGCACAGGCTTCACTAGACCAGCTAAACAAATTATACAGTAGTATTAAAATGCTACAGAACCAGAGATATAATATTCAATTAGTAATTAAAATGTCATGTTAATACATCAGCATTTTTATTTAATTTGTAATAACTAATTTTAAAATGGTACAAATCAAAAGATATCAATATAGTTTCACTTAATTGTTCCTGCTTACTAAAATGTAAGCAAAGCAAGTTGTCCTCTCTCTAATATTTTAGTGTCCCTATTGTTAATTTGAATAACCAGTGTTGGTCATATGGTAGTTAAATTTAATTCCTATTTTTAAATTTGAGTCTTCATTTTGTTTTTTTTTTAATGATGAGAGTTGCCATTGACATTTTTATGATTATGGCGAACTTCACCGAAAGTCCACTTAACATTAGATTATAAAGAGGAAAGAAGTCATTCCATTATACAGACAAACAAACATTTACAAATTTGAATTAATTCTTGATATAAAAGTATTGGATAATCAGAAATTACTCCTACATAGTTAATTTTAATAATTTTGTTGTTAATAGGAACTATATTAAAATCATTTCTAAAAATTAGGAATGTAAATCAAAAAATTTATTTTGTAAAAGAATTTGTTAGATTCTAAATGCAACAATGAGAAAAAATAATTATTGTTCAGAAGTTCTTAATGGATCTGCACAAAAAACCAAGAGTGCATTAAAAAAAGATTAATACCATAGAATTTTGATTAAAAAAATGGGATAAAGATCTTGGTTTTCATCATACAAGATATGCAAAGCAAAATATAATAATAAAAGCTCATAAGAAGCTTACAATATTTACTCATAGGATATAAAATTATATGTAACAATGCTAACAATCCTATACAATAAGCATCAAAAATCAGGGTTGAATAAAGAGTGTCTGCCATTTTCTTCTAAACCTTATCTTGTTTGTTAAAGGCTTGACCTGTAAATTGTCTAATTAAAGCAACTATTTCTCTGATATTCAAATTCTTAGTTGTCTATGATTTTGAGCTATGATTTTGAGTCATTTTACATTAACAACTCAATGAAATGATTCATAATAAATTCATAAGAGTTAATTTGATTTATGTGCAATATATAATTAGTTGCTCAGGAGGTATGTGATATTTGATCATCAAAGTGACTGAATCTGCTACTTTCATCACATGACTACACTATTCAAAATATAGTTAAAATTATAAAAAATTTATCTAATTTCTGATGTGTTCTATGTATATATGGTTAACAAAAGGTAAAACAACTTTTCAGTGATTCACTATATTGCAAAGACTGTCCAACAGCTCTCATAGAAAGAAGGCAGTATTCTTCAGATTTGGTAAATGACTTCCAGTGAGGTTTTGAACTATCCCCATTAAGTTTTTATTCGAGCTAAGAATAATGAATACCCATTATTCAACTAATATTGAGTGGTATTAGTTGGACTTCCTATAGATTACCTATGTAAAAAAAATCTTAAACCTTCTGAAAAAATTTCAAGCTTAGTTGGCCCAGAAATGAACCCAGATCATGAAAATGACTGCTAAATGCTCCATAAAATTCTTGGTACATTGTATATATAACCTAGTATTGGGTCATAACTTTTTTTTTCCATAACCAATATTAAATTTAATAATAAAAAAACTCACTAAAAACAACACAATTACCATTTCTTATGCTTACCCAAGCCATTAAAATAGTAACAACTCTCTCTATACAATAATTCTACCCAGGGCAAAACCACAGTTGTCAATGGACTCATAGCTTTATAATTAACTAAAAAGATAAAAATGGTTGCTGGACAGTTCCATAAGAACCAAAGTTCTAGGTGCAGTGCTCTCAGATCTGAGGTTTCTCATCGATGAATGCCACAAGCTAGGAATTAATCTGGAATGTTGAATGAGTAGGCACTAGGTAGTGATTTTCATTCACAAATCTTTTAGCATCCATTGGTTACTATGGCTTGCACTGGGTGACACAGTGGAGAAAGAGGCTACTATTTTAATTATTACTGTTCAGCAAAACATCACATGATCACCATTTCATATGCACACACGCTGTTAATAAGAGTATCAAACTCTCCCTAACACAAAGTGCATGCTTTTGTAATCAATGGATGCAGGAAGGTTTGTGCATAAAATCCTCATCTAGTGCCTACTTATCCAATATTCCCAGACTAGATTTTAGCTTGTGGCTTTCATCAGTAAAGAGCCTTGAATTTGAGAACACTGTGCATAGACCTTAGGATCTAATGAAACCTTCCAGCAGCCACTTTTTACCTATTTGATTAACTATAAAGTTAGGAGCCAAAGATGAAAACACCATAATGTTTCCAATCCAAACTCTCAAATCCAAGCCTCTTCTTTGATGAAAACCACAAGCTAAAAACTAGTCCAGGAATGTTGCATAAGTAGTCACTAGATAGAAATTTTATGAACAAACCTTCCTCATCCATTGATTACAAAGGCTTGCACTTGGTGGCACTACTGTATGGAGAGTTTGGTACTCTTATTATTATTGTTGCTGTTATTATTATTAAACATTTATGTTCAGTATGTTAAAAAATATTTTAACGTAAGCAACTTTTGTTAAATTTTAATTAATAAATATGCTTAAAGATACATTTAAATTAAAAATAAATATTTTTATAATTTCAATATTTTTTTCCTCTTGAGACAGAAGAGAACTGTGTAAATGCTTAATAATAAAAATAATACAGTTAAGAGATTGTATGAGTGAATATTCACAAATTAAAATTTAGCTCACCACTAATTTGAGTCTTCTTTAGTGCATATAGTGTGAAGCTTAGCAAAGACTTGCAAATCTGATGCTGTATTTCCTTAGATGGGCTTCGCATTAAATATGCTGATGCGATAAAAATATAAATAATAAAATATAGTATTAACAACAACAACAAAAAAAACGTACAAGTACAAAGTGAGCCAAAAGTAAATACATAATACTGATTACAGGTACACAAAATGTCTTTCATCAATGCTGAAACATTTTTGGAACCTGTCTTCAAGCAGAACTGTATATTTGTCACATGTTCACCATTTCCTATGCTTATTCAAGTTAATAAAACAATAGCAAACTCTCCATACAGTAATTACCATTGCAAGTTTTAGTAATCAATGAATACAAGCAAAATAGCTTGGATGAAAACCTTATTGAATTTTTATCTTGGGATCATAACTTTATCGTTACCTAACTAAATGAAAGGTGGCTGATGTAGGGTTGCACTAGATCAGAAGATCTGGGTGGATCCACAAGCTAGAAACTAGTCTAGGGATATTGGATGAATAGGCATTAGATAGGATTTTATCACAAACCTTCTTGCATCCATTTATTACTAAGGCTTTCTACTAGGTGTCACTACTGTATGAAGAGTTTGCTAATCATGAAACTGTCATATAATACAGAAAAAGTGAAAATGTAAGACTAACAATAGATGAATAGTTTATAATTAACCTGATGGAACATCTTCAAAATACATAACATAAAGAAACAACATAAACATCACATTAATATAACAATAAACATATAATACAGATGGGTTGAAAATGAAAAACTAATAATTTATAACTAAGATTAGAGTCCACCTTCTTCAAGATACACAAGTTAAGATAAGAATATCACGTTAACATTATCAAAGAATTTTATACAATGTTGAAGATCTGAAAATAAAAAACAAGAGTATCAATAGAATAAATTTAATATGAGATAACACTTTTCACGATACTTTTATTCACAAGTAACTCATCAGATCTCTCTAGCTAATAAATAAATACATCTGTTTATTTACTAAAAAAGAAATTCTATTAATAAATACAATAATAGAATAATAACATCAGCTAAAGCAGATTTTCAGCCAAGAACTATAATCACCTAACTGGTTTGTGTGCAAATTTAGGGTTTATATAATAGATAGGAGACAATTTGTTATATTTCTTCCAAATTAATTAATCTTAAAATTATTTCGTAATATTAAATATGGAGTTGGAAAATTGAAACCTTTTTTAGAACAATAACCACACAAAGAAACAGTGATAATGCACTCCTTTAAGAATAAAATAATTAAAGTGATTTGAAGAAGGTAAAAACAAAATAAGATACATAAAATCTGCCTTTGACAATAAAATGATGACATTTTTTAAAAATAGATTATATCAATACAAAAGTATGATGGAAACTAACGTAACAATTTCATGCATTGTGATTAGCTTAAAAATCTGTTTTACGACTCAAAAAAATCTTCGAAAAAAAAGCACTATTTATTTTTCATAGCAATTTTTAAAAAATTGGTGCAGATTATTAGGAAACAATAATAATTTTTAGAGATACAGGAAATCACGTGTCATCTGAACACCAAAGAGACTGCTGGAAATTTAATGAGCAAACTTTCAACTTTCTCATATGATTATTGTAATTTCAACTTACTTTCTTAATAGAGATCCATTATATATGACGGTGGCAGTAGTGGTGTTGTATCAAATTTATTTATAAACACTGTTCAGCCATACTTCTATCGAACTTATGAAAATGTTTTCCCAAATCACATTTGTAATTATTTAAAACATGTGACCAAAATCTGTGGCTATAAAGTTATGTATAACCTCTTGAAAATAAGCTGAACGGTCTCTGAGATTTCAAAATGCAGAAATTGTCATAAAATAACAATGGTGACAGCAACAGTCTAAATAATATAATTAATATTAACAATTAACAATAATCTCTGTTTATTGCACTCTGGTGGTTGTTTTCCTAGTGGAATATTTTTAAATAAATGAGTGTAATAATGCTCAAGGCTAAATGGGTTTACAAGTAATCATTAAAATCAGTCAACACTTAGATAATCCCACCTTTATTGTTCAAAGGAGGTTGCCTTGACAACAGATTTAGATGGTTGATTGCTTTTGATATTGTCTAAGTCAGGAACCAGCAACCTAGGGCATGTGTGGCAAGCAGAATGATTATCAATGGCACTTGCACCATCACTATATTTTGCATATGCAACTCACATATAAATGAAACCCACAATTGTTTAATTTACTAATTATTTTGCATAATAAATGTATATGCCATCTTTGCTATTTTTACTAAAGATAAGAGCTAAGTGGTATAGATTTTTTTTTTTTTGCCCAGGGAGAATTAGTTTTACTTGGATTTTATTTTTGATGGTTAATTGACCTGCGATATTTTTGCATGCAATTGCTTGTTTAGAGTAAATTTGTATCAGGCAGAATATTATATCATTTAATTCATTTGAAAAACTTCTATTCGTAATTACATAATAATACATTTTAAGTTTTGTCACATTTAAGTGAAAAAAAGGTTATAGTTAGTGATAGTTGGTTAATGCTTAAATGAAGTTTGCAAATATATGAGGTTTGATAATATCGTTCAGATCTCAAATAAGTTAAAAATCATTGCTTTTTTTTCTTTTAAATGTCTGTTGCAGAATTAAAGGGAATATCTCAGAGAGAAAAATTCCAAATGTCCTTAGTTTTTAAGAAAAAAGAATATATGAAAAATTTCCAATTTCAAATGGATTTTTTACATCACAAAAATAAGTTTCATGGAAACATTTTTAGTGAATGCTAGAAAAATAGAGTTCATTAATCAGCTTTTAAAATTAAACCATTAAAAGTTAAAGTGCTTTGCCTATTCTGAATTACTATACATTAACCAGCAATTTTGTAAACAATAGACATTTTTTAAAGCCCCAATAGGATAAATTTTCTCCTTGCCAAAGGAAACTTTAAGCATCTCTTTTGAATGCAATATAATTTAACATAACATACTTTTCGAATATGATCCTATGTATTTTAAAATATTTAATGACCAATAATAAAAGATCCAGTTACTATGAGCTTCAAAGGTATATACACCTGGGTCTCGTTACATGTGGATTTTTTTAATACGATTTTGAAGTTTTGCGATTCATGTTTCTTCTTAATATCTTTTTATGCAGGTTTTCTTTTATGTGATAAAAGAAGTTTATATTTCACTATATTTATTACATATCAAGAAATTTAAATTATTAATAACTCATTTTAACTTGAAATACTTTTTTTTTTCAAAAATATAACTTTATATTAGCTATTTAGAATCTTAGCTTTTACATAAATAACCTACTTATATATATGAGTAAATAATAATAATAGACATATACTTATGAGTATAAAAATATCGCAATAAATATTCAAAAATTTTAAACTTTTAAAACATATTTTGTTAGATATAACAGAAATAAATATTCTTTTAGATTTTTAAAATAAATAAAGAAGATTTTGTAAACTGAAAATAATCTTTCTAATGATAATGTATAATCTTTTTGTTTTGATTGCAATCTCATTTTTTTAATATAGAAACAAAATGTGAACATTTAAAATTTATTTCAGTAGTAAACAAAAATATCTATCAAATAAAGACAAATTTACTATTTTCTGATAAATAAAAATCATTTAATCATAGATTTTCCATTGATAAATAAGACAAAGAAAAAGGGCAGAAAATGTTAAAATCTGAGAGTTTTTGCTGCAATGAACAACCTCTAATTCCAATGAGAGCTAGTTATATGTCTGGGTATTGCAAGCTTTATAAACAATTAGTAAAATCATCATCTCAAAGTTTAATCACCAATTACATTGTCAACAGAAAACCATTATCACAGCACAATACTGAAAGTGGTGCTAGTTGTACTTCCTCTTGTGATGAATCTGTCAAATAGTGATAATGATTAAAATATATATGAAAAAATGTAAAATTAAATACTGTAGTTAATAAAAAAAGGAAAAAAAGTTTGTCTTGTATCAGTTTTTTTCAAATATTTGAAATTTTTCATTAGTCATACTTTATGTCCTTATTTTTTTAATGTGAATTTTAAAATAATTTTTCCTTGTTGCTTTGCTTTTATGCAATTTCTGAAAATTACAGAACCTATCCCCCAATTTTTCAAGGTAAGTTAAATCTATTTTTGTGCAATTTTTTTAATGTGGGTTTTCTGCGGAACCTATCTACCACATAAAATGAGACCCAGGTGTATATAATTTTGAAGTCCATTGTAATGACCAATTTTTATACTATATATAATAAAATTGATAGAATCATGTTGGCACACACAATAACATTGTGATGTAGATTCAGCACGACACCACTAAAAAGTTGCAGACCCCTGGTCTAAGTGTTGACTGATTTTAATGATTATTTTAAATAAGTGTAGAAAAAAAATTGCAGCATGTAATCATAAGAGACAAGTAATAAAACATTTGGCAATGCTTCTTGGATTTGGAGAGGCGAAACAATGAGAACTAGTTAACACTAGAAAATGTTACTGGTATTATTGCACTGTAAATAAGTGTGACTTGTTCTTCAAGTCAAAATCAGATTCATGAAATACAATTGGTGCAAATAGAAAATATTAATGCATAAAAATGTTTGTAGAAATGAGCACTTTCATGGAAAAAACTTACATGCTATATGTAATATGTAAAATCCTAGAGTTATTTTTGCCAATATACAGCTATCCTAAGAGAAAAACATTAACCCATTGATGAGTCATGACATTGCATAAAATTTTATGCAAGTAGTGCATATACAAGTTACTGAGAGGATGTCCATTAGATGAGAGACAGAGAACATGATCATCTCAAGTGAAAAACAAATATATGAAATAAACATTGAAATAACATGCTTATTATATAAACTTAACTACATTCTTCAGCACATGGCTCATGCACTGATATGACATTGTTTTCTAATAAATACAGATTAATAATTGATAACCTGTATATGATTTGGTGCAATGTTAAAGTGACAGGAACTCAAGGTCCATATATAATAGTTCTTCTCTCTCATTTTCTTTTTGAAATTTCCCATGAACTCCCAAGCAAAAAACCTTTCAACTATATGCACTACCTGATTTGGTATTTGTAGAATTATAGATTCTAGAGCTCAAGATCAAGGGATCATAATCACTTCTGTCACATCCATATCTTAAATTTCTTATGAACCCCCAGAAATAAATCATTTATTTATAATAAATGATGTTATATATATATAGGGTATATGAGCACAGACTTTCACATGACCAACCACTCTCCACTCTATCTAATAACACGGATACACGCAAGTACATATATGCTGAAAAGATAAATAATCACCAAAATATGTATTTCATGCTAAACAAGCAATCATCAGTTGGTCCAGATTATCATCTCCCACACATATGCCTGTGTTTCAGTTAATAAATGATGTTGTAAATATGTTTTTGGTTTAAAAGAGATCAAAACAGCAGAAAACTCTCCACACAGTAGGGCCACTCAATGCAAGCCATACTAACCAATGGATACAAGAAAGTTTGGATATAAAATTCCTATCCAGTGCCTACTGATCCAATATCCCCAGACTAGTATCTAGCTTGTGATTTTCATTAGTGAGGAGCCTTAGCTAGAAACTAGTCTGGGGATATTGGGTGAGTAGGCACTAGATAGGGATTTTATGCACAAACCTACTTGCATCCATTGATTACCATAGCTTTCAGTAGGTGGCACTACTGTATGGCGAGTTTGCTACTGTTTATACAGAAAGTGGATTATTGGTTTTTATGCTGGATTTGGGAAAGATAAGGGGGATTTAGATATAAAGGCCATAGAGTTGACAAAGATTTTGTTATGGAAATGGGATGGAGCAGAATATGGGAAAACTTAGAGTGAGGAATGGAAATAAAGTGGCTAACAGGTTTCTCTGGGCATAATTGCTGAGAGATTCTTGACTTCATTTAAGGAGAAGGTACAGTACATCACATCACATCACTGTTTTAAGTTTGTATAATCATAGGAAATGGTGATCATGTGATATAAAGACCTTATCATTAACTTTCTATTATATGAGGTTTTTTTAGGATGTCTACTGGGTGACACTGGAGATGTACAATGAACAATGAACAGAAATAATTCTAAATGAACAATAAGCTAATAGCAGTGGATTAAATATTTATTCTTGTAACTGTTTGTTTATTGTATCTTTTATGAAATATGGCTTAACAGAGGTAATAAATCTAGCATCAAAAATGATTCTAATATTTTATTATTATTATTGACCTATATGATTGATACAATGGTATGATGGCAGATTCTGGGGTTTAAGATCCAGCTCAGCCTCTTCCGAACTCCTGAGTAATAAATCATGTGTAATTATCATATTATTATATATTAAGTGTTTCCAAAGTGACATTAATGAATCAGAAAGATAAAAATAATCAAATAGTTTGCTACTCAGATCATGTGACATATGAATATCGGAAATGACAGTTTGCTTTGATCAGGGGAGTTGTAATAATGAAGTCTCATCCATCTTATTGGCAATTGTTTTCTCTTTTAACACAAAAGTTATTAACATTATATACTTATTAAATAATTCATATTACTTCATAATAAGAACAAAACATGACAATTTTACTTTCCATGACAATTTTAATTTGGTCATTTGTGCTTTCTGTGAAATTTTGGTTTAATCTAATAAAGTATTCATTTAGTCTTTTTTTGTTATGGTTAATATTCTCAAAGGTCTTTGTCAACCCAGCACTATGCATAACACCATTTCTTTCTCTATCCTTAATCTTTAGCTTTCAATTTTAATATCTCAAAAAAATATCACAGCTTGAACAATTCTGGTTAATTTTAAAGGTACATCCTTTCATCTAAAGATCTTTTCCAGCATCCCTTTTCGATGTTTGCTTAGATTGCTTCTTTGCTGTTGACAAAAAGCATATCAAGAACTTCTGTATCTTCACTATCAGTTTTGAAGTCAAATTTTGATTCTGTTATCATACGCACTTTTTATATTTAGCTACATGACCATTTACAATCACCAACAATCCACTTTTCAATAAGAATCTCTCCAAAGCTTAATCCAGTCTCTCTGATTCATAGCTTGTTTATTTCACATCACTCCTACAAATTTACAATCTTTTAGAATCCAATTCAAAACATTAACTCTAGCTATTGTTATTTATATATATAAAAGTGCATTCAACTAATCTAAATTTAATACAAAATAAAAAATATACTTACCAAAATTACTTAGGCTTTCAATAGCATCTTCTCTGTAAATTCTTTCATCGGATAGTTTTGCTTTTTTAAAAGGATGAGCAAAATTCTCCAAAACTGTTATTATTGCTTTAATATATAAAGCATTTTTATTTGTAAAGTCTATAGCTAAATCTAAAATTGAAATAATTTTCTCTAAATTATTCAAATACTGGACGAAAAAAAATTAAGGATTATCTTTGAAAAATATTGAACTGCTTAAATATTAATATTATCAAAATCCATACAGTCTTGTGGTGCAACATAATTGCTTCTGTCTGTCATACTTGTAATCTAGGTTCAAATTTGGAAGGTTGAATTTTTTTTCCAAAATTAAAAGATTTTATTTCAGGAAGCTAGTCTTTTATTAGCTAACTAAATCATAACTCTCCTTAAAGTAGCACCACTCAGTGCAAGCCAGAGTAATCAATGGGTGTAGGAAGGTTTGTGATAAAATCACTATTTAATGCCTACTCATCCAATATCGCCAGAGTAGTTTCTAGATTGTGGCTTTCATCAGTAAGGAGTCTTGGATCTGAGAGCATTGCACCTAGATCTTAGGATCTAATGCAATCCTCCAGAAGTCATCTTTTACTTTTTTAGTTAACTATACAGCTTTGAATCCAAAATGAAAAAAACAATAATGTTTTCCAGCTAAGCTCATTAGCTTGTATAGTTGTATATATCTAAACTCAGTTCAGCATCCATACTTTATGGTGTCTTTAGTTCTTTAGTAACCACAGTCATCATAGTCCTATTGGGTAGGATTGTATTAAACCATCAAACATCACATGATCACCATTGTTTTTGCTTACATACGCTATTTACATAGAGGCAAAACTCTACATTCAGTAGGCTACTCAGTGCAAGCCAGAGTAGTCAATGGATGCATGAAGGTTTCTGCATAAAATTCCTATCTAATGCCTATTATCCAATGTTCCCAGACTAGTTTCTAGCTTGTGGCTTTCATCAGTGATAAGCCTTTGATCTCAGAGCACTGCACCTAGATCTTAGGATCTAATGCAACTCTCCAGCAGCTACCTTTTACTTTTTTATCTAATTATAACACTTTGAATCCAAAATGAGGACACAATAATGCTTTCAAGCTGAGCTCCTTAGCTTGTATAGTCATATAGATCTGAACTCAATTCAGCTTCCATACTTTTTGATGTCTTTGATTCTTTAATAACCACGATCACCATTATTCTATTGGGCAGGATTGGTATTAAATCATCAAACATCACACAATCACCATTTTTTACACTTACACAGGCTAGTTCAAAACTCTCCATACAGTAGTGCCACTCAGTACAAGCCAGAGAAATTAATGGCTGCAGGAAGCTACAAGCTAGAAATTAGTCTGGGGATTTTCAATGAGTAGGTGCTACATAGGGATTTTATGCACAAACCTAGTTGGAAACAGATATTTATCTATTTTTAGCTAGAAGCAAAACAAATTTTTTTTTATCTTAGCACTTTTCACAGTACTTTTTATACTATCAGACAGTTTCAATATTTTAGCCGTCTTCTTCCATTATTTTTAAAAATTATTGAATATCTTTGAAAGGTAAAACCCAGCAATTAGCAAGATTGGTGAGTCCTGCTTTCTTCTTTACAGTTTTTCTATCATGGGCTAATGGAAAAAGTATTTGCCCCAGGGCTAGTTAAATACTTTTTTATCTATCGACTGACATCTAAATGTCAGTAATGATAAAGACTTACGTCACATTGCCGGACTAATACGTATAATTCCGACAATATTTTTCAAATCTATTGATCTCAGAAAATAGCTTACTGACAAACTTAATCAATTAATGATTTATTGAAAAAAATTATGACTTATAATTTTATTTAGTGGAAATGAAACAAACAACTACAAACACACATTTATGTTTTTTGTGAGAAATTACCTTCTACCAAGTAAACTTATAAAGATTTATTTTTTAAAATGGCCACCTATAGCTTTAATAGTTAGAAATGAAACAAACCCACGCATTTATGTTTTTTTGTGAGAAATAATCTTCCACCAAATAAACTATTATTAACACTATAAATTTATTATAAGTGGTAAACAAACCAAAAAATAATATACATACATATCTTCATTTACTTTCTTGCAAGATCATAAATGTCTTTAATTTAGTTTTAATATGCACATTTATTTATTGCCGGCAACTTTCATCGAAATGTTGGTGGCCGAGTGATCAGCACAGCCACATTATAAGCAGTTGTCCCGAATTTTCGGGTTCGCTTCCCGTCCGATGTTTTGACACATGAAAAAAAAAGCCATATTTAAAAAGTTCCGGTGACATTTTGCACTCAGTATAGGCATAATAAGATGCATTTAACTAGATTGAAATAAAACTAGTATGAAAATATAATTAACTTATGAAAAAAAGAATACTTGATAATAATTTGCAGAAATATATTAACACAGATGGAAAATTAACTGAGAAACATTCAGAACTATTGTAAAATGCAGCAAATGAAAAATATCAGGAAGAAAAAGTTAAAATAAAGCACAAGTGATAGTAAAAGATTCATATAATAAAAAGTGAAAACGGAATCTAATAATTTGATACGAATCAATTGAAGTATCAAATAATCTTATGATCCCAGAAGAATGTTAATTATCTTGACAACTGTTGAAAATAAAAACAAATAATAATCTCATTATTAATGAGAGATTGTTAAGAAATATTTATCTTACATTTTAAAACAAATCTTAGATGCAATACATAAACAAAAGCTATACAAAATAAATATCAATTTAATTTTTTCCCAAGATAGTCCTGACCTCTATTTTTCATCATGTCAATTAAAAATCAATGTTTGCATAATTGACTGCGAGTCAAAAAGATTACTGCAGTTTATGTTATGATTAAACAATATAGTGCATTTTTTTAATATCTGACAAACAGAGATGCTGTAGACCACCAAGTTGTTTTTATGGAGTCTATCTAATAAAATATTGGTCATTCTCTTCTTCATTCAGTATTAATCTTTCTTAGTATTATAATATCATAATATAATAAAAAATAGGATAATTTAAAGTGTTATAAAAAAGATTTAATTAAAGTCAGTTATTCCAGGGTTATGCTCAACAGTCAGATAAGAAAATTTAATATTCGACATTAATTTGATAGAACATCTAATTCTAAACCATGGATTGATATACCTTACTTTCCTTATATATGTACAAAAACAATAGCAGCACAAGGACTTTAATATTGATTTTAGATCCTCCTTATCACTAAATATACTTATTAACAATAGGATTAAAGATGATGATAAAGCTCAACTGATATATGCACTGGATTGTCAATTTTGCGATGATACATATTATGGAGAGATATGTGCAAACTTAAAATCTCGGTTAATCAACTTGCTCATCTATATAACAGAGCTAAATTTAACAGCGTTTGTAGCTCAGTATTTGTCAACCATGAGAAAAAAATCTGATCATTCATTTAAACCTGCCAATACTAAAATTATTTGTTTAGAAAATGATAATAAAAAATGGAAAATAAAAGAATTTTGGCACATAATTAATTCTCTACAAATATAAGAATCAATAGCATTCCTTTTAACAAAAAGTGGTTGTTTAATTTAATGAGGCTAGTCAACTGCTTGGTCACTTTACATATGCAAATATGCTAATATCTATGGGAACCAGTGACTAATTTGCTGTATGTTTATATGCATGTGGATATAGTTATGTATTTGCTAATGTTCATTGTAGTTATGCTTTGACAAAGATTTGCTGTATTGAAAACCTGGCTCCGCAAAGTAACAAATATTGTTTTGGATCAAAGATTTATTACCGTAATAGTTGATAATTGTCTACATACTCAGATAGAATATATATATTATATTTAATATTTTGTTATATTTGTTCCACCTTTATTGTTAAAAGAAGGTTGCCATGAAAACAGTTTTGAAATTGTTGATTGTTATCGATATTGGGATTGTCTAAGTGTTGACTGTTTTGTAATGGTTATATATATATATAGAATAAAAAATACTCTGAACAATGAATATGTAATAAATAAACTCAATATTTATTTGATGTGGAGTAAAATTTCTTTCAAATCATTTTAAAATTTGCCATGTGGGTTTTCAGCACATATCATATATCTAATATTAAATGATATCACACAATGGGAACACTTTCTTTAATTAAAACTTCAATAAGGCATGGCTTATATTGTAAATAAATCAAGCTTTTTTATCTTTCATTTTCTATTATCTCTTTTTTCATACACAATACCAAAATTATCAGGATTAAATATATGGTCTATGCCATTTTCGTGATTTAGAATAACTGACATGGAATTAGGATCAACTTTTCATCAGCTGTATTAATAGATATGGTGATGAATACTTGTACTTAAATTAGTCCTGATTTCATTATAATATATTGAATGGCCGATAGGATATCAACCTCTCTAACATTAGCTTTTACTTAAGATTAATTTTACCATCTGAATTTTTATTTTTTTGCATAAGATAAAATTAATATTAAGCAAAAAGCTTATGTAATATATTTCTGAACATGCAGATAATCCAGTTGTTACTCAATATACTACAGTGAGATTAGTGAAAACTTAAACATGAGATTCAAGCAAGACATCCATCAATACAATAACTCAAAAGCGGATCCCAATTACAAATCAGTTTTCCTAAATCATGAAAATAACACAGACTATACATTTAATTAGGATAAATTTTGCAATATGGGTGAAGGCAAAGTTAAAAGAAAATGAATGATAAAAGAAACAGGATTTATTTACAATTCAAGTACTCCCCATGTCATCATTCATTTTTTAAATATATGAATAAAGACAGTTGCAACAAAATATGACTACCAAGGCACATTTCACACTGAAGGAGCAGTTTTTAGTTGACCCAGGTAACAATCTGATATTTATATCTTCATTATATTACCAATATAATTGGAATTCTAAGTGCCAAATTCCCTGCATGCACGTCTTTAACACTATAAGTATGTACTTATCATAAATGAATAATGTTAAAAAATTAGTGTAGAAATTTAACACTTGTAGTTCAAATGGTAGTAAAATTAATTAATAAGTAATATTTACTAAGGCTATAACCTCAAGAATGTGCACATAAAAATGCAATAGTAGGGATCTCTACAGGTTTTAACCACAAGCTTATGTGGTACATATTTTGTTGTAGTTATTTATTTCACTTTTTAATTCATTTTTAATTTTTGCTTCATGATTCCTAAAAATTATTGTATTTGCAATATTCTATTAATTTTATAAAACTATTTAAATATCATAATTAGAAGGTTTTTAATAAAAGGATACAAAACCAGATAGAGTAAGAGAACCAATTCTATTAAGTGTTTCTATGTGACGATAAGTTAGGTGAACCTGTATATAAAAAATATACATATAAATGAGACATATTTTCACAGCTAAAACTTGTCAAATATTCTTATTTTTATGTGTAAGAATAAACAAGGAGCTATTAATGAGAAGCAACATTGGTATACGATCTCAGTTGGTAGTGTTGCTTTACATAGTATCCAAAATTGATCATCATTGTTTTAATAACATTATAATAAATTGAATATTATCAAAACAATATATTTTGGATACTAACTGATAGTCATAATAATAATTAATATTTTCCATTTGCTAGTTCTTTCTACATAAATGTTTTTTGAATGGTCTTACACATGAAAAGGGAAAAAACCTAAAAGAGTATTTGACCTATATTTAAATATTAAGTGCCAGAACTATATATATATATTGTACGTATATGTTCTCATTCCCACACAAATATATATTCTTTAATTAAATTTTATATATATATATATAGATTTAGGTGTGCGAGTATTATATAGTTTATAAATGATAGATTAATAAGCAGTAGTAGAGATAGAATGTTATAAGAAATAATATTTAATATATTATTTTCTTATTATTAAATAATATATTCAATTATTTAGCTTTATTTCTTTAGAATAAAATAGGCTGGAAAAGATGGTGTCAGAGATTAATAGATAAAATGCACACGTGTGATGAAAATAGTGTGATAAGAGTACGGCTGTGTAAATATAAAACATTTAGGTTGTAAACTATGTTTTTTTATACTATCTGGATCTTAGATTGTCCCAAGGAGAGAAAAAATACTTTGACAGAATAAATATAATTATCAATCTTCTTATTAATGACTTTAGACTGTCTATGTGTGAGTTTTTTTTTTGATTGCTATCTCTAAAATCACAGTTATTTTTGATTTTTTTTTTTTTTTTGATCAAAAATTCGAAATATAAAGAGTGGTACAATAAAGACAGTTGTTTTAAAGTTAAATAGAGATAGGCAGTTTTATGAGCAGAAAATTCAGTTTGGCAGTAAAAGGCAGTTAACAGCAGTTTTTCATTGGTTTCTTTTTTTAAGCTCAGAATGAGCGGTTTGATTTTTTTTTCTCAATTAAAAATTAAAGAAGAAAATGGGAGACTTGCTTTAAAATCAGCATAAAAGAAGATGTGTGCATATATAAGTAATTCACAGCAAAATTAGTCTAAAGAGATGGATTTAACTTGAATCCTTTAAAAGAAGTTGGTAATATAATATATAATGGTACTTATTTATATTTTGGCTGTTTGTGAAACCATGAGGATGCCATGCTAATTTTACCATTTTTTTTGTTCCTTGGTGCCTCGCATCCCTGGGTTAAATTCGCCAAGCTATCTGTGGACTTGTATACAGGTCTGTAATAACCAAAGAATGGCCGAGTTTAAACCAACCACATAGGCTATCTGATAGGCTTCTTTTTTGTCTCTTGGCCTAGTAAAGAATCATCATCTTTGAAGGGAGGGAGAAGAGGAAAGAAGAGAAGGAAGATGTATAAAAGCCACATAAGCAACCTCAATTAATCCACTAATCAATTTTTTAAAAGGTTTTTCTTCATATTTATTAAGAATGCCTGTAATAACTCTATTAAAATGGTAGGAACATGCAAACTAACCAGTTCATATTTATAAAAAGTGCCTGCAATAACTTTTTAAATGGTACAAACAAGCCTAACCAACCAGTGGAAGCTATAAATAAGAGAGCGGTCTGATATTTGAACATGGGACATTAATAAGAAATGGAAATGGATCGGATAACTTTGAAAATTTAATTAACAAATTTTTCTTATTTACTTATTAAAAGTAAATTTTAATTTCAACAGTCAAGCATTTTTTTTCTTTTTTGATACAGAAACATTAAGAGTGTATTTATTGATTGTATTACAATCAATACTGCATAACATTGCACACACCCAGTTTAAATTCATTAAACTTAGTTTTTCATTATTTTTAATTTTTTTAATTATATATTGTAATGTTAAAATGTTTTTTTTATTATTGTTGTTGTTTATTCAGTGTGATAAATGAGCAACCTATCAATATATGCTTTATAATGTTTTTTTTTATTTGTCTCTTTGCATATTAAATTTGGTATGGTTTATTTTTGCTCAAAGTTTTAATAATATTTTTTTTTATGTGGTTTATGTATCCATGCAAAATATAAAGGGATGCATTTTTAATATAATATATGTTGACATATCACAGGGTGTGTGCGTGTGTGACTGCTTATACCAACCAGACAAAATAGGTTAGACAGTTATTTTAAGGTAACAAATTAAAGAGCAGGGTTACACACATGTATGAAAGTAAAGAAAACACACACATTGTATAAATGAAATTTACCTTAGTGACATATATAATAAGTAGGGAAGATATTAAATAGGCGTTCAGTAGAATCCTTTTTTATGTCATTTTAAGCCAGCTTACTTCAAAATATGTAGTAACATGAGCAGATATATAAAATTAGTTGGTTATGCACATGGTATTAAAATATTTTGTTTTAATTATATATTTAATTGAGTCAATTTTATAGTTAGTAATTTGATTTATTAAAAAAAAAGAGTGTGAATAAATATAATTATATCATATTTGGTTTCCGAGTTATTATTATTAATATTATTATATTTTCTTCTCTTGATTCTATCGTTTTAATTGATCATCATCACTTGTAAATGTTAAGTAAGTGTTAAGCATTGGATATGGACTTACATATAATGATATTTGAAATTGCGCTTGACATATAACCAAGTTTTTAATAATTATAGGTTAACAATAGAAAGCTAAAATTATGTTGTGCCCATGAGTTTGATCATCCTCATCAAAGATGGATATTATATTACTAGTTAAACCATTGTTTAAGCATAGTACTGTTCAAGTAAATAATTATAGATTTATCAGAATCTAAATTTTATAATATAAGATTAGCTATGATCATCATCATCGCTAAATAAATGTTAATAATTAAATCCAATCTTAAATGTAAATAATATGTTTATTAAATAGGGATTTATGAAAAGCTAAATATCATGGGGGAGATTTGTGATGATCATTCATCATCACTGGTAAATACTGATAATTGAGCTATAATTTTATCTACAATAGTATTATTTGAAGTAAATATAATCATAAGCGTATACAAACGCTAGTGAGTATTATAATTAAACCCCAATTTGAACATAATGTGATTTTAAGCAAGTGCCTATAAGTTTATGAAAGATAAATTTGTTGTTATGAGTTCATTATAAAGCTATGACTGGTATCATTATCATCATCATTATTATTATATTATGATGAATAAGTAAATTAAGTAACTAGGTTTAATGGCCATATATATATAAGTAATGGTCTTTACTATGTGTGTTTGGAAGCCATTAGTAAGAGTATACTTGCATCAGTACATCAATATACTTAAACTGAACTAGTAATATCTATAAGAGTGTGGGATATATAAATTTTGGGTATTGGGATCTTATAATTTTATTGACATGGATAAAATATAAGAATGTCATTTTTTTTGTTCATTAGTCATCTAAGCCATGTGTAGTAAAAATGTACCAAATGGGTTTGAATCCAGTACACTATGAATAGATGATATTCATCTAGGTTTAAAATAATCTAGTGGCGCTCGTGGAAAACGCATGTACTTGGCTAAACTGAATAAAAGTGATTTAGTCCCTTTTCCAACTTGATAGTATTAACTTCATATGATATTTTTTATAAGTTGTTATAAATAGCGCCGGTGTGTGCGTGTGATGATGAATGGTCTTATATACGCAGAAAGAGGAATGGGAAGGATTCTTTGTTGAAAGAACCTATTATTGGAGATAAGTGTAATGCACTCCATGGATTTCACAATAATTTTATTCAGTTGCTATAGCTAGTATTGTTTTATCTGATGACAATGACTAGTATATTATGTTAGTTAAAATGATTTCCCAATATCGAAATATTTTAAATCTTCAATGATGATAGTGATTAATTTTCATTTTTTATTTTGTGTGTTGAGAAATGGGGTAATTTATTTATCTCATTACTAGCGTGACTGGATTAATGTTTATGATAGTTGCAAACAGGCTATGGTGTTATATTTAATTAGTTACAAATGAACACCCAACTAAAATATGATATATATTTCCATATTCTTATTCATAGATTAGCGTCTTCCTTATTTAGTTATAAATTATAGCGACTATCATTGTAAATTTTATCTTTCTTTTTTTTCAGTTACTATATATATATAAGATCTAAGTTCTATGTCATCAATAACAATATGAAAATAATACAACAGACACTAAATATGTTAAATGGAATTAAGTAGACGGAGTATAATTTCAATTCTTGTGCATTAGAATAACCATGATTATAATGCACATATATTGAATGTATTCTTATTCTATTTAGTTTCATTTAACATATTTAATCTCTGTTATAATATAAATATATATATAATAATAAAAATAATAAATATAACATTGTTTTTTGAATTTAATGGCAACTGAGGGGGTTAAGGAATTAACCAAAAGTACTTCTGCGGATTGAAAGACTGTATATAAGTTAATTGCTATTATATTTATTTGTTATTTTTATTGTTATTACAATAGTTTTTAATTAACAGACATTTTATTTGTATATATATAAATATACCCTTTTTTTTTCATGTTATATATTTTCAGATTTATGAATTCTTTGAACTGCAAGAATAGATCTTTTCAAACTTGGCTAAGATAGGAGGAAAAACCAAGCAGTTCACTACAATCATGGTTTATTCATTTATAGGTACTTAAACCACTAAACATCACATGATCACCATTTGTTATGCTTACTCATAACCTTTATTAAAACAGGCAAAACTCTCCATATAGTAATGCCACCCAGAGTAATCAATGGATGCCAGAAAGCTTATGCATAAAATCCCTAACTAGTGCCTACTCAACCAATATCCCCAGACTAGTTTCTAGCTTGTGGACTTCATCAGTGAGGAGCCTTGGATCTGAGAGCACTGCATCTAGATCTTAGGATCTAATGCAACTATAAAACTATGAGTCTAAAATTGAAAACCACAATATTTTCAATCCAAGTTCATTAGCTTATAAGTCATATATATGTCTGAACTCAATTCAGTATTCATACATTTTGGTGTCTTTGGTTAGTTAGTAACAATAGCCACCACTATTCTATTAGGCAGGATTGGTATTAAACCCCTAAATATCACATGACCATCATTTCCTATGCTTTCTCATAACCGTTATTAAAACAGGCAAAACTCTCCATACAGTAGTGCCACTCAGTGCAAGCCCAAGTAATCAATGGATGTCAGAAGACTTGTGCATCAAATCCCTATCTAGTGCTTACTCATCCAATATCCCCAGACTAGTTTCTGGCTTGTGGCTTTCATCAGTGAGGAGTCTTGGATCTGAGAACACTGCACCTAGATCCATGATATAATGCAACCTTCTCAGTCCTATATAGCTATTTGAGTTGGATAGTTGTGGTTGAAGACATGTAGGGGTCTGAAAATTTCAGATTTTCTACTCAATAGACAACTTTTAGATAAATACTATCTTTGGGTTGGTAGTTTTAGATCTAGTGTCTGAATCTACTCTAGTATCTCACTGAGAAGTATCAAAGCAGGAAACCATTAGTCTGAGGTTAGGGTGCAGTTTCTAGATAGATATTTTTTAAATGCTTTCTCTTGCTGGCATTTATCAATAAAGCTTGTTAGAGCAATTAGCGCAGCTCATTGTTTTCTATTAAATAAATAATTGAATATGGCAACTAGTCATTTTCCTATTATAAAAAGTTATTAAACATGGCTACTAGAAGACAGTTAAACTATTAGTAGGTAATTTGTATGACTATACACCTTTACCCCACTTAGTGATTATCAATTTATACCCGCTATTTTGATTTACAGTTGATTATTCACCATAACGATCGTAAAAAAAAAGTTTTAAAAAAATTTTTGGCTGCCACTTTTTAAATTGGGGATCATTTTGTAACACTGATGATGTCATAGAATAGGTAAAGTCATAGCATCCAAAAGAAAAATGACTCATGATGAAATTGTACAGCACATATTTTATTCATAAAACACAACCTTATAGTCCTGCATTCGATATTTCGATTATAATCTTAAAATATGATTAATGAATGTACAGTATTTTATTTAATTTTCATTAATAACATATCCAAAGTAAAGATTTTCATTGTTAATGATTATAAAAACAAAAAAATTAAAAGGTTCATTCAGTACACGAATGTAAATCAACACAGTACTGTAAAAATAGTAAATTCGTTCAGCATAAAATTAAAAATGTACAGTAAATATTGTAACTTAAATAAAGGTAGATCAAAAGAAATTAAGATACCTGAGTAGTCTATTATTAAATAAATATATTAAAATATCCAAAAGCCAAATATTATAACTTAATAAACGAAAAAATTGTAACTTAAATTTTATATCAAAGAGAAAAGAATTGTAATAATAATACCGGAGTAGTGGCTATTAAACAAAATATCAGACTGATGAGTTATCAATCATATTAAGGATCATTGGATTAAATGAAACATATTAAGGAGACTCATACACATAAATAGCCATCGAAATTTATTACTTTCAATACTCAAGTAAATATTAATTATCAATAAAAATATCGGTGGCTTACATTCATCAATTTCTACTTAAGATTTCTAAAGATATCATAATATCAATAATTAGACACAATAATGCTTGGAGATTAGTCATTTTAGGTGTCAGGCCTATTTCAAACCCTAGTTAAGCAGGCATTATATCATCAATAAACAAGTAGAAACTATAAACAAATTATTAAGAACAAACTATTATAACTCAGGAAATAACATTAAGTAGGTGAGTACACTGGTAACTCAATAAAATATCTTCTTAGGTATACAGACAGTAGATTTTATCCACTTACATCTCCTGGTTTGATGTCAAGTGCCTAGTTAAATAAATAACAAGTGAATATGGTCTATCAGGGTGCCACTAGATTATCTGAACCTAGACACAGTTATATCTTATAACCTTTTCACATGTATCGGGTTTGAATCCCTTTTTGGTACTTTATTTCTAACAAAAATAGAGGATTTTGCTTTTAGATCCATATCACTATATGCACTAACATTTAGGTAAACATAAAACATCCTTAAACTAAAGTGGAGTATAAAAAAATTTATCAGACAGAAATCATTTCCTAGATCTTAACATAATAAATGCGTTTCAATATCTTTATAAGTTTTACTAGCTCAGACTATACTATTAATTTAGGATGGTAATTCACTCATCCTTTCATGATATAGATGATGGAATGGTGGTTATTATAATTATTCACAAATGTCAACTAAATACCATGAAATCACTATTTATTTATGGCCTTTAAACATTATCTAGCTCATTAATCAAAACATGATGATGATGATGACGATAATGATAATAGTTCCATCCACAGCTTTAGGACTAAGCCTAATCATAAAACTTAATTTTTAAAAAAATTCATAACTATTGCTTAATCTTAGTATATCTAATTAATTCTTAAATAATCAATATTAACCATTGATGATGAATGATCACCACTAATAAAGAATACTCTCAATGAAATATATACGCCTCGTTTAATAAAACAAATTAACATTTATTAATGCATTACCAACATATATCAACAATTTAAAGATAAAACTAAGAATTTATATGAATAATAATGATAATAACAATAATTGATTATTTGGCAATCATAAGATTAATTTTGAGTTCTTCCCCCTTTCCCATCAAATATATATAATGTATATTAAATTGGATACTAAGTTTGCTAAAGTTTTCTCTTCACAAGAAAATATTTCATTCAAAAAAAAAAAATATTCACTCTTTGGCACACATACTTTTATAATCTAACATGTAAAGTAGAATGGTTAAAAAAAATGTTAGTAGAATCAGAAAAAGATTTCCAGAAACAAGTTTTTAAATTGCTTCTCCCCCCTTCCTGTTAAACTACTCCTAAGATCACTATACCTTAAATCAAAACAAAAATAACCTAATATTTTTAACGCTATATATGTCTATTATTCTTCCATCCACATGCAATTATATCCATGTAACAGTTTAATATATTACTGTGTAGATGTGTGTTTATTCCCATAATAACCAAAATATTATTTAAAAACAAAATAATAATACAAAAAAAATATTTTACATATTAACGAACATTTCATAATTTTAGATTGGTATACATTAATACCCTTTAGAAAATAAACTTCATTAATAAGCTGGGTATAATAGTTTTAGCATACATAAACTTTTTACTCTAGGTTACAGTTATTACTATTGAAGAAAATTTTTTGGTTTTAATCGATTATGGTGGTTCTAAAGTTCTAAGAAAAAAATATAAAAGACTTCATCTCTAAAATGTCACGAATAGTCTTTGAGATCATAAAAAGAAAATAGATAATGAAAATTCATATTACCAGTCCCAAGGGTTCAAACTTAGTTTGTTTAATGTTCATACTTTTGCAGCAATCAATTTCCTTTTTCTTGAGGCTTGTAATTATTTAATGGTGATGGTGATATTATTCACCACTGGAACTTTTTCTTCCCTTCCTTGTTAAGCATAATTCTTCCATTAGAGCATATCAGTTGTTCTCTCACTCGCAATTTTTCCACTGGGTTTAAATTCAGACACTGGAATAATTGTCCTAGATGATTTAATTTGTACTAGATGATTTAATACTTATCAGTCGATTAATCATTTTCCTTCAGCTTTCAAATTCAGGTGAATGTTTTATTTTACTGAAAATAACGCATTTCTTTCAATCAGTCATCAGATGTAGAATATTTAATTTCATTTCAGACAAGACTTTTTTTTCTATATGATATGCTAGCTCTGGAAGCCAGAAAAAGCCAAGATGATCTATATATTTTAACCCGCCATTCTGTGTTCAATCTTCAACAAAAAAAAACTTTATATTAAAAAAAATGATTTTTAAATTGATATCTGGCAGAATTAAAAGACTTGTCTTCCTTAGTTTCAATATTTTAAAATCTCTTTTTCTGATTTTTCTCAGACACGTTTTTATACTTTATTTTTCTCTATTTTCAGAAAACTCAAATTAATTATATTCCTAGTGTGACTTTTTGGTTGTTTTACAATAGCATGTTGAAACCGCTGGAGGGCGGGCTCGGTTTGTAAACAAAGATAAATATAATGTTGCCGGGGTCGAGTTTCTTTTCTTTTTTTTTTTTTTTGGTTGGCTTTGGTTTTTTGATTTTTTTTGTTTATCACATTTATAAAAGTAATATCAAATCAAATTTTTTGTTTAAACATGACCAAAACAAAAAAACAAAAATAAACAAATGCATAAACAAAAAAATTACAAATAAATGAATTTACAAAAAAAAAGTACTTCATTTTTTTGGCTTTTGATTCTTTTTTTTATTATTTATATTTTCAAAGGGGACGGGGTTTTTTTTTTTTTTTTTACCGTCTACATATTTTTTTTTTTTTTTTGATTGTTGTTGTTTATCACATTTAAAATAAAAGTACAGTGGCTATCAAATCTATTTTGGCTACCCCAAACAACAACAACAAAAAAAAAAACCAAAACCAAAAAAAAAAAACGGATCGATTAAAACCAATGATTTTTAAAAAGTAGTTAACCGATTTTTTGTTTGTTTTGATTTAATTTTTATTAAACCCTTTTCTATTTTCGGTTCGGCATTGTACGACAAACAAAAAATCAGCCGATTCAACTACTTCTTCTTCTTTCTTTTTTTCGGTTTGTTTTGTTTTTATTTTGATAAATAAATCTATTGTCCGTTTAACGGTAACATTTACAAGCCAAAGTCCAACTTTGGGAGAGGGGGTAAAGGGAAGGGTGTTTGCAATTGCTAACAGAACAGAATGCCAACAACTTGAAGATTGACCAAGTTTTGATGGTAATTCCTCCTCAAAAAACATCAATCTATACGGCAATTAAAAGAAACTTTTTGGGCTCTTCAGGCAAAAAAAAAACACAGCAGGCATGCAGCTTCAAGGTGTTTTGTTTGATAAACCACCACTGGTTCCAGCAGTCAGAGAAGAATCCTTGTTCTTTCTTTGACATTTGGCAAAACAAGTTGTCCTATTTTTTGCAGCTATTCGATTAATCAGCTCACAGTTGTTGTCGCACGAAACGTGACTTAGAGCGTGATTTGATGGGAAGCGTGCTTTGAACTACACTTGGCCCATTTTTTCAGCAGGAAATGGGGGCTAGGGAAGCTTAAGACTCTGCTGATAATTGTTAGTAGACCTTCCTAAAAGATGCGAGATAGAGGGGGAGGTCGTCTTAATGAATATTAAAATAGTTTCGACAATCGTAATTCCAGCCACCCTCAGACAATACTGTAAACAAAAGTGAAATATGATCGCTAATCCGAAATGCTTAGCCTGAATCTGAGCCGTAAGCTGACACAATAGCTTCTGCGGCAAGATTGGCTAAATGTTCATGTTTCTGTGCATTGGCATAGAAATAAACACAGTCAGCCGGTGCCCTCCCCCATATCAACGGACTATTTCTAGGCTTACGTGTTAGAAATAGAACGTTCGATAGCGGCGGAGGCGGCCACCTAAATGGCATATTTCTGTGCACTAGCATAGAAATAATGCCCTCCGGTGGTTTCAACACACTATTGTAAAACAACCGACTTTTCTTTAACTGCCATAAAAAAAAAAAGTTCACAATAACATGATTTCTGGGGAGCTTATCTTATTTTTAAGGAAAACCATCCCAAGCATTTCTTGTCTCACTTTACTGGTAAAAATCACACTCCCATAATATTCCATCTCTTCTCATTGATCTATCTGATGGGAAGATTTTAAGCTGTCAGAGCTTTATCAAAAGAAAAGATATTTACAACCAAAACCTCTGAGTAAGAAAAAAAATAGTCTAACAGAATTTCTTTTTTCTTTTTCTTAATATGTAATAAAATGTAGATTTATGTATGTAATGTACACACACACTTATTCAAATCATTTATAAAGCTGGCCCATTAAAACAATTTGAATGTTTTTTTAGAAATTATGATTTTAATATCTAAAATTAAATTCTTAACTTTCAAATCCCAAACTACAACTTTCAAACCCCAAATTATAATCATAGAAAAACAAAAATAGAAATAGAATAAAATATTAGAATTTAGCAAATGTAGGCTAGCTTTGAAGAGAGTTTAATATTTGAAAATATATAATGATAATTAAACAGCTTACACACATACTGCCTATATATTTGTTATTACTTTACTTTTTAACAAAAAATTAAATATTGAATAATTAACCGTGTGCACTACTCTTTTTGATTTTTTTTATCAACACACAAACAAATAAAGAACATAACTGTTGCCCCACTCTCTATCTGTCTTAAGCTTTCAGAACTTGATCTTGTAGGGTTTAAACTTGGGTGCCCTACAGCTTCCTTTATTATATAAAAATGTGATGATGATTTTTGTTTCACATTTTCTTTCATGCACATTACTACAAATTTAGTTAATGACTAAATTGTAATGGCACAATATATTAGCTAAAATATTCAGTCAATTAATTTTGAATTAAAATTTTTCTGTCAAATTGAAACTGCTACCATTTCTAATCTAAAATATTTTCAATAAAAAAAGGAGCATGGTTTTTGTTTTATGTAATATCAAAAATTACTAAATGTAATTTAAAAATAACACTCAGCTTCCTCAATTTTAAATCACCTCAATTTTTTTTAGATATACAAAACAATAGAAACATTATCTCAGGAGTAAGAAAAAATGCAGTATTGAGAAAAAAATATAAATTTTATTCAGCATAAAACTAAAAATAATTTTTGTCCATATGTACTATCAATATTAAATTTTAAATTGTGTACAGTATAAAATATTAGCTAAGATTTCAGACAATCAATTTGTGATTAAAATCATTATGAATGCTAATTTCAATCAAATTAAAATTGCTTTCCATTGTATTTGAATTGCATTGGGGTGTGTGATAATAATAAATTGTATATGATGAAAATGCAATACAAATAAAATAAGATTAATGCCTTTAATTTTTAATCAAATAGCCCTTAATTCTGCCATCAAAATGAAAAATTGCTAAGTCATTGCAAAAACATGGGTACTACACTTGATAAAATAATGACGTCATGCCTGAAAAACCTACTACAACTATTGTATTTGTTTATTTAGACCAGCACAGTACACATTCTAACAAAAGCCTTAAATAATGATTACAATATCCCAACTCAGAATGCATTAGATTTTTTTTTCTTTTTTCAATACGCTGAAATTTTTTTTAAAAAATTGACTGTGATTAAATTTTTGTAATGCATCATATGTTTATTTGGCTTTTGCTATACCAATGGTAAATAATGTCTTTATGGTCAATCAAATGATTTGTTATTAAACATTGTTTTTTTAATTTTAATAATTTCATGTAAGTAATAGATAATATTGTAATTCAAATTTTTAAAAAAAAGAAACTTCAGTATGGGTTGTTAAATGCTAATTTAGTTTCACTTTCTTGGTCTACTCTGTTAAACTTTTTGGACAGTGAGAACACACTTTTTTTTCCAGTGATATTAAACATTTTTAAAGAAATTCTATTTACTAATATGACTAGGAAAAATCAAGAAAATCTTTGAGTTTGTAAACCAAACTGGATAATGATACTTGATGGGTGAATGGATCACAGGAAGTAACAACTTTAAGCTACATGCTTTTTCCTTTTTTTCTTAGATTTAAGTTGCATTATCATAATGCATATTTTAAGTGATTACATGCATAATACACATGACACAGTTTACACAAACATATAATGTACATTAAGGGGTTTTTAAATTTTTATATGTACTCGATAAGTGATTTTTTTTAACATAAAATTCCCAACTTATAGTGTAATATTTTAGCTGGAGTAACCGGCCAATTTTTTGCCATAGATAACCATTATAAATGTTTATTTTGCATGTGATATTCTTACTTAAGGATGAATTTTGGGGGACCAATTGCCTTTGCTAATCAGAGAAAAGTGTACATACAAAGAGATAGAAAAAGATTTAAAAAATATAAAAAGGTAAATGTTTATGCATCAATATATATGTATTTTATCATCATCATTTTAAAGTAAATTGTTATACACATATTTTATATTTGAATTTTCAACTAGCAATATACACTGGGTCTGCTTCTTATATATTTATGTTTGAGATATTGCAAAGTTAAAATGACTACTATATTAGTCTTTCTTTGTTATATATAAATTAAACATGTTTGTGTATGAGCAATTTAATGTCATTGCTAATTTAAATTTCAAGCTCTTTGTTTGAATAAGTCTATATTTCAATATACTTATTGCAGAAAATAATCAAGAGGAAATTTAGACTTTATTTTTTATTCATATGGTAGTGTTGTTGAAAAGCATAATATTTGGGGTAGATGATTTGATATTTTATATTTGAATTTTCAGCTAGTGATATGCACTGTGTTTATTATTTATATATCTATATATACTATTACTATTATAATTTTGGCTATTGAAGCTTTGGCTATATTAAATTGCTAGGGCTATTAATATATGGAGTATCTGAATTTAATGCAGGCCCATATAGCTATTTTAATTGGAGAGCTGACTTTGAAGACATTAGCTGTTTAAAAGTTTTAGATCTTTTTAATAGTTAAGTATTATATAAATGCTTGGTTAGAGTTTGTATTTTTGAATCTGATGTCCTAGCTCCTCACTGAAGAGAGCCATAGCTTAAAACCAGTCTGGAGATGGGGACAATCATAGATAAAGATTTGAATGCTTTCTCTTATAGCATTTATCATAAAAAAACAAACAAATAAATAAAAAATAATAAAATAAGCTTGTTTAGAAATATTTGCTCTTTATTATATATATATAATTGTCATCTTCATTTTATCCATTATCAATCCATTATAGAAGGAAAGTCTCAAAAATTTAATCCAATTTTTATGATTCATAGCTTCTCCAAATTATCCCAGAAACTCACATAATTATTTGAATTCCAGTTTAAGACTATTGCTATTTCACCTAGCAAATTGTTCTACTTAACTCCAAATCAGTTTTTTTTCTAATTCTTCCAATAATGTAAATATATTTTTGACATATTATTTATGTATTTTACTTTTGATCACCTGGCATATCTCTTCACTATTCATTGTATGGCTTAAAATCTTGCTATTGCTTTTTTATTAAAATCCAAGTCTTAAATCTATATATTGAAATGGTAAATCTGATTCAGATTCGCCATTTCACAGTCTGACCCACCTAATCATTTATTTTACTAACGTTTGCTTTTTATTATTCTAATAAAATAAACATTTTTTAACAGTTTTTAACTATCCTGAATAAATCACTAAAATTTATTTTGGATTGTGTTAATCATATAGATACTTGTACTAACACATTAAGTTATTTTTTTTATATTATTAAAAGGAAAAAAATTCAAATAATAAATTTTGAATTATTTTTTATATTTTATATATATGTATGTTTAAAATATCTATTTTTTTTATTATTTATGAATCCAAGATGGCCTTTTGGAAAGATTTGTACCTCGATAAGAATTTGAAACTAAATGTTAAATTAAAGCATTGATAATTACCAAAATCCATTCAATTTGGAATCTCTATTGATTAATTAATAGAGATTCTACATCATTATCTCAAAGTAAAAATGAACATAAAATTATATTGAAATCTATTCATCCTTATTGAGGTACAAACTTTCTAAAAATAGAACAAAAGCATAATTCCTGTTGTTTTCTAAAGGAAAATCACCTCAGGCAGCAGAGAAATTGAATATCATTAGGAAGGTATAAATAGTGGTCCGTTTTTAGAGAAGAAGAGAGAGATGGACAAACAGAGACAGGGAGATGAGACAAACAGAAACAGACAAAAGAAAAAGAGTTTAAGAAGTCTCCATGATTTTAAAAATGTTGAGCAAGTAGTAGAAAGGGGGATCACTACCCATCCCTTCCTGAAACCTTCCATTGAACCTGCCTGCAAAGAAGCCATCTGCCACCAACGTTCGCCTGCAGAACTCATCCTGGGGAACTCCAAGGTAAAATGCCGAAGAGCTTAAAATTTATACTTTCATCAAGAAGTTAGAAGAAACTGTTATTAGAACATAAATATAATTTCTTAAAGCTAAAAAGAAGAATGTCTAAAGTTATTGTTTATTGACACTCTATTAACTGATTCTTTAACCCTTTTTCTTATAAATTATAATGTTTTTCATAACTCAAGCTCACCATAATTTTTAATATTTTGAGTAATTGAATATGAATTTATTTATTTGTTTTTATGTTAATTTTAGCATGAGATTTCATGCTTGGATTTTTTTTATTATTTTGACAAACTTCACTCGTGAGGGCTCAAAAAGAGTAATTTGCTAAGAGAGCAAATTATGTTTATTAGGGGAAGGGAGTTTTAGCAAAGAATGATTTAATTTTATAAGTTGATCTTTTTTTTTTTCGCAAGTGAAGTTATGTCGAATATATATATTTCAAAATAAACATACCATATTTCTTTAAACAGTTTTTATGATAGATTTCCCAGAATGGGGTTCTATTATTTTACATTTCTGTAATTCAAAACAAAAATAATATGCTATAGATTTTGACCTTATAACAGCACCGCTGGATAGCGTCAGTTAATTATCATGCCTTTTTTTTTTTTTTATAAGTTAGGAAAGAGGGAAGGGGGGATTTATTCGAGAATTAAATTTCCTTATTTCTATATGCATGATTTTGTATGTATGATTTTGTAGGTTAAATATTTACATAAAGTAGTTGTTACACAGGTTGGTCTCTCTGCAGTATTAGATCATTTAAGGCTATTTAATTATAATTCGTTCATATTTAATGATTATAATATCTCGGTTTAATAAAGAATGCTTAGAGTATCATGGACAGACCTAAAACGGTCAATGATTTGGTGATTCGGAGTTAGCTTCCAGTTTCACATACATCTGTGAATTGGATAGCGTGGTTGAGGTAGAGTTGGTTTGTCAGCATAATTCATATAGACGGATATGAGGGCTCTCCGTAAGTCCTATCTCATCGGTATATGACCACGACAGATGGATGTACCAATTTCCCTTTTTCTTCGTTTGGATTAGGCATACAGTGTCCATAATCCGGCTCATATGTTCCTACCTATGTTTCTTCTCTCCTTTGCATTCGTATATTTATTAACCCGACATTGTTTTGCTTTTCTTTTGCCTATCTAATACATAAGCCATAGGGAAATGATTCTACTTAAGGATCTTCGACCTGAGTAGTAAATTCTTTTGTTTGTTTTTTGTAATTAGTTAAAATCGTTTAATTTTAGCTAATTCACGTTATAGTTCTTATAAGGTATGATTTTAGTTGAAAGTCCAACTAAAGTGGCTTGGTCATTTGATAATTGACTGATCTATTTTTTTATATAACAACTTACAGTTTTAATCACTATAAAGTTAGTTATAAGCTATTCCTACAAGGTCCACTAATGTCATAAAACATTGGTTATTTGAAATCTAAATTATTATTTATAAAGAGAAACAAAATCAATTTTTTTTCTTTTCGTATATCATTAGAGTAAGACAATGAATTAGTCTTATTATAATTGTTTATTTAATGTCCGTTTCAATAGAAAATGTTTTTTTTAAATCTTGTGTAAAGAAGAAATAAAATATTTATTCTTTATATATGTCAGTTAGGCAGATACTTAGACCTACGCTATCTTATAAGCCTGTACTAAATGTGCATGGATAATTTTAAAATTCATGATCATTTAATTTTAAAATCTTTTTTTTACAATCAATGTAAACAAAATAAATTTGTACAAACCCAATGTCAAAGATAACCGCTAATATAAATTCATCATAAACTTGTATAATTATAAAAGTTAATTTAAAGATTGTATTTTTTTGTTTTTTTAAGAGCTTGAGTTAAATATTAATGTAACATGCTTAATGATTTTTAAATATATATATATATAACTAAAACTTCCAGTGTTCCTCGAATCATTTTTATTTACTTTATTTTAAATTATTATTTTTTGATTTTAAATGCATCAATCACCCAAGTTCTCACTAAAATATATAATTAAAAATGAATCTCATGCTTTAAGTCTCAGCTGCTGGCACGGTGAAAGTAAAGGAATTCGATCGTATTGTCGAGAAAGGCTATTGATTAGATCTTTGACCTGGGGATATAGGTAAATAGGTCAGAATCCACGATGTACCTGATTATTATATCTTGTACATGGTCGGACTCGAGGTACTTTACCTGTGTTCAGGGTTTTTTTGGATCGATATGCGTTTTTCGACCAGTACAATATAAGAATTGATAAAGACAATTATTCAAAACTTTCTTTTTCAAACAGATAGGCATATTTCTCTTTAACATAAGATTATTTATTCCAAAAACATTCCATCCAAGTTTAATTCTATAATTAATTTCATCCATTATTCTTCCATTTGTATTGTTTGTTGTTATTAACTTTTTTTAATAAATATTATGAAAATCACATTTTTCTTTATTTTTGCCATAATATCCTAAAAATACAATTTATCCAAACCACTTCAAATACTTTTTAGCAAAATTCTTTATTTGTACATATATATGTACACCTATGTTTCAACCAACCTGCAGTCTTCTTCAGAGCAAGTTCATTTTGATCTTCTAAAATCAAAATGAACTTGCTCTGAAGAAGACTGCAGGTCAGTTAAAATGTAGGTGTATATATATGTACAAATAAAGAGTTTTGCTAAAAAGTGTTTGAAGCGGTTTGGATAAATTGTATTAACCTTTTTTATTATTCATTGCTATTAATATTTATTTTCTAATATGAAAACCATCGAACATTAATTTATGCTTTGTCCCATTTTCTTGCTTTCATCTTGACAACTCTCATAACAATTTCTGGAGCATTATTTGCACTTACAAATATGTCAACTGCAAACTTTAGATAATTTAAGTAATCAATGTGCAAAATACTTCTCCCAAAGCAGCTATAAAAAGTTTTGAAGACTGGAATTACTATTATCAGTGTTAATTTTCTTAGTGTCTCCATGTAATTTGATCAGTGCTTTTGTATTGTGATAAATGTTCTTTGGAATTTGACATTATCTTGGATCTATATCTTGAAAATCCAATTCTTTAATCATTATAGAAATGCTTGTAGAATCAAACGCTTGTTTATCATCAACAAATATGAAGCATAATAAGAACTTGAAGTCATTAGTCTTGTTTATAACTTTTTAAATATGTAGGTACTACTTATTACATTGAAACCACTTTAAAATCCGGCCTACTTTTTTGCTTAGTTTGAATTCAAGGTTCTCTATAAATAGGTTGTAATGATTTTAGTAAAGATCTTATTGAACTGATAGATCTGTATTTTCCAGATCTTTTGTTTTTTATCTCTATTAAACGTCAGTATTATTAGCTTTGCTAATAATTGTTTTATTTTTCACCTTATTCTTTTATGATATCAATAACACCATCATTTTCTAAAAATTGTTTACTATTCATAGATTTTATTGCATGTTTTACCTGTTCATTTAAAATAATTGGAAATTCTGAAACTATGTTGTTGTTACTACTGTTACTACTATTATTGCTGTTGTTAATTAAATCTACAAAACTTTCATCAGCTAAAATTTGTTCTACATTATAAATTAAAATAAACACTGTGTTTATCGAGCAACTAATGCCAGTTTAATTTAAAATAGTTTTTATTCTAAATAAAAACCTCTTAAATAAAGTTAAGCATATTTGCAAAACAATCGCAAACATTAACAAAACATCAATTATTCAACACAAAAACATATTGAAATACGCATTTTCTAAAAAAAAAAAAAAAAAAAGATTAATTATACATTAGCAGGATTTTTTTAAAAAACTGCAATTAATTAATTAGAAAATAGAAAAAGCAATAAATATTAACAACAAAACCTCTGATTCACAGATAAATCCACTGAAAAATATGACATTTAAATTTAAAACAAGATGATGGAAATATAATCATCAAACTTTCAGAAAAAACATTAAAACTATATCGAGGTTTGTTAAAAAGTGATTGTAGATTTTAAAGTAGTGAAATAAGATCAAATTATATGGAATTGCATATCATATATTTAATATCATCCTCTGTTTCATGTTCATGAACTCGCGGAATCATTTATAAGTTTTATAAAAGTTTCTCCATTGAAAAAGAAAGTAGTGTTATCTGTTTTTATAACAATTTGATTTATTTTAGCCTTTTTGTTTTAGTAAGCATGAATGTTTCAGCTGTTCAAGCAGCAAAGTGATAGGTTGGGTTCAAACTCAGAAACTTTTAGCTTTTGAATTCATCATTTTACCCTTCCATCAAACCTGCACACACTATCATAATACTTTAATATTGACACACTCTCATATCTAAGCACTTAAGATTTGCCCATACTTAAATGTTTGGGTCGAAAAGTTAGATGGATTCATTCTACCTTTTCTAAAGACTTTATCTTGTGTTTGAGAATGTTAGTATTATTTACGTATAGTTATCTGTAAAATGCATGTGCATTAGCTTGATCGCTAATTTACATTTACATAATATTTTGAATAAAATTTGTAAAACTATTAGAAAGAATGTAATAAAATACTATCATTTTTTTCTTTCTATCATATTTAATGCAGATTAAAACATAATTCAGAATAAAAAGGATTAGAGGGGCCTATATCTTTAAGCAAATGAATATATTAATTATAGATAAAATAGAAATTCATATAACATTAGAATACTAGCCAAAAAAACACTAAAATTATTCCACAACCATGGTTTCATCTATTAACAAATAGACCTTTTGAAGTAAAATTCAACTAAATATATCACATATATATACAAAATGAAATAGCCTTCTCATCATTCTCTTCAAAAACCACCTTCCTTTAACATCAAAAAATGTCTTCATGATGTCAAATTCAAAATATTTATCATCAAAATTTCTTTTACTCTTCTTTTCAATTGACTTTTTTCATATAAGATAATCTCTGCATTGTCAAATAATATTTTATGGCCTGTATTCAGTTCATGAATATACAAAACTAAGTTATATCTATTTTTAACTCTACTCTTTGATTAAGACTTAATTTATTTTGACCTATATAAATTTTATGACAGCTACAACAATTCTTATAAACTACTCCAGGGATAGATTTGCAATCAATTGACTCTTTTGAACTACTTAGTAATGAATTTAAATTCAGGCCTTTCTTCCAAGCCACTTTCATACCACCCAACAAAATCTATTCTTATATATCAATTTAGTAATTGATAACTTATATGACAAGAAATAAACTCTTTATTTTTATTAACACTTAGATATTTTTATTAAATATAATATTCATAATAAATTCAGTATTATAACCTAACTCAATATAGTCATAAGCAAATTGATTCCTCTGAATATAACTATTATTTTTAAAACTATTAAGTCTTGTATTCCTATAACAACAAATCAATAAAGAAAATCTTTTAGGAGTAAAATATTGATATCTGTCTGGTCTTATCATATTTCTTATTTTTTTTGCTTTAATAAAATGGCTACAAAATGAAACAGTATCAACTTTATCAACACTTTACTCTAAAAATTTTAACTTAACAAATTCAAATGTACCCCCTCCCCCCAATAGTAATTTTAATATTAGAATCAAAAGCATTCAATCCATCAAAAAATCCTTCAATATATCTTCCAAAAAATCATCAGATATCTTGTTTACCTGTTATATAGGAAAATAAACAAGCATTTTTTATTTTTATGATCATAAATTCCAATGCACCACATTTAATGTCAGCTTTATCTAACTCAAGGTATTATAACTTTTAGTTTATTAATATACTGTTTTACACAATTGGGGGAATTTAAGATTAAGACCATGAAAAATAAATAAGTTTTTAAGCAATATAAATGCTAATGATTATTATAGGCATGCATAGCTTAGTATAATAATAGAGTAGTGGATTCACTCAGAAGCTCAAGGTCCATTGATCATGACAACTCTTACTTATGGTGCTCTAACTTCTTATGGAATCCTGAGAAATAAACCATTCCTTTATTTTTTCTTATATGGTAAATATCAGATTACTCACATTATTATTATTTTTTTTTAAAAAAAATGTAATTATTTACAAAGAAATAATTTTCCTATTGATAAAATATCTTGTGATGACCCAACTTGAGAACATTTCAATAGTTTAATTTTTTTACTGAAAGTCAAGACAGAAGATATTTTATGAAGACAATAAGGAGATTAAGAAGACTTGCTATCATAATATAAACTGAGCACTGATTATATATATGTGTGTGTGGGAGATGATAATCTGGATCAACTGATGAGTGCTGGTTCAGCATAAAACATATATATTGGAGATTGTTTATCTTTTTTACATGTGTGTGATCATGTGTATTGGTTGTATGAGATGGAGTGGATGGCTGAAGAGAGCTTGAAAGTCTGTGTTCAAGTCCCTTACAATTTATTCAAATATGTAATATCAACATTACACTTTACATTCTGTGTAATTCTAAAAGATGAATCCATTTTGAAGCAACCTACTGTAGGAATCTACAACAGTCTTTCATAGAAGAAGAATAAAAAAAATATTGCTTAACATGCTTCCAAATTGGTGAGCATTTAAGCGATTTCTTATTCTTGTTTCATCCTCTAGTTAAGAATATCTAAATACTTATTTACCAACTAGTATTAGATGGTGAGTTGGACTGGCTGTAAGTTATTTACCTGAGATGAAAATCCTAATCCTTATTAGAATCAAAAAATGTTTTATATGACCTAAATTCGAACCAGATCATAGGAATAATGAATGGATCCACCATTATTGTGCTATGAGATTATCAGTTCAACCAGTAATGAGTAATGAACTTCGGTGATAAAATTTCATTAACTGATTTCCAATTGACAAAAATTTTAAAGTGGTGGTGGGAGAAGACAATCTTTAAACTGGACTATGCTTAACAATAACAAACTAGTTCCACCCAGTGCAAGTCTTAGTAATCAATAGATGCAGTAAGATTTGTGCATAAAATCCCCAACGGGTGCCTACCTGCATCCACTGATTACTGGATGGCACTATGGAGAGTTTGTTACTGTTAATAACAGCCTATGTAAGCATAGGAAATGATGATCAAGTGATGTTAACTGGATTATGCATTGTGAACAGTTTGCTATATTATTTTGAAGTTCAAATATCATCTTGATTTCTAGAGAAATGAATCATGGAACAATAGTGGTTTAAAAATGCACCAATTATTACACTATGTCATCCCTCCCCTAATAAGAATATTGGATTCTGAATCAATTGCACACTGATATTATGTCACCATAAGTCCACATGTGAGATGGATGGATGAAATAAGAAAGTTTGCAGGGGTGATGTGGAGAAGAGAAGCTAAAGATCGGAAAAGATGGATTGAACTTGGAGAGACCTTCATCCTGTAGTGGATTGATAATGGTTGATGATGATGAAGATAATTGCATAGCCATGATTATTAAATGTATTTTAATGCAATTAAATAAATATTCTTATATTATTCATCAAACATAGGAATAGACTGGTCCAGACTAGAGAAAAAAAAAGTGAATTCCTGACGCTAATGTATACATATAGAAATATAAAAGTCACATGATGCTTGGCTGGTGTATAATTGTTTTTAATTTCTGCCATTAATAAAAAGACATTTTATTTCTTCTTAAATAATCTTATTTTCATTTGCTGTTATATATTTTCCTACTTTTTGATCTCTAAATATATTATATTTATTTCCAGATATTATAGCAGATAATAGTACCTCTTTATGAATTATTCTACATGCCCCATATTTGTTATGGGAGGAACATTGGATTTTTAATTAAACTCATTTTGTTTTTGTTTTTCATTTTAACTCTAATTCCCAATTGTTCACATAATGCTTTTTCTAATTAACAAATTCTCTAAATATCTATACCATCTAGCTTAACAGTTATTCATAATTTCTGTTGATTTACATCCATCTCAAAATGAAACCTTTCGACACCTATCTCCCTGTAATATGGTCCATTATAAATATCCCATAATTTATTTTTTAATATATTACTGAAACTGCTATATGTTAGTTCAATATCATGAAACACACACACAAAACTCATAAATTTATATTTTTTCCTTCATTTCTTAGTATAATTGTCTCCAGACTTCTGCATTAGTTTCAAATAATAAATATAGTTTCAATATTGATTATCTCTAATACCACATTATTATTTCTTTCACCATGATTAATTTCATAACATTTCACTCTTTTATTTACTAATTTTTTTTATTATTAATGCAATCCACAATAAATGTGTAATATGGACTGAAAATGTTCATTCTAATTTTTTTGCAGGTACACTAAAATATACTTATATCTATTTTTTTTTTTTTGCTTAATTTTAATATTTTTTTTATTATTATTGGTTTATAACACTTCATGACATCTTTCAATTTCCATTTGCTATAGCTCTCTGCTCATTCATACATTTAAAATCCCACAATTTTTTCTAATTTTTTTTTACTTAGTTCTTCTTCCCAATTTTTTTTTAATGTCCTCTTTTTCTCTTTCTCGATAATATCCAGTCAAATATTTTTTTTTATATATTTCTTTTGATAACCATTCTTAAAATATATTCTGTACATGTCCATATCATTTCAATTGACTTTTTCTAATTTTATTTTAGTATGTTTAATCCTGAATAATTCTTAAATTCTTTTATTACTTAAGCATTCTCTCCTTGATCACCCTGAAGATCTTTGCCAGTAATCCATTTCTGGTATTTTATTTTAATATCTGCATTAACTAATTTGTTATTCAATGACATCTTTTCCAATTAATGGAATTAAAATTGATTTCAGTAATTCAATTCCCATCCATAAACTACAATCTCAAATGATGACCATTCCATTTTATTTTGTGAAGCGCCATTCGCTATTTTCACCTTCTCCCTCTTTACCCTAATAAGACAGCAATTTGTATAACTAATGATAAACAATGACATTGGATTTATTTTACTGTCATGAAATTATTTTCATAGGTCAAAAACTAATTCTACTGTTTAGAAAATGAGAATATCTAATGCAAACAAATATGATAGAAAGGAGTAAAAAAATGTTCATTTATAATACAATAGAGATTAGAAAAGTGAACTAGATACATTATTTTGTCATTGCTAAAGTAGTCTTAACATGGCAAAACAAAACTTTTTAATTTTTTTAGTAAGTAAAATCCTAGAATTCTACAAGGATTTAAATATTTTTAAAATGTCTTTTTAATAAAATTTTAAGACTTGTCGGTGATCTCTCCATAGCAAACTAAAACAATTCAATTTACAAATTCAATTATTGGATATATTTATTTTTGACAACATTACCTTGAATAAATGCTGAAAATTACTACTAATCATTTTATTAGGCTGTACATTATTATTTAACATTCAGCCCAGGTATAACTGTAAACTCGCTTAATGATACCAACATGCATTTTATTCATTTAACTTCTCCCACTTTTTCTATTTTAATGGTATATTTAATATGTATTAAACTTACAAATTTCATATATTCTTAAAACTTGCAGGATAAAGACATTAAAAAAGCAAATAATCTCCAAAATAGTCATCATCGATCAGTGCAGATCTTTGATTACTTATGTTTTTATTATCATTGTCATAATTTACTATTTATCAATAACAAGCTATTACAATTCAATTTACAAGTATGACCATACCAACAGTATTCAAATTCTGCTTTTTCTTCTCCATTCCACTATGAGAGCTGCTGAAAAAATCTTTGCTTTGCAATATGATGTTTATTAAAAACTTTTACCTATATTACTCTTAAAGAATAATGAAAAAAAAATGTCACATTTTCCATTAATATAATATTGGTGATGATAAGTCTATGTAGCCCATTGCTTATAATTTTGTTATTATTTGGTATAATATCTTTAATACTGAGCCAGCTATACCACCATCAATTTTCAAATACATTAATTCCAAATTATTTTTTAATAAAACAAGAGACCATCACAATACCTTCCTAAGAATGTATCTATTTTGCAAAAATAAAATTATTTTGAGTGTAATTTGTGTAGTTTAAATTTTATACCTGTTTGTCTGCTTTTTAGGTACTTTTTAAAAAATATTATAAAACTTATTGTATCTAATGGTAACAATAATAAAAAGCAAATTTATTTCATTATAATAACTATAAGAAAGCAATATATTGAATCCAGTTAAACAAAAGTAATTTTATTTCTTCATTCTTGCAATTTTATGGCTATATTTTTTAAATTTTTTTATATAAACATTTAAACGTGTATTAATACAATATACAGGTTTAAACCTGCATTTATATATGTAAAATAATGCTTATAATATAAAAAAAACTAATTTAAAAAGATATTTTTATACAGCAAATACTCTTCTTAGAAATGATATTACATATTGCTTGTAGCATTTATGTGACAAAACTGCATTGTAGCCATTGTAGGGTTAAATAAACTTTTATTATTTATTGCTGGGTATAGCACTTACCATACATAAGTAATAAGAAATTTTCTTCAGTTTTCAAATTTTTTTTAACAATTACTATATATACTAGATAAGTTAGTTTTTAAAGTTATATTTAGAAATTGCATCAATGTCAATATTTTCTAAAATTATTTGAAAAGTCTAAAAAAATCTATTGTCATCAGGAATACATATGTATGGAAAGTTTAAGTTAGATTGGAAAGTGGGTGAAAATTAAAAAACAAGATTTCTCAGACAGTCAAAAATAAGAATAAGTTAAATATTAGCATATAAATGTTTTGTAGCTAATAAAGAAATACACCATATTATGATATCACAATACCATTTTGAATCAAATGATTTGGCTGAAAAGGCAGTGCAATAACTGTAAATAATACTGAATAAAACATCAAACAAGGATATAAATGAAGCCTTAGTAAACACAATGTTTTATCAACATTTCATATCAAGTATGTCAATAGTGAAGATACTGTTAGAATTGTCAATGCATCAAAAATGTCACAAGCACCTTTCAAAATTGTCACCAGTTGAAAAAGTAATTACTAATAACAATTTAGACTGTGGAAAATTCAAAATTGGTGAACAAGTTTGGACTAGAGGCATTTAAAAAAGGAAATGTTTTTTTGATGTTATATCAGAAGTATTATCCACATTAATTAGAGTAATTAAGTTGGATAATGGAAAACTATTGAAGTGATATGTCAATCATCTACAATCTCATCAGAGTGAAATGTCGAAATACTTATAACAGCTAATTTTTATTAGCCAATAAAAAACAGAACTCTAGTAAAGAAGAGAAGTGCTCTGATATTTCAACAGTAGTGAAAAGTAATGAAACACCCATTGATAGTAAGGCCAACCAATCAGATCTTGCAGACATAAGTATACAGTCAAATAACCATGTTATTCAGCCAAATCAAGAGGATATAATCCCTAATAAAGAAGAAAACGAAATCTCTCTATATCCAGTTCTGCCTAAATTCGACATCAACCAAAAAAATTATAAGGCTATTTATTTGTAATTTAGGATTATTTTTCTAGAATGAGGGAAGGAGTGAAATGTCTGTGCATATATATATATATATATTCTAAACTGTAAATAAAGTTTATTAAAATTTTGTAATTCCATACAGATGTATATTATAGTAGTCATCTCTTATGGAAATGATCATTCTAGAAAAACTGTGGATATATGTTAAATCAGTCAGAAATATTAAAGATTCATTAATTAAAGATAATGAGGAAATTGTTATGTATATAAGTTATATTTGTGTACAAAAACAAGAAAAATGGTAATGCTCAGATATATGGACTAATACTTTTTTTTTACTGTTCCTATGAATAATATTTTTTCATGCAGCATTTTATTGTAATCATTGATGAGTATAAAGTGAATTCTTTTTATATATTCTTTTAATTATCTTTACTGCAAGTAAATAAACTTGTCTTGATAAGTTATAATTTTTCTGTTATAATTTATTTCATAAAGTAGAGATGTGACCTGGCAGGTATTAAAAAAATGTCCCCGAAATGCAGTCATTGAAAAGATATGTGATGTACGAGCACCAAAAGTGATAGGTTGAGCTTTGATACAGAAATCTTTAATTCCAAAATCCATCACTTTATCACTACACTAAATAAACAAAGCACACACAAAATCTAAGAAGTATGTATTAGATGTGTAGAGGAAAAATAAAATAAAATAACAGAAAGAAAAATGTCTTTAAAAAGCAAAAAACTAAAGGGAGCCAAAACATAAATTAAAAAATTACAAAATAGACTTTTATATGTATGGGAAATAATGATTTGGACCAACTGATAAGTGCTGGTTCAGCAAAAAATATGTATATTGGAGATCATTTATCTTTTTCACAAGTGTGTGGTCATGTGTTTCGGTTGTATGAGATGGAGCGGATGGCTGAAGGTGTTCAATGTTACATATAGACTCCAGGGATATAAAATATATTTATATTTAAAAAATAGATTTTTGTTAAATAACTACTAAGGATAAACATAAAATGTTTGAATTGTATTAAAAATAATGTAGAGATGTCATATGTTGGAACTACAAAAAATAAACTAGAAACTAGATTAAAACAGAATTTAAATGATAAAAATTTTGCTGTTTACAATTATATGACTAAATTTAAACATAAAGATTTTGAAATAAAACTTTTAGAATGTATAAAATCATACTATGAAAGAATAATAAAGAAAGGAATTTATATTAGCAAAATTAAGCCTGAATTAAATAGAATGTTAATTGCAAAGAAAAAGGGAAAATAATACATTTATTTGTTAATTTTTTTTTTGGGGGGGGGGGGATATTTTTTAATTAATTAATTGTAAAGTGAAAGAGTAAATAATAGATTTGTTAATTGAATTTTTTGAGGTATTTTTAGATAGGATAAATAAATATAAGAAATGTGATAAAGTTTTGAGATTGTTGTAACAAAAAAGGATTGAAGTAAAGAGTATTTCTTTAATGTTTTATTTTTTTTTGGAATTATTTGGAATATTGGATATTTATATTTCTTATGTATTTGTATTTTTATTTTTAGTTGCCTTGATATACATTACAAAATAGTTATATTTTTATAATGGTCATATAAAAACAAGATTTAAAAAGAAGTTTGGTGTATTTATTTATTTTTATGTTTATTGAAAGTTATGTATTATTTTTGCTGATAACTACTAAGGATATAAGTATTAATTTTAATTAGATCAAATTATACTTATCCAGTATCCCAAAAATCCAGCGACAATCTTTACATATAATCATCATTCAGTTTTAATCATTATTGATCCACTGCAGGATGAAGATCTTTCCAAGTTAAAACCATCTTTTTCGATCTCTAGCATCTCTTCACATCACCCACCCCCCACTTTCTTATTTCACCCATTTCATCTCACATGTGGGACTGGTCTCTTTTTAGGTCATTTACAACTTCTTGGAATTCTATTTAAGATTTCAATTGTCCATCTATTATTATCTTTTCTAACAAAATATCCAGCATAACTCCACTTCACTCTTTTAATTCTTTCAATGATGTGAGTAACATCTGTTTGTTCTCTTATTCATGTATTGAGTTTCTGATTATCTCTTCTTGTTATTCCTAACATGCATCTCTCCATACTTCTTTGAGTAATCTGAAGTCTCTGTATTGCTATTCTGTTAAATGTCCAAGTTTCAGATCCATAAGTAAGAACTGGTAAAACACATATCAGCAGTTACCCCCAAATAAATATGGCTATTTTAATTCCAAGAGAAAAAGGAAAAAAAAAAAATATTGGAAATGTATTTTGCCGTGATAATACAAAGCAACTTTTAAAACACAAATATGTCCACAAATAGACTATGCTGACCCATTTTTTTCTTTGATATTTTGCTTTTTAACTTCTATAAAAAAATTTCTGAAATATTTCAACACGATATCTCACTGCAACTTTTCAATGTATTCTATTCTCTGCAATACATTCCCAATGAAAACAACATTACACTTTTTAGATTTTCTTTTGAGTGTTTTTAATGTAAATAGGATCTACCTCCACTCTTTTAGAAAGTCTCATGTTTTTCATTCATTTCACACGTCCGATCTAATGAAAATATGATTTCACAATAATATATACTAAAATATTACATCCAGCAAGTTGAAGAATATATTGATTTGGCTTATGATTTTGAAATTATATTTTACTGCTATTACATTAAAGGGTTAGAAGTACGTACGTATATATATGTATGTGTTTATAAATCGTGAAGAATCTGAGTAAAGAATAACACCAAATAATTCTATTCATAGAAAAAAAAGCTAAAGAGAAGTACCACAAAATGTAACAGATTATATCCAGACCAGTATTAAAATTTTTATAATGTGTTAAATAAAACGATTAATATACAATATATCGAGCAATCGATATTTTCTTAAATTAGCCGATAATGATACAAAGACTTTTATTTTTACTTATTGAATCTCAAATCTTCAAAAACTGCACAAATCACCGCCTGAAACAGAAATACCAGCTCATTATTGGCGCGTAAAACCATTATACCAGCGTTTGTTGCCGGTGAACATTTGTCAAACCCCCCCCCCCCCCCAAACATGATACTAGACGTATGAGTCGTATTATATTTACAAAAAATACTTACACAAGCTGGATCTGTTAGGAGATACAACATTTTATCCAAAAAATCCACCAAAGTTTTTTTCTATTTAAAAAAGACAATAAAATCAACGTTTTAGTTAAAGATTACTTAATTAACCGAATTTAAATTCTTAATTACTTTTAACAAACTTAAAAATAATTGTGACAAAACTTACATGCGGCCAAGCATAGCAACTTTTATTTTCGGTTTTTAAACCTATTTCGCTTTTAAAATACGGCTCCGATTTTGAAGTCATTTATTTAGATTTTTACATAAAGAATAAAAGTAAATACTTAATTGTAAGTTAAGTGTAAGTTTAATGAAAAGCTCTCTTAACGTTAGTCCGTTCTATTGTTGCTAAGTTACAGAAAATGTATAAACAGTCAACAGTTTAGCTAATTTAAATTAATACAACTTGCTCTTGTGGTTTTTGGATGATAAAACAATCTCTTGAGCAATATATAAAGTTAAAAACATAAAAGTTAGTTGAAATAGAATATACATATTTTTGTATAAATTAAGTTTTCATCATCATAAACAACAGACAAAATTGGAAGCTTTTTTCTTTTTAATCAGATTTCTCTATAATCATTCTAATAAACTTCTTTTCTCATATAGACCCCCTCCCCCGGTTTTATTACATGTTCTTGGAATTCACTTTAGTCGTCCATCTACTGTCATTTTTCCGATGGCATATCCAATCCATCATCATCAAATTATCATTTCACTGTAAAATAAAGACCTCTTTAAGTTTAATCCAGTTGTTTTTTTTTTGTTTGTTTAAAAGAGTTATTATAGTCTTTCTTTTTCAGATCAAATCAGAACATTTCTTTACTTCATTTATCCATCTCACATAAAGTTACTTTCTATTTACAAATTTTTAGAATCTATTTTGAGACATTATCTATTATTATCTTTATTTCATTTATCCACCTTACATGAAGTCTTTTCCAAGCATACATCATAGAATGGTTACATATTAAATTCGCTTTCACAACACCCACTCCCCATTCCAACACATCTAATAACCATCATCAGCATCTCATTGCTACGATCATATTTTTGGATTTTAAATTTTATTTTGATGATTCCCCACAAACTATGATAAAAATTGAATGCTTTATCAGAGATTCGATAATAATTTTCAAAACTAGAAAAGGAAAATACTAAGAAATACACAGTAAAAAGAGAAAGTACGCTACTACAAAATAATTAATATGTCTAAAAGGAAAGTGTTTTATTGTTCAGTTTATTGACAAAAAGTCTTAATTTTTTAATGAGAATGTAAGTCAATTATTTTTGGTTTCAAAAGTTAATAGCAACTTTGAATTCTAATACCAATAACATCACATGATCTCTCACATGCTTGTTTATACTCTCAAACCCACTTCTTTTCACATTACTTTAGAACCACCTACTGTATACTTGAGTAATCAAAGAACAGCAGGCATCAATCTTATAAAGTAAATATGTTATTGTGTAATTGAAACCATATTGGAATATGTAATCTGAATATAATAAAAAAGTTTAGTTGTATTTTTTAAAGAAAGAAAAAGTTAAAAAATTTATACCAGTTTATAGATGAAAAATGATGCATTACTTTAATGAGTAATTGGATATAGCATACAAGTATATATCAAAGTACAATTAGCATAAATGTTAAATATGATTATAATAGGACACTTTTTGGTGTGTGAATATTGAATAAATTTAAAAGTTGAATAAAGAGAATAAAAAAACAATAATAATAATTAATGGTGTGGGGTGCTGTTAGATAGAGGGGAAGTAGGTGAATTATTTTAGATGATAACATGGCTTTCAAGTGATTTAATGTGGTTTCATATGAACTTTAAACAAATTATTTAAATTATTAAAATCAGCTGAATTCTGTAATTTTTTTTTCATTAAAAAAGAAAAATGCATGGTCAAGAAAATTTTGTTGCTTCTTTACAACTTATTAACCAAATTATTGTGAGAAAATAAAGAGGTATTATGGACATTCTTGAAAGAATTAAAAGATTGAAAAAACCTGGAAAGAGACGACATAAGAGATGGTTGGATGAATAAAGAGTGTGCTGGGATGATGTAAAGAGAGGCTAGAGATCAGATAAGATGGATTGAACTTGGAGGGACCTTCATCCTGAAGTAGATTGATTATGGTTGAAAGTGATGATGATGCCAAACTGGTAGTAGAATTCTAAATATAGATTATAATTTTTTATATTTAAATTTATTTGTGATTTTTGCCTTCCTATGTTTGTTTGTTTTTTGTTAAAAGTCAAAGATCCTAATAATCCTGTCAATAAAAACTACTTAAATGGCTTTATTGCTCTAGAGTTTGTAAAAAGTTCAAACGCTGGATATATCACCATTGAATTGATCCTAGAACCCCTCAAATCCAGCATCTGACACTCTTCCACAGTGCTAAATTGCAATGGGCAAAAAATATCAAATGGTTTTATTTCTCTAGGTTTAGTACCAGAAGTCACAGCACCAGAATCCATTTTAGTTTCCAACATTCCTTAATCTGATACTTTAACACTGTGGCAAACTATACAATCAAGTATGCATTGTTTATTATCAGAGTAACTCCTCTCAAAATTACAACAGTTCTGAAAATAATAATTGAATGCCTTTATTGCTTGGAATTATGGGAAGTTCAAGCATTTGAAAGTGCAAGAGATGAAAACAATCTGAGAAACATAGGTACCAGACTCTGACACTATATGACTTCACTTAACCATGTAGACTAGTTCTAAAATATATACGTTATTATAAAGGAAACACCTGATAAAAATGTTACTCTTATCTTATTAAAATATAATAATTATAATAAAAATATTTGTGATAGTACTTGAATGATAATAGCAAATGTATTATGTAGTAGTGACTAACACCGCAATGTGATAAAAAATGTTACATAAGATGGTACAAATATCTTTGAACTACTGTCATGCCATCTTCTGGCATAACTTTGCACTCAATACTTTGTGGATTTAATTCAATAATTGTTTCCATGAGAGTAAAATATCTGTATAATTTATACCAATATCTTTGAACTACTGTCACACCACCTACTGGCATAACTTTGTACAGGATTACTTTGAGGGTTTAATTTAATAATTGTTTCCATCAGAGTAAAATATCTGCATAAGCTATACTAATGTCTTTGAATTACTACATGCCACTGCTAGAATAAGTTTATATTACATTAGTTTTCAGATTTAATTTAATAATTGCTTCTGTGAAAGTAAAATACCAACATAAGCCATACCATGTGATGTACTGTAGCTTCTCCTTAAAAGAAGTCAGGAATCTCTCAGCAATTATGCCTAGAGAAACCTGTTAGCCACTTTATTTTCCATTCCTGACTTTAAGTTTTCCCATATTCTGCTCCATCCCATTTCCATAACATAATCTTTGTCAACTCTATGGCCTTTATATCTAAATTTCTCTTATCTTTTCCCAAACCCAGCATAAAAACCAAGAAACCACTTTCTGTATAATCACTTTTTTCATATTTATTCTTCCATAACTTCATTATATGTACCCTTTCTGTTTTCAAGCATTTACATTCAATTAACAGATGCCTAATATTTTCTATTCCTTTCTTACATAATTTACAGACTAAATCACCCATATTTTTCCACTTACATGTATGTTCTCTTGTTGCTAAAGATCCCATTCAAGCCTTAAACAATAAACTACTTTTCTTATTATTATCATATATTAACTCACACCTAATATTCTGTTTATTTCTATATATATTTAAACTCTTTTTACTCTCCATACTAGTTCTCCATCTCTCTAATTCTCTATTCTTTATTAATAAATCTATTCTTTTATCCCATTCCTTACCACTATAACACTCAACAATCCTCCTAACACAATCATCCCATCTTTTGTACAAATATACTGATATAAATTCTTCATCCAAATCTTTTGCATATCGCATTACCTTTCTCACCCATCTTGTTGCCTGCCCTTTACCATGTGATGTGATGTGATGTGATGTACTGTGGCTTCTCCTTAAACGAAGTCAAGAATATCACAGCAATTATGCCCAGACAAACCTGTTAGCCACTTAATTTTCCATTCCCCACTTTGTTTCCCCATATTCTGCTCCATGCCATTTCCAGAACATAATCTTTGTCAACTCTACCGCCTGTATATCTAAATTCCCTTTATCTTTTCCCAAACCCAGCATAAAAACCAATAATTCACTTTCTGTATAATCACTTTTTTCGTATTTATTCTTCCATAACTTCATTATATGTACCCTTTCTGTTTTCAAGCATTTACATTCAATTAACAAATGCCTAATATTTTCTATTCCTTCCTTACATAATTTACAGAATAAATCACCGATATTTTTCCATTTACATGTATATGCTCTTGTAGCTAAAGATCCCGTTCGAGCGTTAAATAATAAAATACTTTCCTCACTATTATCATATATTAACTCACATCTAATATTCTGTTTATTTCTATATATATTTAAACTCTTTTTACTCTCCATACTATTTCTCCATCTCTCTAACTTCCTTTTTTTTAATTAATAAATCTATTCTTTTATCCCATTCTTTACTACTATAACACTCAACAATCCTCTTAACACAATCACCCCATCTTTTTTTTTTCTGAATTCTTTTAAACAGTGCTGCCACCTTTTCGTGTTTCTTTGAGATTATTAGAAACTTCTTACAAATGCCAGAATTTTTTTGAAAAAGAAATCTTTTTCAGGTAAAACCATAAAATACTTACGGTGGTATTTATTAGGTCTGTAATAATAACCGAAAAAAGTTTAAATTATTTTTAAGTAATCTAAATACCATAAAATTATTTAGTGAAAAGTTTTCATATCTTCACATACACCGTAAAGGTTTTTTAAATAGGGGAGAATTACTGCTCAAAGACATTCTTTCGCAATTCTAGCTAATATTAACGTATAATATACCAATAGATAATAAAAGTTTCAATTTTTCTAGTTAAAACTTTTAACCATCTCTATCATCATCAATGTTCTTTTAATAAAATTACCGTTATCAAAAAATGATCACCGTTACCATGATAATACTCCAATAGATAAAACTTTCTACTGCATTACATTGTCTATATTTAATTTAATAATTTTTTTATGAGAGTAAACTACCTGCATAACTATATCATGTGATGTGATGTATATCTCAGCAATTATGTCATGACATCTGCTGGCATAACTTTGGATTGCATTATTTTGAGGATTTAATTTAATAATTGCATCCATGGGTATAAAATGTTTGCATAAACTATACTAATGTCTTTGAACTACTACCACACCATGAGAGATCTTAACACTGAATGAATTTACCTTGAAAGTATTTCTCACTTTACTTTCATGAGCCGTGATATAGCAGGGAGAATTTGTATTCTCCAAATATAGCTTTTGGAAATGGCAGTTATGTGGCATTTAATGATTTACTAGAATAGAAAAAATAGTAGATTTTATTATTTTGATGGAAAAAAATTGAGGAAACTTATAGAACAGGGGTATCCAAGATGTTGACCACATTGACTGCAAGTTCTCTGGAAGTTGACCGTGTATTTTTTTGTAAAATTTGCATCTAATTTATTTTAATATAATTCTAAAACAATAATTTTTTTCTTTTTTTTCTTGAATTTTATTTAAAATTCAGGACCAGCTTTAGAAAATAATTCTTTATAGGTAATTTAAAATTGTAATTTAATAAATATTTTATAAAGTGATATGGACAAATTATAAATTAGAGGGAGCTGGGGTAATTTAACCTTTTGTCTGATGAATTTTTTTATTGGCCAGATTGAGTAAAAATTTGAGTGTTTTGATCATATAGATTTAGCCAGTTTCCTTTCTGAAATATATGAATGTACAATAATCAGAATCGTTTTAATTTAGCTTTTGAAAATTGAATTATTTTACATTCAATTTGATAAAATGTAATGCAAAATTTTAAATAATGTTAATAACTGAAGAAAAACATATAAAAAATAGCCTGCAGTAAAACAATTACTTGAAAACGCTGGTGATTTCTTGTGTCTTAGCATCTAAAATTAAATATTTTAAATAAAAATCTACATCTAGTCACATTATTATTCAATACAGTGTAAAAAATAATCATAAAATCCATAAATATTTAAGAAAAATAATTGCATTTTGCTAATTATCACCAAATGTCATTGATATGCAAATAGTGGAAGTTATTCACTTGTCTTGAATAGCGGTTCAGAACTATACACTTTTCATTGATTCTTCTTGTAAAATTTAAAAATTTTCAAATCACAGCTTATATTTAGGTAAATTAATATAAAAATTGAATTTGGATGTAAAAAATTACAAGAAATATATTTATTTACATTCAAAATCTATTATGAAAGAATAAAACATTTTGTTTTAATTTCTGACTTTGACAGTTAGAAATGCTTGGAGAACAGTAGCTAATGTTGATAGTCAGTGCTTTGTGGCACTTTATAAGAGAAAAGAGGCAGGATTATATAAAATAGACTGCTATCAAAATTGATTTTTTGTGAAAATGGATTTTTTTGTAATTTAAATTTAAATAGTAAAAAGCTACAAATTTACAATAAAATAAGCATAAAATAGCAAAATTCTGAACAAAAATGGCCGATAGATGGTGCAAAATTTTTCTGGTTTCCTGTTTAAAGTCCTAAAAAAACGTAGTCATCCTCAAATATACTTTCACCAAAAAAGTCACCCCTAACATCTAAAAGTTCGGCCACCCCTGTTATAGAATTTTATAAATATCAAAAAGCTTTACATATGTGCTTATCCCTGGAGTTGAAATCAGAATAAGCTCACTAGATATTAAACATAAAATATATTTATTATATATATTGAAGCAGTAGATATAGCTTCATTGCCTGATGACACTACAAACTTTTAAAGTAGGATTTGAACCAGTTTATATATATTTATTTGGTCATCGAGGAATGTTAGGCAAACACATACACATATGATGTCCATCCTGTTTATTCAAAATGGTTATGTTTAACCAGTTGTGTTATTATTTTTAACTTAATTATATTTTATTTCTAAGCTTGTAAATTTCTTCAATCGTTTATGATAATATAAATTATGCTATCACACTTATGACATAAAGCTGTAACAATAAATAGAAAATAAATTAAATGGCTGAGCACATTCAAGAAGATGTACTTCTCATAATCATAGCCCTAAATAAAATAAAATTAATGACCCATTCTTTGAGATCATTATATAACTACAATATGCAAATTCTATGCAAATGAGTCCTTATGACCATCTTTTTGATATAGCATAACATGCTTCTTTACGATTAATGTCAATGGAGTCCTCTGCAATAAAGTAAGCCTCCTTTACCTTTCACTTAATATCGTGCCTCTCAATACAAACCAATTTTGCAGATGTGGTTTCGAACACATGTCCTGATTCTTTTTGATGTTGAGCAAAAATTGAAATCCATTCTGAATTAGTATGTGACATTATATCTATACCTGTGTTGTGATATTCTAGTTGCTATGTTGGCTCTTGTCTCACCATAGTATGAAGCTTTGCATCTGTTATGAGGGCATGCCACTCTGTACATGCCCTGTGGGGTCTGATCAGAAGCTATTGTGTCTTTAGAGTTGTTAATCAGCCTATTAGTTGATATAGGTGTATGAAAACTCAAATAAAATTCTGTAGAGAAAGTCCTATAGAATGTTTTATGCAAAGAGTGCACATAGGGCAATAATAACAAAGGCTTGTTGTCTTCAACTCTGTGTTTTCCAATATTATTAATAAACTGCCTAATCTTGCTATAAACTATGCTGCGCCTGTATCCTGATTTGATTAAGTTGTTAGTATAATTAATCATGTTAGACCTTCTGTTTGCCTCAAATTTGCACAAATAGTAATTTCTAAAAAGAAATGATGTCAGCCCAGCAAATTTGTGAGTCCTAGGTGTGTATGAATCAGGATGAATCTGTCCACGAACTTCTGGTGATTTCATGACCATTGTATAGTTAAGCTTACTTCCTTCTCTGTGTACTTTGACATCTAAATATTTTACCTCTTGCTTTATATCTTCCCAAGTAATATTCAAATTTAATGATGTGCTCACTTGTATCTGAGCTTTGATTTGCTCAACAATATTTACTGTAGCAGCAACAAATAAGTCATCCATGTACCTCGTATGTACGACATTATTATCTAAATACAACAAGTATTATCTAAATACAACATAATAGATAATAATGTCATATATACAAGGTATGTGGACAACTTATTTGTTGCTGGTCCAGTAAATATTGTTGAGCAAATCAAAGCTCAGATACAAGTGAGCACATCATTAAATTTGAATATTACTTGGGAAGATATAAAGCAAATGGTAAAATATTTATATGTCAAAGTACACAGAGAAGGAAGTATGTTTAACTATACAATGGTCATAAAACCACCAAAAGTTCATGGACAGATTCATCCTGATTCATACACACCCAGGACTCACAAATTTGCTGGGCTGACATCATTTCTTTTTAGAAATTACTATTTGTGCAAATTTGAGGCAGACAGAAGGTCTAACATGATTAATTATACTAATAACTTAATCAAATCAGGATACAGGCACAGCATAGTTTATAGCAAGATTAGGCAGTTTATTAATAATATTGGAAAACACAGAGTTGAAGACAAGAAGCCTTGGTTATTGTTGCACTACGTGCACTCTTTGCATAAAACATTCTATAGGACTTTCTCTACAGAATTTCGTTTGAGTTTTCATACACCTATATCAACTAATAGGCTGATTAACAACTCTAAAGACACAATAGCTTCTGATCAGATCCCACAGGCCATGTACAGAGTGGCATGCCCTCATAATGAATGCAAAGCTTCATACTATGGTGAGACAAGAGCCAACATAGCAACTAGGATATTACAACATAGGTATAGATATAATAAGTCACATACTAATCCAGAATGGACTTCAATTTTTGTTCAACATGAAAAAGAATCAGGACATGTGTTCGAACCCACATCTGCAAAATTGGTTTGTACTGAGAGGCACGATATTAAGCAAAAGATAAAGGAGGCTTACTTTATTGCAGAAGACTCCTTTGCCATTAATTGTAAAGAAGCATGTTATGCTATATCAAAATGATGGTCATAAGGACTCATTTGCATAAATTTGCATATTGTAGTTATATAATGATTTCAAAGAATGAGTCATTAATTTTATTTTATTTAGGGCTATGATTATGAGAAGTACATCTTCTTGAATGTGCTCAGCCATTTAATTTATTTTTTATTTGTTGTTACAGCTTTACATCGTAAGTGTGATAGCACAATTTATATTATCATATTTAGACAAACGTAAAGTATAAATCTACAGGTTATTATTCAATCGTTTATGTGCATATATGTATTACAGATACGAAAATTAATATGATTAATGTAAAGCTAAAGCAATGCCAGAAAGTTCTAGAAAGTATTATTGCAATTTTAAAATGTTAAAATATCATTCTTATTTAATTATTTCAACAATTTCAAGTTAACAAAATCATATCCTTAAAGCTATTTCCAATTTTTAAAAAAATACGTTTAAATAATGCTTTCTGAAATGTATCGTTTATGTCTTTTAATATTGCCAAATTTCAAGTATAGGAGGAATAAGGAGTTCTTGGCATGCACAAAATGAGATCAGGTCACTCATTCATCTTGTGTTCTTTTGGAGAGTGAAAACAAAATGAATTCTGAATAGAGGGAAGAATTCGCCTACCTAATCTTAAATCGCCTTTGTCCTGCCTTTCCTGCCATGTCATCGCCACTTGAGAATGTTTCTGTTTAACTGCAAAAAAACAATTGGAAGATACCTACCATTATTTTGTTAATATTGTGCCTTGTTGACCATTCTTTTGCATCTAAACTTCATATACATTGTTCTAAATGGCCACCATAATGTCTGAAGGTAATCAGTTTTGCAAATGAACGAACTCTTAATATTCCTCATTTCATTCCTAAATTCTATTTTTATTCATAATGTAATCTTCCATCTATCTGAGAACTGACTATAAACTCAGTTATCGTAATAATTAAGTTTAATGATTTTACCTCTAGAGTTTAAAAATCTCATTCTGTAAAACATTATTTTAAATCTGTCATTAGATCTTAAGTTTCATGCTCTAGTTATTTTATTTTCATGCGGCCAAATTTATTTTAAACTATGTATTTTATTGAATTAATTTTAGTATGCTAATGTTTCAGTCTAGCAAACTTATATCATTTCAGCCATCATTCTGATATTTGGGAATATTTAAACAGTTAAATGTAAAATTTCTTATTGAACACAGTTCACTCTATTGAATATTTGTAAATATATGCTTAATGGCGGATTATTAAAACCGTCATATTATGGGATATGATAAACCTTTTGTTGTTAACTCTAATGATTTTAAATGCATTTTATGCTCTCTAAATAAATCTGATTATTAATCTATTTTAATAATTATTTGTTTGCTTTAATCCCATTGAGCATTAACTTGCTTATAATATACTATCATTTGAGAATACTTCGGGCTTGTTAAATGGGAAATATTTCCCCTCTTCTTTATCTGACATCCTAATTTGCCAAGGTTAAATGTATGTCACTGAGTGGGTTAATATTTTGTCATGGCATTACGCATGATATGATTATTACTTTAGTTGAATTAGTGTATTACTCATTTAAGACTTAAACCATATTCACGTTGCTTACTTATGATAGCATTTTCAAGAATTCGTATTTTGTTTTATCATATTTATTCCTCCAGAAGTCTCATATTTTTTTCATGTAACTTGTCTAAGAATGAGGTTTGGTAGCACCGACCTCAGGACAAATGTTAGATTGTTAAGGCTCTGTATGTGATAATGTCGACAAGTTCAAACCATAGCATCCTTACCACTCATCTCTTCAAATACCACCTTGTTATAAATACAAGCGGACTCATATATTTTAAAGCCTTCAGTCCAAAGATGGACTTGTACTCCTTTAATGCTATCATTGTAATCACACTGTGAGTTCTCTCTTTATGTATAATCTCATATTATCTATAAGACATAGCACAGTGATGTTTGTAAACCATTCTCTTGATAATTAATAAAATATCTTTAGGATTGTCACAGTAAAGCTTATTTAAGCTAACCCCTCCTCATTTGTACAGGCCCAAAATGCACTCATGGATAATAGAGTCATTAAGTTCAGTTAATTAAGCAAATGAATGCTATTCCTGTTAGTTAATCAATAATGATAATGCTAAGAAAATAACTTCTCAATGTCTCAAGTTGTTTAACTGTCATGTCAAAGAGTAAACCTCTCTTTGGAGGTTAAATTATAAATGTCTTTTCATCATTACTTTAAAGTAATGATCATGGCCTCTGTTGGCTTGTCATAGCATTAATAACATTAATCTATTGTTATTTGTAGCTCATTGGCATACTAAATCAGTTGTCTATATGCAAATTATTAACTGCATGAAATCTGTGCTATGTTTCTGATGTAAATTAAAATTGTTCATGTTTATTAAATAATTATGTGTTGATAATTACTCATGTGTTGGGTCTTACTGAATCTCACTCATTGAATCTCACTTGTTCCTTATAATAATACTAATATTTAGAAGTTATAACTGATTACTTTAAATGGACCTTTATCCCTGGTTGTTTTATCCTTGCTAATTCAGGATGGATACTATATTATAATTCACATTTCTTCCACAATGCTAGCTGTTTGCAATTCATTTAAATTTATAGATATTTCCTACACTTGAGGTGTCTGATTGAGCCAAGATTTGATATTCTTTATTTATAATAATTACCCTGTAGATCTCGTCTCTCCACTGTGTCTCCGGGACTGGAATGAATAAAATTTCATCTGTTATCATCAGAAGAGTTATTCATAATGTTATAGTTTTAGAGAAGAGCAAATAGGGCAGAATCCATGAATGCTCCTGATCTGTGTATCTCGGGCATGAATGGATTTAGGGTACTTTTGCTTTGATTCTAAACCTTGTTAAATGAGCATACAATTCTGACACCGGTACAATATATATATATATATATATGTAAACTTATAATTTAAAAATTTTATCCACTTAGGGGCCCCCCCCCCCCCCCCCCAGTCCCCACCAACTAACACCTTGAAGGCTAATTTCATTGTGGGAAGGTTAGTCCTTCAAAGTGCTAGCCAGCAAAGACCATGAGGACAGTCAAAAGCCCCTCCCCCAAGTGGATAAAATCTTCAAAGTTACACTTTACATATATTTAATTACTGTATTTATAATATTCAATTATAAATTAACGTATATTGATTCGAAGAAATACAGACACCAAATTATATTATATATATTGTAACCTTCTTACTAACCTAGCTAGTCATGTTGGGTGCCATAATCCCATGTAACCTTTCTAGCTACAACTAATATAGAATGTATGCCTAAAAATAAATGTTAAACTAAAGAGAGGATTTCTTTATTGACTAAGCTCACATGAAACTATAAACTTAAAGAAGATTACAAGGGGATTAATGAAGATAATAACTTTTGGTCAAACTAGCTTTAAAATCCATAAATAAAATGTTATGAAATAAATTTAATATTCATCAAACCAATAAATAAATAACAATTAGATCGATGGAATGAATATGAGATTAAAATTATAAATTAAGCAATAAGTAAATTAGGATGTAGATGACTAAATGGATGATGAAAATAAGTAATAATTAAATAATAAAATGAAATGAGTCTGAGAATAAAGAGAAAAGAATGAAGATGTATCAGAATAATGAATGATTAAGATGATGGTAGAATAAGAGTTAATGGATGATGAAGATGATAATGGAATAAGAGCTAGTGAATGGTGAGTTAATTAGGATAATGAATCAGTGTGAAAGAAGAATAAAAAAATAAAGAAAGATTGAAATGACCGAGGAGAAGAATGATGATGATGACAGATGATGTCCAGAACTCTAAATTGATATTGAATTAAATGATAGTAAGGTAACTAAATAAACTAAGGATCCCAAGCTTAACAAAACCAGAATATTCACCATAAAGTCAAAACAAGGTATACATTTAAGACAAAAGAAGCAATTTATACTTTAAAGTTTGGTTGACTTTTATAAAACCATGAATGTAACCTAACTCAAACCCAACTACAATAAATAACTAAATATAAAATTTACCATAAATTCAAATCCTATATTGCAAATTAATAACTTATTCTTCTCAGGGTTCAAACAACTTAAAGATTGTTATACAAGATATACTTGGGTCAGTGAGAGGGATTTTGCCACTACCCAAATATAATGCACAAAATGGCTCTGGTTACAAAATCGAATTAACAAACAATATTTAATTTCAAAGAAACTTTATAAATTTCCTAACTATTATAAACTTTAAGCTTCAAGAAATAGGAATAATTTTTCAATAGTTAAACACAATAACTTACCAACTTCCTTTTCTCAAATAAATATTAACAATGTGATTAAGATCAGTGAATGATAAATCTGTGGGTTCAAATAAACTGACTAAACCACTATTAATTATTTATCTTTTGTTATACCACTTAAGATAATATGCACTCTAGGTTAATAATATTTTGATTATTAAGTGATGATGTACTCATAAATTACAGAGCTTACCAAAATTATTATGGTATACTCATATATAGTTATTTATACCATATTGATCGATGATGATTTCAATATAATCAGATGATATGTTGATAGCAATAACAATAGTGTGTGTGTGTGGTGATTAGCAATAAGACTACAGACAACTAAATAAATTTTTAACACAACAAGATTTATTTACATTATTTACAAATTTATTTCAGACACATTGCATGAAATAAGATGAATACATTAAATAAAATCAGGGATGTAAATAATTGGTATCCCCTTGACTATAGTAAACAAGGCAAACTAATACAGTGATATTCATAGTATCACTATTATTATTGGCTATGTTTCTATTATTATTGTATCTTATAGAATAAGATAGTTAAACCTTATTTAAGCTAACTTAGCATTTAAATTATAAAACAATGTTTTTAGGTCTTTGGGATATACACAACTTTTAAATGTAAAACTTGAAGTTATAATTTAGTATATTAAACTGTAGCTATTTGATTTATTAGAATATGATAAGGGCAATTATCATATTCAGTACAATTAGTAATTTATTATCATTTACTATGAAAAGATTCCTTGTATTGATGTGGGGACAGACATCATAAGTCAAATGCACACATGACACCAAAACATTGCCTATGTACACAACCTAATCATTTTAATAGTTAACTTATCTTACTGATCCATCAGCAAATTAGTTTGATGAAAATAAATCAACATTGTCCCTGTGCATCTCTTGCTCATTCATATAGAAGTTCTACAAACACTAGTAAGTTTGGGTTGGTTTGTTTATAAACTGATGAAGATCCTACAACATCATAGACACTATTCCAATTAGGCAAACACTATAGATAGACCAGTGTCCCTTAATCTAACTTTATCTTATCCTTGCTATTTGATTTTAAAATACTAAACTTCACCATACACGGTGGGAAACTAACTATATAACCTCATGAGGGACCAAACAATAAAGGGAGGTTCTACAAAACATTATGATAGTTGTACAATAATATGGCCAATTCTAATACCTTCATAGGTATAAAAGTGTGGGCATTACCTCATCACAGGGAAATAGAATTCAGACCATGGGGATCATCCTCTCTTGGGATTAACTATGTTAACTAAGCACTAACTATTAATCAACCTTGACAATATCATCCTCTCATTTGATCAGCAATGGGGGATTCTCCATCAGCCCATGTACAATATTAATATTAATATTATTCTATTTGATGCCATTATATGTGGCACATATTTGTCAGCCAAAAGCTGTCACAAATCCTTATCAATACAATAGCAAGGTAAAATAACACTAAAAATAAAAGTGGAAACATAAATATTTCATTTCACAATGTAAAGACTATTAATGTATTTATAAACAAACCACCAACCTATAAGTCAACTGACCATTAATTATGTTTAAAGTACTAATAATACTTTTGTTATAGCAAGCCATACACATGTAAACAATGAAGATCAGCCTACCTTTTATATTTAAAGTGGACATGTTCATTCATAGACAAAATTAAGAAATGAAACATGCTTATATTAATTATTTCATATAATAAAACAATTGTGTCATTATGTGTATAATTTTAACAAGTTTGGGTCTGTTTGTTCACCCTTCAATAAAATATTAAAATCTGTTTTAGCAGTGCGAGAGATAAATATTTCTCTCTCTCCATCTAGATAAATGATATTTAATATTATGTTTTCCCTTAACTGGGAAATTAGCAAAAATATGGGTAATAAATGTATATATCTTTATACGTCTCTTCAACCTTTTGCTAAATATATTTTATACTACAATAAAACATTTTTTTAAAAAAAATCCCTGAATAACACATGACAAAAGTATATTATAATATACTAAATATAGCAATAACAAAAAAAAAATAAACGAACATTTTCTCTCATTAGATTTTATCCTATTAGTTCAAAGTTTGTCTAATCCTTATGAGAAAAATGACAAGAAAACTGATATCATAAGCAAATATTCCTATGTAACATACACACACATATATATAAAGATTATTATTATTGATGTCAGCATAGTGAGACAATATTCAAACACTTTTCCAAAGGTAACACCATTAAAATAGGTTTATTATGATCTATAAACCAATTTTTTAAAAATCATTTATTGATTTTGTTTATCGATGTCAGTATAGTGAGACAATATTCAAACACTTCCAAGTGCTCAATTAAAATAGGTTTATCCATACTTTCTGTAAATAATTATCTTTAAAATGAATTTATAGTTTCATTGCAATTAACAAGCTCAAATTTTAAAAATAATTTATTGATTTTGTTTACTTTGTTTTTCAGTCTGCGGTAATGTCTGTAATAACTTTAAATGATCTGGGCAATTTTAAAACATTTTAAAATATTATTAATTCGCATGTTGCACAATCAAGATAAAAAAAATAAATATTTATTATACTTCATTTTTATCAGCAAATTAAGATGTGTTTAATATACCAAGAAGAATTTATTCAATTATAAATACGATATACTTGGCATTAATAATCCGTCATTTTTCCATTTTCAATAGCTAAGCAAATTCGTGCTAAAACGCCACTGGCAGATGAGTTTTCTTCTTTAATGAAAATAAGAAATAAATTCATGCATGCATTTCTTTTTAAATTGATTAAACTTTATATGATTTAAAAATGACTTTTTGGTTTGTTTACTATATCTCCTGACACTTTTCTTCAAAATTATAATAAATTATTTTTATTAAGATGATAATTTATAAGCAAATGTCTTTTTCTGGTTTATAATAAGAACGCGAAAACCAACACATTTTAGTCCTTTTCTTTTTAATCTGAATGATTTACGCGCCATTTTTAAATATAAAAATTGGTTAACATAAATAAAACAAAAATAATTGCTTACACTTTCTGGAATTGTTCTTCATTTGAAGTAGTATTTGTTGAGGTAAATAATTATCCATATGATTGTTATTCTACCCTCTCCAGTATGCATATTAGAAATTGTAAAATCGATGGAAAAGCAGTGATGAAATAATACACGGTTTTAAGGATTTTTTTATTCCATATTTTTAACTCCACATAATCCTGTAATTTTATTCCATTCAATCCACAAGGTTCTTACTTTTCAGCTTTTCTTTTTACTTTATTTTCTAAATGTAGAAATTGTAGTCCTCTTATTCCGATTTTCTTCTCTTAATAGTCCCCCCCCCTACAAACTTTGTTATATATTTTTACCTTGTATTACATTGTATGATTGGTCCTAAATGGACCAATAATTGAACAATGTGAATAGATTAATATCTGTCCCTCTAGTGATGACCACCTAGATTTTCATATCATTTTAGATTGCAATACAATATATTTAAAGATTGTTTAAAAAAATTTTGAAGAATTCTAAATTGATTTTCTTTTCTTTTAATTACTGTTTAATAATAATAATAATAATAATAATAATAATAATAATAATAATAATAATAATAATAATAATAATAATAATAATAATAATAATAATAATAATAATAATAATAATAATAATAATAATAATAATAATAATAATAATAATAATAATAATAATAATAATAATAATAATAATAATAATAATAATAATAATAATAATAATAATAATAATAATAATAATAATAATAATAATAATAATAATAATAATAATAATAATAATAATAATAATAATAATAATAATAATAATAATAATAATAATAATAATAATAATAATAATAAAGTGTTAAATATTTTCATATTTCCAAATTGGTTTAATACTATTAAAATATTATTTTAAATATAATTGCCACTGGAACATGTGATAAAAATGTTTATGAAATAAATATCCACTCTATCAGACTTTCCAGTGTCTTGAACAGTCCAAATCATCATCACTTTCAGGATATTTATAGGTGAGCTTTTGCTTAATTGGAAAATTATAACCCAACAAGCATTTCAATCTATAACTGATTTTTACATACTGATTTTTAATATATTAATAAATTATTATTAATTAAAATTTAAAATTTTACATACTGGACCACTTGAATAAAGCTTAATAACATTGAGCCAAAAACATATGGGTACAATATATATATGGAATCAACCACAATAAAAGCTACAAAAGGTGATCTTGACATTTGTCAAGAATTCTACACGATCATTTCAAAATATTTAGCTACCTTATACAGGAGATTTTAGAGCAGATTTCAGGATTTAAAAGAATATTAATAATTTTCTATAATTTATGTAAATTCCTGATACTCGTTCGTTACATTGGAAAATGGTTATGTAAAGCTATTTGAAAAATTTATTGAGCTCAAAATCAGTACAAGTCTTAAGATAATTTAATAAAAAATGAAGAATGGAAAAAAAGTATGACGAATTTTAGAAATTAAAGACTGAAAAATGTACAAAAGTGCTTCAAATTCTGCTCACATTTTTCACATGAACCTCTCTCTGCAAATTGTCCTATTCTAAAATGAAATATGGGGAAAAATATTAAGATTATGTAGCAATTAGAAATAATTAATAGTTTGTCACAACATCAAAAACCACATTCAGTTTTAAATGATCACGTAGACATATCTAACATTATTTTCTATTATCATATTTGATAGGTAGGGTTTTATGTAGCACAGAAAACATATGTATATAGCTCAAATAGTAAAAAGATTGAGTATGGCTGATCAACATTCAGATATGAATAATACTTTTGCAAATAAATATAATGCCACCTGGCGAGAATTTTAAAAATCCTAACATAGCAAATAAATTACCAATGTCATCACTTTCAACCAATGTCAATCCACAGGATGAAGATCTCTCATCTTCTCAGAAATCCAGCTCCTCTTCACTACAATACACCAGCAAACAATCTTATTTCATTTATCTGTCCCCTAAGTGGTCTCTATCTATATGTTTAGTAATGTTGTATTACCCATTGTAAATATCAACTTTCCATCTATTATCATATCTTCTACCAATATTTCCATGTCAGCTCCTTTTATAATTTTTTAAAAAAAATGTTTTGAGGATATAAATGATACTTGTTTTGTTTTCCCCCATATATTTTGATTTGGATTGCACTTCTTTTAATACCCAATTGTCTCATTTATAAGTGAGTAAGGGTAAAACACAGATCCACTAAACTAAATGTTTAATGTATGTGTTAGCATTGTTTTTTTTTTTAATTTTTTGAAAGTATGCACCCTAATAGATGGGATTTCAAGCCTTAAATTCTTTTCAAAAGTAATACCAATATTAAAAAACTTTTGGTTATAAGTTTAATTGCAACTGTAAATAATGATAATGCTTCAACCAGAAAAATATGATGCATGAAATAGAAACAGGATGGGAAGTAGATATACATTAGATTGAAGTGTAACAAGTATGAAGTAGAGAAAGATGGAATGGAAATCGAATATGAAGTAGATCTACAATTGGATAAAGATAGTCCATAAAGTCAACATTTCTAATTTGAGGTCGGAAGTCTAAAGTGTAAGCTTTCAAGCATGAAATAGATAGATATACAATAGGTCAAAGTGTAACAGAAGTTGGGTAAAAATATAGCCCATAGAGCAACATTTGTAATTTGATTGAATAATTAGAGTCTATCACGTCTGATTTCTATATTTTACAACTATTTTCCAGTAGAAAGTACACATTAATCGCAAATTATTCCAGAAAATGTCTTTTAGAATTGTTTTAAATTTTATCTTATGGTTTAAAAGATTTGCTGATAGTCAGGTTTTGAGAGCAAATTAACATGTAGGTCTCATTACATATTTCACAGACACATTTTGAAATTGAAAATTGTAGTAATAATTAGGAAAATACTCTTTAAAATTCCTTTAAATAATATGCAAAAGTATAGGAAAACTCTAACTATTCCTGTATTTCCCGGCTGACATAAGAAATCAGTGCTGCCATCTGTGTTCAATTCAATTTTATAATAATTTAGTTTTTTTCCATATATCAAAGCGTCGGCCGGGAAGTGAACCCGGGCAACTGCTTGTAAGGCAGCTGTGCTAATCACTTGGCCACCAAGGCTTGACATAATTTAGATTTTTTACAGTCAAAATGCTGACCACTACATAAAAAAAAGGGAGAAAAAAGCAAGTTCTCATTTCCTTCAATTTAGCAACCATTGATTTTATGCAGCTGTAATTTTTGGAATTATTAAAAGTAACGTTTAAGATTTGCTAACTTATTTTCTTTATGAGCGGATTTAATGATTCTTTGTATAAGTTTAAAATCGCTAGAGAAAATATATTTTAATACTGATTCTGAAAGTACTGTGGTTCGTTATAATTTTGATATTTATTGCTATATTTTTTAACTGCATTCACCCCCCCCCCCCTCGCTCTCTTTCGTGTACTTTAAATAATTACTTATTGTAATGTTTACTTTTTTAAAAAAATTGCTGTATTTAAAAGAAGTCAGAATTCAAATTGAAAGCTAGTATTTTGCAAATTCAAATACAGTACATTAAATCGTTTTCAACCATGATCAATTCATTAAATGTCTTTCCAATATTAATTCACTTGACCTCCTATATATTGCATATTTTCCATATCGCATCATCAAACTTTCTTATCTACTGCTCTCATACACCGTATCTTCATAAAACATTTACAATCAATTAAATCCAATTTAAACTTCAACTATCCTATTATCAATTGTTATAGGAATGTGCCCAACCTAGCTTCATTTCAATCTCTTAATTCTTCCACTATGATAAATGATATCGTATTTGTTCTATCACTCTTGTATTCTTGTTAAATGTTTTTTTATTACTCTTAATATTCATATCTATATACTTTGGTGACTGGTATGAAGACTCCGTGATAGCCTACCGTTAAATAACCAAGTCTCAAATCCAAATGTAAAAACTTGTTAAATACATCTATTAAAAATCTTGTTTATCAGGCATATAGGTACATATTTCTTTTAATATCATGTCATTTAAATACCAATATAGATTGCCTCTATTCTTTTTTTCTCACCTGGAAGAGTCACCAACCACTACTGAATCATTATTGAAAATAGCAAATAATAAATATAACATTTTATCTCATTTCCATATTTGTTACCAAAATATTTATAAATGATGCATTATTTAGGCTAATGTTCAACCAGAAATAAAGAAAAATAATTTGAATATTATGGTTAATTTGTTAAAACGAATACTATCATTAACAAATGATAAACACAAAGTTGCTGTGAAGCTTTTTACAGAACAAACATTAGGAACAAAGCTGTTGATTTTTTTTCCTCTCTTTTTAAAAGATTTAATCAAACAATAACAATCATCAAATTGGTCTTCATGAAAAGGCAATTGGGGCAAAGTGATTGAGGGTTTTTGGCTAGCATTTTTTTTTTTTTTTTTTGATGTTTCCCCCAATTTGTAAAAAAAAATAACTTAGCAATGAGAACAATCAAAAGCATAATCTGAATGGTCATAGAATTGTAATAAACTAATTGAGAAGGATTTTTTAAAAATGAAAACAAAAAGTGAAACTGAAACATTTTTCACTCCCATCAGCAGTGGCAATAACTAAGATGAATATTATGGATAACAATTTTTTAGGATTTGCTTGGATACACAATTCTAAAATTCAGTTTCTTCATGAAAAAACATATATAATAGAAATTTTTTAGTTTACTATTCAATATTTTTAGTACAGCTTCTACAGTGTTTCCTTCAACTATTAAATCCATTTGTACAGCTGAAACGTAGCACCAACTTATCTCCATTGATATTCTTTCTTACTGTAATTCTCTAGAATGACAGGCAAATCACGGGAGCTATGACAGTTCGGCGGAGTTCTTCTCCTAAAAAATTTGGCAGCAATGCAGACTATTTTTTAGGCTATCTTCCTGCTCATTAATTTTGTCAGGAAAAATGTGCCTTTATTTGTGGCCACAATAGAAGATGGAATAGACCACATATTTATCATATTCCATACTGTGAAATTACTCATTTATAGATTACATTTTATGGGAGACTTAAAACTAGATATCATAACTTTGTCATCTGCCACTTTGTTTATATAAAATAATTTCCACATACGACTTAATGAAAAAAAAAAAAATTGTAAATATTTTCACAGAATATTGCACACAAAAGATAACATATTTTAAGAATGATTTATCCATATTTTATGTTGATGTAATCATGAAGCTTTTCAGGGTCTTGAGATTCATAAATATTATTATTGCTATCTAGTGCAGAAATATAAAATGAATAAGAAACATTGATTAGTCATTCTATACTTGTTTTTTTTATATAGAGAATAAATATAAGAAAATAGAAAAGGCTGAATCTTTTATAATGAATATCCATCTTTTAAAAAAGATAAAATTTAGTAAATGCTTTATCTAAAGCAAAATATAAAGTAAATTGAAATGAAGTCATGGAATTGTCTGTAGGTCAAGCAAGCAATAAGATTAATAATAATTAATTGCCGTATCTCAACAAATTTTACATTATTTAAAATAATTAATTTATTTCAATTGATAAATAAATACACATTCAAATGACTGGAGTAAAATCCTTCAAAATCATTAATTCAGCCATAAAACTTTAATATAAAATTACTGTGAACATTGTTTATATACGTATGTTTACATTAATGCAAATACATGTTAAATATTATAAACTCAGCTACAGACTCCAGTTCCTAAATATATTATTTGAACTTAAAAATCGATTTAAAAGAACCAAAGCACGTGAAAATGAATTTTTCTTATTTTGTTTTAGGTTTCCTTTTAACATTTTTTTTTCATATGTCATAGCACCGGCCGGGACGCGAACCCACAACCAACTTCTCTTCAGCCGATGACCTCTCGGCTAACAGCGCTTGACACCTTTTAACACGTAAGAAGCAAATCCATAACAGACAGATAGAATTAAATAAAATATGCCTCCAAGTATTCCAAGAAAAATATAATAAAGTTTATACTCTAGAGATTGTGCTTGCCTGCTATAAAGACTCTTCGAAAAGTTTGGTGATACATATTTGTGTCAACAATTTTTTTTTTTTTTCATATGTCATAGCATTGTCCGGGAGGTGAACCCACAACCGTCTGCAACCAACTACTTGCTTGCAAGGCGGCTGCGATGACCTCTCGGCTAACAACGCTTGACAATTATTTTAAAAAAAAATCACGAAGAGTGAAAATAACAGATGAATATGTAACAACTATAGTTAAAAATATATATCAAAAATTTATACTCAATATTCCAAAAATAAATAAATTTTAAAGTATTTTAATTTTAAAATTTGTATTAACATTAATATATATATATATGTGCTCTGCGCACAGATAATGAACATTAAATAATAATTTCTAAAATTGTTTTATTTTTATTTTTGTAATTTATTAAATAAAAAAAAAATTTAAATATATTTTTTTAAAAAAAAAACACCTTTTTAATTGCTCATTAAAACAATGTATTTTTTTATTTGGCTTTGGCTGTTGACGTCTCCTAAACTGAATTTGATAATCTGTGGCCTTCCCCACTCCCGGTTTAGAGTAACCTTTCTTAACCTATTTCAAATGAAACCTGGGACCTAATCCCATAAACTCATTTGCATAAAAAGGCATTTATAGAAAGAAAAAAAAGACAGTAAAAATAGGTTATTTCTGTTTAAAACATATGTAAGAAAATACCCTTTTTTAAAAAAACAACAACACAGAAACTATTTTCTTCAGTATGAAATAATGTACATATTAAGAATAATCTTTTTTAAAAAACCTCAATGAAATTACTTTAATTTTATATTTGCTGTAAGGAATACCATAATTTTAATTTAATATATATATTTTTAGCAACTTTTATCACTACTAGTTTTTAATGAATTAAAAATAATAAAAACTCGATAATTTTATTAAGCACAATCTCAACAAAATATCTCTCAATCTGAGAGATTCTATTGTAAATTATCGTATTAACATTATTCATAAGCCAGAGCGTTTCCAAACATGGTGCACGGGCAACATGGAACATAGATTAGGATTTGTGTGGCCTACCTAGTTTGACCGTTTTAGAAAACAAAATAATTTGAATTAAATGCCCTTTAGATATTTTAATTCTATCATTAATCAATAATTTGATGTTGATATATTTTAGGATGTTTTTACATTAATGTATACTTATGTATTTTTAATATATGTCAAAAAAGTGGCCTTGTAAGATTTTCATTCATTGCACAGCTCTAAGCATTACCAATAGATGTGTGTATGATTAATACACAATTAATTCTGTTCAGCCATAGTTTATCTGCAATTAATAATAGGACTTCCTTGGTATATATAGTTTAATTACTATTTTGGATACAACCAAAGCCAGTTCAAGGAATGTGTTACAACACAAAGCATTTGCAGGATCTAAGTATTTTGTCAAAAATAAATCAAAATATTTTAGAACTTGCTAAATCAAACTATCATTTGTTTTTGCCAAAACTTTTGTAGTTTATCGATACTTCGATGACAATCACGACATTTGAAACAATTATAATCACATTGGTTGTGAGGTGACATATTGTTTTCAGTAATGTACATTGCATATATTTAAATGTTTTGCAGTCTTCTGGCCAAGTTAATGTGAAATGAGATAATACATAACTAATTATTTATACATTTTTATTAAATCAATATTTGAGTAAATAAAATATATATAATGGAAAATTTTCTTGAATATCTACTGATGGAATTTGAAAATAATAATAAAAGCTTGTGGTTAAGACCCATAGAGGTCACTACTATTGCATTTTTATGTGCACATTTTTGAGGTTACAGCCTTAGTAAATATTAAAAACTTACAGATAAAATTATAAAACAAATATAAAGGTTTAATATGTGCATGAATACATTGGCTTTTTAATATTCATAAATATTTTCTTAAAGGATCTCGAGATACTTTTCACTGCTTTCAAAGCAGTGGACCCCATAGTGAAAGAAATAAGAGCTGAAAATCTTTTCTTAGAAAATATTTTATGAAAATAATTGCTACTAACAATGATCATGGTATCTGTTCTAGGTAACATATTTTGCCTATCTTGGAAATCATAACCTATAGGTTGTGAATCCATGATTTAGAGAAATTTAAAGAGATTGAAATAAATAATTTTTTATCTTAGCCTTTTTATTTACATAGATAATTTTTTTTAACAGACCATATATTTGCTCTAGACATAAAATGCCTAATAAAAAGAAAATGTACTGATTTGAACACAGCCAGATGACTATATTATATCTCTTGTATCTAGCTTAATATGGGCAATTTTGACCATTATCTGTACATTAGATACAAAGCTTTAAGAATAATTTTCAATGTTTTTAAAATGTTCACATAAAGGATATTTATAGTTTGAACATTTCAGTCGCATGACGACTTTGTTTTTAAGGTAGGTTGCTCTTATGTCTACATACATTAGGCATTCATTCAACAATTACATATTGTAATAATTCATTTAAAAGACTATTTATAAATACTTTTAAGTTATTTGCAAAACAATAGCAAAGTGGTTTAAATATGAATGATTTTTCAACAGTCAATCTGTGCAGACATCCACTTCAGGAACTAAAATAAGCATTCTGAGCATATTTTTATGAAGCTTTAGAATTCATACAATGAGAATCCATAAAAATTAGTAAAAAAAAAACCCCCATGATCATGAAGGTTTAGTTTCCCAACAATTTAGCATCTCTTGATATTTTAGAGTAATTGTAGTGTAGGATTTCTTGTTATAATATATAATGATAAAGATCTGTAAATCAAAGGACATATTCTTTATAGTGCAATTCTAATGATTCTATAAACAATATAAATTTAAAATTCATTAAGGAATAATTTGTTCATAGTAAATTAAATTTATTTAGTTTATTATAATTTTGACATTTATTGCTTTCAACTATTTTTTATTTTTTTATATAAAATTTTGTTCACTTGTTTCTTCCATTATGCGCTTCCTTACTTTAAAACCATACAAAACATTAGAAATTGAAAAGAATTTATATGATCTTTTCAATTGTTTGAGTATTTTAGGGTTTAGACTTTTATAGCATACCATGAGTTGTAGCATATATTCAAATTGCTAGTTATTATTTTGTCAATATATATATATATAAATTCCAACTTATATCATCATCATCGTTTGTAAAAAAAATACTTCAAATTCCAATGAAGACTGAATCCCACACACTATCCATCCCACTAATAAGAACCAATTCAGATATCCCTCTAGAAGAATGAATCACCAATCCTTTTAATCTACTTATCACTTAGATTCAAACATTCCTTTATATTTTTCCGATTAAATTCTACATTTTAAGTTTTCATCCATCTTGAATCTCAACACTTGATTCACTATTCATTTCAAAGAATTTCTATTTAAAAATAATAACATTTTAATTATCTTATCAAACATTTTCTTTTTCAGATTTTTCAAACAATTAACATTCTTTGTTTATAGAATAAAATTAGTTTTTAGAGGCAGTAATTAACAAATGAAAATGTACAAATGTTAACAATTGCTTTAATTATTTATTTTACTACTATGTTCCAACATTTGATTCACTTTTTAATAAGTTTCCTTTCTCTATTTGAATTTTTCAGAGAAAACCCAATACATAAAGTGATATAAAAATATACAAAATAGAAAATAAAAAATACATGACTTATTTTACAATATTTTCCATGTCAATTTCATATTATTTAAATTGTTGATTTTAATGCTCAGACCACTCCATTATCAATATCACATTTATATATTTGTTGTGTAATCCATACTTTGCACCATTTGATAATCCTGCACAATATATATATATATATATATATATATATATATATATATATATATATATATATATATAAAACGAAGATTTCACGTAAATATACAATTTTCACACACAATCACAACAACCATCCACAGAGTTATACTCTGGATTGCAAGACAAATTATATTAGTTTTAACACGATGACAAATTTTTTAATTTAAAAAAATTCCAACTTATATCATTATCATTTGCAATTATAGTTGGTCCATAGCATCTCTTCTCTACCCTTTAATGGTAAATTTTCTTATTACATCTATCATGTCATATCAGGCATTCTTCCATATGTTTTAAAATCTCCTAGAATATAATTTTTTCTATTCTCCCTAGTGATATCTTCAATCCAGCTACATTTCAATAATATCAGTGATATTCATTTTTCTCTCTATCAGTGATATTCATTTTTCTCTCTCTCCCAACTGATTTGTGTTCAATATTTTTTTATTATTCCTAACATATGTCTCCATATTGTGTTGAATGGTGTAAAGTTTCTAAATAGCTGTTCTGCTAAGAATCCCTGTTTCACCACCATAAATAATAATCTTAAACTATTAAAGTAAAATTTTCTTATGTGTGTTTCAATTTAGTTTCTAATATGTTATAAGATTCTACTTTAATGGATTTCATATCACCCATCTCCATTATTTTCAAACCCTAGCAGAATATCAAAGTTTAACCATATTTAAATATATAAGAATTGAATTTTTTTTTTTTATAAAATTAACCATATTTTTTTTTTATATAAAATTAACTGCACAGTTTCTTCTCCAGAAAACATTTTTGATCCTCTTAATCATAACCACAAATTGTCAATCCATTGTTTAGAGAGATAAAAAGATTGGAATAAAAATCTTATTAAACAATTTTCTTTTCATTTTCTCATCTACTTCATTTATCAGGCCCTTATACTCTGGTCAAGGATGAACCTGAATCTAATAATAAAACTATATTCAAGACTATTAGGTTTGCAATGGAGTAAGGCATTAACCAAAACGTCACTATGTTTTGTATATAATCTGTTTAACCACTCCAAAAAAAAAAAGGGTCTAGCAATACATCTCTTATAACAAAAAAGATATTATTCAACTTAATTCCTTCAATGACTCCACCAGACTATGGGTTTAAAAGTAAGCCAACTTCATTATATTCTATGTATGCCTAATAGGAATTCATCACTTTTATATTTTAGTTATTAATAATTTGAAAAAGTATAGCAAAAGCCTTTACATTTTGTTAATTTTCCCAGCCAATATAACTTATCTGTGCAGACATCTCTCATCACTTTCAGAAACCCGTAATAAACATTTTGAGTAAAGTCATTCTCGAAATAGTTGTAATGCCAGATGTCTATAATTTTTCTGGATTCTTACTGTGGATATACTGATCTCTATAAATAGGAGAATAAATATGATCAATAAAGTCTGGTTTCTCTCAAATTCAGCATCTGATGTTATATTTCAAATGTTAATAGAGTGGCTTTCGGAGGTATGCAAAAAGTAACAATAACAATTTGTTTACCTAAGCATAATTTCTTTATGGATGGTAATATATCCAGGGCAGTCAGGTGGCAGCTGGATAATTATATTTTTTAAAAGAAAGATTAGATATGAACAAAGTGATTATACAGAAAGTGAGTTATTGGTTTTTATGCTAGGTTTGGGAAAAGATAAGGGGAATTTAGATATGAAGGTCATGGCATTGACAAAGATTATGTTGTGGAAATGGGATGGAGCAGATTATGGGAAAACTTAGGGTGGAGAATGGAAAGGGAAGGTAAAGTGGCTAACAGGTTTCTCTCAGCATAGCTGTTGAGAGATTCCTGACTCCGTTTAAGGAGAAGTCACAGTGCATCACATCACATAAATAAGAAAAACAACAAAGCTTAAATAAATTCAAGATTTTATTTACTCTGAGAATAATAATTTTGTTAGTAAGATAGTAGTAATTTCAATTTAATTGCTAGTTGAGAACAAGATCACTCAGGTCCCCTTAAATGTGATATCTCCTTAGAGCTTTAATATCTATAAAGTCTTTTTACTCTATAATTTTGTAAGCACAAATTTATTTGCTCACGCACATAATTAAGAGATAGTTCAATTCAATTCTTGACTAGAGTTATTTTTTATTTACATCCAGAACAATTTTTCGTTTCCCTAGTTTATTTTTCCATTCTCTTATCACTTAATTCTTATGCAGACGTTTTTATCAGTTTGTTTATTTGCATATGTAAATTAGATTATTGCTGTTTTTAATAAGTTTCCTTTTTCAGCATAAATAGTTAGTTAATTTATTTTGTTTATGGAGTATTATGGTATTTTTACATTAAATGCCTGTATATACGCACACCTTTATTTATTCTTAATAAAATACATATGAGTATACACATCATTTATTCCTCTATTATAAAAATGTGCAGTTTTATTCACAAATAATATTTGCAGGATTCTGCTCAAACTATAATATAATAAGTTTAATTCGCAACGTAATCTTTTAGTTCTGTTTGACTTCTCCATATTCCAGTAGGCATTGTTGAGGTTCTCCTTTTTTCTCTGGCTCTGCAGTACCATCTTTGCCCTCAGTATTGAACTTAATTAGTTTTTTTTAATATTAGAGATAACTGGAGTTTTCAATTCAGTTTCATTAGAAATATCAATCTGATTTCCCTCTCTGAGATCGGAATAACCAAATGTTCTATTCTCTGTTTTTAATATGGTTTATATGACATTTAAATACTCTGCTATATTCTAATCTTATTTTGTGTAATGTCTTCAGATGTGAATCTTAATATGTCTATATCTTTTAACTCACACACATACACACATGATTTTGTGTCTTTTGGTCCAGCATTCTAGACAAAGAATCTGTGTGTTTAATCTATTTTCTGGGTCAATAATGTAATTCATAGTCATTAGACACTAAGGTATTCATCCACCTTATCATTTGCTGACTAGCATGGTTTTGTGTTTGCTTATTCTTTCTCAGTATTTCTAATTAGGGTTTATAGTCATGTAAATCTTGAAAAACCATCGAAATATGTATTGATGAAACTTTTTCACTGCAGATCCTATCACTAAAGTTTGTTTGTATACCTAGTTGTAGTTCTTTTTTCCCATAGACAATGTTCTTGAAGCATATGCAATAGGATGTTCACCACTGAACACTATATGCAATACCATTGTTCCTACACCAAATTCTGAGACATCAGTTATGATAATTACTTTTTGTTGTTTGTTGTATATTTTGTTTGCTCTCTGAAAAGTCATATCTTGCATTGTTCACCATTTCCACTTTGGTTATTCTTCAAAAGTTCATAAAGGTGCATAGCTATGTTTGATCACTCCTATAGAAAAATCTTGAAGAAGTTATACTAATCTTAGAAATACCAACAATTGTTTATCATTCTTTGTTGTTGGGGCATTTTTATGGCAATTTACCTTTTCTGAGTTCGGATATTTTCTGTTTTCATTAAATATGTCCCAGAAATTTTATCCCTTTAGTAGTCCAAATACATTTCTCAGCATTCAACCTTGTACTGGATATCTGTTATTTTTCACAGACTATGTATACTATTTTATTTAATTGTAATTCACCATCAGTGACCACTGATATAAGTTCCATTACTGTATAATGCCTCTTATTCCTCTTAATAATTTTTCTATTTTTGCCTGGAAAATATTTGTTGCTAACTTCCCATATGCATGTTTATTTATAGTCAATAATTTTGCTGTTTCTCTCAGCCACTAGATTTTTTTCAAAAGCTGTGTTCCTGTCAAGCTCTTTGTTTATGCACTTGTTGACTTAATTCTATAGTCACTGCATATACTTATGCTTTCATCAGGTTTTAATACAACTATTATTATCGTAACCCAAGCTGATTCCTTGAAAGGTGTAATTATGCCTTTACTTCTTAATTCATTTAAATCCTTTTCGACTTTTGGCTTAAGTACAAGGGTGACATTCTTTTGTCTATAAATGATTTGCTGAGCATTATCAACTATCTAAAAATCAATTGTTTTTGTTGGATTGGTTTTAAATATCTGCAGAAATGGTTTCCTTATTTTAGCTTCTAAATTTACTTTTTTATAATATTTATTTTTATCCCTAGAGGCTTAAATCAACTTTTCCTAATATAAGGTTAATATTTTGTTCTACAATGTAAAATGATAATTCTTTTGTGTAGATATTTGGTTCCACGATATATAATGATAATTGTTTTATATGGCTATTTATTTGTACCGGCCACTATAGACATTTCTCTAATTGCTACGTGGGTGCTGTTTACATCTGACATTATCACTATAGACTTTTTCAATTTGTCATTGACATTTGACTTTCTATGAATCAAATTCCAGTCATTTCATCATATTAGTGATATGCCCACCTCACTACTGATCTCAACTTGTAAGAAGCATTTCATGTTTAATTTTAGTCTACCATCAGTCTGTTCCAACTTGTTTACGAATGTCAACTTTTTAGACTCTCTTCATCTTGATTTATTCTTTCACAATAAATACTGCTTTATCTTTCATTGCTTATATCACTTGGATAAATGACTTTTAAGTCCACAATTGAAACATTTTTTTGTTTTAAATTTACAGATAGATTTTATATGATCTGTCTTTCCACAGTAATAACAAATAGTGGGTGAGGCTTTGTTAACTTCTTATATATATCTCATCGTTTATACTCATTTCTGAAGAATTAGTCTCTCACATTTCTGAAACTTTTCATATGAATCACCATGGCTTCATAAGATAATGCTTGTTCAATGTGGACCTTGCATAACTTCTCACTTTGTAATAGTTCTCTAAACTTTGCACATCTTACCATAGTACCTGATCCAGCAGCAATTCTTTGCCAATGTTCATAGAATCATATTATACCATACTTACATATATTTTCATTTAGGGACCGAATCCTTCAAGAAGTGCCATAAACTTTGGCATTATGGATTTAAAATATGTATCTAATTTTATGAGTAACTCTTCATAAAAAATTTGCTTGGGTATCTTGGGATTACATAAACAATTTACCATGTTCAAGACATTTTTGCTGGACATTTATAATAGCTTTGCAATTTTAAATTTGTCATCTGTATTCCATGCATAAAAATATACTTTTCAAAATGATTTTTATATATTTGCTATTAAACCAGATTTTGTATATCAAATTTTGTTGCCAAGTTGGTCTGCATTTTCGGTTTAATGTATTGCTAAATTTAATATCTCCAGCTAATTACTTTAACCAAGCTTCACAGGTGAATCTGTCCATCTGCCAAATAATACATCCAGGCTTCACATGTTAGTCTATCAATTTGTGCCAAAAATGATATATCGAGGCTTCCCAGGTAAAATTCTGTCAACTGTATCAAATAACATATTATGCTTGGATAATTATATGAAAGTCAGGTAACACAGCCTATTATGCTTGGATAATTATATGAAAGTCAGGTAACACAGCCTATTATGCTTGGATAATTATATGAAAGTCAGGTAACACAGCCCCTCAGACAAAATAAATGTAAGTTAATCTCAATCACGGTAAATGAATATTGTTATATTAAGAGAACTTAAAGGAAAAAGATTATTTTATACAGAACCGAACGACCACCAAGGTGTTCTGATCTTTTAGTTAGTATAACATTAAATAAAGATAGAAAAAAAAGAAATTGAATATGTATATAGGTTGATTATGTTCCTTAAGATTTAGAAGATTTGATCATGGAAAATTTAGAATGCAAGTCAACTTCCTTACATTTCTATATGTTTTTGATGAGAATAGATGAATTTCATATTTTAGTAATATCGTTTATAATGTTCTGTGCATGTACTTATTAATTAATTTGAAAAAATAATGCAAAAGTCTACATTTTACAGATTTTCTCAGCTGATATAATTAATCAGTTCTGACATCTGTCGTAATTTTCCAAAACTAAAATGAATGCTTAGAATAAAATTATCTAAATAGCTATAAAACCTGATCTTTGTAACTTTCTTTAGATTTTTTCAGTGACTGCATTCATAAAATAATCTTTCATTAAGAAAAGAATTTATTTATAGTAATTTTGAATTTATTAGTTTGACTATAATTTTTACATTTATTGCTTTGAATTTTTTTTATTTATTAAATTTGATTCACGTTTTTTTTTGTTTCTTATTTTGGGTGTCTATATATTAAACTATTTTAACAACCAGGTACGGTTCCAAATTCACAATTCCCAGACCAGATCCATTTGAAGTATTCAACATCCAGCTGAAAACCTTGCAGACAAAGGACTTAATACTGGCCCCCAAATTCTTATTCAACAACACATGGGACCTATAAAAAGGTTGGCCCCATAGAAATGTGACACCTATTAAGAGAGATGACATCCTTCGAATGGTATGTAAAAGAATTCCAATTGAAACAGCAGACTTTTTCTTTTGGCCTTGCATGGCTTAAACCAAATGTATAACTTACAGAACAATAAAATTTATTTTAACTATTTTAACAACCGAAAACAATTTATTTTTAACCCTTTGATTATTATTATTTTTATAAAGTAGAATATTTTCCAAAAATAACAAGCTATAGTAGATTCCGTTTGAAAATTGTCATTTACAAACATATATATAAATTCAAATATATTTCATCAACATTATTTTCAAACATTATCGATCCATTGCAGGATGAAATTCCTTCCAATTTTAATCCATTTCATTCACTTCGTAGCATCTCTTCTTGACGTCTGACTTCCAAACTTCCTTATTTCTTGCGGTCCCTTTTTAGATATTTTACAATCTTTTTGCATGTCACTTTAAATGTTAACTGTCCACCTATTATCATCTCTTCTAGCAATACATGTAGTTCATGTTTGCTGCAATAACATAACTCTTTCAATGAGTAGGTAAAACTTGTTTGCTCTCTCCCTCTGTATTAATATATAATCCCTTTGTTGTGTTTTGGTCTGGAGTACAGACCCAAACTACAGAAAATAATACTAAGACAAGTATTACAATTAATATATTTATTATATGTACAAATATATACAATACAATATACAATATATATACAAGAGAATATTTACAAATGCTGAGTATTGGAGTTCAAAGTAAACTCTGGATTTTGCCTACCATGTCCAGCTACACCTGATGGCTTGCCTCAAGAGTAGGGTGTATGGCTCTTCCAGCTGTACAAGACAGCTAGCCTCGAGCTGAGTGTGGTCCTAGCAGCATCCGGTCTCTGTGGGACTTGCCTAGCTGTGTAGATGGGAATACTTGCTGCTGTTTAGGTTAGCAGAGTTTCCCTGGGAGAACACAAAGTCTGTTTCAGATTACACAGAAATTCTTCCTTGATTCTTACAAAAGGCTGACTATTTATACCCAGATCCCTGACCTTATTGAAAACCTTCGGATTCAATAAGCATAGTTGCTTATTGGCCTGTTATATTCATTGGCTATGTTTTTATCTATACATCAGCCTATTGGCCTATAGCAAACAATGCTTAATCCGATCAGATAAGAAGGTATCTGGAATAGCCCACTTTTGAGAGAAGGGAGGACTATAACATCCCTCCCCCTGGCTAAAATTTACCATAGAGAACATAGTCATGCAGGTGTGCTGGAGGACGACTAAAGCACTTTGGTGCTGGTTCTGGTTTGCTGTCATCTTCAGTTTGTTGGTCCTCCTTGCTTGTATCTTCGGTTTGTTGGTTCTCCTTGCATGTACTGCATGTCTCTGGAGCTTCATTCCTTGTGGCTACATCAGTATAATCCAGTCTCAGTTGATCTCAATGGCAATGATGTTGACATGCATGTGCTGTTTCCACTAAAATGGTGTGAAGTCCTTTTTGTTGGATTACGACTGCTGGGATCCATTTAACGGATCTGCTTTACATTCTGAATAGAACATTTGTCCCTATTTGTAATTTGGTAGTTTGTCCTTTTCTTGGTTTTTCATCATTTGACTCAGGTATCAGAGCTGACAAGTTGATTCGCAAAGTTCTATTACACAGTAGTCCAGCTGGATTTTTTCCGGTTACAGTACTCGGTGTAGAGTGCTGAGATAATAACTTTCTGGCAATACGGGTGTTCCAGCTTCCTGTGTCAATCTTTGTGAGCAATTTTTTGGTCTCTTGTACCAATCTCTCAGCCTGGCCATTGCTTTCAGGGTGAAATGGTGGGCTGAAGACTAGCTCAAAGCCACTATTGTCACAAAAGTTTTTAAAGGCTACTGCAGTGAATGCTGTGCCATTATCTGAGACTATCATTCTAGGAAGGCCATGTTTAGCAAATAGCCTTCTAAGAGCTTCTATTGTTGCAGTGGTCTGGAGTGATGGAACTTCATGGGCCAGCATGGTCCACATGGAGTCTCTTCCAGGGGTCTTCAGGTTTAGCCAAGTGAACTGTTTTATCTTTTGTTGGCATGTTTTGATCCATTTTGCAATGCCAGCAGTGATGAACTTTAAACTTAATCTCTGTGTCCAAAGTTGGCCACCATACATTTGCCCTTGCGAGCATCTTTATCCGGACTATTCCTGGATGCCCATTATGCAACAGGTTGAGCACTTGGGATCATCCAGCTAGGGGGATCACTATTCTGGATCCCCAGATAATACATCCCTTTTCGATTGAGAGCTCCAGCCTTTGGGTCCGGCAGGATGGATGCAACTCCTCTGGTTTTTTATTTGGCCACCACTGCTGGATCCATTTTTTAATTCTTTGGAACTCAGGGTCATTTGTAGTCTACTTAGCCACTAATTTACTGTTCAGTGGTGTGTTTGTCCCCAAATCAATCATGTTAACCGACCGATCTGTAGTAATCAGCCTGTCTGCAGATTCTGCAGGCAAACGACTTAATGCATCAACATGAAAAATCTGCTTTCTTTCAATGTAGTTTAACATAAAATCATATCCTGACAAGAAGTTGAACCATCTCAACATATGTGGTGAGGCATGCTGAGGGATTCCTTTTTCAGCTGCAAAAATACCCAATAGGGGTATATGATCTGTTTGCAGTATGAATGATCTCCCATAAAGATTAGTCATGAAATTTTTTAATGCCATTGATTAAGACCAGAGCATCTCTATCAATCTGGGCATAATTTTTTTCTGCCTTTGAGAGACACTTTGATGTAAAGGCAATAGGGGAGAGTGACCCATCATCATTCCTAGGAACAACACTGCACCTATTCCTACTGGTGAAGCATCACATGTCAGTACCAGCACTTTTTCAGGGTCAAAGTGTGTCAGCACTACTTTCTCAGATATAAGGGTTTTCATTTTTTCAAAGGCATTCATTTTTTCAAAGGCATTATCATGATTGCTGTCCCACTTCCAGACTGTTTTTTTAACTAGTAGCCTGTACAGTGGTTTAGCTGCCTCTGTTTTGTGATATAAAAACCCCTTATAATAATTTACAAGTCCTAAAAAGAACTGTAATTATTTATTGTTACTTAGTGTTTTGGCTTTTTTAATTGCCATAACTTTCTTTTGGGTAGGATGAGTGCCACTTGCATCTATCCTAAATCCCATGGGATGAATGCCACTTGCATCTATCCTAAATCCCATGGGATGAATGCCACTTGCATCTATCCTAATTCCCAGAAACTCCAGTTCTTTGGCTTCAAACATGCACTTATCTAAGTTTATTTTTAACACTGCTGCTTTGAACTTATCAAGAAGTTTTTTTGTGGGACTCCAGAGTAGCTCTGGAGTCCGAGCCACCAGTAAGAAATCATCAAAGTTTGGTAGGGCCCTGGCATTCTTGCAGCCAGTTGATCCATGATTCTCTGGAATATTGCTGGGGTGACCGATATACCAAAAGGTAACCGGTTAATTTTAAATAAGCCTTTATGAGTTATTATTGACAATGCTCTTGTTGCCTGATCATCAACCGGTATCTGCAAATATGCCTGTTTCAAGTCAATTTTAATAAAGACCCTTCCACCTGACAGTGTGGATAGGATTTGCATAACTGATGGTGATGGATAATTATTCGATGCTAGTGCGTTGTTAATTGTGCATCAATAATCTCCACATATCTGCATATCACCATTTTTTGATGATTGGGAGTATTGGGGTGGCCCATTCTGAGTATGATATAGGATCTATTATCTCTTCTGCCTCCCACTTTTCAAGATCTGACTCAACTTTAGCTCTCAACGTCAGTGGCAGTGATCTGCTTTGATAACTGATTGGTTTAATCTCTTCAGTGATAACTGAATTGGTGGTCCTAGATACAGACCTAGATCTTTTTTGACCAACAATCAGTCTTTAATTTAGCTAATGTTGTGATCTGGTTCACCTTTGACACTGCAAAACCTAAGTGACTGAACCAGTCACGGCCTAACAAGTTGCTGTCATCACCTGATGCCACTAACAGTGGTAGGTGTATAGTTTTGTTAGGCATGGTAATTTTAACTCTTGTCTGATCCAAGAGCTTTATTTTTTTACCCTGATAATCTGTTATAGTCCTAGTGCTAGGATGCAGGTATTTATTATTTTTATTAATGATAGCCCAAGTCTTTTTTGAAACAATAAACACTGCAGACCCTGTGTCCAGTTCCATTCTTACTGGCGTATCATTAATTATAATATTATTTTTATTAATGATAGCCCAAGTCTTTTTTGAAACAATAAACACTGCAGACCCTGTGTCCAGTTCCATTCTTACTGGCGTATCATTAATTATAATATTATGTATAAATCCAGACTGATTGTCCTTAATATGATTTATACTGGCAACTTGTTTATTTTTCTTATAGTTGCCCTTGTTGTTTTTTGGAATGGGTTTTTCCATTCTCATATTGGCTGTTTGTCTTTTTAAGTTTAGACATGCTGCTCTTATATGACCAACTCGCTTGCAAAATGAGCACACAGTATGGAGGTGTGGACATTCTGTTTGCACATGCATCGGTTCATTGCACTTATAACAATGCTCAACACTCGTTGTTTTTGTTGAGCTAACTGAGTGCTTGTCAGACTCAGCCTTCTGTACAACTTTTTGAACGGTATAATTCATTTTTTGTAATGGCTTTGCTTGACATGCTATAGGCTTGAGCTACAGCCTTTTCAAAGTCTATATCCAGCATCATTAATAGTTTGAGTCTTAAATTATGATCATTCTTCCCACAAATTAAATGATCGCGTAGTGCTTCATTTAAGAACTCTTTAAATTCACACATGAGTGCTAATGTCCAGATTCGCATTGCGAATTCCCTGTCTTTTTCACTCTCAGATTGTGCACAGAGATTGAAATAATATCTCTGCATTATTGTTACTGGTTTGGGAGAAAAATATTCAGTGAGGATCACCAATGCCTTTTTAAAATTCAAGTCGGCCAGTGTTTCTGACCCGATTTGAGATTTTAAAATGTTATATGTCTGCGACCCGATTATTGTCATCAGCGTTGCTAAATTTATTTCAGATTTTTTGATCTGATTTGCCTGCGTATAAAAAATCATGTGCTCTTTGTAGCTTGACCAGTTCTCAGGGAACCCCGGGTCAAAAGCTTCCATCGAGCCTATTATATTAGCCTTTTTTTTCTGTTGACTGCGCCAAATCTGTTGTGTTTTGGTCTGGAGTACAGACCCAAACTACAGAAAATAATACTAAGACAAGTATTAATGATTAATATATTTATTATATGTACAAATATATACAATACAATATACAATATAAATACAAGAGAATATTTACAAATGCTGAGTATTGGAATTCAACGTAAACTCTGGATTTTGCCTACAGCTTCCAGCTACACCTGATGGTTTGTCTCATGGGTAGGGTGTATGGCTCATCCAGCTGTACAAGACAGCTTGCCTCGAGCCAAGTGTGATCTTAGCAGAGTCCGGTCTCTTTGGGACTTGCCTAGCTGTGTAGACTAAATAGCATACTGCTATCAATGGGAATACTTGCTGCTGTTTAGGTAAGCAGAGTTTACCTTGGAGAATGCAAAGAGTCTGTTTCAGGTTACACAGACATTCTTCCTTGATTCTTACAAAAGGCTGACTATTTATACCCAGATCCCTGACTTATTGAAAACCTTTGGATTCAGCAAGCATCATTGCTTATTGGCCTGTAATATTCATTGGCTATGTTTTTATCTATACATCAGCCTATTGACCTGTGGCAAACAATGCTTAATCTGATCAGATAAGGAGGTATATGGAATAGTCCACTTCTGAGAGAAGAGAGGACTATAACACCCCTCTTGTTATATTTGATATAGGCATTTTGTTAATGTCACAAGACTCAGATCCATAAGGAAGAAACTGGTTAAATACATGTACTAAAACTTTTTCTTTCAAACACTTAGCACTTTACCCAAGTTTAATTTTATCATTAATACCATTCATTTCTGTTTTGATCTTATAAACTGACCAAGGGATTTGCAATTTCTTACTAATTTTAGATTCAGGATTATAAATATTTATTTTTTTGTACTGTGAATAATCATTGAGCCGGAATATCTCCTCCCCCCTCTTTTTTTTTCTTACTTTCATCTGCTAACTCTTGCAACATTTCTTAAAGCTCTGAATCATTATTTACAGAAATATTTGCAAAATCTAGATATCTTAATTAATCTGCAATTATTTTGACTCCCTCATCTTTTTACTTCAATTCAAGAATTTTAAAACAGATTTAAATGGACTTGAGAAAGTAGAGTTACATTGTTACACTCTCATCATCAATATTTAATTTTTAGTGTCATTAATATAATCATTACTGTTGCATTTTGATTAATAATCTTCAGAAGATGATAATATCCCAAGTCTGTACCTCATTAATATAATCATTACTGTTGCATTTTGATTAATAATCTTCAGAAGATGATAATATCCCAAGTCTGTACCTCATTGATCCAAATACTTAATTACTATCAAATTACTTATTGAACCAAATCCATATTTATAATTTATAAATCCTGAAGATAATCTGTGACTCAAATTTATTGGTTCTTTCTGTAACTTCTTTCAATACTTTGATGTGATCTGTATTGCTAAAACAACTTTATCATCAATTTTTTTCTCTTGGTTGGGTATAATCCAAAGTTATTGTACACATTTTGATAGACATCTGAAGAGTCTGTAATATTTAAAACCTTTATCACCTTTATTCAATATTTATATTCTTACTGCATTAATTCAATAATCTGGTACATCTCAATTTAGATATTTATTATATAATTTTGTGCTATGTCTTGATTTTAACTTTATCTCAATTAAGACTAGGAAGTTGTTTCTAAAATTATTCCATTTCCCAAATAACTAAATAATCCCACTGCAGATCAATTTTACAACTAATTATGATACAATACAATAATATTCTAATAATGTATACATATATTGTTACGCTATACATAGATTTATAATAATAAATCAATATAATGTCAATATCCTCACGATTAAAGTCCCCTGCATAATCACAGTATTAATGATTAATTAGATCACTATTTACCCAATTCTGGCAAATGCTCTTTAGTTCTGTGACCCCTTGAGGTGCATATAAATTATAATAAGATGGGGATGATCTGTTTAATCTCTAGTTGGCTCGAGTATCTTCAGGAACTGTGATCCTGGGTCTGGATACAAATCTCCACTATTCTTCTGCTGCTTCACATATATATGCAACCTAGTTGCATGAGTACATGAGGAATGGAGAAAAAAGATATTGCTTTCTTCCCCCCCCCCCACTTAAATAGTTTTCTTTGTCTTTTGTTATGTATCCAGTTGGAAGATTTTTTTTATTTTATGTATTAGGTTTTATTAAACATTAGCTCTTTCTAGAATTCAATTGTTAATTAATTATTGACAATTGAATTCCTATAATTTCAGATTTTACTTTAGTTTTATTCTCATTATTCAATTAATGTTTAAATTTATTTCTGTTTTATCATTTAACTATTTTTAGACAGTAGTTTAATTTAAACACACATTTTACTAGTAATTAATAGATAATCCAATCCTCCCCTTACTCTAGAAATTCTTTCAATTACATGTAATCTTTTAATTTTTTGGGTTTACATTTAGTTTGCTGGGATCTGGGTGATTTTTAACTTTCCCTGGGTTCGATTCTATTCTTGTTTCAGCTTCACTATGATCTTGCGGCTGTAGATTCTCTTGTTTTTTGGCTTCTAGATTTATCTGTTCTCATTATCATTTTCCAATCTGTTTGCTGATTCTTCAGTGTCTGGTATTATTATCATTGGATACATCTCTATTGTTTAGTGATGAACATGGTTTATGTGTCTCTTATATTCTTTAGCATTTCCATTTTCAACGATTACTATTTGTCTGGATTGCTATCCCATAATTGTATTTTTGATCCATTTCATTTGCAGTGCATCATGAATTCATACATTTTCACCAATTTGGAATGTTTTTTTCCACACGTATGATAGAAATGCTCGTCCTTTGGCATTAACATGTCTAGTTTAATGCACCACTTTCTGCATATCAGCAACTCCACTGGTGATTTCTCTGTAGTTGTTGATGGCATTGAGTGTTGATACAGCATTGCTTTGTATAAAAATTCTTGAATGTTGCTACTCAGAGATTGTCTTATTACTTTTTTAATTGTCTTCCCAGCCTTCTCCATGAGACCACTGCACTCTGGATGGTAGTAGGTGCACATATATGTTTGATTCTATTGGTTTTTCAAATATTCTTTCATCTCATCCAATGCCATTGTCAGTGACCACTTCCAGTAATCCGTGTCATGAGAAAATCACTTTTAGTATTTTTATTGTTTCATTAGCACTCATATTTTTGACAATGAGATATTCAGCCCATTTTGAATATGCATCAACCATCAACCAGTACTAATATATTTTGTCATTAATAGGAACCGCATGGTCCATGTGAAGTCTCTGCCACAGTTTATTTGTTTTAAGCTACGGTATATTTTCCTTTGGTTTCATGTTGCTCTGTGATTGACATGTTGAATACTTTTTTTAACATAATTTTCTATGTTGATTGTTATTCTTGGCCACCAGATGTAGCTACACACTAAAGGTATTGCACACACTATTTCAGGGTGCCCTTCACATAGCAAGTTTAATGCTTTATTTATTTCTTTTGATGGTATAACTACCCTATCTCCCATTAATATACACCCTTTACTAAATGATAGATCATTTCTATTAGTCAAAAAAAACCATCACCATGCATTGTGGTTTCTTTATTGGCCAGCCATTCCTAATCCAGCTCTTTAGCAGCTGGTACTCTTTATCTTCCCTCATCTATTTTCCTACTATTTTACTGTTGAGAATCTTGGACTGCATAGAATCTATATAGTTTATCTCTATCTCATTCATCAGGGTTTCCTGTCTGTCAAGGTTTCTGGATGTGTCTGCATGCTGTATCTCTTGTATACCATCTGATAGTCATATGATGGCAGTATATTTGTCCATCTTAGTATTCTAGGGTTCAAATGGTCAGGAACCAGTCTATTGCTTGGCAATATACCTAGTAATGGATTATGATCCATTATGATTTGAAATGATCTGCTGTATATATATATATATATTG